>CM050419.1:19564230-20184399 GCA_027564155.1 Gymnocypris eckloni scoliostomus | reverse complement strand
AACATCATAAAACTGAGTGCGGCTCTACAGAGAAACTTTAGACAAGGGCTGCGGCCAATTCTAGGTTTATAGATCGCTAGGCAACAAAGCAGGAAACTCGTCATGGACACAGGAGGTGAGGGGACAGAAAGCACTCCAGATGAAACGGCTTAATAAACAAGAAGTCATAAAGTAGAGGCAAAGTCAAAATACTATGTCTCACTGCTGATTTAATGTGAGTATAAATCACAATCAGACATTTTTTTGTCAGCTTAAAATCTTTTCTAATTCATTCTGGGCTCAATTTTCTTTCATGTGTCTACAATTTGTGTAATCTAGTTGTCACAACACAACACCATGACAGAAGATAAGGCCTTGTGGACAGTGAGAACTAAGGTCATTTACAGAGTCACGCTTACATAAAACATCAACTCAGATTCTGCAGTTTTGAAGAAAATCATGGCACGTCAGCACCACCCAATCATTCAAACATAAGTATAGAATCGATTAGCAATAATGGAGTTACTGTCGTATCTCTGTTTCCTTCATAGCACATCCACAAACTCTCAATCATCTACTTAATCATATTTGGCTCAAAGATAAAACATGCTTGTCTACACCCAAACAGCATGGTGTGTGCTGTTTTGGTTTAGGTGCTGAACCTATTTTGTTTCTTTATTACCAACAGTGTTGTACAGTTTCTAGGCAACCGGTTACTTCCCTAGCCAGTGAGTTTGTACAGGGTTCTCCTTTTTCTGCCTTTCCATGTAGACAATAAAATGACCATGGCATTCATCTGCGGACACCTAATTAACCAGCTCTTGCCGAGTGACCCTGTGCATCATTATATGAGTGATTTCTCCTGTCCCAGTCAATAAGCTTCCCACAAGACACAAATGACATCTCAGATGACACGGACATCTGGTGAAATAAATACTACGTTTAGCCACAACACATTGGAAGTGAAAGATATATGGAGTTAAATCAACATGGGGTTCACGACTGCTAAATGACTTAAAGGGATAATTCACCCAAAAATTCTGTCATTAATTACTCACCCCCATGTTGTTCCAAACCTGTAACCTGTTCATCTTCGGAACACAAATTAAGATATTTTTTTATTAAATCCAAGAGCTTTCTGACCCTTCATAGACAGCAATGTAACTGAAAGCAGTAAGGACATCGTCAAAATAGTCCACGTAACATCAACCATAATTTTATGAAGCTACGAGAATAAATTTTGTGCGCAAAGAAAGCAGTAACTTCATAAAATTACGGTTGAACCACTGATGTCACATGGATTATTTTACTGATGCCCTTACTGTATTTATGGACCTGGGAACAAAATATCTTAAAGTAAAAGAAAATCTTAAAGAAGCGGCTATTATTTTCTTAGCAGTATATGCTATTTACACTAAGTGTACCATCTACGTCACTGAAACTGATGTTTTACGAGTGTCTTTTGTAGTATTAAATACATCAATAACACACTGGTAGGCGGAGTTAGAGTAAATAGCCTCTGCCAACAAGGCAGTCTATTTGCTCTATTACTTAGTATAAATAGACAATCCGAAAGATTCCAAAGATGAACAAAGGTCGACGTGAGGGTGAGTAATTATTAGGGGTGTAACGACACGCGCATTCATATTGAACTGTTCGGTACGAGGCTTTCGGTTTACAAGCCGCATTACAAACCGAACGATTCATTGGTCTAATCCTATTACGTTTGGAAAATAAAAGCTTAAAGTGTGTGAAATATCAGCGCCACTGCGCTCAAAAACGCAGCCCAAACAATGTAACAGGCAACCTGCTGTCTGCCCCGCGATAACCTCCCCTATCTGGGAATATTCTGCTTATAGTGAACTGACTGAGATTAAGATGTTCACCAGCATAAATCTTGCGCAAAGTTTGCAGCGTGCAAACCCTGGTGCAAACGCGTTCTTGTGTGATATCCATTGTCTCGCCTTCATGGTTTAAAACTGAAATTTCCAATATTGCAACATGACCAATTGCTCTGCCCCCTGTATAGAAAATGTACGGAACCGTGACACCACTGTGTCGTATCGAACCGAACCGAACCGTGAATTTTGTGAACCGATACACCCCTAGTAATTATGGGCAGAATTTTCATTTTTCCCAGTTACGTGGAGGAGAAGAATTATTGAATAAAGTCGTAATTTTTGTTTTCTTTGTGCACCAAAAATATTCTCGTAGCTTTGTAAAATTATGGTTGAACTACTGATGTCACATGGACTATTTTGACTTACTACCTTTCTGGGCCTGGAAACATTTAAGTTATATTGCTGTCTTTGGAGGGTCAGAAAGCTCTCTGATTTTATCAAGAATATCTTAATTCGTGTTCCATAGATGAGCAAAGGTCTTATGGTTTTGGAACAACATGCGGGTGAGTAATTAATGACAGAATTATCATTTTTGGGAGTACAATCCTAAAAGTAATCATTGTCATGAGGTCAATACGATGATCAATACAATGAAGTCCACTTAGATAAATATGGAGGCAATCAAGGCAAGAAAGCTGCATTTAGAAAATGCTTTGAAGTTTAGCCACAAATTGCTAAAGGGAGTTGGACCTTTTAAATAGGTGTGATACAATAATAGCTTTGCAGAGCGACTCAACCAGACTGAGTACAGCAAAGTCTTCTGGGAGATTAATGAAATTGAGACAGTGAGTTAGGTAAAGTGCTCTCAGATGGTTAGACTAATGAGTTTTACTTTGAATCCCCTGAGCAAATGTGCACTGGCGTAGTGGGGACCAGATCACGTGGGGTGCTGGGATTTCTTTCAGCAGGACAGTTCCACAGAGATGAATAAACTTTTAATTAAGATTTTAATCAGAATTGGTTGGTGGACGGAAGAACAACACCACTGAAAATGTGCTTGGGGTACGATTAATGTGGGATCTGGTAGAATTTGCAATAGTTATGAAAACAATCCTGCCTTATTTACAGAACTGAACTAGGGCTGCAGTGATTCGTCGACGTCAACGATTATGTCAATTATAAAAATACGTCGATTAGCATGGAGTGCGTCGACACGTCGCACCTTTTGCCACACACATTGCGTGAGCCTGCAGTTATCCCTACTTGACTGTTTTTCTGCCATGTTTAACACAATCAAGACTCTAGAGCAGAAGTTAAAGGCTAGTATGGCAACATCACTTCACTTCACAGAGCGTTTATAGAGCATTCTATTATTATACGACCGTCAGAACTGCATATATATAGCCACACTGACGCCTTTACATTGTCAGGATTCACAACCGCATTCAAAGCTGCGCTGAATGAACGGAACAGCACGGGACATCGAGTTGCCTGTATAATCATGACGGGTTTAATGCACTCACAGAGACGCAGAAGGAGAAATTATTTGCGTTTATCTTAAGATCCACTGGGGCTGCCGTCAGTGCCGTGGACGTAATTGCGCAAGCTCTCAGAAGCGCGCACCAAACGCGCTCTCTGAACTCGCTAACAACGTTTTCAAGTCATTGTTAGTTGTTTAACTGTGTGATGGATAGGACAAGCCTCGACTGGGCTCATTTATTTAAAAACGGGCTGTCAGCTGTGATAAAACTTCCTGGTCTTATGACGCCATTTTTGATTCTGTCGCTCTGTCCTGAATGCGGATGTGACTTCAGCTGTTCATTCATATACAGATATGTATTCAAGCAGATGTTTTAATCTGCTGAATAAAT
This sequence comes from Gymnocypris eckloni scoliostomus, assembly GCA_027564155.1. NCBI lineage: Eukaryota > Metazoa > Chordata > Actinopteri > Cypriniformes > Cyprinidae > Gymnocypris > Gymnocypris eckloni. Next base: position 20,180,708 of record CM050419.1, on the reverse strand, counting down.
AAAACCTTTCAAGTCTCTTACCTGTAAGCAGCTGCTGTCAGTCCCAAACAGAACTGAGAATGCACCATAATGTGCATTTCTATTGACTGTATCACTGCCCTGTAATTCTTTCTTTCTTTCTTTTTCTTTTTTATTAATTATTATTATTAAAAAAAATCTCTCTTTTCTTATTTTTATTTATTGTTATTTTCTTTCTTTCATTTTGATTTTATATTAATTAATTATTTATTGTTATTTATTTTTCCTCTTTTCTTGTTATTATCTTTCTTTATTTATTGTTATTATTGTCTTTCTTTCTTTCTTTGTTGTTGTTATTTATATTTAGTTTTTGTAAAGTATTAATTATGAGAAAACTTTGTATAAAATAAAAGATTAAGAGCAGAAGTTACTGTTATTATTTATTGATAGTTTAACTAAAGAATTAATCAACTGATAAGAAAATAATAAATATAGTAATTGAAAAATAATCGATTGATTAGTCAACCAATCGAAAAATGATCGATAGATTAGTCACTAATCGAAAAAAATGATCGATAGATTAGTCGACAAAAAAATAACCGTTAGTTGCAGCCCTAAACTGAACCACCGTAAATGACATGCATCAGACCTGGACTGAGGCCCAAAGACAAGAAGAGTGACAAATATCTGAACATCTCTGTAGAAATGGTCGTTGGTGAACAGCTCATATTCTCTGTATCTTTTGCAATAAATCCATTGTGAAAAGATGCAAGTGTATGTTCTGTTTAAGGATATTAAAACCAAAGAAAAAATATTTAGTAAAAAGGCAAATAAAATGTGTTAAATAATTTGTGATTTAGTCTGTACAAATGCGTATATATTGTTGATATGACTATATTTAATTTAGAATCAAATATTAGAATTATGCCTATCAATTTTGTTTGAAAAAGTATCTTATGGTAAATAAGGTTGTAAAAACAGTAATATTGGGAAACAGTGTTCCATAAAAAAATAAAACTCTATTTCAGTATATTTTAAAATGCAGTTTATTTTTATAAAGGCAAAGCTGAATTGTCAGCATCCATTACTCAAAAAACAGTTCTTATTATCAATATTGAAAACAGCTGTTCTGATTAACATTTTTGTGGAAACAATTATCTTTTTTCTGAGGATCAACAGTAAAGGTTTTGTAGCATTAAAAATGTATTTACTATTACTTTAAAAAAGAGCAATTGAATGCATCCTTGCTCAATAAAAGTATTGATTCCTTTAAATAATAATACAAATAATCACCAAAAATATATTGTCAATATCAATACCGAATTGCATACCAACTACTGGTTATTGCAACCTTTATTGCTGGGTAATAATGAAACACAAATGTCTGGTCTCCGCCAGGATAAGCCAATAGCTCCCAGCTGCTTAAGAGATGTATCACACCATCTACCACACCACAAGCTTACACCTGAATATTATGCTAGCTTTGTGAGTTAGCCTTATGTGTCCCACTGTAAATAATGATTTTTGTCCCAAATAAGATTCAGTAAATTAACTATTTGCATGAGCCAAGCGTAACTATATGTTTACACCTTCCCTAAACACCCTGAACTCATCATGAGTCACACATAGTTAACTGTTATTCACAACCATACTTCCAGTGAACGTGAGATGGCTGCACACAGAACTTTCCATAAGGATTTTATTTTTTATTTTATTTTTTTTGGGTGTAGTTGGGCTCCAGCCGTTGAGGCGCGGCCTCGGTCCAGCTATGGCCTACTGAATCCCCTGCTCTGCTACTGAATCCCCCCCCCTCCCCATTGGATGTTGCACAGTGCGGGACGCACCTTTCGGGAGGGGAGAGTAATTGTCAGACTTCTGTCCCCGAGTCTTGTGTTTATACGTGCTCTCAGTGTTTCCATGCCCTTATTTGGTCCTTCCTGTTCCTGTCTTCGTTATTAGTTCATTATGAGTTTATTTGTCCCCAGTCGTGTTTCTCTGATTATATAGTTTTCCCCAGTGTTTATAAGTCCTGTGATTCCCTGCCTCTGTGTCCAGTCTTAAACGTCATATGTGTTTAACTCCTTTGCTCCATGTTTCCCTGTGTTCAAGGATATTGTGCTGGATGAACTCCTCGCCTCCTCGTTCTCAACTCCCTACGGATTGTGACACATATGTCTGCTTAACTAGAATTTTGTTTAGGAGTAGGGCTGTGCGATATCTATGACAATATCCTAATTGTTGTTTTAATGATGAGAGCCAAGTTTGACACAGACAGAAAATGTATGTGCGTTCAGTCTTATATCATATACAATAGTATTTCACAACTGAATAAATTTAAATTTTTTCACAAATTGGTGAGTAAATAATTCAATGATCCCAATATTAATTTCAATATTCATTTTAAACAAATGAATCTGAGTATTTTGTAACAAATTGGAATTGTTGTTATTGTAAATGCTAGTCCCACCTCAAATTCATGCTATTGGTTAACACGTCATAATGTTTTCAAAGTACCATAAAGCCAGAGTGTTTACATTTATCAGTAAAACTTATAGTTGGCTCTGTATATTAAACTGCTATATTAATACAAAAAAAATCAGACATTTGACCTTTAAAGGTCAATAACTTCAAAACAAAGAAACAAATCAGCCATAACACACACTACAAATCAATCAATGGAAAAAGTAATAACTCTGGAGATGCTGTGATCACCAGAACAAGGCTGCTTAATGATGAGAATAACAGCTGCTTAGAGATCAAACCAAGTCTCCACAGGCCACTGAGGCCAGTGGCAGAATGTGTCACATCCTAGTACAGGGTGTGTTTATAAAAGAGAAATGTTTCTTCATGTCTGTCATTACACATTTATTGCAATTATGTGGCTTAATCATACATTAATATAAGAAAGATGACCATAAATATGGATGAAATTTACGTTGAGTGCCAACAGGCTAAAATTAAAATAAAATAATAATAATTTTGGGGCAGACAGGGCCTGATGGATAGAGTCTGACTTGTAACCCATAGGTCACGGGTTCGAGTCTCAGGTCCGGCAGGGATTGTAGGTGGGGGAGTGAATGTCCAGCACTCACTCCACCCTCAATACCACGACTGAGGTGAGACCCTTGAGCAAGACCCTTGTGTGTTTGTTCACTACTTACTGCTGTGTGTGTACGATGGGTTAAATCCAGAGCACAAATTCCGAGTAAGGGTCACCATACTTGGCCACACGTCATGTCCTTTCCTTTACTTTAAAAAGAAGCACTAAACTTTCACTGACAGCTCTATTTTGGGGAAAACATTCAGCCTTTGCAGTTTTCATGCTAACATATTAGAAAGGTTGCGCCATGCGAGCCATTTCAGTAAAGAACCATTGGAAGGACACCGACGGTGATATCAGGAATCACATATTATAACTATACACTACCAGTCAAACATTTTTGGACAGTGATCATTTTAATGTTTTGATTGTCTCTTTTTTGAGAAGCTTCTTCTGCTCCCCAAGCCTGCATTTATTTGATCCAAAATACAGCAAAAACTGTAAAATTTGTAAAATAATGCTAATAATATTAACGATATTAATTTATATAATTTACCCCCTCCCCCCCAAAAAAATATTTTGAATATTATTATTAATAATAATAAATGTTTCTTGAACAGTAAATCAGCATATTATAATGATTTCTGAAGGATCACTTGACACTGAGGACTGGAGTAATGATGCAGAAAATTCAGCTTTGATCGCAGGAATAAATTACATCTAAAATAATATTTTAATAAAAAGCAAAAAAGGCAGTTATTTTAAATAGTAAACATATTTCACAGTATTACTGCTTTTCCTGTATTTTTGGACCAAATAAATGCAGGCTTGTTGAACAGTAGACAATTATTTAAAAAACAATAAATATCTTACTGTTCAAACTTTTTTGACTGGCTGTGTACATAAAAGTGTAAAGTGTAAAGCTTGAAGATGTTACTGTCAGGCAGACAGATGAACAAATAAAATCTCAGACCATAGACTGCACATTATACCACTTAGACCTCTTATAAGATCTCTAACATCAGATCACAATCTAGGCCTTGTTAGTATGTTTCTAATTGTTAGCATTTTAACAAGTAGTGTTAGGCAATGTTATTACATACATGTTTTAAGCTTGTTTAGCATGTTGCTAGCGCATGATGGCATGTTTTAACATGTTGTTAAAGTGCCTCTATTCTGGATTTTTGAAAATGACCTTTCATGCAGTGTGTAACACAGCTCTAAGTGCGTGAAAACATCCTGCAAAGTTTTAAATCTGAAAGTGCACCGTTATAAAGTTATTGTCTCTCAAAAGAAGAGTCGACTCAGAAGCATTGAAAAGAGTCGTTTTAAAAATGAATCCAAAGCCGTTTCATGTTGATATCAACATGAAACATTAGCATATTGCCTGCACTTGTTGGTATTTTCTGGTTGGTCTGAATGAAAATGCTAATTCATTCTTTGCCACTAGGTGCCGCTTTTGGTGTGGTAAAAAAAAGTGTTGCCATCCAAGTAGGGCAACGCTGTACATAAAGCAGCACTGCGCTCACAAACGCTGATTTATCAGGCATTACAGGCATGATGAAATGAAAATGAGACCAATCGGACCAATCACCGCAGACCAAACCCTCTTCCTGGTTTGGAAAAATGTATCCTTTGGGAATTGTTGAGCAAGTAAGGTAAATAAATGCATATTATAAGACAATGAATGTGTTTTATGACCTTGCATGCATGTCAACCTGTTGTTGGAAACTCCCAAAAACTAAATATGAACCTTTCATAACCCATAATAGGGGCATTTTAATGTGTTTCCACGTTGTCAAAATGATTTAACATGTTTTAGCATGTTGTTAACATGTTTTCAAACATTGTTAATATTGCTGCATCCTGATTTGCCCACCATCTGTCCTAATTAGTACTCTGTGTCCCAAATCGTAGTACATTGATATAACAAAGGTATATTCCGAAGATACCTGAAAGGTTGGAAATTACAAATCGAGGATTCAACAGAACTACAAGTGTTTTAAAAAACTACAAAAATACCAGATATGCAAGGCCGACAGTTAAGTAGAGAAAGGATTTTGAGTAATTAACCAATATTTAACCTGATAAAAAATATTTAATGTTATCCGCAATATATTGCAACAACACTGTGAACTTGATAAAGATATGATTAGTAATTGACTTTAAAATGCATCATTGTGCAAAAACATGAGGAGAGCTCTAGGACTGAAAGACCTACGACTAGAAGATCAATGTGACGCTTCATTTCTGTCCTATGCAGTATGAAATTAACAAAATGTGGATGATATTAACTGTGACAAGATGAGTGACAGGATGGTTTAAATGGTGATAGGATGCACAGAGTGATCCATTAAAGATGTAATTATGATGAAATGGTGTGGGACGAAGCTTGCCTACTATTCAATTAGCGCAAGAATGGGCGAATAGCGAATTGGGACACAGCACGTTTTGTTTACAGCTAACACGTTGCTAGCTTGTTTTAGTATGCTAATACTACAAATTAGCATACTAAATGCACAATTAATTCAAATAAAACAAAAAACGTATCCAATCAAGTTAATCGAATCAAGGGCTGCATATATTACAGACGTTGTGCTGTGTGTTTCAGCATGACAAGCTGCACTGTGTTTTCTGTCTGTGTTTTCATACATAGGGCGTTTATCTATCTATCTATCGACCGACCACTCGCTCATATAATTTACTATATAAATGCCAACAATATAAATAAATATCTTACTAAAAAAAGATTACTTACATGTCATGATGTGACTATAATAACCAACATAAGAAAACCTTGGAAATGTGTTGTTAAATTATTGAAATATTAAGTTAAAATCTCAGGGAACAGTTCAAGTAAATACTTTACGTCTATGGGGTCCGGCGGGCAAAAAAGACTGAGAACACTTGATCTACTCAGAGGGACAGAAAGGGGTGTAAAAAGCTGTCAGTCCACAAGAAGAAGACTTTTAATTTATTGATATTGGTTGATATTGAATATATACTGGCCGACTGAAAACAGTTAAAGTTAATTCATCTTTAAAAACATGAATCATTGAATAAAAAAATGTTAAAGGTCATTTTTAGCAAATCCCAACATGAATATCCATTACAGAGCAATCAGATTACGTAAAGAGGGAAAGGAAATGCTATCCTTGCGACATGCGTGGACCTGAAGCTGGACCAAACTAGTAAATCCACATTCATTGGTCAACTCCCTCCATTCCTCACATGACTCTGGCCTGATAGCATGAAGTATTCAGACAGGAACTTATATAAACTTGTAGTATCAATACTCGTTATGTATTGCACACTGCAAATTTCCTATAAGAAATAAAGTGAAAATGTCATGACATGAAATTCTGTATTATAGATAAAAAATTATACAATATTAACAACACAGAGAAAAAAGTGATCGCCATTAAATGTGTTGTGATAACTGTAAGACATTTGGGCTTATTTATTAGAAAAATATTCATAGAGTATCTCTGTGGTGCTTAGTTCACCCCAAAATTAAATGTTTACCATTTACTCAACCTCACATTATTCTAAACCTGTATCGTACATACAAATCAATGTTGTTTTGGACCCCAGCGACTTTCATTGTATGGACGAAAAAACAGTTCTTCAAAATATCTTCTTTTGTGTTCCACAGAAGACAGGAAGTAGTAGGAAGTAATAAGGTTTGGAAAGACATAAGGGTGGGTAAATAATGTGCCAAAAAAGGGGGCTGGGAGGTGGGGTGAACTATACCTATTTTCATGAGCTATAAATCCAACCAGAAAGGCCAATAAATGAATTAAGCATGGAAAGCTGGTAAAGACTTACTGCTGACAAGACAGTATCATCAGCCTAAAAACAACCACACAGCCATTGTTTTGCTGAGTAAATACAATATTATATTAATATATTGTATCAGACGTTACCAAAATAAATAATATATAATGCCACGGAGAGAACAGACACAGATTTCCACACCATTTCTTTTTTATGAGAATACCCAGAATACCTATTCAAGTCTAACCTGAAATGTACTGCCTGCATTTAACAGATCAATGTGCAAAGTCCTTTACAGTAAGTTTATATATCTGGTTCATGTCAGTCCGAATGAATGAGTTTCTTCTGGCTTTCTTCAGGATGACATGAACTATGCTCTTGGATTTCCTGTGATATCTTGAATTGTTATTGCAGAACATTGATTATCATTCTTTCCAAAGCATAAAGAACAGAGAAAGAGTAACGCTTGTAGCTCCCATACAGGAATAATTTATTCATATTACCAGATATAATCTGTCTAAAGCTAAAAGCTAAACATCTCAGTTGATCTTAAATTGACAAAAACATATTGTAAACAATGTAGCTGGAAACTTCCATGGCAAATTCATAAATGTAGGCTACCACAAATCTCAACAGTTATGGCAATCATGTTCTTATTGTTGTACATGATGGGCTTCTGCTTACAGCAACTATCAAACACGAGACACATAATATAGACTAAAGCCAGATCAAAACAATATCGTAACGTTACACAAATCAGCCGTGCAACAGTGTTTATAAACATTTACGCGATTATTTACCCCTGAACAGAATATAACAGTGCAGAACACATTTAAACGTCTTCATATATATAGTATACATGCTGTCAGTTTGACACTTACCGTATCTCGACTGGGTTTAGCGGAGAGGGGGGAAAACGGGAATAGAAGAACAACCTTGGTGTAATACTGGCAAAACAGACCGTTCTGTCGATGGCAATTCGTAAAGTTCGCCTGTAACAACTGTCACCTCATAAACTTATTGTTATTCTTGACCTGAATGCTCTGCAAAACTGTCTCTGTTTATCTGATACAGCCGAACTCTGTAAACCGATCGACCTTTCACTTCTGTACGCGTAAATAAGGCGGAATGGTGGGAACGGCGGAGGACTGGAGCGCAACAGTTTCTCTACACGTCCACAGCGGGAATTTACGAATTCTACTATGGCAGAGGGAGAGCTTATGAATATTAATTAGGCCACACAGACGTTGCCTGGTAACCGTCGGACAGCCGTCCAGTCACTTATACTGTTAATATTCATGAGCAAATCACTCTTGGCTACTGGGAGGAACGTCAGATTGCGTCATTAATATTAATGTTTCAACCCTTCACCATACAGCACGACTGTCGTCTTCACAGGAGCGCCATCTGTCGACGCACCATAATATAACCTCCACCCTGTTCAAATAATACAGGTCACCATTTATATTTTCAGTTATGTGAAGGTTTACATTTTCTGCATTATTTCGGTGTTGTTCTTTTTTATTTAAACTCATAACATTACCATCAAGAACACTTTATTCAAAAGTTTTACTAAAAATATTTTAATTACCAAAAACAAAACACGGGTTGTCTATAAAACGGGTCGACTTTATTGCTTGGAGAATACAGCTTACAGCTTTTGCAAAGGCATGTGAATACGCTTCTTAGCTACACCTTACCAGTCATCACAAGATATGAATTAACCACACATTCACAACTCCACATTGCACCTGGAAAAAATCTGCTATCAAAACATTGTACAAAGTGAGAGTTACAGAGCGCTCAGTGCGATATACACCAAAGCACTCGCGTCATACAGAGAGCAAATACCATGAGCAGATTTCCCAAGCCTATCTGGTGACTGAAGTTCCATAGTTTTTCTATCTTTGGTACTATGAGACAGATTTTATTCTGCATCTGTAAATCTTTTCCTTGGAATACTGTTCTGAACACAGGGCAGGTAAAAGCCTATCTACACATAATATTTATCCTCACTTGAACTAAAAAAAAAAAAAGCAACATCTTACATTACAAATCACATTCTCTGATCTCACTCAGCAGAACAAAGAGAAATACAGAAGCGGGGATGAACGGCTGTAAAATCACTTTCCAAAAAAATTTCCCCAAATGTGTCTCTTTAAGCTATTTTACAAAGACAAATATAAGTGAAATACGCAAATCTCCTAAAACAGGATGCGATTCAAAACACCGGCTCCTGAAGTTAACCAACGACAATTAACATGGAGCGCCTCATGTCACAGTCACATGACTTAACATCCTTCCCACACACATACGCTGAAACTTATGGCAACTGCCTTCCATTGAATCAGGAAAAAATGAGAAAGAAAAGAGATTTTCAAAAGCTAATAATTCTAGTTAACAAGTGAATCGAGGCGAACATAGCGACAAATCACTGGAGAACACCCATGGTTGCTCCTAAACTGTCAGTATGAATTTATACTGTTATCTGGGATTTAAAAGTTTATATAGAAGAAAACACTGCAGCGGTCCCTCTCTGCTAAAGTTACAGAGAACAGAGTGTGTGTGGGAGACCGAACATGTCTGTAGATATATATATTTGTCAATCTATCTGTGTGCTTCGGTGAAAGCCTGCCGGGATTCACATGTCGTCCTCTTCATCTTCATCCTGGGAAGATCCGGCCTGCTGAGCGGAACTGGCTGAAGCCGCCGCTAGCTGTGCCTGCTGGGCGGCCTGCTGCATCTGTAACCACTCCTGCTGTGCCAACTCAGCCTGCTGCTGCCGTGCCTGTAAGACAGCACAACTTATCAGAAGAGCCATTTGAAATCACAGCGTTCTCATGCTGTTACACAAACACAAGGCATAAAATAGAAAGCCAAAAGCATTGATTTCATCCTTTTCATTAATATTTCAACGTGCTTTTAAAGTGCTTCCAGCATTTTTACCTTGGCAAATAATTCTTGTTGTTGACGGAGAAGTTCTTCCTCGGGTATGCCAAGGTTCTCCAGTCGAGAGCTGGCCTTCCTCCGTTTAAGTGCTACAGTTTTACACTCTTGCAGAACGTCTTTTACTTCTGCGATGTATGACCCAAAACCTAGACTTTCAAGTGCTGAGGACAAAATAAATTAATTCACTATTACATATATCGGTTTGTAATCAAATGTCAAACCAGTAAACTAAAAAAACAATCACCTTCATATTTTAAATCTATATCATGCCTATAACACAATCTTGTCTATCCATCTCTGTGCAAATCCAAATTGAAAGCCAAAGTACTGAATTCATCTTTATATTAACCTGATTAAATCTGTATGTTAAAACAATCCAAGACCTTGGAAGATCTACAAGGTTGCAGGTTCAAACCCACAAAAGGATAACAATCCAATCACCATTGTGGATTTGATGAACATATTTAAAGGGATAGCTCATGCTGCTCCAAGCCTGTATGACTTATTTCCTACTATGGAACACAAAGATACAGTAAAGAATGTTTAGTGAAGAACCGCATTACATTTAAAAAGTCTTTGTTCATAGAAATACAACAATAAACTAAAAAAAAAAACACTACTACATTTTTCCCAAATTTCTTATTTTGTGTTCCAAAGAATGAAGAGCATACAGGTGTATAGCAAGCCAAACAAATTCTCATTATCAGATGAACTCCTACTAATCTAAGGCAGTTTAATATGGTCCCCCAGACCATCTCCAGCAAGTCTTCAGCTGAAAGTTGCCCACAGGGTTCCCACTCTATCATGACGAACAGCAGATTCAAGGACTTTTTAAAGCACCATTTATTTTACATTAAGCACCTATCAAATTCACACCCCAGCATATGTAGTGTCATGAAAGACCTTACAGTTCTTAACATGTCGCTTACACTTAACATTAAACATCTCAGAGTAATAATGTTGTGAATAATGTGTAGGTTTCATAAATTTAAACCATTTTGAGCAGTAGTGTTCAAATAAATGTAATGAAATCCATTGAAGTCAATATTGGTAATATTCAAATACAACTTCTACAATTTTGATACAATATGCATCAAACTGTTTTTTGGTGTAGTTCTTGTACAATATGTAAATGTAAAAAATGCAACTTTTTTACATTAAATGTTGTGATAACAGTAAAATATATTAATTTCAAATTGCACACTCTCTCAATAGAGACATTACTCCACAATAAATAAACTCAAGTCAAAATGATTTGACAAAATTATTAATTACTTTCTATTCACACAGTGGTACAAGAGGATGTGCGTCACTCTCAACTTATCTGTATAAAGCCTAAAAACAAAATTGTCTTCATGTATCTCACAACACTTCAGCATGTTATTCTTATTAAGTGAGGGTCATTTTTTAGGATTTTTTATCCAAGCAAAGTCTCTGAGAACCTGACACCTTGTAATTCTGGAGGCTCCGGGAAGGTTGCCATTCTGGAAAATACACCTAATTCATGTGTATCAATTCAATTCCATCACATCAATTCATAATTATTTTGCAGTTAACGTGTCTTTTCTTCTCCACCTGTTTTTGTCTGAACCCACTGACCCAATGAGCATTTTGCTGTCCAATGGTCATGTCTTAAATGTTCAATTTCTGTATTGCATTAGTTTTGAATATTTCTCACAGGGATTTAATACATTTGGATTTTCGGTCTGAATTAAATCTCTTTTTTTGGCTCATTTCACCTGTAAAAGAAAACCTACCTAATAATTCTGCACACCTAAGCAGTTTTTCACTTCCAGCCTTCATGAATAATTTGTATAAATCACTCATAAATGATTAAATACAAAATTAATAGTAGTTATTAAAATTGATGTGGTTTGGAATTGGTCAAATGTGCTTGGAAGATAAATATGATCAGAATATCAACATGCCTAATAATTCTGCAGGCACTGTAAGATGTGCTCACTTTACAGTGTGCGTGATCATGAAACCAAAAGTGAACAGCGAGCTTTCATTCAAATGTGTTTCCAATAACCCGCATATTGATAGCGCGAAAATGATATACAATATTAGAATGTTTGCGGGAGCGGCGGTAATGGTCAGAAACTTAAGAAAACTGTTCCGTGCAGGGGTCTAGACTGCGCTTCATTTTTACAGTCTATGATCAACACACATGCCAAGTTGTTTTTTGTTGCGCTAGCCAATCTCCAATCATTAGTGCCGTCTTTCGGTCTTTGACAGCACATATAGGACAATTTTTGAAAGTGCCATAAACTATTTGTCAAGCATTTTCAAGGACCTATGCTTGTTTTCAAGTATTTTCCAGGCATTGAATCCATGTCTGAAATTCAAGTAAGTTACTTTCAAGAAGCGTGGGAACCCTGTGCCCAAAAGCCCTTTAAAATCAGTCAAATGACTAACCTGATCAGGGGGCAAATGTAATCAAACTAGTTATAAAGTCAAAGTATTAACAGTCATGTGTATGCAACTGGCCACAGACTGGAAGACCAGCAGAACAGTTTAGGCTGGTTTTTCATCATTAATTGTATGGAAAGTGAGCCAATGACAGTGAACGGTGACTGTACATCAGAAGCAGAAAGAAATAAAGGTTTTGAAATAATATAAAAATGTTATAGTATATGTTATGAAGTTAATTCTTGAGTTAACTACCCTTTAACCCAAGCTTACTACGCAACTTTGAATAAAATCCTCATCACGTATCCAAATGAGCAGTTAGTGACCTCACAGTCATCAAGAAATGACATCCTCACCGTTTATAACATGTTCTGGAGATATAGTCTTCTTCTCGGATTTATTGCAGATCTCGTTGGCCTCTGATGAGACGAGGTGAATAAACTCAGTGCAGCAGTTCACCACCAGCTCTCTGGCATCGTTCGCTACTCGCACATTGGGAAGCGTTTCTTTAATCATTTTATTGATCGCCGCCCTCGGGATCGTCAGATCATCGTCGTTGCCCGATGAAGAGGCCATGAGGGATGAGCTGGCCAGACTTTTTGAAGGGAATCGAAAGCAGGCGAGGAAGTCCAATGGGTTGTAAATGAAAAAAACACCCACAGCGGCGGCTTTGTGTGGAGATTCAAATGGTGTGGTCGGCTTTCTTATAGTAGGTCACTAAAACACTGCCAGAGAGAATGCATACTTTTGAATTCAAATTCAGGGAAAGAGTCTGTGTGTGTGTGTGTGTGTCACAAGGAAGGGAGGATGAGAGGAGTCGCTACCTTTCGGTTGATCAGTTCACGCTGACTCTCCACATCCACACATCAGAGCTGCTTCTGCTGCTGTTCCTGTGCGCGTTTATAATCATGATTCAACTCCGATCATTCATTCTCAAGCTGTCTGGATAAACTAACAGACGCCGCGCGCGTTCGGTAAAAGCCCGGGGCCGAATTTTAGAAGCATTCGAAGCTCTTAATTCATTACTTCACCCACTCGGTTAGCGATCAACGAAATGAACCCCACAATGCAACACTTCCGGATATCCGGTGATTCTTCTGCTTGTTATTGTTTCGTGGGGCTGCTCGACACTGCCGCCTACTGTATGAAATGTAAAAAAACGAAATTTGATCTCGAGACGCTCTACCCACAGCAACTCGAAATATTTCAAACCATTTAACATTGTACTGTGTATAACCCTGAAATTTTGTACAAAAAAAGTAAACACTGAAAGTGCAAGTGCAAGATTATGGAAAGTCACGGGGTTATAGACTATAGTTTTTGGTCCAAGCAGCTTGTTTGTTTTGGTTTTCTTTTCTTATATTATGCATAATCATGTGATATAATAATATTATATTATAATTGTCACACAAAGACAACAAGTGATGCACTACAAATTCTAGTTTAGGTCATGATTTAGGTTATTTACATAATCCTCCTTATAATAGGCCTACTTTAACTGTGTGTTTAGGACATTAACTTGAAACGTTTGATGTTTTTATTTGGTAGAAGTGCTGCGTGTTTTAAAATAGAAGAATTTATCATCATTTGTGAAAAAACTGATCAAATCGTCATTCAGCACCCAGTTGTTAAAAAAGTGTAATCGGGATTAGAGTAATCCCTTGCTTTGCTATTCAGGATCAGGTAATCTTATTTCTGTGCCAGTTTTTCAAAGCAAAGTTGGATTAGATCACTCTGAAGCACTCGTTTAGATGACCAAATCCGGATTATCTGTGCTCTGGACTAATTATCACAATGTAGGCTACTGGGTAAATAACAACGGGTGCAACATTTAGCAACAAATAAATAAAACAAACACATATACTTCAGAAATACATTGTGGATATTTTGAGCACATATTCTTAATTTAGACGTTTGAAGCCCAGCTTTAATGTGTGGCAGCTTTCAAGGGTGGGTTTGGTTTGCATTAGTTTGATCAGAGTGATTTACACTGCCAGACAAATTGTACTTCTGCTCTTTGAGTTTCTAATTTAAGAAATGACTTATTATAGGCATCATCATCATCATCGTTTAGCAAAGAATGCTTAAAGCTTGAGCCTCGGTGGCAATGACTACTGGCTCTACCAGTGAGGATTCACCTCCATCACCCTCTTCTGTCAAGAAGGCAATTTATGTGATTTCAACCCCAATTTCTTTCTGTTATTCACTTTTCCACCCTTAATAGAGTTAACCCCCCAGCACTGCGTGAGTTTCTCCAACATTGGATCCACCATGCTAGTGTAGTGAACATGGTAGTTTACTGGCCTTGAGCATGATTGATTAAATTGAACAGAAGCCAAAGCACATCAGCTAATTGATGTTTAATTGATGTGTGTGTAAAAAAAAAAAACACTCACACACTACTACACACCCATACTATTTAGCCTTTCCCTGCACTTTCAGTTATGGGTTGCATCAGTATTAGAACCCGGTGTAAAACCTTTGCCATATGACAATGTGGATAACTGCGCTCTGGCAACTCCTATGGGAGCAGACAGAGGGGGTAGGGAGGGGGAGAGAGAGACTCGACTTTTAAAAGCTATTTATTTTACCATTAAAAAACATTTTCACAAACAAAAACAAATTTTATAACTCACTATCAATTAAAAAAAGAAGCCTTCATCCTCTACAAAAACCAAACCCTTATTTAAACGCCACGTACTCTCAAACATAATTTCATCACTGTTTACCCGATAATTCCTAGAATCCTAGAGAGAGAGAGAGAGAGAGAGAGAGAGAGAGAGAGAGAGAGAGATTGTTCAGCCTTGTTTTAAAATACTTTCACAGAGGCACTGACATGTCAGTTTTGTTCTTTGCCACCACTATTTTGGTAGGAGAGGTTACCATCAAAGGGCGTGTTGAGCACACAAAATCACTGGAGCAATGCACCTGGAACTGTACACTCGATTTTGCTTTGGTAATGCTGATATTAAGAAAAATTCTGAACTTGTCAGGCCAAAACTTCAACCTGAAGGAGTGAACCCGAAGGAGTCACAGTCTGCCAGTGGAACAACATTGTCTCATTGCTCTTCTAAAAGCACAAAGTGAACTCTGGTGAAAGCTATGTCAATTGCATTGGCCAGCCTGATCAATTTGTCTAATTTCCAAAGGATGTCCAGATTGCCTACACCAAGTATGAGTAGTATTCTTTTTTTACAATTGCCCAATTCTTTTCAACTATCCATGATTGTACATATCCTGAAGGAGAGCGCTCTATAGAGTTCCAATCTGATCAGGATTATTAAAGTTTTGTATTTGTTTTATCAAAGGTAAAGATCAAAGTTTTGAACAACACCTAGAGACAATTAAACCATTATTGGATGACTGGATCTAATCCGATATCTGAATACTTTTTTTCAGTTTCTTTTGAACAACACTTGTTCAAGTATTGTTCTAAATTGACACCCGAAAATACGATCAGTTTGCCTTTGAACAACTGGGCCAATACGATAACAGGCCACAAGGTGGTGCTATAAGGAGATATTTAAATGTTGTGTGTAGAATGCAGCTCTTAAACCTTTTTTTTCCCCTGAATCCTCTCCAGTGCATGTAATCTAATGGCAACATGATGTTTGCATTTTTGTCCTTAACTTTTCCTTATCCTTGCCTGACACATGCATTTGCTATATACACTATATTGCCAAAAGTATTGGGTCACCCCCTTCTAATGAAAGGTTTGACTACTTTAGTAATTTCCATGAGTACACGTCTTAATGTTAAAGCATATAATGATATTCTAGAGAATTGTGTGCTTCTAATTTTATAGCAACAGTTTGGACATGACTCTTTTCTATTCTAACATGACAGTGTCTCTGTGTATAAGACAAGGTCAAAGAGAAACGATGATTCAGTCAGTGTGGAAGAACTTGACTGGTCTGCAGAAAGCCAAGTCCTAATCCCATCTGAACACCTCTGGTGTGACTTTAAATGCAGACCTTGAGCCAAAAATTCATCACCAAACACCAATGACTTGTACACATGGGTACAGTCATTTCATACACATCAAAACTGTTGCAACAGAGGTCGAAATACAATTTTTAAGTACATGAATTATGTTTCCATCTTTGTTGCCACAGTTTGGAATTGCCTTTTTCTCTTCTAACGAAGGGGGTGTGCCAGAACTTTTGTCCATATAATGAATGTACAAGTCATTGGTGTTTGGTGATGAATATTTGGCTCAAGGTCTGCATTTAAAGTCACACCAGAGGTGTTCAGCTGGGATTAGGACTTGGCTTTCTGCAGACCAGTCAAGTTTTCCACACTGACTGAATCATCGTTTATTTTTGATCCTTGTCTTATACACAGAGACACTGTCATGTTAGAGTAGAAAAGGGTCCTGTCCAAACTGTTGCTATAAAATTAGAAGCACACAATTCCCTAGAATATCATTATATGCTTAAACATTAAGATTTGTACTCATGGAAATTGCTAAAGTAGTCAAACATGTTAATTTAAAGGGGGTGATCCAATACTTTTGGCAATATAGTGTAGCTCTTCAACAGTTCATGTTCTTCTTCCAACAGTTGGTAAAATAATATATAATTTTTATTCATGACATGCATAGATTAATTGGATAAAATCCCAAAATCAAGAATGTAATTTCTTCCCTCATGTCCTGACTCTTCATCTTTTGTTTTTTGAATCAAGGGATTTATCCAGATTAAGTTTGGCAAAGATTAAGTTTTGCTTGGTACTATATGTAAGGATAACTTAAAGTCTAATTAGATGATAAGATTTCAAGATGACCAAAAGAAAGAGAGAAAAGATTAGGTGAACAATTAATTTATTCAGATGTCTTCAACTGATGGATGGAAACCAATTAGCACAGGTAACAGCAGAACTATTATGAAAATGTTGCTAACTTTTAGCTGACTCTGTGATTTATAATAAAATATTGTACAATATTTGGTATTATGCATTATTGTATTTATTGACATATAATGAAATTCTGAAACAATGAAAACAGGTCATTGGAGGTATTCCAGAAAACAAGGTTAATTAATGCCATATAAATCCTGGGCTCTCAGTTGATTAACTTGTAGAATGAGTGTGATTAATTGGCTCTAGAAGCAGAATTAAGGCTGGAATACACATGGCTTTTGCCCAGGGCCAGACTTTTTCGGTCTGGACACACTGATGCTGAAAGTCAGAGCCAGCCTGCAGGTTCTCGTCAGTCACTGTTGACAGATTTAGCAGAAAATTGCATAGCGTATGATGGGCACAGACTTTTTTTTTTCTTCAGACTATAATTCCACTCAGCTGGAGGATATCAAACATATATATCTAAGATCTATATCTATATAAAAAAATATTTTTTGAGAACCAATTTTTTTTGTTTTAGTAATGAGGCACACTTTTAAAATGTTCAGTTATTTAGTGTATGATGCTCAGGTTTTCTCTGTAACCATTTACAAGTCAGCAAGTGTATGATGCCTGGTGTTTTTGATTTTTTAATGAACAGAAATATATTCTCAATAGTGTGTCGAATCGATGAAACAAACTCCATGAAAACAAACGCTAAGAATATGCACATATCGGTAACTATTAGGGTAGACTGAGTACATTTGAGACATGTGTACAGTTGAAACACCTTAAATAACTTGCGTGCACAAGAACCCCGAGCTGTGATGTGTTTTAGTGTTCTCTTTGATCGTGGAAAATTTGAAATGTGTGTGTCTTTCCACTCCGATGATATCGCCAAAAGTTTTTTTTTCCAAGGTGAGATTTTCCTTTCACCATGCATGTCCCTTCCACAATGAATAGCTTATTAATCTTTTATGATTGTTAAACTTAGCATATATAATTGCAAATGTTACTCTGTGCTGTAAAAATAGACATATTTCATGACATTGGCAAGGTCTTATGGCAAGGTCTTTTCATAAACTAGAGAAACGCAGCGAGCATGTCAGTGGGGTACGGTTGAGACAGTGTATCAACGGTACCCGGATTGCTGTCTTATTGCTTCACATGTTGTTTAGTTGTACAGTGTTATGATAAGAGGATAAAAGTCACATTTACACATATGCTACGCAAATTATGTTAAAAAACAATTATATTTGTGATATTTCAACTATCTATTATTAATGGACACATTTTCTAACATGAATGCTAAAAGGATTACATAGCATTTAAAGAAATATACAAGGTGGTAAAGTCGGTACAGTTGAGACACCCTTTATATGTTGCTATGTACAGTAACAGTCCAATCATAGAAAATAAAATACATACATAGGCTGTGTGTGTTTGTATATTGGTATTACCTACATTATGCGGACCAAATGTCCCCAAGTATATACCAGTAAATTCACCTTATGGGATGATTTTTTTAGGTCCCCATGATGAAACAAGCTTCATCTAAATCATAAAGAAAAGTTTCGAGTCATGCGTAGGTTTAGGGGTAGGGTTATAAAATATAAATGTATGTATATTGTTATTTTTACTGTTATGTTTACATTTGTACTATTTGCCATATATTTTTGTAGTGTTAAATATTTTTTCCTGTTTTGTTTAACTGAATCTGAATTAAATAAAGCAAATAAATACATTTATTTTAAAACTGTAACTATTTAAAGCTGTATTTTTGTAATTTATTACATTTGCTATAAATGGCTAGCCAGCTTTAGAGCATTGAGAATGGTGTCTCGACTGTACCATGCTACTGTACACCATATGGGTACAGTTGAGACAAAAATGCACCTCGTGTTTATGAGCTAGTTAATGAGCTGATCTTATGGCTATTATCAATTTATGATATTTTAGTACACAAGCAAAATAAATATAATGTGAAAAATCACTTCATTTCAGCATCTAGTTTTTGTGTAGTGATGAAAAAAGCAGAAAGTGTCTCTACATGTACTCAGTACCCAGTCTAATTTTAAACATAATTTAATTTTTTTCTTGGTAGGCTACTGCATTTCCGTGATGCAGAACTGATGTTAAATATAGCTATTATGCAAAGGTATAGCCATTTTACTTCCATATTGGTGGTAAGGTGTGATGTATCTCATGTGCATTAATTGTATTTTTTGTTAATATATTATTTAGAAATAATTAGTATTATAATGCCTTAAAGTGATAATATCATGCTTTATCTTTGCTGTCACGCTCACTGGAGCCTCGACAAAAAGGCAAGAATTCGCTGAATATCTATGAGGCGGAGAGGCATTTATCAGAAGCAAACCAACCCTGGAACATATCCTGTTCCAGAGCAAGTTATGTTTAGAGAGTAATTTGCTGTATGGCTACTTGCAAACCATGACATTTCCTCAGTTTTTGGAACTGAAAATTGAGGTTGTCCATTTACTTTGGGTAGACTTACCCAGTTAATTTGCTTGACTAAATTGTTAATTGTTTTCTGGAATACTTCCAGGTCTCCAGCTGAATATTATTTAAGAGGCATTCTGTTCTATCCAAAGAAAAGCTCTTACGGCTTCTCCAGCGTAGGAGCTTGAGGAAATTGAGACTTGCATTGAACACCTTGTCATGTTCAAACACCATTTTATAGAAGGTTTCAATGGGAAGGTCACCGTTTGGATCCGCATATTTTAGGGTGGTCATGGGTGTGTACAGATGGTTAGTCTGATGACGAAATGGTGGGTTGTCCATGGTAATAATTTTAAATGTGTGCTGGTTATAAAAGAAACAACATATGGACTGTTAGTTTTTCAGACAAAACAAAAACATCAGAACATAGGAAAGATTGATGAATTAAATGAAATGCTGCATGAAATGTTTTGGAAAAGTTCTCAAGCTCCTGAATTGTGCAAGTACCTCTGCAACATCCTCTGGAGTTTGTCCAAGACTCTGGAATATCTGGTTGTAATTCTTCAAGTAGATGTTGGTAAACATATCTGCTGTCACTTTATCAGCTTTGGAGAGGTCTATCTTCAAGCCGTCCTCATACACCTTACGCTCAAACTCTGTGATGACGGGTCCTGGTTCAATGAGGCTGATACTGCACAGATGCAAATAAAATATACATACAATTACAACTTAAATGTGGTGGTTAAAGCTTTCAAACACATCAAAAATCTTGAAATTACTGCGGCATTATCAAATTGCATTATCATAAACAAGAAAACTAAGCTCTTATAAACTTGTACATTTGAGTAGTTCTAGTCATACTAAGCTACCATATGATGTGGTGAGGCAATGTGGTTCATGTTCACTCTGTCTAGATTCATGTTCAAGTGAATGAATGTAAATATACTCTTGGATAGTGGGGTATTTGGGAACATTCAATGTTTGGACCCCTATATATGAGTGTGATCACTTACTTCAGATTGAACCTCAGAGCTTGAACTGCCAGACTCTCACAGAACCCTTCAACAGCAAACTTGGAAGCAGCATAAATGTCATTAAACAAAATACCTGTGTACGTGAACACGGCAGTGATTAGAGATGGTAAACCCTGATTGAATCCTCTCAGAGCTGCTTTAGTCATTGTTGTTAATCCATTAAGTATCTAAATTGGACCTCTCACCCCCTGGTATAAAGAGCTCAAATGCAAATATCAGCTTAAGAAAACCAGTCATTAATCAAATCTGGTTGTTGTCCATTTTTAACAACTCACCCTGAATTCCCATTACACTGCTGATTACCACTACGTGGCCACTTTTTCTCTTCTTCATATCAGGCAGAATCTCCTTCAAGAGTCGCACAAGCCCAAAGAAGTTAGTGTCCATGACAGATTTCATCTCATCAATGGTCTGACACTCAATGGGGCCAATCATTCCCATTCCAGCATTACTAACTGAAACACAGATAATGGAAGGTAACATCAACAATGCTGACTCACAGAAGACAAATTAAGCAAATCATGAAATTTTCTTAGATATTCCAGATTTTTTATTTTTTTAACCAGTTTTATATTATCTACAGCTGCAAACACATATTGTGTTGTGTTAATTGTATCTCATAAACTGCTGGAGTTCAAAATTTTGAATCTTGAAGTGGATAGACTGCAGCAACAAAAGCTCAAATTCACTTCATGTTAGAACAGGAAACTTTAACAGGAATGTACTCTAATGGCCAAATACACAGCAACTGTATGTTATAAAGTCTGCTCTGCATAGACCAGAATCTCTGATTTCCTCAGGTTCTTGTTATATCCATGCTACAAAGAATTATGCGTGTTCTCTGCAGACTGGCTCTTTAAACTGAAAGCAGGACACTCTTAATAATAAAGGTGCTTCAAAAGGTTCATCAAGCGATGCCATAGAATAAGCATTTTTGGTTCCACAAAGAACCATTCAGTTAAAGGTTCTTTAAAGAACCATCTCTTTCTTTCCTTTTTATAATCTGAATAACCTTCTTTCATCACCACAAAGAACCTTTTGAGAAACAGAAAGGTTCTTCAGATGTTAAAGGTTCTTTATGGAGACATTTAGACAAAAGGGCTCTTCTATGGAATTGTGAAGCACATTTATTTTTAAGAGTGTAGGCCTATTACAACATTAGGGCTTTTCGCAGTACCCTGGGTAATTCTAAAACTTTACCTGGGGTTAAAATTAATCTGGGGTGTTCAGGAGCTGACGTCTTACTTTATATAAACGTTGTTATATAAAAGGTTAACGTTGTGTCTACATGGCTCTGCATTCTGCATTCATCCATTCAATAGCACTGATGCGGCAATAAGAATCCTTGCTAACATTAACCATGGATTTACCCCCCCCAAAAAAATAGCATTATGGTAGGCTACTATAGTTAAACCATGGTAGCCACAAATTAACCATGGTCTTGCTACACTAACCATAGTTTAACAAAACTGTGGTTACAAATGGTTATCAATAAGCCAAAAAAAATGGTTAGCCTACACTTTTACTATGATAAAACCATGGTTAATTTTCGTAAGGGAACGTTAAAGTTTAGAAGTGTGAAATACTTAGAAATACTTTAAATCTTAGAAATACACCAAATGTATTATTTATTATTAATCCCATCATATTATTATTAATTATGAACAGTGTGAAACGTGAACCAACCCTGGATTCCATTTAGACAAAGTTTAGAATTGGTTAACCATTTCAAGTCTAGTCCATTTCACACTGTACATCGAAACAACTATGCTAACTTTGTACCAGAGCAGGGTTTCATAACACCCAGTAAAAGAAAATGGTGCTAACCCACTTCATAATTACAATGAAAAGTTCCTTAACCCAAGTAGGTTAAAAACTGGGTTTGGATTTAAAATAATCCGGGGTTAAGGGCAGTGTAAAAAGCACTGCGTGTTACGATTATGTCCGTCTCCGCCTATATTAAGGCGCCCTGCACGTGGTATGCGGGAAAAATAGATATATGGCCACAAAGTTAAAGCATAGCATTTGTGTTCTTATGTAAGAAATACATCTAGGAAACCCTTACTGAGAATGTCAACTCTGCGCATGGGCAGGCTGTCCACACAGGCTTTGATAGAATTATCATCACAGACGTCGAGCTGCTTGATCTCCAGTGTGCTGCCCAAAGTACGACCTGCTGCCTCCTCCAGAGCTTCACGTTTAGCCAGGTTCCTCATGGTCGCATACACTGCCAAAGCCAAAACGTTTAGTTTAACTTTCATTTGAACTATTCTGCTAATAAGTGATTTCAGCTAACAGATGGAGACAGTCATCATTAATGACTCATAAAGCTACTCAGCTACTTATTATATAAAATCTACAAGCAAAGTAGATTTATTTCGGATAATACACAAGTTACGTCCGAAGAAACATTTTTAACGGCATTTTTAGTAAAACGCGGTGCAGTTGCAGACAACATACTATTGTAAAACTGCATATTTGCCTTCTCTTGCAAGTTTGGACTATTATCTTCCGTGTGCAGTCAACTAGTGTGCAGCCCAAAGTACAACCTGCTTGTTTTTCATTTAACACGGTTCCCCGTGGCATACACTGCCAAGCTTAAAATGTATATAGGCCAACATTCATTTAAAGTAATATGACAACATTTCCAAGTAACAGATTGTGACCACAGTCGTTATTTAATGATTAATGGATTAGTGCTTCTCAGCTGCTTACTTTAGAGTAATTCTACACGCAAAGTCAATGTATAGGAGAAAGTTTAAGAAGTTGCTTGCAAAAAAACATAATGGGAATCTATTTTTTAGAGTTGTAACAGGGTACAGCTGTTCACTGTGAATACTACATATTCTGTCATAATGTACACATTCACATTTGTCCTTTTATAAATAATTGTTTAGGGACTTGCCTGTGTTGACAGAAGTGAAGTGATACATTTTTATACCTATATTAATATGATTCAAAACAGTCAAAGTATAAAATGTGTTAGTGTGTTTTACTTAAATGTAGACCTATCTAATTTAGCACACTAATTAGTGTCACAAATGTCTCATCTAAGTTTTTGATATTTGGTTGATCAACAGAAAATTGCATCTTTTGAAAAAAAAAAATCAATGTTAATTCTGCACAGTTTGTGCTGTACAACAAAAAGCAAACATGTTACAACTTGGTCTACACCACTATTAAACGACTATAGATATCCTATGGGCCTTACCCATAAACCTCTTTTTCATCTTTTGGCAGCAGGGGTCACCTCAGCAAGTGCTAAACCAGTTGCCAGAAGAACAACCGTTTTGATCTTACAGCCTTGATTCGGTCTGGCGGAGAGACTTGTAATGGGACATAGATCATAAACAAGTAAATGAAGTTACCTGGGAGGACTGGAAAGAAGATAAAGAGACAGAATGAGAAAGAGCTTGAGAGATGAGCTAAAACACCTGCTAATCCACAGCATCAAGACTCAGCAGAATGACCCACGTGTCACTACAGTCTAGACATGTGGTGGACAATACGTAACATTACGACTGCTGAGATGCAAGGTCTATCCACCAATGTGGTCTAAAAGAAAAATATCTAAACACACATAATGCATTTTTTCAAAGGTTAGTCAGTCCGATTCAGTGATCTATGCAAACACATAACACAGTACTGTTTTAAAAAGGTTTTTAAGATTTCAGGATATATTCGGTAAAAACTAAAAATTCTTTACTTCAGGTTTTATACATAAAAAACAGATTCAGTTTTCAATGTAATGCCCAAAGTTCCATCAGATAACTACAATTAAATGCTACTTGCATTACCATTTATGTTAACTGGAGGTTTAACAGTCTTCTGCAGACTTTTAGAGGTTTGATAGTCCTTCTTTCCACCCAAAGCTGACCAAAATCCAGCTGAGCGAAGCAAAGATACAGATAAGTGCCAATCAGTTCAAAAGACCGGGAAACATGATCAGTTTAGGAATGCCTTTTAACTGTATAAATAACAATGTTTGAACATTTATAAAAGGCAGACACCCACCCGGCTCTTTGCCCTCTGAAATTTCTGTGGCACTGCCACCAAGGAAGCTGCAGACGTGTTTAGCAGCAGCCATTTCTTCCTCTGAAGCGGCCACTCCTTTCCACAGAAACAGGCCGCTAGGACACTTCAACACCAACACATCATTAGTGTTCAGTTGAGATGCAGTGGGTTCCACCTGGTTGAGAAGAGAGAGAGAGAGAGAATTATTGCCTGATGGTCATTGCTGACTGTGTCCATGTATGTGCCTGCCCAAATCACTGACCTCCACAGCGCGTGTTGCACGGGTGGAGCTCTGGCGGATATGGAAAAGGCGTGTATTGCCAGTCTGACTCTGACCACCTTTACGGGAAGTCCCACCCTTGTGGATGATCATGGGTTTCCCCTTGAAAAGGCTCATCAAATGGGCCGGTTCCTGGCCTTGAGTGACACGTACCTGCAGAGCGACACAACAGTGAATTCTAAATCGTAGATCTTATTTCCTATAAACCATGCTCTTCTCTCCATTATATTAGACATCAGCAGTAAATAAAAATAAATCCTTTATAAAATATAAACTAGAGATGGACAATTTATCTAAAAAAAATTTAAGATTACAATTACAACTTCCACATTTGTTGATTGCAGCATTCCATGTTCTACCATAGAATTATAATTTTATAAACAATACTGATAACAATAAGAAATATTTATTGACCAGCAAATGTTAGAAAGCTGAAAATTCAGGTTTGCAATCAAAGGAATAAATTACATATTAAATTAAAATAGAAACAGCATTTTAAATTGTAATAATATTTGTCAACAGTACTGTTAATACTTATGTTTACTAATATTATTATGTTTTGATCAAATAAATGTAGCATTAAGATCATAAGAGACTTCTTTCAAAAACATTAAAACATCTTACAGACCCCAACATTTTGATGGGAAGTGTACATATTCCACATTGATTAATATCAATGGAGAATCTCTAATATCATTTGATATGATACACTGTGCAATAGAAACAAAGATTTTAGAACCAAAGTGGAAAGAATTTGCTTGCTCCGGTCACCTAAAGTTCAGACATGTAGTGTAGAGCAGCATGACCAAATAACAAAACCTATTATCAACAGGCATAGACATAGACAGCCTTTTGTTTGGTAATACCTGGACAGGCGAACCTCCCATGGAATCATCCAGCTTGACGGTTATAAAAGCTGAGGCAGCCAGCTCATCTTGTGTACACTTTAGTCCTTGCCTGATGTCAACATTAATACATTTAATTAGATTGTTAAATATTGACTTGATTGGGTAAATATTGGCTAAGCGGGTGGTTAATGAGCACATGTTCTAGCATGTCAACCTGTGGCTATTTTGACTTACCAGGTGTAGATAATGTGTTGCTCTCTGCTTCCCTGGCGATAGGTGTAGAGAATCAGGTAACAGTCTCCTCCATAGAACTGCCCATAGCTGGAAGGGTCCACAGGAACTTTATCCCCACCTTCTACGCGCCATATCTGCCGAAGTCATAGCAATGGACTTCATACCAGTACAGCATTGTAGATAACAATAAAATCAACCTCATTATTTCATTTTTAGCTAGTATAGCTGTTCAGTCGTGAGTTCAAATGGGTCTTTTGAATAGAGCTTAATTTATGAATTTGTAGTTAACATAAAATAAATGCTAGAGTAGCATTAGCAACTTAGAATTTAGCATCAACAATCAGATTTGACATATGATTGTGTGTTGTATATGTTGTAGAACAAATTATGTGAAAGTTTTTTTAAGTAATATTAACCAAAGATACAGTTTACATTTACCATTTTTCTGTGAGTGCAAAAGATTTCAACGCATAAATTCCTTTATGGGTTTAGGTTGGTCATGAGTAGTTGCTGTGTTGACCAACAGAAAGCTACTCAGTTTGTAAATGACTTCTATGTGAGCTGTGCTTCATACAGGCAATGGACATTTTTGCATGCAAGATTCGCAGAATTTTCTCTAGTGTCACTACACCTTTTGCTGAGGCAACCCACGGCTTGAAAAAGTAAATTATCTTCTGGGTTTTCAGAACAGACTGAGCAGTTCTAAGATCCTTGGTGTTATTAGCTTTAGTATTTTTACCTGGACCTTGCCAGAGCCATCATCCACCACACCATGCTGGGCAGCCATTGTTTTGTTGGAATGCAGACTAGTGGCATCAAAGGGAACCTTTGAAACTTTGGCAATGCAGCCAATGCTGTAGGCCTGGCCTGGACCTGTGGTTTGGTCCTTATCCTTCCAGTTACTGAAGAACTGCTTGAACAGTGTGGTCTCACCTCCGGCTGGCATAACCTGGATCTGGTCACAAAAAAGTTAGACTGGTTAGAATTTGGCATTCACTTGACTTACTTGATTAACATGCTGGATCTAAGTCTGATACCTGTGTGTTTTTGGGGTAGTTCTTGTCTTTGACAAACTGCTCAGCTACTTTCATGGCTGCCTTACGTTCTTCAGTGTTTGCATTAGGTCCTGAGTTGTTAAAACAGATGAAATGGTTAATGTGTGTAATATAAGAACGGCAAAAAAATATTTGACCATACCTTTCCAAAGAAAGATCTTGCTATCCACTCCATTGTCTAGGATGTAGCACTCAGTGGGAGTGAGCATTTCCTGTTTGAAAGGGCTGCTCTGGGCCACCAGAGATGTCTTCATAGAGCCTGCAGCATCAGACACCTAACCCACGCAGAACACATGAATGCATACATTGACACAATTAGCATAATATAGTATAGGGTGTGCACAGTGTTGGATAAGTTACTCTAAAAATATATACATTTCTAGTTACTAATTACATCTTCAACTGTGTAATTAGATTACTGTACCAATTAGTCTCTCCAGAAAGTATTTAATTACTTATTACTAAGTACTTTCTAAATCTTATATCAACCTCGGCAAGTTAATTAAGGATAGACTTGAAACAGACCTTTTAATTCTTTCAAATAAATAACTACATAAATTATTCTGGTCACACTTTAGATTAGAGTCCAGTTCGCACTATTAACTAACTATTAACTATGACTTTTGCCTCAATATTCTCCCAATTACTGCTTATTGATATTTAGTAAAGTAGTTGTTAAGTTTAAGAACTGGGTAGGATTAAGGATTTAGAATAAAGTCTTGCAGAATAAGACATTAATATGTGTTTTTAAGTAATAATAAATAGTCAATATCCTAGTAATATCCATGCTAATAACCAACTAGTTAACAGTGAGAATTGGACACTAAAGTGTTACCAATATTTTATTAACTCACCAAAGTATTTAAAGTGAGAAGAGGACTTTAATTGTGATGTTAAATTCACTATTGTATTGTGTATAAATGATCTACAGTCTGTACACAGTAACTAATTACACCCAACACTGGGTGTGCATAATATATAAATGTACCATGTAGAGTGTGCCCTTTTTCTGATTGCTTCTGTCAGTCGTCTCATCGTCCGGGCTTCCTGCTGGGATGTTGGGCTTGGTCCCAAGAGCCTAAAAATAATCAAACAAAATAAGAGTTTCCACCAGTTTTCTCCATAGCAGTCAACCCAGGACACAAAAAAAGACTTATGCAGAACCTTAACCAAGAAGTGAAAATCAAAACCAGGTGGACTGGGATTCTTTCCTTGCTGATTGTAAACCTTGTTGTATAAAATATTTACTGTGACAAACGGATTCCATTGTTCTTTAGTGTTTCTAAATCTTATACACTAGAGCATTGTGCTAACAATGCTAAGGTCATGAGTTCAGTTCCCAGAGAAAGCATGATTTTGAATACACTGTAAATTGCTTGGGATTAATCTGACTACCATGTGAATGTTTACAGATTAATTTTGTCTGAATTTGCCTAGTGTTTCTGATTCCATGCTGTGTTGATTTCTTGCTTGTATTACTGGAATATGTTTTTGTAGCTACAAAGATGGTCTACAATATCTGAAGAAAGCTATCCGATAGCATTCCCATTCATTTCAATGACAGTTGCTCAGTTCACTTCTGCTTTTTGGAATAAGATGATGGCTACAGCATCTAACAGCAGGAGCTAACTAGATCATGCTAAACCCATTAGCTAAAGATAGTGTCTTATTAGATCATCCATAAGGAAAAAAAATTAGGGTTGGGACTCCAGTTAAGTGGTGGTTTTATGCGGACAAAATTCCAGGATAACTCACCAGAAAAGTTGGTTGTTTCATTGCAAGATTGATAATGCAAGATGCATTCATTGCAAGATACAAGATTGATATATTGATATATGATATGATATATAAACCTTGAACCGAATAAACAAACCTTGACATTTAAAATCAAAATTACATGATCAAAAAAAGAAAAAAAGAAAGAAAGAAAGAAACATGCATGCATGCATGGATAAATTGTTTACATTAACATCAGTAACCTGCTTTCAGCTACACTTCTGTAGCTCGAACAGTACAGCATTCCACTACTCACGCCAAGTTCATGAGATCGATTCCCAGGGAATGCATGAACGGATCAAATGTGTACCTTGAATGCTATCTTTGTATAAAAGTGTTTGCCAAATGCATACATTTAAAATTTTGAAAAATGATAGAGTGTCCATAGCCTGATGTTCTACCAGTTTATAGTCACAATTTCTTGTCTATACTGTGTTTTGAGGGAGCTCAGGTGGTTTACAACTTTAAAAAAAGCCAGAACAAACTGATCAAGAAAACCAATCCTGTTACTGGTCTCGCTATTTTGCTGTCTTTTATTTGTGTTTCATTAAATAAACACCTCACTACTGAGGCGTGCCACCACTGACCCAATAACTTATTCTTTCACTTTCTGTCAGAACAACTAAAGACATGCTCATTCTTTACACTGCATGTTTAAACTTGCACCATAATTTAGTTTTTAGTTTTGTAGAATTAGATAAGACTTACGGCGATGACAGCCTCTGGCTCAGCACCATCCTCAACAATGTGCAGACTGGCACGGCCATTTCTCTCATTATCACGAATGCCAATAGCCACCTCGGAGGCTTTCAACTGCTCGAACCGGTTGCAGTCACTCCCACACCATTGGTAGATGTCCTAGGACAATCAGAATAGGATTTGTGAGGTTTTGGATTTCTCAAAAGGATGGCAGTTTGATTCATTACTTCACCCCATGTGATTCTGACCTTGCCGAGATCAATGATGAAGCAGTCTCCGCGATTGAAGCTGGCCCAAGACATATCCACCTCTGTGGCACGAATGGCACGTCGCCCCTTAACGTGAAGCAGCCGCTTCACATTCATGTCATTAGTCACCACATGCTGGAATCCAGAGGCCACACCACCTTGCTGTGTAGGGGGAAAAGAGCAAAATATACCAAAATGTCTTGTGGCTCTCGAAGTTACAATTAAACTAAAAAAGATTGTCTTATGATGATACACAAAAATTAATTGCAGATGAGATTATACCAAAAAAGTAAAATGCTAAATATACTTAATCTGAGGGGGAAATTGCACATATGTGAAAGGGAGCTGAGAAATATTCATCACAGCAATAGACTGTGATATGTTCTGCTGGATAAATTCTTATTTATACATTATTAAAACCATCTCGGACTAAATCTGCCACAATATACCATACATTTGCAAGGGAAAATCATTCAGGAAGTTTCCACTATTGATTTGAATGTGGTTTTTGACACCCTTCTACATAAACACATTTATTATTTGAGGAATAATAATTCTCATTCCCTACTACCCAGGGCCGTAGCCGCCATATACATCGACGCTGACAAATCAAAACATTTTTTTTTAGATTAGTGATCTGTCAATAAAGGATTTCAATGACAGATTCTTATACTTTTACAGATTCGTAGACTCCCATTTTGAAATCTATTATCTCTAATTACCTTTCAATCAAAGAGGCTTTAATTATAGAAATTACTGAAATATGTATAGTGATGCTAGCAGATATTGAATAATATTCTTCTGACAGCATATGTTTTACATAATACATCTCCAATAATTGAAAGAGTGGGATTATATGGAGCACTAAAAAAAAAGCATGTTACCAAATATGACAATGAGTTTGTTGTAACAACAAAAAACTTAAAATATATATTTATTTTCATTCAGCTCTCTGTAGGACATTATTACCTTGTACTTAATTCCAGTTTTAAAGTAGCCAAGGAAGGTGACAGATTCATTGTTCTGAACCTCACGGTACTGGACTGGTGCTCCACCCAGATGATCATCCAGCTGCATAGCAAATATGGCAGCAGCTCCACCTTCATCTTGAGAGCACTCATTACCTGCAGTGTAAACAGACCCAGAGTAATGCAAATACTCAAAATAAACAGTGTCAAGGTGTGTTTTGTATTAACTTATATATCCGACAAGAAAAAAAACTGTGCCACGCCTTTGAAAGGGAACTGAATTGCAAATGTGGTCATTTTCACTCACCCAACCACATGTGGACATTGTAGGATGGAGCAGAAGTGGTGTAAAGGACAACATAGGCATCTCCAGTGAAGAAGTTTCCAAGCAGTTGTTTGGGGACAGGTTTCAGATCCATCTTCTCTATCCTCCAAATCTGCAGACCAGGCTGCTTGCCTGCATTCTGGAACTCCTTATGGAAAACCATGATTCCTGGAACATACAAAAATACTGAGGCTGAACTATGAAAATCCATACTCGAAGACCTAATGGTCTGAAGGTGAAAACCCTGGAAGTGTGATATAACAGGTGCAGAATGGATCTTATAAAGGAAAACACTGGACTATTTTATTAGTACATTTATATATGTGTATATATACATACCCTATAACAAAGTGACATCCAATTTTATTTGAATATAAGGAAAAGGTGTGGATGACATGGTCAAAAATTTGCATCAAAAATAATGCAGGAACTCAGATGCATTCATTCTCTGAGGACAATATGAGACTGTTCACATGCTCCCTGCATTACTGTACCTACACTTCATCAATGAGAATTTTAATTGCTTTTTCAAGTCATATGGAGAAAAAGGGCTGTTCGGCTGTTTAAGAAGGTGGGTGCAGCCCAGCCGGGGGAGGATGTCAACAAATGAGTCATGTTGCATGATTACAGCTGTGGGCAGACATGCGTGCCTGTTCCTTTGAGTTTACCAGGAACAAACGTTTTATGCAAAGAACACACTTTGCATGTGCATGAGATCTGCCATTTACAGATTCATAAAGAAATACCTGACAGTGCGATTTACAATAAACTATAAAAAATACAGAAAAATTAACACATTTTTAAATGCAATCATTAGTCAGGCAACTACGTGTAATACAATACATAGCTCGATTAAATTTATTTATTTATCTGTCTAATCTCACTCTTCTGCACTGAAAAAAAAAACTAAAATGACCTTTGCATTTAAGCAAAATCAAAGTGGTGTAAATATTGCCCACACCCTGCGATTATAAACTAATTGCATCTTTTGAACCACTAAGAATTTAATAAAATAAACCTTAAATTCTTAAAACTAGAACTTATGCCTACATATTTTGATGCAGAGTATGGTTTCACGTAGCCTGTCTCAATGGACACGCCCACATACTGAAGTTTGAACCGGGATTTCAAAGAAACAAATCGGTTAAATAATAACTTTCGACAGTTTTAAATGAATAAGAACCAATAAAAGTACATATGCACATTCAGCGTATAAAATATATTTTTTCTCTCAGATCATTCTCAGATTTCTCGATAATTTACGTTAAACGCGTTTTTTCCCTGTTATGCTCTAAAAAGTGCGCATGATCACAAATGCCTAAAAAGCACAAAATAATAGCAATGTGTGCAAATATAGACAATACATAAAGAGTTTGCAATAGTAGGCTATAAAAGCGGTCTGCAGCTACCCTCCACGTCTACATTTATAATGAAACTGTTATTTCCTGTTCTTCAATTTCCGTCATAAAGCGGGGAACTGGATAGTCTATTAAATGCAAACAAAGAAATAAATCCGCTACCTCAAGCATCCCGGAAAGAAAGATATCCCAGATATAAAGTGATAACCCAGAGATATAATAACAGTTTATTCTGCACTCAGCTCTCTTTCAGAGACTCGATGAAGTATGAGACTAAAAGTAAAGTAAAGTTTTCTTACCTTCCTGGTCAAAGAAATGCACAGAAGACGATGAAGACAGATCTGGTTTGAGAAGCTGCTCCTGGTTTAGTCCAGACTCAGTTTCACAGGTTTTAATAGATGCGAGCAGACTTTAAATGATCTGCTGTGTTTTCAGGGGAGAGGCAGATGCTAGTCCTCAGCCAATGACTCTCTCTGTTTCTTTTCTCCCTCAGGCTGATGTTCTCTAAACCACATTATGCAACTTTATGGCACATCCCCAAACCAAATCACACCATAAACCAGCATACCCCTTATTACATACCAGCATACCCCTTATAACAGTGCAATATACATTACTATAATGAAATACATTATAAAACTATTTTGTGGGTGCAGCAGTAAAAAGAAAAGAAAGTTTTAGCTACCATTGCGGCCTTTTAGTCACTTACTTAGTTTGTTATTTAATAGCTTGTTTTATATATTTATAATTAATAATATTTTATATTATAAACCATTATAATTAGTTCTGGCAACGATTAATAGCATCCAAAATATATTTGTATAATATATGTGTGTGCTGTGTATATATATAAATACACACACATGCATGTATATTATTAAGGAAAATATGTTATGTTTATATATTAAATATGTTTATATATAATATAAATTATATGAATATAAAAATATACTTTTAAATACATGTAAATATGTTCAAATTATATACTGGACGTGTGTGTCTTTATAGGCTACATAATGAATATACACTGTGCACATACATATATTATATAAACAAAAACGTTTATTTTAGATGCGATTAATCGCGATTAACCATTGCCCAGCACTAATTCTAATTATGAGAAAATAGGCTACTGAAAATAAATATAAAATAATTAGCAAAATGCTTTTGAGAAATAATGTTAGATGCACATTGCAGAACATGTCAGCTTCCAAAAGTATTTTCATATTCAGTGTATTTCAGCATCCTCATATGTAAAGTGCTTGTGCACTCATATACAAGTAAATGGGATAAAATGTTGCACACATTAAAGGCATAGATCAATTGTTTTTTTCTTGTGCATGTCAAATGCATTATTCATAATGAGTGTAATAATGTGAATTCGAGGAACAGAATGTCTCAAATACTGTGGAAAAATAACAAATGACAAACATTTTAGTGCATGCAAAGGACAAAGAAAGGTGTTCAACACTTCTATTTTCCTTAGATTTGTTGACATAATGTGTCTTATGCATTCATTGTACAGTATCATTTAAAATTATTTTTGCAGTTGATCGTTTCAAGCAAAGCATTGTTCCCACATTTAAGGTTAAGCTCATTGAGCTTACATTTCCAGTGAGGTGGCATTCTGTCCTATTCTGTGAAGGTGAGACCACACCTTTCGTAATTACAGCTCCAGTCAGGTCTGTTTGTTTGTGCTTCATGCACATCGAACTCACAGTACAGCTAACAATTCACTCTTCCCCATGTCAGTCATTCTCTCTATAACGCTCTCTGACTACTTGTGCCGCCCTTCCCTGACCTTGCATTCCCCTATACTGCTCCACCCAGCCCTCATGGCTCTCCAATGTCATTACAATTTCAAGGCTTTCGCTGAGCTCTGCTACACCTGCAGACCTGAGAATATGCCTCACAGCAGCTGGCAGAAACCAGAGATTTACTGTAATATTCTGGAGATTCTGAAATATTCCACCAAGAAACCAGCCTTAGGAAGGTCCAAGCTTTAATATTCTCATCAGATCCATCATGTAATGCCCTGAGCGCACTGCTTTATTTGAATATGCCTTAGGGTTATAAAGCTACCAAGCTGGATTTCATAAAGTGAAGGGTAAATAAACCATAGGTGCATATCTTAAGGCAAACTCTACCTAAAGATTTGCTCAGACGAAGGCCTGTGGATTTAAAACATGAGGACTGTGAAATGAGAGAATAACAGTGAGGAGGAGTGGCGTGAGATGGAGTGGAGTGTGTGAGTCAGAGTGAGTCAGAGTCACAGGCTTTACGTGCTAAACTTAGCCTTGTAGTGGTGTTTCCTCAACTGTCTATGGCTGTTTTCCATTGCATTAACTTGTGCTCACTGTAATGCATAAAACAGATTTTTGAATAAATCTATGAGCACATTTAGAGCAGCACTGGACGCTTTAATCTTTTCATACCCTGTAATTTGTCAAAGGACACTTCTGCAATTGTTGCCATTCTGAACAAACAGCAACAATTATAAAAGCATCACAATAATCCACAGTAATCGGCATGACTACATCAATTAACACCTTGTAAAGCAAAAAATCTGCATGCTTGTAATAAACAAATCTATCATTAAGACTTTTAACTGTTGACTTCACACTGTTGCTTCTGGCTAACATGAATCATCAAGGTTCAATGTTCAAGGTTCAAGTTTCTTATTCGTCACATACTCAATTATACAGGATATAATCAGTAGTGAAATGTAAATCAGGTCAGGTCCGCTCAATGGACAGTGCAAACTATGTAACGTTGTGACAAGAGAATATATATAAATATAGAAAGAATTAAAAATAATAATAATAATTTAAGAGTAAAATGTGCAATACTGTGGACTTAATAAATAATAATATAAACAGGGATGTGCAAGAGGAATGTGCAAACAGGTTGTACTGGGTATATACACATAGCAGCAATACGGATGATGTAGAATAGTGAAAGTTTTACAGTTTATTAAACTGAGTCCTGTAAATGTTATTAGACCGAGTTTGAGTTTAGGAGTCTGATTGCCTGAGGGAAGAAGCTCCTCCTAAGTCTCTCAGTTTTGCCATCATGCTCTGGAAGCGTCAGATGGCAGTAGAAAGAAAAGACGTTACCAGGTTGATGAGAGTCTTTGATGATTTTAGCAGCTCTGCTTTTGCAGCATTTGAAGAAGATGTCGTGCAGAGAGGGAAGAGCAGACCCTGAGATGCGCTCAGCTAAGCGCACAACTCTCTGCAGAGCTTTGAAGTCCTGACTTGTGGCGTTTCCATACCACACTGAGATGCACTGAGTCAATACACTTTCTATGACCCCTGAATAGAAATTTTTCAGGATTAAAGGATTAAAACATTACTTTTTCCAGTGAAATAGCAGTCTTGTCTGAATCAGGAGAGAAATATGCACAGATCAAGCACCATTTATAGGTGAAAAACAGCTGTTTGGACTCTCATTCTGACGGCACCCATTCACTGCATAGCATCCTGAGCAAGTGATGCAAAATTTCTTTGGATCCATTTCAATGATGAAACAAAATCATCTACATCTTGGATGGCCTGAGGGTGATTAAAATGTTACATTTCCAGCCAATTTTCATTCTTCGGCAGCCATATCATCCTGCAGCCCAAGACTGGTTACCCATGGAAACTAAGCAGGGTTGAGCCTGGTCAGTACCTGGATGGGAGACCTCCTGAGAAAACTAGGTTGCTGCTGGAAGAGGTGTTAGTGAGGCCAGCAGGGGGTGCTCACCCTGTGGTCTGTGTGGGTCCTAACGCCCCACGGGGACACTATATTGTCAACAAGCACCGTCTTTCGGATGAGACGTTAAACCGAGGTCCTGACTCTCTGTGGTCATTAAAAATCCCATGGCACTTCTCGTAGAGAGTAGGGTGTAACCCCGGTGTCCTGGCCAAATTCCCACCACTGGCCCTTGTCAATCATGGCCTCCTAATAATCCCCATCCACTTGATTGGCTCTATGACTCTCTCTTCTCTCCACCTGTAGCTGGTGTGTGGTGAGCGCACTGGCGCCGTTGTCCTGTGGCAGCCGTCGCATCATCCAAGACAAGACTGCTATTTCACTGGAAAAAGTAATGTTTTAATCCTTTAATCCTGAAAAATTTCTATTCAGGGGTCATAGAAAGTGTATTGACTCAGTGCATCTCAGTGTGGTATGGAAACGCCACAAGTCAGGACTTCAAAGCTCTGCAGAGAGTTGTGCGCTTAGCTGAGCGCATCTCAGGGTCTGCTCTTCCCTCTCTGCACGACATCTTCTTCAAATGCTGCAAAAGCAGAGCTGCTAAAATCATCAAAGACTCTCATCAACCTGGTAACGTCTTT
Organism: Gymnocypris eckloni scoliostomus; assembly: GCA_027564155.1. Lineage (NCBI taxonomy): Eukaryota > Metazoa > Chordata > Actinopteri > Cypriniformes > Cyprinidae > Gymnocypris > Gymnocypris eckloni. The sequence goes on along the minus strand of CM050419.1, from coordinate 20,144,094 downwards.
TCTTTCTACTGCCATCTGACAAGCGCTTCCAGAGCATGATGGCAAAAACTGAGAGACTTAGGAGGAGCTTCTTCCCTCAGGCAATCAGACTCCTAAACTCAAACTCGGTCTAATAACATTTACAGGACTCAGTTTAATAAACTGTAAAACTTTCACTATTCTACATCATCCGTATTGCTGCTATGTGTATATACCCAGTACAACCTGTTTGCACATTCCTCTTGCACATCCCTGTTTATATTATTATTTATTAAGTCCACAGTATTGCACATTTTACTCTTAAATTATTATTATTATTTTTAATTCTTTCTATATTTATATATATTCTCTTGTCACAACGTTACATAGTTTGCACTGTCCATTGAGCGGACCTGACCTGATTTACATTTCACTACTGATTATATCCTGTATAATTGAGTATGTGACGAATAAGAAACTTGAACCTTGAACATTGAACCTTGATGATTCATGTTAGCCAGAAGCAACAGTGTGAAGTCAACAGTTAAAAGTCTTAATGATAGATTTGTTTATTACAAGCATGCACCCCCCACATGATTGTAAAGCGCTTTGGGTGTACAACAATACACAAAAAGCGCTATATAAATGCATCATTCATTCATTCATTCATTCATTCTTGGGTTAACAATTCATGTAATTATTTTAGACTTATTTTAGATTTTTTTTATGGCTTACTTATTTACTAGCATTTTATGTGTCATAAATATACATTTTAATCATACTTCACGCATTTTGAAGTTTTGCATATTTTCTTCATGCATCCCATGTCTAATGTTTAATCTCAAGTATGTTCTTCATTGGTAACCAAACACACTAACTTTAAAAAAGGCATTGATGACATAATGGTACCACAACTGAGGGACTGTCCTAATGCCATCTTTTCACACTATTAAAGTGGCTTAATATTGAGTTAAGTCTTTGTTTAGATTAGCAAAGTTTTAAAATGTACTGTTATTACAGAAACTACTTTATTTTTTAATATTCCAGTGTTAAAACACATCGCTGCCTAGCTTGAGTATACAGACCCACGAAACGAAACCACATCTCTGAAGTAAAGATTGTGTATCAAGACCCATTTTTAGACATATCGTTATAACTTCCTGTTTAAGGAAGCTGTAACAAGTGTATCTTGAAGCTGGTGCTGCCATGATACAAACCCTTTACTCTAAGCACAGTCACAAACAAATGTTTCCAGTGTCAACAATAGATGGTGTAAGCACAGAGCTGTTGCTGCATAAGTAAACCTACAGGTATAACAGCACTCTTTAGTACACTATGTTGCACTTTGTATCAGTGGATAGCAGACTTGACAGCAATAATGTCTGAAAGTAAAAAATGTGTATTCTTTAATTTGTAACAATATAATTGTAATTTTATAATTAAGAAAACTAAATATTTTTCATGACAAACGCTATGACAGAAATAGGAATAATGCAATTTTAAAAGTTGTATTGCTTTTAGTTTTTCAAACCACTAACTGTCTGACTTGTCTGTATTTGTCACTTTTCACATGGCTGTTTGGCAGAGGACTGAGTGCACCCATGTGTGGAGCCTCTTGTGACTGAGAGAGGGCGGCAGAATCCTTAAACCCCTCATCGCAACCTCAGCGTTTTCTGCTATTGTCTGCCTTTTAAACACACGCCCTTAATCCCGCACACACAGACATACATACCTGCACATATGTGTATATATACACTCGCAGACATCGACACACACACACACACACACACACACACACACACACACACACCTTCTGAAGTGGTCAGTAACACACTTTCAGTTGAAACTTAAACAAACCTCTTTCACGCACATATTCACAAATTCAAAACTGTGCTTTAGTGCTGACATGCAACAAAAGACCGGGATATAATGCTTTTGTCTTCAGGCCGGAGGAGTGCGAGCAGAGTGTGCCATCAGGAATGTGGATAAATCCTGCTCTATTGGCTTATCCATGAACGATTCTAACCAAAGTCTGATGGATGCTGTTACAAAATCAATTAACATCTTGGTACATGTACCAGTCTCCGATTATTATATCACAAACTGGCCTGTGAACTGACTAAATGTCCCATTTAATTAAAGCTTTCAGAAGGATTGGCTGTGAATCCCCGAAGATAACCAGTTTTTTCTCTGCAGCTCTAGATTTGTTATTGCGCCAGTGGAAATTTACTCTGGCTTCCCTTTCCAAACCTCACAGCATTCCAAAAAAGAAAGAAAGAACTATATCTCATAATGCCAATGTTCTGCCAGATTTAATGGTTATATTATCCACTTCATGTAAAAGGTTTTACCCCAAACATGCGACAGAAATGCCATTCTTTATATCAGTCCAACTGAGCCACTAATGGCTAACCTGTACATTTTTCCTGTAAAGGTACTTGTGTTCTTGTGAACGTTGATCTCAAAGAGATTTGGAAACAACACGTGTGCGGAATGGCCAACAGATGCTCCAGCGCTTTCATTTCCTGTTGCTGATTTCTGGGATCTTACGGTACATCCATACTAATGCCACCAGACTTTATGGCAGGAGAATAGTGCTATGCCACGTCTCACTCACACGACCACCATTCAGACATGTGCGAACATAACTTCAATCAACTAGGACTAGAAAAGGAAAACACTAAATGTTAATTGATTTAATAGTACAGGTTATTGGTTCTCTTTTTACGAGATATTCTGTCGAAAATAACAGGATTGTATTTACTACTCTTTAACCTCTTTAATAAACCATTACAATGCAGTCTGATAACAACAAAGCAAATCAACTTAATGTAAACAGTTATCAAACAGGCTGGGAAAAGGATGCTCAGAGGACAGATTGTGTGGTTTGCTTTGATGCTAATCTGAAAGACACAAGTCCTGTGATCCTAGGAGAGCACAAAATCTATTTTCTTGGACTGTCACGGAACAATTGTGCATCTAATTTGAAGAAAACTTGCAACAATAGCCTGATTGTGATCATATGAAGTCACAAAACCAAAATGCATTGAGTCTAAAATTTAGAGTTGACTTGGGCGTTTAGAAATGGCCACACAGCAGTCATTTTGTGCCCTGACTATAAGTAGAAAACAAAGTCAAACAACAAACATGCTCATATACTGGCCCCAAAGAGCATTTGAACGCTTAAGCCCCCATTTATGTATAACGTCATCACATTACATAAAAAAATAAACCAAGTGGCTTTTGCAAACAAATAATAATTATTAATTCCTTACATTTATATAGTGCTTTTCTGGGTACTCAAAGTGCTTTACATAGAAGGGGGGAATCTCCTCATCCACCACCAAAGTGCAGCATCCACCTGGATGATGCAACGGCACCCATATTGTGCCAGAACGCCCACCACACACCAGCTTATTGGTGGAGAGGAGACAGAGTGATGAAGCCAATCAGTGTATGGGGATGGTTAGGAGGCCATGATGGTCAAAGGCCAATGGGGAAATTTGGCCAGGATGACAGGGTTACACCCCTACTCTTTTTCAAAGGACATCCTGGGATTTTTAATTACCACAGAGAGGCAGGACCTCGATTTAACGTCTCATCTAAGAAGATGTTTGAATAACATATATGTGACCCTGGACCACAAAAGCAGTCTTAAGTCACTGGGGTATATTTGTAGCAATAGCCAAAAATACATTGTATGGGTCAAAATGATCGATTTTTCTTTTGTAGCAAAAATCATTAGTATATTAAGTAAAGATCATGTTCCATGAAAATATTTTGTAAATTTCTTACCATAAATATATCAAAACCTAATTTTTGATTAGTAATATGCATTGCCAAGAACTTCATTTGGACAACTTTAAAGACGATTTTCTCAATATTTACATTTTTTTGCACCCTCAGAATCCAGATTTTCAAATAGTTATATCTTGGCCAAATATTGCCCGATCCTAGCAAACCACACATCAATGGAACGCTTATTTATTCAGCTTTCAATTTTTTATAAATCTCAATTTCGAAAAATTGACTGGTTTTGTGGTCCAGGGTCACATACTGTATATGATTTTTTATATAAAAAAATAACCCTTTTTTAATGCTTTGCTGTTAAAAAAGATAGTTTCCATATACACATAAAAATCATATAAGATGCTACAAAATATACCATACACTTAATTTAAGCCCTTTAGATCCACATTAAATACAGAAAAAAATAAACAACACATATGTGTGCTGTGACATTGCATATCAGATATACTTTAGTGCTCTCCTCCCCGTAAAAGGCAGTCTTTCACAATGAATAAATTTCTGCATGTTTCCTGTGAGGTTTTCAACATGTATCAGCATGAATAGTGGTGTCTGGTGCTGCTGATAGTACATGGAGGTTTTGAATGAGTGGATGGTTCTAAGAAGTCTAGATGTTTTTGAATCTCGCATTCTCCTCTGAATGTTTAATCTCATTTTCTTAAGACAAGGTCATTTACGCATTTTTTCCTCCTCTGCAATACATTCAATTCCTGATCTTAATCAAAGTCATTCTTAGAAATGTATAAGATGGGAATGAGAACGGATGAAAAATCCCCTTGATTTCAGTGGAAAAGGTCAAACTGAACACTGCCGCCCTGATGGTCAACTTGAATATATGCAATGAGAACAACAGCAACGCCCTGATTCTCAAGGTTTAGATTGAATTAAAGAGCCATTCTCACATGCTAAAAAATACATAAATAAATAATTGTTCATGTTTATCTTTTTAAAACCGTTACCTGAGAATAATCCAAGTTATTATGCCCATCCAGGAATTACAGATCCCAGTAGGGTAACTTTCCATTCTCTGAGCAGTGACCTGCGAGGTTTTATAATGTAATTAGAGAGTATGTTTTGGCTAAAGCACCTAGGATTTTAATACACATGAAGAATATATTTGATGAAATTCACTCACAGGCCATCTGGATTGAGTTCTGTACTATTGATGCTTATCAGCCAACATATACGTTGATATTCTAAGATTCATAATAACCTGCCAGAGAGAAGAAACCTGAAATAGGCATAATGCAAGTTGTGCAGTACTAAAGACTCATTCAAGATGTATGTAGCCCAGAAGATTATAGTAGTTTGGATTCACCAGTCCAGTGTTCTCACTGCCCTGTAAATGACCTTGACAGTTTGAGCCCTGAGCACAAACAATACGCAACATTTCAACAAGTAAAAGACTAATAAATAAATCAGAACGGACGAGTCTTGTTGAGAACTTGAAATCATTTAATTTTACTTAAGCTTAACATGTTTTTAATGTATTTAAAACAGTGAAGTTATATGTTTAAACATAAAAAATGTAATTCAGTAAGAATCGTAAAGATGTATTCTCTGAAAACAAGCTTTAGAGTATATTTTAAGCAAAGGTATTCACAAGCAAAGGTGATTTATCTCAATATGTTGGCCCCCATGAGGTCCCCCACTTTACACATTCAGAACAAAATGGTACAAAAGCTGTTAATAGGATGGTATATCAATATCTTTTCAAATATAAACTTTTTTACCCTTAGTTTTAGCCCTAAAAGATACAAAATAGTACATAAGAGGTATATTTTAAGTCGTAAAATAATATATATATAGTACCTTTTAAAAAGGTACCTTTGCCACTGATGAATGAAGCAATGACTGGCAACTTCATAAGTATAGTAGACGTTAAACATATTTAATAGGGGTAAAATACTGCACGTAAAGCGTTTCAAAGCAAGCAGAAGTGAGGACAGATCAGTGTGTTATACCTCACTAGCAAGGGTGGCATGAAGACGCAAAGTATGAGAGAACTTCACTCAAAGACAAGCAGATTTTGAATTCAATCTTATACTAAAGCTCCTGAAAGCAACATGAACAATTGATCTTTAGGATATGGGGAGGAAATCCACAACTGAAATGGATATAATGTTTATGTTTTCTTTTCATAAAGTACAACCTGGAGGACATATCAATAGGCTATTTTAATAAAAACAATCATAGAGTGCCCAGACACACACATTCTTCAAAGTTCACCTGCGTTAATTCAATTCAAGATTATTTGTATAGCGCTTTTTATGATACAATCGTTGCAAAGCATCTTTACATAAAATTACGTTTCTACAATAGATTTATATATTGTAGAAATGTAATATATTATAATAATGCATTAGTGAAAGCGGTGATTAATATTAATGTTGTAATCCTCATGTAGGCCTAAAAGTTTACAGGAATAAACATTTTAATAAATTAAATGACAAATGCATCTGAAACTATGAATACAAGGGAATAAAGCATCTATATGAAATGTTGGACCTTGCAGATATAACATGTGAAACATCTCAGAGCTACAAGAATTTGCACAATCTGTGGTCTTACAAAACAAATCCTGTGAAGACATCAACCAAAAAACAGTTGTCTGAAGCCGTTACACATAAATCGGCGCAATAAAATGTGTGAAATTTATTTCACAAGTTAATAAGGCATTCAATAGATGTCTATATATAATTGAACATTGTGGTTTAAGGCTGCGTTACCCTGACAACAGGAAATGAAAACAGGATGCTATAGCAAAGACATCAGAGTTCTCCATCAAACAAAATAGGAGAACTGCTTCTATCTTTGGAGAATGAAAAACATGCCTTTAAAATAGCTTTGGCATTATTTAATCATTTAACATAGATATTAAAATAGCATCTGGTTGCACAGGAATAGGCTATATGAGCCAATGTGAAAAATGAAATAATTAATGCTGTCAAATAGATAGGCCTATTTCAGATGAACAGTGCTTTAAAGTCTTTACGATGAGATGAATGAATATGGTAAGTTGTAACCCATGGTAAGTATGGTAAGTTGTAACTGCAGGCAGACAGGTGGCGTCTCACCTCAGCCCTGCGGCCAGTTTTTGCATGGCTGCTTCTCGATCTTCCGCGTTCTGCTGCGAGCGTCGCAGTATGTTGCGCAGCTCCTGCAGGTGGTCAAGCGTGCCCACGAGCTCACCGCGCACCGTCTTCATCTGACTCTCCAGCAGCTGTGTGCGGTGGAGGGAGTGACGACGGTCTCGCTTGCTGCGCTGGACCTTCTGCTCCAGATCCGACACTAAGACCGGAGCATACAGACATTCATTCTTCATTCATAACGATTCGTCTATCAATGTGAAAACCATTAAATATAGCCTTTAGGACTAAATATAACAAATGTGTTACTAGACATAACGACATTTTTAACTACACACTCCTAAAAATAAAGCTTTCAACAATTTCACAGAGATTCCAGAAGTCGGCTACAGTTTTTTTTGTTCCACAATGAATCTCAGTGAACAGTTAAAACTTAATAAAAAAAATAAAATTACAAATAAATAATTAGGCTAAATAAATAAATAGTGAGAAGACCCTAGGCTATTTTTCCCGTTCTCATGGCAATTCGTAGGCTACATATTTTACGAGGTGGCAAATTCGTACGAACTCACTCGTACAAATTCACACGATTTTTGCTCAATCTTACGAGTTGTCAATTCGTATGAATTTGTACGAATGGCCTACACCAAACCCCGCCCCTAAACCACCCGTCACTGCGGTTTAGACAAATCGTTTACAAAATCAAGTGAGATCGTACGAATTAGCCACCTCGTAAAATACCTATGAATTGGTCGTGAGATTGCCCTCATAATAAGGATCCGTTTGTGGAAATAATATTAGAAATGAGACATCAGAGGCTATTTGGAACTGCTGAGTCTTGTAGATTTTTTTGTGTTTTGAATTCATCAAAATTCATTCGTTTGAGTTTTTGTCTTTTTAAAAATGTTTTTTATTTTTTACAAAATAAAATGTTTAAAACACTGAAGTTTTATATTTAAAATGAGAAAAAAGGTAAATTGTGCAAGAACAACACGTCTTGTAAAGTTATGAATTCATTACCCATTTGTGTTTTTGTATTTTTTTAACAGACAAAATATGCAAAATTAATAAAGTGTTTAAAACACTGTTTAAAATGAGAAATAGAACATAAGAGCAATAAGCGCAATTCAAGATATATTATCTGTAAGCAAGTCTTATATATTTAAGTTCACTGCAAATAAATAAATAACATTTTCAACAAAAACTAATATTTAATAATTTCATAATTAGGTTACATTGTACGTTTTTCTTTGTTCATTAGGTTTTTCTTTTAATTATAGATTTTATCCGAAAGATAAATATTATTTAAGTCTTGTAATTTTGGTTACCAACGTTTCTTGTCTTAAAGTCTAGATTTGTAAAAAAAAAGTTACAGTAAAGCAAGCAAGAAGTAAAGTGCAGATCAATATTGTGCACTGGTAATGCAGATTTCCAGACTAGATTAAATCTGAAGATTCAGATACAGACCCATAGTGTCGTCACAGGCTTTGCTTTCTGATTCCGTCTCTGTCTTCTTCTCCAGCAGGCCTTTGGTCTCCTGTAGCATCTTTTCCATATGAGCCAGCTGAGAGGCATTGGCTCCGCTGGCCCTGCGGATGAGCAGCCGCTCTCTCTCTCTCTCACTCAACTCTTTCTTACACTTACTCATCTTCTCAAAAGCACACTGTCCAACACTTGACAAGGCTAGCAGAAAGAAGACGACTCAAGTTTGACAGTCCAACTCTGATTTCCCTGCTAATTTGAACAAAATAAGAAAGACAAATCTATGATGTTCAACCAAACACTACCATGTCATGCTTTTTCCTGTAATAGTCTCCCATTGTGTTTTTTCTAATGCGTGCCAATTTCCCCTGTCTTTACGTTAATCTAAAGTATTCTGTATCAAACGAAGCAGATCTGTAACTGTAAATAGTCTCTCTGCTAGAAAGGAGAAGATGGTCGTCTTTTATACTTGTTATTGAGAGCAAACATTGCCTGCAGGCAAACAAACAAAGAGTTAATAGAGAGTTATGGCAGTCATGAGACCAGCCTGATTCACGGCCGTCAGCAACATGGCTTTTTACAATTCGCCACGAACTAATGGACAATACAGCCAGGCATTCTCGGTAACTCAACATTAAAAACAGTTTTGTCAATACTGAGATGTTCCTGTTAACACAACTAATCCACAGTGCAGGTGTGTCTCTCACATGGCTTATGGAGATCTGAACACACAGGGACTTTAAGACTGTCTCTCATCTGCACGAGGACATCACGGCGCAGAGCACAGCAGCTCTTCATGTCAATAGGAATACAAACAAAGGTCTTAACCATAGGCTATTTATTAAAGAAGCCCTAGCTCTGCCAGGAGCACTTCCTTCCCTGTACGATCTCTTACTGAGGACAGTTCAGTCAGTCTTGTGATGAGTCACACACACTTTGTTGGTAGGAGACAGGGGATGGGTGTCCTTCTCACATGCTAGCACAAGAGTTTCGATATCTGGGACAGCATCACCACTTATAGGCTTAAGTATGCAGATGACTGATGAATAATGCAGTTTAATTTGATTCAGGGATCAGATTATTAAGCTCTGCTACTTTTAGTAATGTGAACTTGAAGGTTATATTTACTTACTGTGGTGACAGTTAGACAACATTGTTATTTATAACTAACTAAATATTTTTTATGAATTGGTAAAAAATACAATAAAATAAAGCTATAAATGAACAATATTAAACTTAAAAATAATTAAATGAAAATTAGACATGCAGCTAACTAAGCTATACAGAATCATTAACAAATAAAACTGAGAAAAGCAAATATCATCAACATTACCAAAGCTGACACTGAAATTAAAATACAAGCTGAAAATATATAAATAAAAGCTAAATAAAAATATTAATACATATGATAATATTATATAATACTAAAATAAGATTGCAATATATTAGACATTTCTGTTTTAAAATTTCAACATTAACAATGTTGGGTTTCACGTGTGATCTCATTTATTTAATCTCATTTATTTAAAAACAAATATATTTTTATATTAAATAGGTTTATTTTATACAAATAAATAAATTAATTTTATTGCAGATTGAATATTTTATATTTATTTAACATATGTTATCATAAAATATGCACATTTAATAATAGTCAAGATATTTTAGCCCTGCCAGAACTGTGGGTTATTCTGGGTTTTTCTGATATGAATAGCATTGATGTGCTTGTGGCTTACAGTAATGTGATTGAAACACACATGGACATACATTTATCTTTAAAGCCACATGTAACCACACAGAGTCCTAATATGATCAAATATGATACATACTTTATGATGACATTAATTTTGTTGTTCATAAGCTAACAGAATGTTGAGAGAGTAAACCAACAAACCATTTCTGTTCATTTCGTTACACCCACTGAACCCAAACTTGACTCTTCAGCTGAACACTGGGAGTATTATAACATCACAAATGAGATCTACTGATTAAAAGAAAAAAGACTCATTTTGACTCAGGGCCTCGGGCTTGTGCTTCCTTGTAAAAGGTTGCTTTTATACTTTGATCATCTTGTTATGTTGGGTTAGTTAAAATAGACATACAAGGCAAAATATTTTGAGATTATGTAAACCAGGGCTGTCCAAACTCGGTCCTGGAGGGCCGGTGTCCTGCAGAGTTTAGCTCCAACCCTAATTAAACACACCTGAAGCAGCTAATCAAGGTATTAGGCATACTAGACACTTCCAGGCCGGTGTGTTGAGGGAAGTTAGAGCTAAACTCTGCAGGACACCGGCCCGCAGGACCGAGTTTGGACAGCCCTGATGTAATCCAATAGAAAGAAAAATGAAAACAAATATATGATCTTGGAGTTTTAAACTGACACTAACAATTCAAACTGCCATGTGTCCAATATGAGTTTCGTCACTGCAGCCCACACACTTAATTTCTCATTATTGTCAACATCACAGCTGAAATATCGTTCTCATAGATAGAGCACTTGGAGGGTTTATGGGCTGGTTTATTATTTTGGCATTTGGCAACTTTATGAAGAACTTTGTGTGGCTATTTCTCTCACAGGAAGTGAGGAATAAATAAGGATGTCCACTTTATAGGCTACTTCTGCAGCTCTGGACTGCAGCTGCTGCAAGCCTGGCCTTCAGTTCATCTGCTTCAGACTGAAATTCATCCTGACAACAAAACAATGTGGACTCCAGAAACGTCACTTTCAATTAAAAAGACAAATGAGTAAAGCCGAACGGTAGCACAGTCCTAAAGAGGATTAATTCATTTAACATGAGAACAGATGAGCCGGAGATGATGTAACTTGTACTAACAGATTCCTCAGTTACTCCTGGTTACGTTTGTTGATGGAATCTCATATTAGAGAGGTGTCATTGTATTACATTCAAAATGTACAATATTCCAGTATTTTACACAGAAACCCACTGTGTAAACGATTCCACTGATAACCTCTGCTTTTCTCATCAAGAAAATAAAGCATGTTTACCATTGTGGATAAAGGTAGGCTACTCTTTTAAGGAAAAAATACCTTGCAAAATGTGACCCTGGACCACAAAACCAGACTTAAGTCGCTGGGGTATATTTGTAGCAATAGCCAAAAACACTGCATGGGTCAAAATTATATTTTTTCTTCAACGGCAAAAATCATTAGGACATTAAGTAAAGATCATGTTCCATGAAGATAATTTGTACATTTCTTACCGTAAATATATACAAACTTCATTTTTGATAAGTAATGTGAATTGCTAAGAACTTAATTTGGATAACTTTAAAGGCTATTTTCTCAATATTTTGTTTTTGTTGCGCCCTCAGATTACAGATTTTCAAATAGTTGTATCTCTGGCAAATATTGTCCTATCATAACAAACCACAAATCAATGGAAAGCTTATTTATTCAAATTCCGAAAAATTGACACTTAAGACTGGTTTTGTGGTCCAGGGTCACAAATTACATGGGAACGTCTCAATGGATCTCCTAGCATAACATTCAGAGTCATCACACTAGATTTTGGTTAAGCACATGGAATTTATTTTCCATAACCAGTGTATAGTCAGAGCATTTTTCCCAAATCGTTTACTGTCCGCCATTCTTGTGGTTTTAGTTTAACTGTAAGGAGCAAATATCTCCACTAGGTGGAGACAAAGATAGGTAAGACCACTAAAAGCTAGTCGCAAGTGAATTTTAACCTTACTTTTAAAATAAACCCCGATTCCAACATTAAACAGACATTTCTGGGGGAGTTCTTAGTCAGTCGAAAAAGTGCCATTGAAATTAATAAGAATCCTAGCTTTCTGAGTATTACAGACCTCTTTTGTAGAGGTATCGATGTACGGTGCCCTGGTCGTTTCTTCTCCAGCAGTGTTAGCCTACTGAGCAGTGTTTGGCTTAGAAGCAAGCTCGTGCACATCCAGACAAAAGCACATTATGACAAATTCGTTAGGAGACATTCCAGCAAGTCTCACTCTGCTTGTCACGCTGACCTGATTAAGTTGTGAGTAATTAGCTCTATAGTGGCAGATGCTGTTTGATGGTTTGTTTATTGTCACCCACCCGACCCAGATTTTTAGCTGACGTGGTCTGGCACACTGGCACCTCCGGTAACAAATGAAGCGAATAAGAACAGCCGTTTCCTACACTCATTTCAAGGATTATGTAGAAAAGGGATACAGTATCAGAACTGTTGATATGGAAAAACGTATTATAGTTTGTTGTAGACTTCCTGGAGAAGCAGGGTTTTGAGGACGAACTGCTGGCCTGCTCAGCTCTGCATAGTGTGTGTGTGTGTGTGTGCTTAATTATTCTCAAGAAACTTTACTTTTACTTTGCAAGGGCACAGATGAATGATTTTCCTTCAATGCTTCTTGTCAGCCTCACCACTGGAGAACAGACTAATTTATAGCATGGGCAACCTTTCTTCTGTCCTTAAAGTCTACAGTGTCCTTATTTAACTGTTCAGAAGGTACAGAAATATATAGGCATTCTACCATATATATATATATATATATATATATATATATAAATAATATATACATTCTTAAAATAAAAATCTGAGTCACAGAGAGGCATTTAGAATTTAAGTGAATGGGCCCCATTCAATGGAGTCAGTTCATAATTGTTCAAATACATTTTTTTCAACGATAATTGTTACCATAATTTTAGTTTGGGAAAAAAATATTACTACCTTTTCTGTGTAAAGTTATGTACAATTTACAAATTTGCGGAATAAATTAACTGCATTATTCACAAGAACAGTTTTTCTACTTAAATATAATACTTACATGTTTAATACATGTGCAAAATACACTTGCAAGAAAAGTATGTGAACCCATTGGGATTGGTTGGTTTTCTGGTAGGGTGCATTTTTTTCCCCAGACGCATCCTGGCCAGGATTTATATATTGCCTAAAATATCTAGGGTTTGCTTGTGCAGACTGATCTGTGAATGCAGAGCCGATCCTAGACTTCTGTGGGCCCTACGCAAAACTGTGTCACCTGGGGAGAACGGGGTTCAAGTGGTTATGAACGAATGAATGAAGTGCATTTGTCTGTGTTTCACTCCTTCTTGAATCGCGCTCGTGGAAAGCACTCGAGAAACAGTGTCTCTTCCACGGCTCGCTATGCTTTCAACTCGTTTTTTTTTTAGCCTGAGCAAGAGACTTTAGGACATTCAAGTAACATGATTTGACAGATTTTTACGTAGAAAGGGCAACAGTGCCGCATTACCAATAAATGATCATTCATGTTTTCATAGCCGCTGACCAAATTCCAAAACGAAACTCAAATGAAATCATCTTTGAGAGCAAGGGGGCCCCCTGGTGATTCGGGGGCCCTACGCAGCTTGCGTATCCTGCGTATAGGGAGGATCGGTGTATGACATCGGTTCCTTATGTTTTCGGAACACTGTCGAGGTACTTTGAATCAAAGCAATAAAGAAATCCTGGCCAAGACGCATCCGGGAAAAATGCCACGTGGTCACCCTATTTTCTGCAATGGTATCATTAAGTATAGACAAATATAATGTGCTAATTGCTTACAACACACAAACAATTATAACCTTCCATGTCTTTACTGAACACATTCACAGTGATGTGAAAAAGATAAGTGTACTTTACTTTAGTACAGGGGTGGGGAACACTGATCTTGGAGGGTCAGTGTCCCTGCAGAGTTTAGCTCCAACCCAAAACACACCTGAACCAGCTAATCAAGGTCTTTAGGATGCACTTAGGTATTTTGTCCCAGGGTTTTTCAGGGTTGGAGCTAAATTCTGCAGGAGAGTGCAGATTTTAGTCCAGGATAAACGTTCCCCACCTCTGCTTTAGTAAGTGAACTTTTTGTTCATGAGTCCATAGTTTGTTCTAAGCAGTTAAACTGCCCAGTGTTCTTCAGAAAAAATATTCAGATCCTGCACATTGTTTTGCTTCCAGCATATTCTGCATATTTAAACAATAGTAACTGTAATATTTAAAAATCATTTTTTTCAAACTGAGGACACCTGATTGATTAATACACAACTATTGAAAACATTTACTGGTGCTCAAAAAGGAAACTTTAGGGGGTGTAAAGCTTTTGAAAAAAAGTATGTTTAAAGAAAATTAGAAGAAACAAAACCACGTCATCCTGTTCAAAAGGTTGTAGAAAAACAGAAATTCCAGAATAACATTCCAAAATAACATCTTTTATAAAATATTAGACTTGCATTTCTGCAGTTTAATCCTCTAAAACTTGGCCTCATTTACTGTACTTCCATTCGAAGTGCCTGCAATAACCTTAGTTTGTTCAAATAGAAAAAAGACAGCAAAATTCAAACAACACCGCTTTTATTGTCTTAAATACAACAATGAATGTAAACCAGAACAACTTACTCTCCACACTCTGTTCAAAACGTTTTAGAAACGTCATCATTCAGAGACAAAAAGAGCAACAAGAAAATGCATTTTTGGTATTCTACAAAGATTCAAGCAACACCCATCAAGTAAACAATAAGAGCTTAGAAAACTGCCCACATGCGAAACAACTGCACAGAGGTCATTGTTCCAGTCCTTTATATAGTACCTGTATGATGAGAACAAAATGACATGTGACTTCAGTCAACTTGCGCTGCAATTGATCGGTCTTTCTCCCCAAAATAAATAAGCACAGAAAGGATGCAGCAATCCAAAGAGTCCTATCAAAAGATTGGCTGTTTTCCAGTCCAGGAGGCCATCAGTGATGTGTCTCTAACTCCACGATGGTCCACTCGCCCTGTGGAGATGCAGCGTCCTCAGGAGAGAAGCTGGTCACAGTGATGCTGGTGGTGGAGTCCTCCAGTGGAGAAATAAGCTCAGCCCAGCGCTTAAATGTCTCCTTTTCGTGATACAAGTAGTCCTGTTCATTCAAACAGTCTCGAGACAAGGACAGTGTCTGCTTGATCAGATACTGTGCAAGGTTTAAATCCTCAGGGACTGAGTTTATGACGCCCAGATTGGATTCTTGGTCAGACAGTAGCTGTCGAAGCAGACTCCAGTCTTTCTCTGCAAACTTACTGTCTTCGCTGTCCTCTTCGTCTTTAACATCCTCTGTCTCTACTCCTTTACCCCCCTGCCGCGACTCCTCCTGTTGGGGATCATTGCTTCTGTCAGCATCCATGCTTTGTTTGAGGGCTTCTCCCAGGTCCATCTCGTAAATGGGGGACAGGGCTTTAGACGGCCGCCGGTCATGTGTGCAGGTTTGATCCAATGTGTCACAACCATCAATGTCCCCTAAAAATAATTGACAATACTGCACAATGACCAAGTGTTTTATCTATATGTGGGCTTTTTTTTTTAAAAAAAACGGGAATTTTCTTGAAGACATGCGTTGTTTCTAGCTCCACATGATGTACAAAATCACCCCTAGTGCAACTGTGTCCTCTGTGATGCAGTTAAGCTTGAAATATCAATCCTTTTAAAGACTAGATGAAAAAAAAATACTTTGTCTTAGGCAGTTTTCACTTTTTATTGTCATTATTCAAGATCTGATTCAATGACACATGCATTAGAATTAAGCAGATGTGCAAATCCAAAGTTTTCCATGGAGCACTCGTGACGTTCCATGGCCTATCCATGGATCAACTTCTGAATTTAGGATAAGGATGGACAGCTGCCATAAAGGTGATGCACAGAAGAAAGCCTACACTGAATGTGTCTCTTTAGTTCACAAGGGCTGTAACAGTAAAAGGCATGTTTTGCCAGCCACTGTATCTGCAGCATAATTCATAAAGATATGAATTCTCTAGCTCTGATCAAACTGGAGCATTTGTTGTTCTTAAATATACACATGGAAATGCAAGCAAGCACTTACGCTTTTTTAGTTTATACTTAACCTAACGATACGCTGAAAATATAAGGGACATGCTGGCAAAAGAGTGCTTATTGCTTTTCTTGGCAAGATATGCTTCTTGTAAAGATAAAACTCACAAAAAAACATTAACAGTGATTAGAAGCATGATACAAGTGTGAAAAAAGAGAGACATGAGGAGGATCTTGAGATTGTTTTTCTAGAAACACAACATACAGAAAAAAACGAATTCTACAGAAATACACTGAATTAAATTAAATTTACAACATAAAAATCTAGAGTTGAGAAAATGTTACATACTACAGAACTACAGATGGTGTGATATATTGTGAATGAGAAATAAAACAAATGAAAAAAACACAAAATGCATACAAACATGGATTTTCATAAACAAAATCAATAATGAAACCTAGTATTGGCATGAAAGATTTCCTGGTTTGGGTGACTTAACAGACAGAGTCTTGAAAAATAAGACAGCAACAGACTCAACATTGATAATGAGTATAAAAAACATCTAGGTTGTTCTAACACATTCAAAGCATCGTGGTCTCTGCAGAAGGTGTGGTCCGTTATGTGCAGTATTAAAAGGAAGCTTAGCTCACTGTATATTTGTGCATATATATATATATATCTATGTATATATTTGCTGGCCAAGTAACATGGAGCTTGTATTTTGCATAAAGATCTCTTATGGAAAAGTCGACATATAAATGACTTGGCCTATGAGGAAGAAGCTCACTATTTAGTACGGATAATAACAAACAAAACGACTGAGGACTTAAGTGCACTGGTACAACTGTGACTGCCCAGCCATGCCTCATAACAGATGGTCTGACTCAGCATACTTCACCACACGCAGATAGATGTAAATATTACGCTTGTAAACTTGTTAGTAGAGTAACTTAGGGCATAGTGCCTCATAGAAGGCAATTTAGTTGTGTGTATAGCTTATTGAAATATTAGATTGCAAAGGATGGACATCTAAATAAGAGAATTAAAGGAAGGGGGGCAGTAGTGTGCTACTATCTAAATCAATGAGCTATCAAGATTTAGCCCATTGAAGATGATTGGAGGTCAAAGGAATTGTCTGAATATTTAAGTTGAATGGGTCAGGATGGGAGACTGTGAGTAGATATTTCTGAGGCTGCGGTCAGGGGGGATGGGCTCTAGTGCTATACATTACCTGCTGGAGAGTGTGCGGGTGAGCTAGCAGTCAGCTGCGGCTCAGGTAAGTCTAGCCGCAAGTCAGCTTTTCTGCTGTCTATATGTTTGGACTGGAGATTGCCATACTGTTCCACCAGCCGGAGGTCCAGGTGACTAGGGCGCTCCTGAGCAGGAACGTCACTGGTCTCTTTGTCTTGCACAGGGGCATCTGATTGATTAAATGCACAATCATCCTGTGGAGATTTCTGAACCTCTGTCAGGAATACTGCAGGTTTGGGCTCCTGTTCATTTTCCTGGTGGTTGGAGATATAGTTGCCCCTCACTGTGCTTGTGGACTGCTGGGAGCGATTGTCTGTCTGAGAATTGTGAGGTTCACCATCAAAGACATCACCATGTGCAAAGGAATCACTTAAATGGTGTGTCGGAGTCTGGGCACCTCCTTCTTCACATCCAAGTTCCTCACACTCGTCCACCGAGAGTAAAACAGAGCGGAAGTTAGAAGTTGACTGGTACTCCGGTTGCTCATTCTCCTGTTCCGCAGGATCTTCAAATGCAAGGTTGACAATACCTTGAAACTGTGGAGGTGGCTCGGCAATTGGGAGAGCCATTCCCCTCGGTAACACCTCAACTTCTGATCTTTCATCTTCAGTCTCCTCCTCTTCTTCCTCTTCAGAGGAGAAAAGTTGATGGTCCTGCACGCCTTTAAGTTTTTTAACGTAGTATCCATTTCACAAAGTTCCTCCTCGACTGGAACCTCATCCTTTCTAATCCAAGAACGTGGTCTTTGATGCCCTACCTCTTCTTCACTTGTAGTCTCTGCCTCTCGTCCTCTCAGCCGTATCTCCACACGCAGTCCAGCCCCATTCTCGTACATCTTGAGCTCCTCAGGTGTGCTGGTGTCACTGCTGCTGCGACCCAGGAAGTCAGGGCAACGCATGGTCCCACACTTTGAAACGCCACGCTCATGGGAACAACAGTCATCATCCTGCGAGCCACAAGCATCATAATCCTCTGACTGTGGCTTTATGTCATCAGAAGAAGTAGTGGCACTGCCAGTCTCTGACTGTGGGCTAACTTGGGGATGAAGCCCATTCCATGAGTCCTCTAGGGGTGTCTCAATGCTCCCTAGACTGCAAAGTGTATCAGGAGGGGGGTCTGAGTCCTTTGAGGAGTTCATGGAATTGAGGCCTTGTTCTGGTCCTGTGACATGGGGTGGAATGGCATGGCCTGTGGCCAGTTTACTTCCGTTTATCTCACTCTGCCCAGAAGTACATGTATGCATGTCCAGAGTTACTGACTGAGTCTTCACTTCTGTGCTACTTAATTTACTCACTACATCACTGCTTTTCTCCATATATTGAACCTTATTGGAAGTTGCTGATATACCCTCGGGAACTGCTTCTTGCTGGTCTAGTACAGCTGGACCGACTAGTGAATGCTGCTCCAGGGAAGAAGGAACTTTGGAACTCTTCAGACAAGATGTAACCAGTTCTTTGCTTCTTGTCTTACCTTTGGTAGAATCTGGATTCAACTGCTGAGTGACCTTTTTAAAGTCTGAATGTTTAGGGCTAGATACTGAATCCTTCACAGCAGTGCTTGGCTTTTTAGAGCCAGCAGGAATTTTGACTCCTGAGGATTTCAGAGATGATTTGTTGGAAGTGTTTCTGGAGCCTTCTGTTTAGGTCCTGTTTTGTTTGGGGCAGAAGGAGACTGCCTGGAGGAAGACGTGGAAGCTTTGACACTGGGCCTTGACTCAGGGATGGCATTTGTGGTCTTCTTTGTAGTTGCAGGTTTAGATATATCTTTTCTACCTCTTTTCTTGGGGAAGCAGGCTTTCTAGAGCTAAGGACTGAACCAGGTCTGGATGAAGCTGAAAGAGGAAACAGTCTTGAACTCATTATTGTTTATAACAAATTACTTTTAGATCCATTCTGAAGCTTGAGTGTTTCTTACCAAGGTTCTCTGACAAAGTGCTTTTGCTCTTTGCATCTGAGCGGGATGCAGGAACTCCAGGTACCACTGCACGACTGGTTGCGGTAGGTTTAGTCTTAGTTGATTTATTAGTGGGGCTGCAAATAAAATGAAGGATCAAAAGACTATCAATTGGAATAAAGTGTAGATAGTAAATATAGTAGTGCAAGTGTGAGGATCACAGCCTGGTTGTTCACATAACTCACCTGCTAGTCTTGTCAGTATCTGGTTTTTGAGCAGGTTTAGTCAGAGGAGATTTTGTTGTTGCCTTGGCTTGAAGTTTTGACCTGAGACCTACAATGTAAAAAAGATTAAAACGTTTTTACAACAACACAACATTTTTATAAATGACAGTGGATGTTGACAATACAGTAGTTATTTAAAAACAATTTCAAGTTTATAATAAAAAAAAAATTTGCCCATTAATCTAATTAAACAGAGCACTATCCATCACAATCCTGTCTCAACATAGTCTGCACAAGGAAAAATACGAACTATGATATTTTTTGTACCTTATTGTAAACTGGTATTTGTCCTGCAGAATCTCTGTGCCATCTAAACCTACATTCCTTAAGAACTGTGAGCAAGGTAACAGGCATGTACAATTTTAGTAGTGCTAAGCAGCTTAATGATGAGCTAAAACCTACTCTGCTGAGCAAAGACTCTCTGAGTCACAGAGCAGTCAGTACCAGGCAAACACCAGCTAACGAGCAGGCAAAAGGGAAGAGATACTGTATCTATATTTTTACCTCTGGATTTCAAGATTTACAAATGCATCTCCCTCTCAACTGCAGTACATTCTTTCTCTCCCTAAGCCTTCCTTTCCTGTTCTATTTTTCTAACTTTTATTGACACTCAGGAGTACATATCATACTATTAATTAACTTAACTAATTATTAATTAACTATTAATTTACTTTCAGGGACAGCAGAGTGAATCTGATGTGGTCATCTCTAATATCAGCAGCTAACATAGTAAACTAAGGATAGATTCTTGATTTCCATGGACTTACAGTTGTTTTGAGATCTGAATTTCTGCTCGAACTATTTCACTGGCTCTGGCTTTGCTGGATACCTCCACTCTTCACAGTAAAACAAGGACTAGCTTGAGCTATAGTAGAGTTTAAATTTGTCTAAACGTAATTATGAATCAAGGTAAATTCACCTGTTGGTGTACTGTGGCCATTCTTGTGAGGACTCCCAGCGCTGTTGTCTGGTGAGGTGCTGCCAGAGTTAGATGGAGTATTCTGAGCATTGCTGGCTGATTCCTGAGGCAGATCTTTCCCTGACATTGTGTTCTTCTGAATTTTTCCTCCTTTAGTCAGGCCTCCCGAGAGATCAGACCCAGCAGGGGAAGACTTTGGCCTTGCTCCTGGGTTTGGCTTCCTGTCCATTACCGTCTTCCCTGTGGGTGAACCACGGGCACCTGAAGAGGTGGAATTCTCCCGTTGAGCACCGCCACCAGTGCCATTCAACACTGGTTTAACAGTAGACGAAGTCTTGGTTTTAGCTGGCATTTGAGTTGGTTTAGCCTTATCATTTTTACTTCTGAGAGAGGCGTTGTTACTAGCTTTTGTTTTGCCAGAAGGAGCCGTGTGAGCTGTTGGCCCCAGAGCATCAGACTTCATGGTGCCTGATGCGGCAGCTACAGATCTTGCAGGGGAAGCACGTGGACCCTGTGATACCTTAATAGGAGGATGAGTAGGGCTATCATCACATGGTGATGACGTGCCCGACAGGCATTTTGTAGGTTTCTGTTGAAGAAGGGAGAGAGAGACGGAGAGAGAACGAAAGACTATGTTGGCTTTGCTCATTGTTAATCAGATCAGCAACCCATTTGACACAGTAATCTCAGATGTATAAGACCACAGAGCACAAAACCATGTTCTTTGGATTAAAGGCTAAAAAGTACATTCTTCAAAAAAACTAAACAAAAACAAAGAACAGCTGTTTCCTTAGTCCACAGTCTCTGTATCTATATCACCTTGGTCATATATACATATTGTCTATTTAAAGCTCAACAATGAGGTGTTTTTTTCATCTGCCCTTGACAAGCCAGTAGTCCCGGTTTATATTTTGGCACCGGAACACATGCACATTTATGTGTTTCAGAAATAGAAACATTCACATTTTCAACTTTCTATGGGCTATCAGGCCGTCCTAATTTTTGAGCCCAAACAACAGCAGCTTCAAAACTCATAATACAGCTGATACGATTCTGTCATCTTTAAAGAACAGAACTCTTGTAAGGACTAAAGAAAGCAAACAAATATGTACCTTTTCTTTAAGAAAATATTCATCATAGGGAATCCAGATATATTTTCAGGATCAGTAATTCTGCACTTATTTAACAGCCATTTTTCATTTACATTTACATTTACGCATTTAGCAGACGCTTTTATCCAAAGCGACTTACAGTGCATTCAGTTTATATATTTTGTATTGTCAGTATGTGTGTGTTCCCTGGGAATCGAACCCACAACCTTTGCTTTGCTAACGCAATGCTCTAACCACTGAGCCACAGGAACACTTTACTTTACTTTCTTTACTTTCAGTAAAAGAAAACCTTATCAAATCAGAACTTAGAGTTCTATGCCAATAAATCACTTTATTTCTAGTGGTCAACCGATATTTGTACCGTACAAATACCGTATATTTGTATTTGTACAACCAAGTTTTTAAATGGCTGATGCTGATATAGATTGGCTGAAATAATGCAAATAGATATACTTTACAATTTAATGAAAGCAAACAGGACTTTAATTACAGTAAGCGAATATATTTTACACAATGTTTACTCAACATAATAATAATAAAAAAGATTACTTATTTCTTGTGATGGAGACAATCTCAAAACATTGGCTAATTAATCAACCTGGGCCAAAATATCTGAAATGTAACAATATTTGCAGTTTTACCAAAATAAGCAACAGAATAAAATTACCTGAGAGCTGGTGAGCACAGGTTTTTTCCCAAGCCGCCTACAGTCTCCTTTATCAAGAGCAGCTGAGAGGGTTGGCGAAAGGAGGAAGAAAATAAAGACTCATTTTAGATTACAGACAGCTTCAGTTTAATTAGAGCATCCACTCCTGCATAATCAACATTTGCCAAACATTTCCTCAATCAGACACGCAAATACTTGCAATCAGTAACAACCCCAATCAGTAAAAGTGTCAGCGCAGCTCTGCAGAGAACCACTGATTTCCTTCTCCTTCATCTCAGATAGAGACAGCACAGATCTAGCATTTGATCATCTCACAGCTTATCCAGAGCATTCTTTAAATCACCAGAAAAAAAACAAAGATCTAGGCTTCCTTCCCAGAAATACAACTGAGCTCTGATTTCTCTGCTGTCATCCACGAAATCAATCCAAATCATGGATCAAATAGCTGCTGTAAAGGAATGCAGCTGGAGTGTTTGTGTTTGCTGTTGCACGATGAAGCCACTGCATTCGCATGCCTTTACATATGTGAGGGAATCTTTAGAAAGCGCGATCTTGACACCTAAAGCTATGCATGATTTATACGCTAGCATATATGATTCCACCTGCAGAACAGAACAACACAAAATACACTGTATCACATTGTGGACCCCATTCTCCAACCCTCTCTGGAAATGCTTAATGTTTTGATGTGACTGTATTCTAGCGCTCAATGTTCAAAGCATCACTAGGTCATATGAAAGGACTGTTGTTGAAGGACTGACAAGAGCTGGAGGTTATCTAGCAGGGTTTCTCTCACCAGCACTGACTACCCAATATCCCTGCAAAGGAGGGCTCTTAATCACTGCAATGGACCACTAAAAAAAATTAAATAAATACACCCCCCTCCTCCTCCACACATGTACTGTGCATTCTGACTGCTGCACTGAGCACTGAGCTTGCATTCATTTCTTATGTTCTTCTCTCTTATCCTCCTCTAATTTATACTTTACCTTCTTTCCACATTATTCACGTTTAATTTCCATTCACCTTTTGCTATTGCTACATTCTTACCTTTTTTGTTCCTCTCCTTACCTGAGAGTATTTTTTCTCGATAACTGGGTTGTAGCGCATCCCATCCTTGTGTGTGCCGCACTGCAAAGAAGGACTGAAGCAGGAAGGTCCAGAGCTTCGTGCGCAGCGAACACAGCTCACGCCTGAATGGCTACCGGAGGGACAGAAGGAGTGAGAGAGGGTGAAGGAGTCAGAGAAAAGAGAGAGAGAAGGAGGGAGGGTGGATACAACAGTAGGAGAACAGGAGCGAATCAGCAGCTGCTTCAAAGGCTGGTTGTCTTGGCAACCGATCGCCGTTGCCTCCCTCTACCCTTAACAGGATCCTCTCCAGCTAAATGGATGATGTCAGCAGCAGAGGCTTGTGTTCCCGCCTTCTGCACCGAATGTTCATTAAAAAAAGAACCTCTGTATTTTTTCAGATTCTGCCTCAGCCTTTCCATCCGCAGTTTATTTCTCCCACGTCCCTCCCTGCTTTCCTCTATAATGGACATGGAACCAGATTAGACATGGCCACACCCACGACTCTTGGTCTTTCTCAGACTAATCCATTCTGCCATTTCCCCTGGGATGTGAATTAACTCACAACGAGACAGGAAGCGACAGAGATGGCCAGAGAGAAATATAGAAAACAGAAAATGACAGAGCGAGTACAGTAAGAACGAGAGGTGGAGTTGTTTACCATGACCTTTTCTATTTGTAGTGTCACTTTACTGTAATCCAGGCAGACCACGTACATTACAGGTGAGTTTAAATCCCAGGATCAAATGAAGCACTTCGTACACGTGCCATTAAATACAGAGAATGTGCTCAGCAGACCGTTGCTGCAGGTTACTTGATGAAGCACAGAAAATATATCCATCAAGTATTATATTAATTACTGTACACCACTGATGCAGTCAACATATTCAAATCAACATGAAGTTATAATGTACTTTGTAAATTCATGCATTTATTAGTGCGTGTTTTCAATTCTTTAAGAAATGTTTTTAATTCTTTATGAAAACGTAATAACTGAAAGTCTGAAATGGCTGGTGTCACAAATCCTGCTACTTTCCTCCCACCAGTATTCCGGTATGTAATGCCCAGTGGACATGCTTTGAATATACTGTTACATTTGGAAGTCAGATTACAAAAGTAAAAATATACAGTAATTGTATGCACATACTGAAAGCAAAGAATGCAGATTAACTTGAATTATGTATTCCTCAGATTTACTAGAGCAGACAGTTCTGATCCGGACTGCTAAATAAAATAACATTTAAATTAAAACATATGCATAAATATGTTATAAAATAAGGTATCCGGGGCTGTGCTGTATTTTTAATAGGGTTGCAGGTATTCCACTGCAGGTTGTACCTAATCTCTGACAAACGACAGTCATTTAAAGTAATTTACTTTCAATGGAGAGTAGTATGGGAGCTGTGCAAAGCTCTGACCATATGCGCATACAGCAATTTCAGATCAGATTTGCAGCTACACTACATGTGACTGATGTATTCAAATCAAAATATGACTGCAAGGAGAAAATAACCAATACTTTTGCACTAAAACTGTATTTTTTTAAACACTATTTCTAAAGATTTTTGTAAAATAAATTATTTCTGTAAAAAAAGTAATTATATACAAAATTATTTTATAATAAATACATGATTATTTCTGAAAACCTACTATGCTTTTCTTTCAAACGTATTAGCTGTCTATATTTTTGTGTGGA
The DNA here is from genome assembly GCA_027564155.1 of Gymnocypris eckloni scoliostomus. NCBI lineage: Eukaryota > Metazoa > Chordata > Actinopteri > Cypriniformes > Cyprinidae > Gymnocypris > Gymnocypris eckloni. The sequence goes on along the minus strand of CM050419.1, from coordinate 20,119,080 downwards.
TATATAACAGCCGTCTTGTTTGGATCAAATGATCTGAGTTGTAATTAAATGCTGGCTTGTAGTGTTCTGTTTCTTTGTTTACCTCCACTTCCTCCTGATAGGCTTGGTCTTCTGTGATAACATCTACCGTCATTCGGGTCACCGCTCAGCCGGTTCACAGCAGTGAACAGGTCACAGCAGTTCTCCACAGTAACGCCCTCCCGCACGGCTACGCACACCTTCCTCAGGAGAGTAGGGTCACGTGTGAACTCCTCTCTCTGAAACAGTACACGCCTGACTGTCATAGCTGACAAGAAATCGCATATTTTAAGCCTAAACATCATCGATTGGTCGTACCCTTCGGAGATCGTGGAAGGCAGTGGTGTGTGTGACCTGGGGCAGGTGTGTGACAATCATCTGCAGACACTGTTCTTGCAGTTCACTGGCCAGACTCAGCACCTGCTTGGCCCATTTCACCTCCGGCAGGCTGCCAATCAGCTGCTCGTTGCCACACAGCACAGATACTACACTCTGCACCGTCTGAAACAAATCGCAATGTTACCCACATACCCTGCACCATCTGAAAAACATCTTCATAGACACACTGTCTCATTCATAGAATCCATCTTCCCTGCTTTTCATGCTGGTTGCACTGTTAGTGACTGCACATTTCCTAGTGTAATCCAATATGCTTCAGCAGTGGTTTACATCAAGGCTGGAAATCAGGAGGGGAAAAACCCAGTGTTATACAACTACACTTGGCTGACTGCAGCTGCTGAAGTTCTGGGTCTGTGTGTGTGCGTGAGAGAATTTTAGGGGACTGCCAGACTATGAGTTAAGTGAATGAGCTTTGCGCGAGCACACACACACACACACACACACACACACACACACACACACACACACACAGCCACTCAATCAAGACCTCTAATTGCTCTTTAGTCAATAGCCATCCTCAAGACAGAGGCCACAGCTCATCTCATCAATGTCTTATTGTCCTATAGTATGCAGACAGAAGCAGAAGGACAGTAAGGAATGAAAGGAAACATGGGTTGTTATCTATGCTGTTTCCCACTGAAAAAATGGCATATAAACTTGTTGAATAAGATCTTAATTCAGTATCATTAGATCAGTATAAAAACAAAGTCAAAGGGAAATCTCCACAACAAGTGAAAACTAATATGTGTCTGTGAGTATTACACACCATGTATTTGGTGACAGTATTAAGGCAATCTCTCTGTAGTTCTGGAGGGAGGAGGGCAAAGTTTCTTTCTGACCAGCACTTCACAAAGTGCTCAGCTACCCATCTGTGGATTAAAACAAACATCAAGGGCGTAAGCTTTTATCTTCATATTTAATTACAAATAAGTCAAATTCAAAACTTCCTGCACAATTCATGCTAAGCTACAAAATGTGCTTTTTGCCACTGTAACTTAAATGACAGTTTAAAAAACAATTTTAAGTTAACTTCAAGCAACATGGATTCTGTGCCTCTCCACTCTTCTTCCAGACTCTGGGACCTTGATATCCAAATGAAATGCAACAATTACTTTCATCTGAAAAGAGGACTTTGGACCACTAAGCAACAGTCTAGTTCTTTTTCTCCTTAGCCCAGATAAGATGCTTCTGACGATGTTTCCGTTTCAGAAGTGGCTTGGTAGCCCTTTTCATGAAGATGTCTGAGCGTGGTGACTCTTGATGCACTCGTTCCAGCTTCAGTTCACTTTGTGAAGCTCTCCCAAGTGTTTGAATCGGCTTTGCTTGACAGTATTCTCAAGCTTGCGGTCATTCCTGTTGCTTGTGCACATTTTCCTACCCAATTTCTTCCTTCCAGTCAACTTTGCATTTAAAATGCTTTGATACAGCACTCTGCGAACATCCACCCCTTTCAGTAATGACCCTCTGTGACTTACCCTATTTATGGAGGGTGTCAATGATCGTCATTGCCAAGTCAGCAGTGTTCCCCATTATTGTGGTTTCAAAGAGCAAGAGATACCCACAATTTATACTGTATGGATGGTCATTTATTGAAACTCAAATTTAAACTGATTTAAACAAATTTAAACTGATACTGATTTTTGACTTTCATTAGCTGTAAGCTCTAATCATCAAAATTAAAACAAATTTTTTTTGAACTGTTTTACTTTACATGTAATGAATCAAAAATATTTGAAAGTTTCACTTTTGGAAATAAGTTACAAGAAAAAACTTTTTCACCATACTCAATTTTTTTGAGACGTACCTGTAGTTCAGCCAAAAAATCCTTCATAATTTAGCCACTTTTGTGTCATTCCAAATCTACAGGGTTTTTTTCACAAAAGGAGATGTTTTGAAGAATGTCCAGTCTACTCCATAAATCCAGAATGGTACAGTAATAATTTATTAGGTCAGATTTAACAAAAGCTAAAAAACAAACTGTACCATAAAAGCGTAAGAATATAAGTAAAACTTAATTTTCCTCGCATTAAACGCTATTGTACATACTTAGAAGACTTGGAATATAGTGCACTAGTCATATGGAGGATTTTTGTAGCACTTGTTTCATAGTCTTTTTCTCTTTTTTGGATCTTGTCAGCATTAATCTGTCAATATAAAAATATTCATGCCAAACATCTGTGTTCAAACAACAGAAGAAGAAAAAAAATCAAACAGCATGTGAAAATGATGATAGAACAGCTTAGGATGGGCGAAACAACCAACATCTTAAAGGGATAGTTCACCCAAAAATGAAAATGTTGTCATCATTTCCTCACCCTCATGTTGTTCCAAACCTGTATACGTTTCTTTATATGTTGAACAGAAGTTATTTTGAAGAATACTGGTAATCAAAGAGTTGATGGTCCCCATTGACTTTCTTTCCCTGCTGTGGAAGTCAATGGGGACCAACAACTCTTCAGTTCTTAAAACTTCTTCAAAATATCTTAAATATCTTCTTTTAAGTTCAGCATAAGAAAGAAACATACAGTACAGGTGTGAAACGACAAGAGGGTGAGTAAATTATGACAACATTTGCGTAAACTATTCCTTTAAATCCTGATGTGCATAATTTTAATCATGACTGTGATAAATTAGTAAACAAACTATTATATGCATATATCCAACGTTACAAATACACATACTCATAAATCATTATATACTAATAGCACATTTCAACTGGTTGATAATGTACATCAGTGTCAAATTTAAACTGCTCTAACCTTCTAAATGTGGACTATATGAGGTATTTAGGTATTAAAAACATTAACATTATGAATGAAGCTGCTTTGAAACTACTGTATGTGAATTGTGAAAAGCTCTATACAAATAAAAAGTTATTTCTGGAAGATTTATCCCACTGATCTAGGTTAGTAACACTAGGGCAGTAGGTTCAGCAGGCACTGGACTGGCACTGAACTGAAAGCAGCAGTGCTGCGCTGATCTTATACCATCAGATCATTGATGCTCTACTGAGAGCCTCATCCTGATTCGTGACTCTTCACTCTCCTACTAACGGCGGAGGCGGCACCAAAACATCACAGAAACAACATACAGTCTCTCACTTTCTATCTCTAAGGCACTGGAAAATTCCCGACCTACATTCACATGCCTCTCTGAGCTGCTTTACTGCAGTGCGCTGAGTTTACAGCAAAGACAATTCAATGACAGAGCTGACTAATTAAGTGATGTTGATGGTACGAATAGATTAAAGGTCAATTATTAATTTGTTTCTGCTGTCCAAGTTGCTTATTCATATTTCTATCTATTTACCCCTTCATGGTCACCACAATCTAAAGATGGAAATCATTTTTTTTTTGTACTCCCTAGAGGCCCAATGTGAAACATACAAGCGGTTGACGACTGGTCTAATCCCACCAAGAGCAAAGCCAATATCTGTCTGTATAACAGGGGTGAAAAGACTTTTCAATTGATCTGCAAAACGGGTAACAGAAACAACGCTGCTAGAGAAATATAGGATGCTAGACACGCAAACCAGCTCAAGAACCTTTTTTAATGTCAGACATAACATTTACATACTTTTCTGAAGAAACCCCAGATTAAGTCATAACATTTACATACTTTTCTGAAGAAGCCCCAGATTAAGTCATAACATTTACATACTTTTCTGAAGAAGCCCCAGATTAAGTCATAACGTTTACATACTTTTTGGAATAAAACCCCCCATTTAAAATAAAAATTGTTTGTTTGCATATGTTCTGAGGCACTGAGAACAACATAATTGGTATTGTACGAGCAAGTCAAGAGAACTATATAAATATAAATCTACTTCTGTCTAGTGTCTTGCATAGATACTTTACTACAAATGTAATTACTGGACCCAGCATGTACACAGTTTCCTCTATCCTTAAAAATATCAGTTATCAACAAGCTAAGTGCTAACAAGTAAATTGTGACAGATTTTTCATGAATTGATTATTACTATTAAAATAGATTTTATTGAAAAAAATGAAAATGCAATGAAAATACACTGATACAGCAAACTGATTTAAGAGAAAGCACATGTATAAGAACAGAGACAAAAAATATTGATAGCGATTTGTCTACTCTTTTGAGGTTTTTTGGTTTAACAATTGTGCCAAACATTAACATTTGATGTGAAAATGGGTTTGTTTTAAATGTTTAATAAATATCTGCAAAACCGATTGCATCCACATTTGGACAGCAGCATAACCTCAGAAATAAAAAGCATTTTGAAATTATTTATTGATTTATTTAGTCATTTATTATTTGGTGATTCCTTTGCACTGTACAGTGCACTCCATTATTACTCTTGATGGAGCAGTACAATCAGAAAAGAAGGGAGAGTCATTTTAAAAGTCATTATTTAAAGCAGTAGCATCCACAGAAGTGCAGAAAATGCCTCACCTCACACAGGAGCTGTAGAGATCCTGCAGGCCTATAGAATGGGTAATAGCGAGGCACTCCAGTATAGATCTCTGAACTCCATCAACAGGCTGCAGAAAACGAGAAGAAGGACTGACTCTTGATATTCACACCTCATCTCAGACACTTTAGTGGATCAATAGCCCGAAGCCTGCCATAAGCTAATATACAGTAGAGTTCAGCTGTCTGAACCTTGTGTTTTATTAGATTTTAGTCAACATAAATCACTGAAGAACTTCATGAAAGCTAAAATGTTCTAAATTTCTATTGCTATTACAAAGCACTTGATTACCAGTAAATGATGGAGAAATGCCTCTTTATGGGTTATTACAAATCATACATGATAAGGGGAAAATTAAGCCATTCTACTCTTTGTATGATCACTGAAGCTCATGAGCAAATCATCGTCAATCTCAGAAATGCCAATGTGAACACTACAGGAAAACTGTATCTTGACATGTAGCAGACAGAAATATGCAATTTTCTAAATATAATCAAAAGCATTAAAGTCTGGACCAGTGATTTATAGACATAATTATAGAATTAGTTGTTAATTAAGACTATGTTCATAAAGTAGGAGCAATGTTGTTTTGTTATTGACTTCTAATTTTACCCTCTATATACTTTTTTGTGTTTGCAAGTGTTTTAATGGAGTTTGCAAAATACAATATTTGTTTGTGCGAGTGAGACGAAAAAATGTGTTTAGGGGGAAAAAGGAATGCATTACTTATTAAAAATAAGTGGAATGAATGCTGTTTTCAATAAAATGCTGTTTATCAAAGAATCCTGACAAAAAAAAGAAATCACATTCCACAAAAATATTAAGCAGCACAACATTGACAACAATAGGAAATATTTCTTGAGCACCAAATCAGCACATAAGTATGATTTCTAAAGAATCAAGTGATACTGAAGACACTGAAGAAAAACATCACTTTTACATCACAGAAATAGAATACATTTTAAAATACACTAAAGTAGAAAATAGATATTTTAAATTATAAAGGTGTTTTAAAATAAAATAATTTGTATTGTATTGTTTAAATCAAATAACTTCAGCATTGGTGAAAATAAGAGTCTTCTTTAAAAAACATTAAAAAAATCTTAGCATCACCGAATCTTTAAATAGTTTATCAAAAGTATTATGCATTTCTCTAGAGGGAAAACTACATTCTTAGCATACCTTTAATCAAGTTTTTCCAACACTTAAAAAGTCAAATTAGTTTGAAAGAGGAGAGGGAGTAAATGCATTCCTCTTTCATCTCTGTGTAGGATGAAATTACTGGCTGAAAGGACACAAACTAGCCTGGTCTTAAAGCATTCTTGAAAGGTGGGAGTGAGAATGAGAGACTCAGAAGCACAAACAAAATTGCTCTTCACGAATTGCGAGAAGGCTGTCAAACACTATGCTTCTTGACGTGCGCTGCCTCCAATACTGCTTTTGTACCAGAGAGCTTACGTTCATGACAATCTGCACTTGCTGTGTAAACATAGTGTGTGTCTTCTGCAGTATTTCTATTCTAAGAGAAGAAGACAAATGGCAAAGTATGGCTGAAGAAAGATGTTACACCCATATCAGACAACTTAATTGAGAGGAATCCTCGTCTGGAGCCACAACACAGGGATAAGGCCATTTTGGCTGACAAATTAAATGCTCTACAAAAGCTGAACCAATGCCCAGACTTTACTCGCTCACAAATACAAATCACATAATGTGTCCCTAAAGACTAATAAACGACAAGATGATAGTACTATTGGCGCTACCTGACAACAGACTCACTGCTTAAAAAGACTATTTACACTCCTCACCTCTATTTGACTGAATGTGGTGCCGTGACCCCATCCTCTTTCTTACCTTGGGGAAAAAGCGGCAATAGTCCCGAGTCAGAACCATCTCGGCCACATCTTTCAGCCCTTCCTGGCCCAGCATGTCTGCTGCTAACACAACCTGACTGAAATCAAAGACAAACACACATACGTCTTGACATTCCTGCGAAATCTGACTAAAGCATTGCTTTTTTTTACATTTACCACATTAGAAGAAAGGAAATGTCACTACAGAGGGTGTTTACCTGATATTTGTTCCTGGTGGGAAGTCTAGGATGGCACCGTACATGAAATGAAGCAGAATCTCCATTTCATCTGGACCCAGACTGATTGATAAAAAAAAATAACATTAAGATCATGACATTTTACAAGCTCTACAAAAAACATCTCACAATGACGTCTCATTTGTTACCATTAATTAATCCATTTACTAATATATTTTTTAAAAACATTGATCTACCTTTGTTAATGTTAAATAGTTAAACAATGTGTAGTTTGTAGTTAACTTAAGTATAAAAAAATGAGACCTTATTATAAAATAAATCATTTTTTTCAGAAATTGTGTCACTGAGCTCAGGAAATCAGCAAATAGTATTATGTTTTTTACTGTTCTGTTACAGTAAATGCTAAGTGTGGTTTTAGAATAAAATCGGCTCTGATCTAATACATGGACTAAAATCCACAAAAGTCTCATTTTTATGCACATCATGGATTGAACTGCCTGGCATGAAACACTACACAAAGTATCCTGGTCTTCCCAGACACTGACTGAGATATGAATAACTGATAGCTGGTAAGCAGGAAGATCCTCATCAGGTAGAAGATCTGTCTGAGAACTCATGCTGAACTCTGGGACACGTGAGATCACACACATGACCTCTCAACTTAACTGGTTTTGTGAATATAAATGGTTATCAACTTTTGCAAAAGTGGCCTGCAGTATCAAGTTGAATATATATGGTGAGCAAGAAAATCTTTTCTAGGTGCCCTGAAGAGTTCCTAGTAAGAGAAACCGTTTAAAATAACTGGCTGGCTGTACAGTACTTTTACACATACTTTACCTTCTAAGCATGAGAGAGTATTTGATATTTGTATTTATACTATATTTCAGTCATTTATCCCATGTTGATGGGTGTCCTGCATAACCTACCCCTGCAGAGTGATACACTGACACAAACTCTCCATCCAGCTGCCACACAACATCGCTCGGAAATACTCTGAGCGCGCACACAGAATGGCCCTGTGGGAAAGGAGAAACACACATACACAGACAACGTCACTCACACACGCTTCACACCACAATACCCCGGCTTGATATTTGTAAAGCAGCCCTGGGAGATATGTGCATGTGTGTATTATTCACTGACTGAAATGCTTGGGCATGTAGGAAAAAGAAAATAAAGAAAATAAAGAAGACCTCGTGAAATTGGGGAAGGGAGATGTCATTTTTATTTCAGTATAATTTTAGAAAACGATGATGACTGTGGCTCTGTCTCAAAACCTAGAGAGCTGATTAGCTGGGTTTTAAACATTGTCCTGAAGATAAAGAAACAGAAAAAATTACGTTTAAAATTACGATTCAAACATTCCAAGTTCTTAGAAATGTACTATTTTATATTTTTGTGGACTTCATATGGGTTTGATTTTTTTTACTGCACAGTACACCATTTTTCAAATATTACTGAGCAGCAGTTTTTATAATATATTTCTATCATGACAACATGACAAAAATGGTTTAGCATGGTATGGAAATGACAACATTAATGTATTTTTTCTTGGTGTTAATATGGTTTTACTATCAAGTATTTAATCCTTTTAATGAAGCTTTTTGTTTTTATGACATGAAGTTGAACAGCTACACTGATATTACACTAAATGGCATACTTTACATATGTAAAGTATGCCATTTAGTGTAATATGTCAGGGTGAAAGAACTGTCCTCATGTGTGTCTTGTGTGTGATATATATATATATATATATATATACACACACACATTTTAAATTTAACAGGTGTATTCAAGTCATTTCAATGTGTATACAAGTACAAATTACATTTTTTATTAACTTTTTAAATAAATGAATAGACCCTGGCAAAAAAAATGTCCACATTTTCTTTGAGATAAAGCGTGCATTTTTGGTACTGTTCATAAAGAATAGCATCATTATTTTTATAAAATCAGTTCTAATCTAACCAGTTGAGGCTTGTATGATAAAACTACATTTCCCACCATCCTCTACAGCAGCACAATGATAAGAATGATAAAATGCATAGATAGTGCATACATTACACACTTAATGCCCATCCTTCGCTCTTCATTTGTTACACCGAATCATTATTACGATTTCTGAAGCCCTAACTAGGCACTAGCCTGAAGGCAGCATTAGATACAGCTGGTGACACTTCATAGCTCTTATGTCCCACATCTTCTCCCTCCCAGCCCTCCTTTATCTCTTTCCCTATTATTCTCCATCTGACATAAACATTCACTATAAATAGACTCTTTTTTTATAATGTGTCACTTGCTCCTGGTCTCTTCTCAGAATAAACTGCAGCTCTTACAGTGATGAGTGACAGAGGGAGGCTAAAAATATCGCTTGCAAAAAATTGTCTAAAATTTTTTTGCCTTGGCCAATTTTGTCCTCACTTGATGAGATGGGTTGTGGCAGTGATGGATCTATTTCAGAGGAAGCACCTCCAATAGTTATCCATTTCATTCATTTGTCAGACAGCCCTCAGATGTGCACTCCACTCGATTCCTTTTTCACAGCGTGATATCCATTCCAGTGAAATGATCAAACTAAATCCCACTTTTCACACAAATTTGTAGAAGTGCTATCGTGGGTTCTATTTACTGGTTACATTAAAGTAGATTAGAAGCCTGAAAGTGTCACACTCAAAAACAATGACCTGACCAAAGGTTAGCAAGCTGTATAATTGATGATACACTCATTTATCCACTGACCTACAAAATTCAGAAACTGTCAACGGCTGTGGATGACAGTCAAATTAGATATGTCACAAGTTTAACTGACTAATTAGATTATTATTCCCTCTAAAATGTTGTTTTATGTGAGAAAAATAGCAATTAAATTTGTCAGAGAAATGCTTTTTGGACATTTTTTATTTGTAATGTTGTCATTTTAGTTTCAAATCAAAATAATAATAATACATGATCTGGCATTTTCAATTATTTGTACATGATCTAATTAATATTCATGTGCTAGCCATGCATAAACATTAAACACTTTAACTGGGAAATAAGATTTACTGCTCTCTCTAAAATATTTTAATTTTGTTTTATGTTAAAAGATATAGCAATTCAATATTCAAAAGAAATGTTTTAAATGATTTCTAAACATTTGAAATTGTAAGGTTATTTCATTTTTTGGATTAGAAAAATGCATTTTGTTAATTAATCTACTTAAAAGCCATTTTAAATTATTTGTACATGATCCATTTAATATTCATAAGCTAGCCATGTGTGAAGTTCCAACGAGCACATCTGTGCAAACCAACTCAAAACGATCTCCACTAATTACTTTGAAAAAATTATGCTTAAGTACCTGCTTTATAATGAGTTACAGCTGATTCTATAGCATTTCATTCTGAATGTGTGCGCGTCTGTAAGAGGCACACAGTGTGTTTGTGTGTAATAAAAGATGATTCTCATCTCCTGAGAGATATATGGCCAGATGAGGGAGGGTTGATGAAAGTGAATAAGAGATGAGCCGGGATTAGCAGTGCTGTTTTTGGGTGTGTATCCTGCAGTGAGACTGACAGATCTGCAGCAGTCACCTCAAGCCTGACATACTGATCAGGACTGCAGAAGTCTTTCTCCATTTATACAACCCAAACCCGTAGACATGCTGCCACCGGCTGATGATGAGGGAGAGCCTGTTGCTATAGTAACAGGTCATGGCAACTGCTCTAACCTCTGCAGCACCAAACAAAGGTGCTAACAAGACACTCAATGACAGGAAACTACACAGAAACGACAGTGTTGTAATTCATCTTCAGAACATGACCTGTGTTGCACGCGCATATCATTAGAGATCAATTACTACAGATTAGTGTGTGTGCAAAATGTGATGTTTTGTATATTGGTTTTCAATGCTAGATTAGAAAAAGTTACTAAATGCAGTTTTCTTCTGATTAGCTTCGCCTTTACTGCATCATGAAGGAGTAAACAGGAAGTCTGCCACCTTCTGGGCATTTATGATTTAGCAACATTAACTTGCTCCATTGAAGTCAGACAATCTAGCATAGACTGAAAATTAGAGATGCACAGGACAAAGTATTGACTGATATTAGATATTTTTTATTTTCGGTATTGGTATATTATTGCTTAATCTATATTGCATATACATTTACTGATAAAATGTGCATGATAATTTTATATCTACTGCTAGCTCACTAAAAGCGCCATAATATTAATAATTTGAAAAATTATTTAAAATAAAATAATCTCAAAATGTATATTTATTTTTGATACATTATATCGAGTTTTGAGTGGGACTTGTTTGTCTAAAAAAAATGGCAGACCATATTTTGGGTGTTTGGCAAAATTGTTTGTGTTCCATTTTCATTTGATGCTGCTAGTTTTAGTTCAATATTTGTAACAGTTCATCAATTTCTGAACGTTTCCATAAACAATAATAACCTTGCTATCAAGTGTCTAATTGTGAGTGTTGAATCTCCGCTTGAAGCACTGGGTTTGAGTGCCGCACTTGAGTGGTTAATTCTCACGCACACAAATAAAAGAAGGAATCAGTAAATCTCCATGTAACAAGGGCCAAATGTCTCAGACCACTACATTTTGGAATTCTTTAAATTTTTACCCTTACAAATAATAATATGTGACCCTGGACCACAAAACCAGTCATAAGTGTCAATTTTTCGACATTGCGATTTCTACATCATCTAAAAGCTGAATACATAAGCTGAATAATATTTGGCCGAGATACAACTATATGAAAATCTGAAATCTGAGGTGCAAATAATCTAAATACTGAGAAAACCACCTTTAAAGTTCTCCAAATGAAGTCCTTAGCAATGTATATTACTAATCAAAAATTAAGTTTTGATATGTTTACGGTAGGGAATTCACCAAATATCTTCATGAAACATGATCTTTACTTAATATCTTAATGATTTTTGGCATAAAAGAAAAATGTATAATTTTGACCCATACAATGTATTTTTGGCTATTGCTACAAAATAATATACCCCAGCGACTTATGACTGGTTTTGTAGTCCAGGGTCACATAAAAGCATTCCAATTTTATAAAAGTCTATATTTTCACATGCATTTCCTTTTGGACATTCTCCAAAAATTGCATTTTGCTAATGTTATATTTTCAGACAGAAAAACAAGAAAGGAAGGTCATTTAATTTAAATGTATTTGTACTTTAGGACAAATTAAAATGTCTATGAACTGACTAATAGCCTAGTGGCATTTTTACTTGTGGTAGGGAGGCCTACTACAACGCTGTAGCCCAAAGACCTCTGGTTATGTAAAGGCACCCCTGCTTGAGCGGCATGAACTTGTGTAAAGCCCGAGGATCATGTTATCTAATATGATTTGAGAACATTTCAAAGAGTATTCTGTGTTTCAATGGAAGAAAACAATCTGTCCTTTTTTCCACTGCATAGGGTTACAATGTCACAGATTTGATTACTTCGTGATTTTATGCCATAAGTTTGTTTGAAATTTTCCAAGATTCTAAAACTTATTTTTAATATAAATATTAGATTTACAAGCAAATTACTAAATTTATGCAAAAGCTGCTGAAATCTGGTCAAGGTGATTTTACCTGTGTGCTGAAAAGACTCTATCTGCCACCTGGATGCTGATGTCAGACATATCAGCCCTCTGATACAGAGCCAAAAGATCTGCCCCAAGCCCTGATGCTGGCTCTAAATGCTCTGAACCTGACAAACAAACAGAAACTAAGCAGAATGAGAAACCAGGCCACAACATGTAATGCTGGCTCTGACTATTCACAAACAGACATTAGCACTAATGCAGCTCCAGTGGGCAGAACTGATCAATAAAGAATAATACGATTTCTGGATCAGTAAATCAGTAAAGAAATAAATATGTAAATTATATCTGGAAATGTCCTTACCTGTGTCAGAGCTGACCTGAGAGTCAACATCATGGCCGTCTGCAGCAGTGCCGTTCACTACCAGCGAGTGGCCGTTGTGTATATTTAAGGCGCTATTCTCCTTCACCAGGCACTTGTCTTCTGTGTACACCTTTCTGTTACAGAAAGTGCAACATATAACATGTTACCAAACACATATAGCACAAGTCTTTCACAGAATGGTACAGGACTGATCTATGGTTTCATTTTACATTTTTAAATGATATTAATTATGGTAATAGTACAGAAAATGCCATTATGTACTGTATAAAGTCCTTGAGGGCTGTAGGTTCGATCCCCTGCAGGTGGATGACAGGTGTAGTTGATTCGGTTCCCTGCAGGAGGTGAGGAGCTCGGGCCAGCAGCACCGCCCTGTGGGCCTTCAGCCGAACAGCAGAACCCACACACAGAGTGACGTCAGTCTCCTGCTCCTCCTGCAGCAGCCTGTAGAAAGAGAGCTTCATCAAAATCATATAAAAACAAAACAAATGCAGCAGTTCTGTTGCTTTTGAGAAACAAACAAGTTGCTCAGCACCCCTTGCTATTTTGCTGCAATCAGCAAAACACTGCTGAGAGATGCTGAGAGATTTGATGCTACTTAACAGTTTTCTTATATTAAAAATAGGTGTCAATACACAAGTAAACTAGGCAAATATATTGTAGCCTAATGGTTGAAAACTAAAATTCTTCATCTAACACCACCTAACAACACTTTGACTAGAACTGTTATATAAACACACATACATTTCTATCCTACGGTTCTATAGTGTAACGGAAGCCTGTTTTTTCCTTTAAGATACGTTTGTTTTTTAAATGAGTTTAAAATATGAACAAGTAACACTATGAGATATAAAGTTATGAAACAAAGTCTATTTTATGAGGATAAAAACTGTCACTCTGTGAGATATAAAGCCGCAATTACCTTTTCGTAATTTTTTGTACTCTTAGGCATAGACAGGCTTCTATAGTACTTCAGCATAAAAAGGAGTAAAAAGAAAAAGGAAGAAAGAAAAAGTAACAAAGAAAACAAATAACAAAGACTAACCAGTGGAATTGGTTGTATTCAATGGAGCTTGAAAAAGTAAATTCATATTTCTTGTAACAATGATATGTCACGGACATTACATCTTATTTTTAAACTTTATGTCTGAGTTGCCCACTTTATATTTTACTGAAACAGGCTTTCATTGTGTATTAACAGGCTGACTTACTACACATTAAAACACAGCACCACTTAGTAACTATTACTAAGAATCACATTTACTGAGGTACTAAATCTCTGCCTTCAACTTCACATCCACATCATTGTCGGCATCATTTTGGCATCTTCTGCTGCAGTGTGAAGAATTTAGGTGACCCAGAATCCAAAGTAGCCCTAGGCCTTTGTGCTGGGTGTTGGTGTGTCTCCTCCAGTGCAAGCATAGATAGATGAAGAAGAAGTGGAGAATGGAGTTGCATTTCCATCCTAACTAAAACTGCTGTTCCATCAGTAGTAATTACAGGACAAAGTGTGGTGCCACAAGCTTACAGGTCACAAAAGTCTACAGAGCACTTCAGTTTGGAATGAAAAAGAGGATACTGCCTTTAATTAAACAGTTGGGAATCACTATGAAAACATGTTTTCTTCTTTCAAGACTAGTGGTGCATGGAACAGTCAGCATCTCTCAAAAGAACAATATAGGGCTGTACCAATATTACAATTCTGGTCAATACTGAGAATTTAGCTATTTTGTGCAATAATTAACAAATGGAGAATATTAAAATTTTAATACTTTTGTCTAAATAAATTAAAAATAAAACAATGAAAATCAAAATCAGTAATTTAAGTGCATTTAGGCAACAATATAATGTGCATTTGCTAAAGATTACAAATCAGCAATGTTTAAAGATGTCAGGAAAGGTAATATAAATCTCAAAGTAAAGGAAATGAGCATGCACAATTAAATATACAACACCGACAGATAACTAACTAACAAATAATCAAATATAATCTAATCTGATCTGATCTAATATGTGGTACTGACATATTGTGCATCCATAAACAATTCATTTTCCTTAAAAACGCTCTTTCTTAATGTTTTTATGCTACACTGATGAACAGAATCACCTATATAAAAATGTCCTAATAAAAAAAAAATCTCTCTTTTTTAATTCCAAACTTTTAATTGGTAGAATACATGTACACACGAAGCAAATGATCAGCGTTTGCATTTGAAATCACTGAAGGGAGTGGCATGAGCTGTGCACACACTAGAGCAGGTTAGTGTTATTTGACTACACTGGTTGCTAAGAGTGCATCATATAACAACACTGATATTCCAGGCTCTGACCACTCCAGACACGTTTTGAAAAAGAGGTCTTTCATGTTAAAGCTGATAATTACCGGTTCAGATCTCTTGACAGAGCATTTTCCAGTCGCTTCTTCAGCTGATTTCTGCATTTGCGCTCTTTAGCTTGGAACTCCCTGACAGCCTCAGTGGACGACATGTTATCGCCAAACTGCTGAGCCCATACGTCAGCACATCTCTGTGATGATAAACATCTGATGAGAGAAACAGAAAACACAATTCAGTTTTTAACCACAACTTCACTATATTTATTCTACAACAATAAATGATGATAGTGATCACATTCACTATTTAATGATGCTTTTGTCCAAAGTGTCCTAAAGTACATTTATGACAAAAACAGTCTTAGTGATCAATCAATCTGGGCTTTGTTTAACTTGTTTATTTATTTTGTCATTGTTTAGTTTTAGCTTAGAAGGCTTCTATAAAATCCTACTCTATAGGGGACAAAATATATTACCCATGTGAAATGTATTGTATACCAATATATATCCACTCGGGAGAAATCTATAAAATAAATATTACATGTAATATAAATTATATTTTCATTATTTGTGTCTAAAATTAAGTGTTTATGTCCTAAAGAAATGCTATCCTCAATATTCCTCATCACATGTTTAATTACTATCATACATAATATAAAAAAATCACTATATTGTACCAAAATCCACTTGAATGTTGATGAAGGCTATGATTAAATCTTAATTCTGGACGTGATATTGAAAACTTTAACAGATTAAATATAGTTCCACTCTTACTTTCTTTTCTCTCTATAGTATCCAACAAACACAATTTAATTAATATTTATATGAAACAATATTTAAAATTCCTTCGAAAATGTATTTGAAAGTGTATTAACCACGAACAGGGCTTTTAGACACTTGAACAAACTTACCCAGTCAGATCTTTGACCACTAGACAACTAAGTTAAAGATGGTTAAGCTAAGAGTAGGCCGTGCATTTTAATAATAAATAAAAAAAAATATTATTAAAAGGTAGACTTATCTGGCTTATTAGCTCTTAAAAGACAAATAAAAGTATTGCAAATATAAAAAAACGTATATGGACAAATCTTATCTCCATTACAGTTTCTCGCTGTTAGCATGATTAGCATTCACACATTTGAGTTCCAATATCAGAGAGCTATCAAAACAAGCCTGCTTGAATAAAATCGTACACATATTTTGACACAAAATCACTCCAAACTCCACCTCCCGTTATGCTAAATGTTTAAATAAAGGGTGTAAATGTGTATTCATTTATTCAGAATGCTAGCCATTAGCATTTGAACTGCCATTAACCAGAAAGAGATGCTATTTATATTATTCTTACCTATAAGTTTATCTACATTTATATACAAAAAGAGGAATATTCGTATCGCCCTGCTGATGGTAAAACCACCACTGAGACACAGTGACATTTCTAAAGCATCAGTGAGGCTGTCGTGTTGTCAATGACAACTGGATGAGGAGACTTACCTCACGCACTATCACACCGAAAACCGCGTTATTCTCAAAGTTAAACATCCACATCTGCACTTAAAAGTCCAAAGATGATTCTGATAGCGAAAGTAAATTTTAGCAGTCCACGCGAAACTCACAGCTAACACAACCTTCACAGTTTACAAGGGGAGTGTTGCCTGGGAGTTCTACCTTTGTTTTGCTGCCCTCATGCGGTGCAACTGTGAATTGCATGACATACAATGTAGGTGAACTTGTCAAGTTAGATTTGTGCCCATGCCCAATGTAGTTGAACGAATGTTTTCAAGCAACAAACCAAATGAGAAATTTTAAAAACACTCTGAATGAATGAATGTCAAATCTAGACTTAAGGTCTAAATCTAAGTGTGCTTTGTTTTCATTCTAGCCCGTGAAGATGTTTTTGTCAGCTTCTGTACTTTAGTACAAGCAACTGTCATGAGAGATGTTTGACAAACAAAAGATTGTGAAGGACTAAAAGACCTCAGAGCAACCATTAACCACCTCTGGTGTTGTTCGGTCATTTTAGACCAAAAACATGTTTGGAAATGTTAAAAATCGCTACTTTGGAATGCTACGAAACTCGTTGACTTTTATGACAGTTGCTATGTGATGCACACCCCTGAAAACACTGCTCAGTATCCAAGGAATTCAATGTGGCTATAAAGACATCGGAACAACGGCTACACCATGATTTTCTTATTTATTTTTTTCAAATGTGGAACCAATCTGCCTCAATTCAATTGATTTAAAAATTTGCTCTATTTTTTTACTTAAATGCTGCATTAAATGATTGTAAAAAAAGATTGTACATTTTTAATATGTTACTTTACATTTTATACAGAAAATAGCCCATAATTTAGATATGAATAATAATTAGTAACATGAAATACATTCAACATGCTAAATATTAAAGAAAAACATTATTGAAATTAAATATAGTATATTAATTTCACAAAAATAAAATGATTACATGATTATGGTCTCCGGTAAGTTTTGACTGCAGACAAGACAAGCATGACTCCCAAATGAGCAACACCAGAGGATTACACAACATGTGAACTGAGGACCACTTTTGTTAAATGGGGATGTTGTTTTCTGCTTTTAATGTCAGTGATTTCATACAAATGCTCAGTAGTAAGGTAGTAAACATGATGTATTTGTTGAAAACATCCAGCTTTAACAAACATAAACCTTCATTATCTTCTGAATACCAGTATAAGAACATGGCCCTTTGTAGTGCCTTGCTTTTTGTTGTGCCTGTAGTGTTTGAATAGTATTTTAATATAAAAATGTGAAATGTTTAAATGCACAGGTTCGTGGGTGTATCCTGACAGTTCTATTGATGAGAACTTAGACATTTTTGAAATGTATGCATTTTAATCTGTGTTATAAATCTGTTTATTGGAATATAAGATGATATGTCATACTATACAGTATGATCCAGCACAGCGTGGCAGTGTGGAAAACACTCTCTGAAACAAAACTCAGTATCTCTCAAGCTTGTTTTCCACAGGGAGCACCCATTTGTTCCCCACAGGGAGATCCCAAGCCTGCCTTGTTTCCACATGACACACTCTTCCTGTACTTTCCCCTCAGGGAGCACCTGTGCCACCTCTTTTTCCACTGACAGCACCCGTGCCCTGTAGGAGCTTCAGTTAGTGCTTCCTATTTCATTTTTTTTTTTTACTTATTTAGCTTAATTCAAAAAACGAAATACTGCCTTTAACTAAGCTAGTCCTGTGTTTTACAAAAAATCCTTTTATATTATATTTACAAATAGTTGAAGTCATGTATCTTCACTATTTGTACTAATTAAAACTAATCAATACAACATTTGCCACACTCTTCAATCTGTGCTGCTGCTTTGTGCCTTTAAGCTGATTTCAACATTTAGAGGCAGTTTCCTGAACCCTAACAAAAAAGTGTAATGTGAGCAGGACAGAGTCCCTATTTCGTCTAATGTCTTTATTCAGTATTCTAAAGCAACTGATCAAAGACCATATTTTATTTTCTGCACAAGACAGAACTTATTAAATTGTATTAAACCATTTAAGAGGATGATTACATAATATACATGTATTCGTGTTTTCTTGTACATTGCGAGAAGGTTTAAAAATGATTGAATATATAAAGTGGGTCACTGAATAATAAATACATTTATTTCATGAGTCATGCATGTGGAAGAACAATAATACAATCTCACAATGAATAGTTCACACCTACATGACAGTTTGACTTATAATAGCAATCAAAAATAATAATATAGAAAAGTGAAATTGTGTGTAATTTATACATTTAGTGGATACTTTTATTTAAAGACTGGTTTAATTTGATTAAACATAGAATGTTTGGCTGCTTAATGCATTTATTAACATTAAATAATAACAAGCAATGCATTTGTAATTTTTTTAATCTTTGTATTGTTTATAAAAATACAACTGTTTATTATTAGTTTATGTTGGCACAGGTCCATTAAATCTAATTTGTTTGCAAATTAGTTGAAAATATGTTTTTAATAATGTATTAATAAATGTTGAAATTAAATTGGGCTAAGATTAATAAATTCTTTATACGTATTTTCATTGTTAGTTAGTTAGTTAACTAATGTAGTTAACTTATTTTAACAAATAGAACCTTATTTTAAAGTGTTACTGGTAATCAAATTACAAAATTAAGTATGAATGTTTTTCTTTAAAACACAAAATTACATTTACATGAATTTAATTCTGTGTGAAGATACATTATAATTGCCAAAAGTATTGGGTCACCCTCTTCTAATGAAAGGTTTGACTACTTTAGTAATTTCCATGAGTACAAATATTAATGTTTAAGCATATAATGATATTCTAGGGAATTGTGTGCTTTTAATTTTATAGCAACAGTTTGGACCCTTTTCTATTCTAACATGACAGTGTCTCTGTGTATAAGACAAGGATCAAAGATAAATGATGATTGAGTCAGTGTGGAAGAACTTGACTGGTCTGCAGAAAGCCAAGTCCTAATCTCAGCTGAACACCTTACCAAACACCAATGACTTGTACAGATGGGTAAAGTAATTTCATACACTTCAAAACAGTTGCAACAGAGGTGGAAATACCATTTTTAAGTACATGAATTTCTGTGTTGGCACAGTTTGAAAGTGCCCTTTTCTCTTCTAAAGAAGGGGGTGTCCCAGTACTTTTGTCCATATAATGAATGTACAAGTCATTGGTGTTTGGTGATGAGTTTTTGGCTCAAGGTTTGCATTTAAAGTTACACCAGAGGTGTTCAGCTGGGATTAGGACTTGGCTTTTTGTAGACCAGTCAAGTTCTTCCACCCTGACTCAATCATTATTTATTTTTGAACCTTGCCTTATCAAATTATAAAAACCTGCTAGAAAATTAGAAGCACACAATTCCCTAGAATATCATTATAAGCTTAAACATTATGTGTACTCTTGGAAATTGCTAAAATAGTCAAACCTGTTCATTAAAAGGGGGTGACCCAATACTTTTGGCAATATAGTGTATCTTAAAATTTGCAAGCATCTTATTTAATACACATTATCAATAAGTTGTTTAAAAAATGTTTTAGCTTTAGACTAACTTTGCAGAACCTTCTTGTATATGAACAGAGAGAGCAACAGTAGAGCACATTATGAGTTCAAGTTAGTGAGTTTAAGCGATTATTTATTTGCTTAGAAAATCAAACTGGTGCAGAGCTGGTTCTACTGTCTTAGATGCAGTGTTTGGGAGAAAATACAAAAAAAGTGTACAATATTGAAACATCACTTTGTTTTATCATACAGGAAGATCAAAATAATGACATTCTCAAATGTTTAAGCCAAATATTGTCAAAGATACAAAAAAGAACATCTTCCACTAAGACAACACTACCTGAAAGAGAGCTGGAGGGGTTTAGGACTCCAATAAGACTGTGTTACAGAGAGTGCAGAGAGTAGCAAATCTAATGATAATGACGACTAACAACCCCACAGCTCGGTCTCAAAAAGACATGGCACATCTTTTATGCTGCAAAATGTTATGTCGAAAGGCACCACACAATACAACTTACATATATTTTGCAACACACTTTTAAACACTGTCACCAAGAAACCTTAAGGCCAATATCATGTGCAAACTTGAGAAAAGTAGATTAAACACACTACTCTCTACGCAACCCCTCCGATGTGCTTTTGTTCTTTTTCCGCTTCACTGAAGTTTGATTTGTTTCTATATCTTAGATGTATCAAATTTAAAACAATGATTGCATTGATCATTACATTGGTTTGTTTTCACAGGCATTTCCCTGGCCCCCTCTTCAGGTGAGCTCAGAGGGAGAAGGACCCCTTTATAAGTTCCTGTAGTTTTTCCGGCCTTCTCCCTCCTTAATGAAAGTCCATATGAGTGTGTTGACGATGTCGGGCTGGTCTTGTTGAAGCCAGTGACTGGCTCCAGAGATGATGTTGAGGCGGAAATGGTTTCTGATGTACAGGCGGCAGGCCTCGGCCATGTCCTGCTCCAGAAAGGCGTCTCGCTCTCCCCACAGCAGCAATACAGGAGCCTTCACCTCACTCTGACTCAGTGGGAGGGCACTGCAGAATACAAGTAATACTTAAATTAGGGTTGTCAGCGGATTCTAAATTTCTCAAATAATTGCACATAGTGTTTGCTGAAAAACACCGGATCATGAGCTGCTAGCATGTAAAAATCACACTGCCATGCAGTGTTGGGGAAAGTTACTTTTAAAAGTAATGCATTACAATATTGCGTTACTCCCTAAAAAAGTAACTAATTACATTATTTAGTTACCTTTTAGGAATAGTAATCCGTTACTTCTGAGCCAATTTTTTTAATCTAGGCAGGGCTTGCTTGTTTGTTTTTAATATAAAAAAATCTTGTTTTACAAATGTAAAAGCCCTTTCACAACAAAAGTGAAAAGAAATACGCCTCAGGCTGAAGGAAATGTAAATTCATGTCTGTACAGTAGAGGGTGCAGCTCAAACAAATTACATGAAGAATATGACGCAGGAGAAGAACGTTCAAAACACTATTCGGCAATAAGAAAAATGAAACACAAATGGGTCAAATGAATTAGATCATCGAAGGTCAGTAGCAAAGACATTGGTTAATATAATGGGATTAACTACATAAATACATGTCTTCTAATTCAATATTAGAACATATCAATTCAATATTTGAGCAAGTACATAACCAGCCAGTGTTCAAAACTATCGCCTTACTTTGGCCCGATTCACAACGGTTAGTTTATAATAATGTTTTCTAATTTGAGTGGTACGGGTAGGTTTTCACGGGAAATTCGAGCATGTTTCTGTGTCATTAAGTCACGTCTGTAAACATAAGGCTACTAGGCCACCGCATGTGAGGATCCTGCAGGTGGCGGATCGTTCAGCCTTTTCTCACAGCCGCTATAATAATTCAATGTATCATTTTGATGGCGGATTATTATCCAGAAAGGATTATGTGTTTGTGAAACACATGTGAATGAAATAAAGTTATATACCAGTTTTAAATGTGCTTCTGATTACATATAGCCTGGGATTACACAAGATTTGTAGTTTAAAGACAACCAGTTCGAAGGGAGCATAGTTCGCTTTTTGGGTTAAAATAATTTCTTAATATGAAATTCGAATGGTATGACAATTTAGATATTAGACTGTACAGAAATTTAAATCTACACACTAATACACACTATACTCATAGTCACGCAATGCTGATGTTGTTAACATCAATAATGTGAGAAATAAATATAACAATAATAATAATTTGCATGGCTTGATGTGATATGAGCTAACCGATCATTAGATTTAATCACCATTGGTAGAACGATTTATTGTAATGTTTTTTTCCTGGGCAGAGTAAGCGTGGCAGACTTGTTACTTACTTGTTCAGATGAAAATATACGGTAAAAATTCTTATTTGGGTCAAATATTCCAAAACATAGGCTAGAATCTGTGATTGCTAAGTACAGGATTCACACCAGTGTGGTGACTGACAGCTACACATATACTCCTCAAAACAGATTAATCCGTGCTGGAGCCATGCCAGAGTACAACCCATGTAATGAAGATAATTCCACATACAGCTGTAATTGCAGGTTTTCAAACAGAGATGGCAACAAAGAGGCAAAACATACGGACTGCAGCTTTAACATATTTAATTATTGCAGGTTTGTATTTATATTCTGAGTTTGCATTTGACTTATTATTCATTTTGAGGAATACTGAATCTGTTTTGTGCAGGTGAGATGAGTAAAAACATGTTCACATTTAGTCTAGAGCTACAGTAAGCATCATTTTCACACAGCGCACACAATGCGTCTGCACTTACTCCCAATTTCTCTCAACATGGCAACACGAGAACTGTCAGTCAAGATATGAGAAACAAAGTAACTGGCGTTACTTATTTGAAAAAGTAACTCAGATATTTCCTTCTAAATTAAAAAGTAATGTGTTACTAGTAGTAATCTGATTGCGTAACTTGTGTTACTTGTAATGTGTTACCCCAACACTCAGAAACACACTGCTTGTCAGACTATTGATTCAATTAAATTGCTTGCATTGCGATTTCATAATCGCATTAACTGGCAAATAACACTGTTTAAAATACTAGCAAACTGAAATTTGTACTGGCATGTTGTTGTTGGTGAGCGTTATTTTAGGAACCTGGTTGAGAGCTCATTATAAGGCCATTTTACAATTTACATGGGTTGAAAACACAGATATCTGTTCGGGAAATACAGAAATCCATACAAATATTGAATTACCACATCCATCACTATGAAAAGGTTGTTTAAAAAAATATTTAATATTTAAATATTTTTATAACTAATCTAAAAAAATATTAACTTTTTTATTACTGCACTGAAATCAATATTGACGAAGGTGTACCTTTTTCTGCCCACTTTTAGATGATGCATAGTAATCTTACTAAAATGTTTGAATTCAGTTAAATGTTTGTCTACTGTTTCTCACAATGAATGTAATTTTACATTGACGGTGCTAAACAATACAATTAAATCTTTTGGCTTCTATAATGTTTCTCTCTGACAGCCTTAAAAACGCCATTATGGACAGATTGGTTAGTTAAACAGATGTTAGAACATGTTTGAAGATTTGGACACCCTCCTCTCCTCAGTTCTGTAGAAACTGTTATGTCAGCGCCCTCCTACACACACACACACACCTACTCACGCACACACACCTACTCACGCACACACACACACACACACACACACACACACACACACACACACACACACACACACACACACACACACACACACACACACACACACACACACACACACACACAGCTCTGCCCTGAGACATAATCAAAGTGTGCTTCAGGAGCAGATGGAGGACTCAGTCATGCATGCACATCTCACATGCTCCTAACAACACATGCACTCCACAAGAAAATTAAAGCAGAGTATTTACACCAGGTTGTCCACAATTGTTTGGGGTATATGAAAGAATTTAGTATTCTCAGGGACACCCAGAAGTTGATTTGATGCTGATATGAACTCATATCGAAAGAATATCTTTACAGCATAGGCAGTGAATTACCGGCTGTTCATGCACAGCTCAGAGAGAGTTCAATCTCGCTCTCTCTTGACAGGGACATATGCACTTATGAATTTGGTTCTCATTTTGTCTTAGTCATGATGTGATAGATTTCTTTGATGTTATGTCCATAACATTTTGAAATGCATATATAACTTTTTTCTTTATAAGCAATAAAACAAATCTGTATTACGCATTACTGCAGCAATAGCAAAAACATCAGCTACTTTTCAAAAAGTAGCTGAATATTTAATATTAAATAAATATAAATATAAATTAAAGACACTAGAGGGCGATATTTTCTGTCAAATTAGCTAAGAAGCTTTTTTTGGCATTCAAGATGACAACAAAGCTGTATAAAAAAACACAAATTTTTAAATGAGACACAGGTACCTGAAGACATTTCTGAAGTAGTTGAGGGCCCCAGTGAGGGCCCCTGGCTGTGAGAGGGCATGCAGGTATGCTTCGAGGTCTTCTGTGGTGAGCCAGCGGCCCTTGCAACTGATGCCTGTGCTTCGGCTGGTAAATAGACTCTTCAGTGCCTGTAAATCCACATGGAAAGGCAAAATGAGCTTGAAGAATTCGGTCCTATCGTATATTAGATGTCTTTAACTAATATGTCTAAATACATGCATTGTTAAGTACATTATACAATATAATCAAGATGTAACTGAAGATTACAGATGTAGTTACCGGCATTTTTCAAAACATAGAACATTTATACAATAAGTGCACTGTATCAAATGACTAACTTAAATATAAGTACATAGTAGTTAAAGAGACTTTATATAAAGTGGGTTCCATAATTCAATCTGGTCCCATCAAAATTGAAACAAAAAGAAAAATATTAATTTTATACATGATATGCAAACTAAAATGTTTTTAATTTTGCAAAGGTAGCTGAGCGAAAAAGTTGAAATATTTTACTTGACTGTCATAATTTGTCCTCTTCATATTATACTAGACAACTTCATGCTGTATTATTTAAATATGCTGTATTTCAACAATAGTACTTACTATAGCTGGGCAATTAGAATGCACAATAAGCATAAAAGAATCAGCACACTGAGTGTCTATCCAGAGCTGATTCATAATGACTAAGCTGTGTGTGCTGAAGACAGATGGACAATCTTGGCCTACGGATTCACTCTGTATTCATAATTCATACGCAAACAATTTCACATGATGGACCCAAAAGCTGGTCAGTTATGTAAAATTTTGGGTAATTAAAACAAGAGAGGACAATGTTATCCTTCCACATTCTAGTAATTAAGTATGTCTCAGTTTATACATATGCACTTTCATGTCTTTAATTCTTTATATAGGTAACAAAAGTATATACATTGTTGCTAAGATTTTTAAATGATTTAGTGGTAGTGAAGTAATGATAAAGTAGTCTCTTATGCCCACTAAAGCTGCAATTATTTGATCAAACATACAGTAAAAACTGTTTGTAATAGTACTACTTAAAACAACTATTTTCTATTTGAATAGATTTTAAAATGTAATTAATTCCTGCTATGGCAAAGCTGACTTTTTATCAGCAATTACTCTAATATAATTCTAATATGCTGATTTGGAGAAACATTTGTTTTTATTATCTTGCTTAATGTTTTTATGGAAATCAAGATTTTAAGTTAAATGAATAGAAAATTCAAAAGAACATAATTTATTTTTGATAAGCCTTGACTGTCACTTCTGATCAATTTCTTGCATCTTCACTGAATAAAAGTAGAAATTTCTTTAAAAATGGTAGAATATTGAGTCAAGCTCACCTTGAAGTCATTGATGGAGAGCATTAGCTCTGGGAAATATGGCAACTGGAAAAAGAAGTAGTAACTTGACTTGAGCATCTGACTGGGGTGATGAAGAGCATAATCTGGACAGAGAAGGGAGAAAGCAAAAGGAAATGTAACCCAACATTGTACAGTGTGGCCCCAAGGTAACAAACCCATTTGCCTCACTTTTAAGTACATGACTCACATAAATTGGCAATAAAATGGTTAATAGTGAAGAGATAAAGTTTTTTGGCCGCACTACTGTACATCCTGGCAGTCATTTTGAAATAATTGTAAATCTGGCATGGCACTCTGTCGGGACGACACACATTTTGTTCTGGAGAACTGCCATCAGAAAAACTAATTTTATTGATTTATTCACTTTAGTCAATAAACCTAACTCTAAAACATTTATAGTCGTATACATTATCTGCATGTTAATAAATGTGTTTGTTGCCTATAAGAAAATTTGCATATATATAGAGACATATAGAGTAAATATATGAATATAGAGAATGTCTACTTTCCTAGTATTACTACACACATTAAACCGTATTTCTCCCCAATCTTAGTTTTATTACCAGTGTTTGATTATTTTTTTTCCTCACAGTGTTGTTTCTAGGCAACATACCTTTTTGATTTCAGTAATGAGATCCATGTTATGTAAGAAAATTGAATCAAATCATGTTTCATAACACGTGCAATAGAGGGTTAAAACGGGAGACAGCCCATTAAGTGGAGATACATTTCAAAAGAACCACAAAAGCAAAAGGTGTAGTCGTGTACTCTTGTCAGGTACTGAGTGTTATTATAAAAGGGTCCCGTGTCTGCCAGAAGCCTGCCTGTAATTACCTCCTCCTCCAGGCTGGAGCGCATGAGACAGATGGAGGGCAAAGCCCCATGATTCCCTGGGCCTAACCACAATGTTTCATTGTGAATGATGCAGATCATATTAATGATTCCTTAAACCAAACCAGAGTCTCTGGGGCAGGCATGATAAAACAAGAAATCTGTTTGTCAGATGTTTAGGGCACTTACCAGTGAACACACAGGGGTGAGGGCTGTTCAGCACTATGAGTTTTGTCACCATTTCAGGGTAGTGGATTGCACAGAGCCATGCGATGATGCCACCCCAGTCGTGCCCCACGAGAAAACATCTGTTGTATCCTGAGGAGAGGATCAGAAGGAGGAAGCTGGCATGTTTGTGTTTGTTGTGCTGTGTATGCATGCTACACAATTAATAGGGAAATTGAGAGACAGTAAAATTGTAGCAACAACAGAGGGAATAGGATCGAGAAATGACGCAAGCCAAACTCAAACTCATATTTTCCAAATAAGCACCATAGCACAATGTGTCTAACCACTATAGACCACAGTTCCAACTGTTTTTATTATGGGTTATGAAAGGTTCATATTTTGATTTTGGGAGTCCCAAAAAACAGGTTGACATGCATGCAAGGTCAAAAAACGCTTTCTTATAATATGCATTTATTTTTATCTTATTTGCACAATGACTCCTAAACGATTCGCTCAATGATTCATTTTTCCAAACCCCACCTTTGCGTGACGCTATTCTGCGGTGATTGATCCAAATGGTTGATTTAATTTAAAGCAGTGTTTATGAGCGCAGTGCTGCTTTGGGTACAGCCGTTACAGGGGAAAAGCTATTTTTAACACTCTTTATACACAGTGCACTTTCAGATTCAAAACTTTGCAGGATGTTTTCATTCACTTAGAGCTGTGTTACACACTGCATGAAAGGTAATTTTCAAAAATCCATAATAGGGGCACTTTAAAAACCGCCAGTTGATGATCACGTTATTTTATATATGCAGCAGCTTAGATATGCAATCACTTGTGATATGCAATTTTACATATGCAATCACATATCCAATCGCTTTTTCACTATGTTTGATCCAGACATTCAGTAATCTTTCAGAAGATGTGAAGGAAAGCCAGAACATGGAAAGCTGAAAAATTCAATCTCATAAATAAAGGAAAATTCAGTCAATGGTAGGAAAGAGTTAAAGTAAAATTTTGACCTTTAATTCACATATGAACTGTCAAAAAAAAAAAAAAAAATTCATTCTCACTTATTAATCCATGGCCACTTTTTATGAATAAGTTTCCTCGTATTGGTTCAAACACGGCCATGTTTGGTAACTCTTTATTTTAAGATGTCCATAATACAGATGAATTACCTACTTAAGTACTTAGTAGGGGTGTCCTCGACTAAGGAATTTCATAGTCGAATCGGAATTTTAGAATCTTCCTAATATTCGACTCATAGTCGAATCATAAGTTTGGGGGCGGGGAACAATACATTACCAAGAGTCAAGTCAGACATTCTTTTAATAAAAAATAAAACATTTTTTGTTTGTATCTGCCAGGCGTCCTGAGATTGGGAGTCGAATCAGGCTCCTCCCACCGAAGCATCGAATCGTCGCTATTCGGGGTCACCCCTAATACTTAGCAGTAGCCATTGTACTTACATGAAATAAAATGTACTTACCGTATAACTAAGATGGAACAGCCTGTATTTACAGTTTGTAACTATGTAGATAGTATTAGACAGCTACTGTTACACATATGTAACAGAGCGAGTCTGAGTCTGTTACACAGCTACTTATGTAACCAAAAGATTGTTAACCAAAAGAAGTCATGCAGACTTTACACAATGTAATTATAAATGTAAGTTCACAGGCATAAGATACTTGTATCAAGACTGTATTTAAGTGTACAAGTAGTACAGACTCGGTCTGTTACATATGTGTAAAAGTAGCTGTCTATTACATCTACATAATTACTTAACTGTACTTACAGGCTGTTCCATTACTTAGTTACATGTTAAGTACATTTTGTTTCATGTAAGTACAACAGCTACAACTAAGTACTTAATTAGGTAATTACTCTGTATTAAATAAAGTGTTACCTCATGTTTTAACAAAATTAAAATGAGGGAATTAATAAGTACGATCTAGCCACTATATACCTACAATTTTCAATTTTATTGTCAGAATTGTTTATTCACATTCATTAAGTTTTAAGTTTGAACTGTGGCATAGTAGTTAGACACATTTGGACAATACGAGTTTGAGTTTGGCTTGCGTCATTTTCCAATCCTATTAATAAATTAATTAGTAATTAATGGCCACTTTATCTTCTCCCTGCATGTCATGTTCAGGGCGCCATACAAAATAAATTAAATAATACGAAATATGGTACAGAAAGCCACTTAAGTAAACTTCGAAATCAGAACAGTTTCTGTTTAATCCCAAGTATTCATTTTATTCAACAATATATAACAGAAAATAATTATATTATGCTGAACCTTGCATTTTACTGCACAATAACTACAGTGTGGTTTGAGTGTAAGTTGTCTTCTTTTGCAATAATAACATCATGCCGCAGTTCATTTAGTGTCATATCAAGGACTGACTCAGGATGAATGACGCCATTGCTGTGAGCCAGGGTGGAAGTTTCCACCGTCTGCAATAGAGTGATTCCAATGTCAAGGAACTGAGACCCCGGAGCAAGACATCGTCATGAATCCTAATAATGTGTCATTGACAGCCTGTCACAATACACCACCATCCGCTTACACACATGCCACTCTGTGCAAGCAGACAGATGAGTTTAACTACAATCTGATATACAGTGTTCATCTTCATTCGTCCTTGAGTCATATTGTAGCATAGCTCAACTAGTGATTGTGTCTCAATTGAAATCTAGAGGCAGACAACTAGACTTCATTTTAACGGACAATACAAATCTAAAAAGCCAAGGGCATCTGTGAATGGGTCACCTTCACAATACAGACTATTGGGAAGAGTGCTACATTAGCATTCACCACTACAACAGCCTTATCAAAACCTCAAGACAGGCTGTAATGTGAAATGGAAATAGGGCTGAGATAATGGAGGCAGTCTGTTCTTACCCAGATACTCCACGATGTCCTTGATGTCAGCGACAAGGTAGTCCAGTCTGTAGCTCTCGGAGGAGGAGGGCAGGTCAGACTCCCCGTAGCCTCGCATGTCCACAGCAACCACACGGAACTCACTCTTAAATTCCCTCAGCTGGTGACGCCAGGAGAACCTGGCAAAACAATGGGTTGATCTTTGATAAATATTTAAAATGAATTCTACAGGTCACACATGAACACATTTTTGTTAAATTTAGATCAACTCTGTTCTACATTGTTTTGTTTTTTTGGTTACACTTTATTTTAAGGTGTCCTTGTTACAGTGTAATTATACATTTAAGTACTAAGTCATATTAATTAACAGCATGTTCTTACTATAAAGGTTATGGTTATGATTAGGGTTTGGTTTAGGGTTACTTGCATGTAATTATGCATTATTTATTTTTATTATAATAGTAAGTAAATGTAACGTGTAACAAGGACACCTTAAAATAAAGTGTTACCTTTTTTTCTTTAATCCTAAAATTGTATAGAGTACATGGTCAATAGAATGAATCACAGTTATTTTATTGAACTGACAGTCATAGTTTCATATTTCTATTCAGTTTTATACACTATGATTCAAAAGTTTGGGGTCAGTAAGATTTTTTTTCTCCAGCAAAGATGCACTAAATTGGGCAAAAGCGACAGTAAAGACATTTATAATGTTACAAAACATTTCTAAAAATGTATAAAGATCAAGGAGTTTAATATTCTCCAAATATAAAATAATATTGCCAGTATTTTTTTCCATAATATAAATATAGCTACCTTTATATTTTATTGGGTCCTGCAAGTTATGTCCAAAAGGCCTTTTGGAAGGTAAAAATTAATCGGACTGACAAAATTTAGACACCGGAATGGATGATTTCTGCCACAATTTGTATCTGCAATAATCATACACATTAGAATGATTTGCGCTGAAATATATTTGAGTAAAAATCAGATTGTGCCACCGGTTAGGGCTTTAACTGAAAAGGCAAAACCAGTTTTATGGAGTATCCAATGGTTTGACATATCAAATTTAGTTGAATTGTATTAGTAAACTCTACCACAGTAGTAGCATTCCCTAACTAGTGATTGTGTCTTTAAAGAATGAGAAGAAAGAGAGAGAAAGAAAGTTGAGGACAAGCAGAAGGAAGTCTAATATGATTCTGATGAGTCAGTGGAGCAGAGGCTCTAAGGACCCAAACCCAATATGTTAGAATATAGATGAGCATTAAATTAGCGCACACACACACACACACACACACACACACACACACACACACACACACACACACACACACACACACACACACACACATATCCTATTCTAACCTTCACGTTTCTCTATTGCTCAGCAGTGAGAGAAATCTTTGACTTGCACTTTTTGAATGCACCAAACTAAAGTGGAGTAGAAGTCAGAAGAAAAGGGCGTCCTCCAGGTCTCCTCTACTCGTGCAAGAGTTCATCACTGATTCTGGAGCAGTAGATTGGCCAGTGAAGCAGAAAGGAGCCATGCCACATTAATTAGGCACAGTCCTGTCCTGATCGCAGTTCTGCAGTCTGGCAGCTCACTGAAACGACCGCTTCACTGGTCCCAAGACAGTCCGAATGTCATGACACTCCATATGACATTTCAGAACTGTATAATACATTATACCTACCATTTTACATTTCATAACAATAACACACACATCTCTGACTCTGACTGAAGATTTGTGTTGATAGGGAAGGTTTGAGTCTCAAATATTATCTATGACTCCATGTATACATTTGTGGACTGATTCCACAACAACATATTTCCAATCTGTGCCTGGCAGCATCCCAGTAGATAAGTGTTTCCCTTGTGTGTGCGAGTGTGTTTGAGTCTCACCAAAACTCAGGGAATCCATGCAGGAACAGCATAAGTGGCTTTCCTCGTTCTCCAGCAGCAACATAGTGAAATCTGAGTCCAGACTCCTAAAACCATACAGAGACCAGAGACAGTTATCCTTCACCGTAAACAGAGGATATGATAAAAGCAGTTCATTCTCCATCCTGATGTAAAATCCATTCTCACATCCCTCTCTGCTTGATAGAGCTATAAAATGCACCAGAGAGGAGTCATGTCCACAGGCTTCAGTTAATATTAAAGCAATATCTTTCATTGACATTTATGGGAAAATTCATACCCTGTTAAAGGACAGCCTGCATTAAATTGCATGTGATAGTATCCTCGGGTTGTCTGGCTATTTCGAGAATATTGCTTGCAATGCAAAATTTTCCTCTTGAATACAAACAAGTTGTGTGTGCGGGAAAAAAAATCTCATCTCAAAAAATATCTGATAGTATGTAATGTTTTTCAATAGGCATGAAAAGATGAGTTTGTTTATTTCCACAAGTCACTTGCTATTTTACTTTCAAATAGAGATCACAGTTGATGCCAGTTTTTTAGAACTTCATTTTTAGAAAAAGTGCAGATTCAGAGGACCTAATGTTTGAACATCTATCCTACGACTGCCTGAGCTGTTTTCAGCACCACTCCAGTGGACAGTGAAGTCCAGGCAATGACTGATCCCTCTGCTGTCTGCTGCAGGACATTGCTCAGTGATGGAAACGGCTTGCTTCTGGCAGCAACCCCATGGGAAAGAAAAATCACAAATGAGATCTCTTTAACTGGGTAGTTCCCTTAAGGAAAAACATAGCACATCCAAACCCTAATGTTGTTTCAAATCTGTAAGACTTTCTTTCTTCTGCTGAACACAAAGGAAGACATCTGAAAGAATGCAGGCAAGCAAAAGGTGTGAGTTACTGCTGGCTTCCATTCCTCCAAAAAAAAAACAAACACTGAGACATTTCCTTAAATATATTTAGGCTTTACCTTTCCTATAAAGCAAACCAAAAGCATAAATGTAAATCTTTTACAGAAAGCGAGAGAGAGAGAGAGAGAAAAGAAAGAAAGAAAGAAAGAAAGAAAGAAAGAAAGAAAGAAAGAAAGAAAGAAAGAAAGAAAGAAAGAAAGAAAGAAAGAACATTTGGAATGACACGAGGATGAATCAAATTATGACAGAATTAAAATGTTGGGTGATCTATCCGTTTAATTTTTCTCTTAAGACACCAATGAGGCAAAAATGAGTTCAATTTGATAGCCTACTTTTACTTGATCTTCTGCTTCGAGTGAAACACCAAGTGATATAATGCATCTCATCAACAATCTCAACAGTGTTCTCGACAATATGTGACCTCTCTGTGAAATCCAGTCTCAAAATCTAATTATGAGATAACAAGCATCAAAGTTGGATTTCAACCATTAATTTCACTATAAATTAAATCTTTGACGTAGCTTTACTCAGTCAATATTAAAGATATAAATAAAGGTTAAATTGTCACAGAATGTACTTTACCTTATGAAGTATGATTTTATGTAGAAAACAGTAAATCACAATAAAATCGACTTTAGCTGGGTTTTCACAGAGAGGGTCACATATGGCAAACTGATCTCGGGTTTGGAAAGATAACATCTAAATGCACTAATATTTGTCATCAAATTATTTCAAGATGAAACTAGGCTATGTGAGCTACCTGCATTTATGTTTAGTCACTCAGCAAGCGTCTCATTTGTTTCTCCCATAAGGAATCTGAGAGAAAAATCTGATGCAAAGTTCATATTTCAAAGAAAAAAATGAAAGCGCAACACCTGAGCATTAAAAAACGCAAAGTCATATTTAAAGTATAAATGCTTTGATAGGCTACTGTCAACCATCCGTCTATATTCCACCGATCTCTTACCTTGATTCGAACATAACAGTGGGTTCCCAAGGACGTGTCATTCAGGCACGCGGGGGGTGTCTCACGAACCGTCCACTGAAAGGTTGTTGACGGTCGTAGGATGATATTCCAGCCAAGTTTGAGCAGCGCTACGCCCGTGCATAGCGCGCAATATCCATAGATGAGAGTCCAGTAACCCATAACTCTGATCTTCAGCGTCAGCCCGACTGTCAACAACAGCAAGTTATGAAGCAGTCTCGCCATCTTTACATTACTGCGGGAATACGCTTGTTGATCGCGTCTTTTATTGATTTGTTTACTCAGCTGCCTGTGTTTCAAAAACGACACGCATCTTAATAGCCCTGTCGCGCCGTCAACGAGCGCGTCCTGACCGGGGAGGAACCCTCATCCCTTTGTAGACGCGACGGAGTCACAGAAGAGATGCTCAGTCCCAAAGGTGTTCGCACCTCGGACTGAACCATTACGCCCCATCTACACTGACACAACAAGAAGGCTCACACTCCTGTTATAGTCCAGGCAGCTGTCTGGCCCCGCCTCGTACTCACAGACAGGTCCACGCGTAGAGGTTAGTGACTCTCGCGAACGCTGTCGGTAATAACGGGCAGAGGAAACTGCGTCGATCACGGGGGCTCGGGTTAC
Organism: Gymnocypris eckloni scoliostomus; assembly: GCA_027564155.1. Lineage (NCBI taxonomy): Eukaryota > Metazoa > Chordata > Actinopteri > Cypriniformes > Cyprinidae > Gymnocypris > Gymnocypris eckloni. Next base: position 20,084,720 of record CM050419.1, on the reverse strand, counting down.
GGTCGCGATCGCAGGGTAGATGAGGTGTAGCTGTTATTTTACCCTGGATACAACAATCCAAAATACTGTGCCTCATGGTGCATTAGAATAATGATTCCCGAAACCATAAGACCTTAAGCTCCGCCTACAGCACGTTCGATATTCATAATGTAGCCTACAGATTTACTAACTCATAGCTGGGAAACATAAATTAGCGTTAGAGACAAGGGATTCAAATAACTTTTGGGCACAGGCAGGTAAGTTTTATTAATTACAGCTCGATCAATTTTTTATAAATAGGATGGAACCGAATATTATGAGGTGCGTATAGTCACTAACATTGATTTTTTGATTGATCAACTAACTATTTCAAAAATTAATTATACCAACTTTTGCGATTTCATCTAATATAATGTTTTGAATGAACCAAACAATCTTATGGCACATTTTGAAGTTTTCAATACAGTCTCTTGCCAAAACTGAATTTATTTGATTCAAATATAGTAAAACGGTAGGTCTAATATTGTGAAATATACTATTTATACCAGTAAGTCTTCTCGGTTTTAATGTATTGTAAAAGATAGGCCAATTTATTCCTGTGATGGCAAAGTTAAAATCTCAGTATCATTACTGCAGTCTTCAGTGTCACATGATCCTTCAGAAATTATATGCAGATTTAGTCCTCAAAAAATATTTCATGCCAAATTCTGAAGACAGACATTATATTGTATTTTTGTGTAGAAATCGTGATTTTTAACATGATGAATATAAGATCTCAAAAACAACGATTTGAAAGAAATTGACTAACAGTAATGCATTCAATGTAATGTGCTAAATAAAAGTATGAATTCACTTTAAAAACACCTTAATGTTTAGTGTATAAATGGTGACATCAATACTGACCCATTTAAGTTGATATTGACCACAATGCACAAACTTTACTGAAAATACTTATTTATTGATTTAACGTTTAGATTGTGATTTCTTTGAAATAATATATTCTTCTTCATTTCAATAGCATGTGACAGCTCAGCATGGTGGTGTAATGAATAAAGTGCTTGTGATGCAAACTGCCACACAATATCGTTAGAAAGGATTTTGAACATCTCTTCGATGCAGAACAAATCACACCTTGGAATCCACACGGCTCTGACTTTAGGCACAGAGAACTGCCTATCATCTACAAGAGAGGAACTTTATGGCACTGCACTTCCAAATTAATACAAATAGAAATACAGGAACTGCTCTAAATAAGTCAGATTCTTCTTAGGCGGACACTTGGGTAAAAATGGCTGTCCAAATATTTATACACGCATGCTTGGTTACATTTCTGACACTACAGAAATATATTTTTTGATATATATATAAATTAAACAGGACAAGTTTAACACAGCCAGTATATTTTCTGTTTAAATCGCTGCTTTATGTCAAATACATGAAATACCAGCTAGTAGGATATACAGGGTCGGGCCCTGCACAGGAATATCCCTTACAGTTCTGACAACAGCTAGCGTAAGACCACCAGCTATGCAATATTCATACAGCAGAAGAGTCGATGGAATGTGTCAAAGAATCCGATTGCAATAATCATCAAGAGAAGTAAACATTCTTCAGTATTTAAAAGAAAACATGTTAAGGAACACAAAAACTTGTGAAACGACAGGCATGTTTCTCTTTCCAAACTGCCACAGACAACTGGCGCAGTTTCAGTGCAGGCATTTCTGAACCAAGCATCAAACGTATCAAAATAACAAAAACTCAAGAATATACACAAATATTGGTTTTACAACATCATATGCTGTCCATGACTGTTTTCTTATTTTTACAAGAGCTAACTTAGTACAAATGTAAAGTGATGCAGCTGTATTGCAGTATTTTTAAGATTCAAGACCCGTTTCAGTCGCCAGGACTCATGGAGCAAGTAGGGAAGGGAAAAGATGGCCTACACTCTTCACCGAACAGTAGCGCAAAACAAAAGCACTTTATTTTTATTTGTTTGTTAAATCTCAGTCCAAGTTCTTCTCAAAGGTTGCCATTATGTCACTCTGCATAGTCATATCAATGACTCCGGACATCTAAGAAAAACATTAAAAATATTAACATCATAAAAACATTATTATTAGTATTACTAACAGTAACAAAAATATTTGTAACACATTTTCAGTCATATTTATTGTGGTAATTAATAAAACGCAAAATTATAATAGTTATTATCAATGTTAATAAACAATAGCATTTTTATAATTGTATTTTTTTATATTAATAATGTATAGTATAATATAATAATAAACCCAAGTAGTAAATCATCTTTATACTGTAATATTAACTTATGCATTTGTGGTTATGATAATAAAAAAAACACAGTATAAAAATAAATCAGTCGTTTTACAACTACTAATAATTATAACAACAACAATTATTATTATTATAATCATTATCATCATCTTATATATCAACAATGGACAGTGGTAATTATAATGGTAAGAACAATAACGTTATATTAATAAAACCACAATGTAGATTGTTTGTTATTAATGCTAATAAACAGCATAACAGATATTTGCTATTAAACATTATAATATATATTATATAATTATCCAACAAAAATAAGTACCAATGTTTATAGTTATTATAAATCTAGAAGACCACCACTAATGGATTGAATGTTTTAAATCGCACTGGGAGAGTTCGCTCAAATGAAAATTCTGTCAATTACTCACCCTCATCGTTCCAAACCCAAAAGACCTTCGTTCATCTTGGATCACAAATTAAGATATTTCCGATGATCTCCAAAAGCTTTTTGAAACGACAGACCGCAACGGAACTACCACATTCAAGGACCAGAAAGGACATTGATAAAATAGTCCATGTGACATCAGTGGTTCAACCGTAATATTATGAAGCTATGAGAATACTTTGTGCACAATTAAAACTAAAATAACAACTTTATTCAACAATTTCTTCTCTTGTGCACCAGTCTTCGATGAGAGTTGTTATTTGTGTTTTCTTTGCACACAAAAAGTATTCACGTAGCTTCAAAAAATTCACGGTTGAACTTAGTTGTCCTTACTTCCTTTCTGGGTCTTGAATGTGGTAGTCACGTTGCGGTCTATGCAGGGTCAGAAAGCTTTCGGATTTCATCAAAACAAATCTTAATTTGTGTTTGTTAGATGAACGAAGGTCTTGAGGGTTTGGAACGACATGAGCGTGAGTAATGACAGAATTTTCATTTTTGGGTGAACCACTCCTTTAAATATCAACATTTTAAAGTTACTTTCTAAAATGCTTGGTGTGCAAAGTACTTACAGCCTCTCTCCTGCGGCGCTCCTGCTCTCTCTTGCGGGCCATCTCTCGTTCTCGGTCTACAGAGCTCTGTGGAAGAGAGGAGGGCTCAGGTGCTTTGGGGGTATCCAAGATGGCTGCCAACAGAGGCAGCTCTGCTGACTCCACTTCTGGCTTTGAAGGTGGGCTGTCCAGCTTGGTTTTTTGGAGCGGCTGCGTCAGACTAGATATCATTAAAAGGTGACACCGTTAGCTAGATCAGCGAGAACAGTCAGATAATAATCCCATTTGGGCTATAGGGATATGACTGCAAATTAATAATGGAATAGAAACTTAGAATGCATTTGTCAAACTTGCTAGGTTTTGAAACATGGGAAGCTGTGGTCAGCTGGAATCATGTTTTCAGTCACACAGAGATTAAAACTCCTCCAAAATGAAACTTACATAACAGCTTTATACACCGTTGCCTTAAAAACAAGATTCTGTTTATACCGCTTTTGTCTGTGCTGCTCTTCTCTCGACCAGCTTCCATCTGCAGTTTACGAGCTTTCTCTCGTTCCTCTTTCTCCATGGCAACTTTGCGAAACTGCTGGAAACTTTCCTTGGATGATTTGATTGGGCAAGTAGTTTGAGTAGCCATCTTCCCCAAGCTTGTCCAGGAGTCTGCATGCTTTAGTACAATATCCTTAAACACACGCGAACAGGTCCAGGTTATCGGAAAGACCAAAGAGTGTATTTTTTATTTGCTACCCATATAAAGCATTGGTACCTTTTTAGGCAGGTTGGATTTGGCATCTTGAATGGGCTTGCATAATTCACTGCCTTCATACTTAGCTCCTAGAAAACATGAAGAACCCATTTCAAGAAAATTTCAAGAAACCATTGTGGAAAAAGGAGAGGACTCTGGAGGAAAACGGCAAGAGAAATGCTGACCGTGCATTTTGTGCAGCTGAACGGAGGGCTCTTCCAGTGTCTCTGGGCAGCTCTGCTCATCCCTCATGTTGGTTAATGGACTCTCTTGCAGAGGTGACAACAATTTACATTGCTGCAGAGAGAAAAAGCAATTACAAATAGTGATGTGTCACCAACAATAACCAGGCCGAACACCATCCATCTGGATCTAAACCTTGTTTCTTCACTGTAGGGCTGCCCTCGACTAAAGATTTTTCTGGTCGACCAGTAGTCATTTTAAGCATTAGGCGACTTATCACAAGTTTATTAATAAACCATAATAATGAGCCTTTAATTGCCTAGCCTAATAAGCACTCAAGCATGCGCATAAAGCTTGCCACAGCGCACCGGCAGAAGTAATGATTATGAATGTCTCAGGTCAAAACAAGGAGACTGCATTAACATTTTAATAAACTAGTGCTTTTTTGTGTAGTTTAAAGAGATGAAGTCGGCAACACTGACTCGTCATCTCCGCAGTAGTGATGCGCCTGTATGCATGTTTCATACGGATTACATAATTTGAGAATATTTGTTTTCCATTTTAATTGGTTAATTTGAAATTTCACTCTCTATATATTTTTAATGTCTGTAAGGCAAAGATATAAAGTTTCACGCTCAAGTTCATAGAGACCGAGATGGCAGAAATTTAAGCGCATCCTATTTGCATTTATTGTGAGAGCACAAATAAAATGTAGTGCGTCTTTACAGATTTTAAAGATGTATGACTTTTTTTTTTTTTTTTTTTTTTAAGAGCAAATAACCACACCGGAACCTCCATCTGTCCTGCAGTAAGCACACATTTCTCTGTTAACATTAGATTGAGCAGCCATGTAAAAATGCTAATACTAACATATTTCAGATAAGCCACATTTGTCGATGAATGATAGGCGAGGATTTGGATGTCCTGCCCGATTGTACTGTATTACCAAATAGACTAGCCGTTTATGATCTGTCCGTCACAGACTACGAGACTTTGCCTGTGGATTTTTTTTTTCTGCAACTAATAAAAGTTTGGTCGACCAAGCCTCTTCTGGACTAATGGTTAGTCGAATATTAGGGGCATGCCTACTTCACTGAGCTTCTGCCTTTTTACACAAACGTTATATAATTTAAGGAGTATAACACACAAGAAGCGAACATTGAATGAGTTTAGACACAATTGTCTTTTCCTGTTTCTTCAATGAAAACAGTTCCACAAAAAGGCGGAGAAGAACATTTGTGCATCTCAGAGCAACACTGCAGTGTTTCGTTGCTGAATGAATATTTTTAAGGAATCATGTGATTCAATGATGCATCCACAAAGACAGGCAATTGCTTTGTTTCTAAAGGAATCCACTTTTGTCTGTGCTGTTCTTCTCTCGATCAGCTTCCATCTGCAGTTTACAAGCTCACTCTTGTTCCTCTTTCTCTATAGAGAAGTTGATGCTAGTTGCTGAAAGTCAGACACCGTATCTCACCAGACGTGAGCAGCAGCTTAACACGACAACAAAATATAGTACCCACTATAATCGGTGATGCGGTCCACACTGGATGTGGCACGACAAATCCCTGACAGTAAAAAGATACCTCGTTCTATTTATGACGTACTCAAAGTTCAAATGATTTGCAATGGTTGCTTTGTCATGTATGGTGTAAACGCAATGAGAGCCAGTCTGTAGATTTGAGTTGACAGATTTCATAGAAAAAAAATGTAGTGTATGATGGTCACAGACTCCAATTTTTTTTAACGTCAGACTATAGCTATGTTTCCATCGACCTATTTATATGCACATTTTGGAAAATAGCTTAAAAAAAGCTGGATGGAAAAGCCAAGATGCACATAAATTAAAAAAATGCGGAAAAAAAGAAAGAAAACTATGCGCACAATTGAATAGGATAAACATTTTATCCGACAAGAAAAATAAAATGCACAAAACTACGATAGAAACACATTTACCGAATAAATTCCCCCATGCGCATTGAAAAAATAAAAAGTGATTTTGCATGATTGGACCTTGACTAAACGGCAGACCGATCTCGAATGGTCTTAGATGACCAAACAGCAGGCATCCACCTCTGAAAGCAATGGCTGCATTTATTGTGCTTTGTCTGCTCGCTCTGAGGTGCAAGTAATCCATCATACAAGAAAATTATTATATTTATGGCTTCTTCTAATTTTCTTAAGCCCGGTTCAGACTACACATTTTATATGCTGGTTATGAGACAGTCACTGTGTCAGATTATGCAATTTTGAATCTTGTGTAATGGGTAACAAACATGTCGGACTACACGTTGTTACCCAACCATTTATCGTGTGATGTAAGATGTGCGTGCTGTCATCAATGCAGCAGGATTAGACGGGGTGACATGAGCGTATCCAAACAATGGCTAGCAAACAGTGTCTTTTGTCAGAAAATCCCTCAAAAAGAAAGAAAACCTGACAGTGGACACAAATCTGGATTGTGTGAAGAGGAAAGTATGGACGGTCAAAGAGAAATTAGGTAAAATGGTTTTTATTGGACCTTTTTTCCACTCTGCCGCGGTAGTTCCTCAAGGAAACATCCATAAATACAGGATTAGGGGTGGGCGATATGACCAAAATCTTATATCACGATATGACAAATTTTATATCATGATAACAATATATATCACGATATAGTGATTTTCTTTCTTTTAAAAAGGTTTTATTATAGTAAAATCTTTAATTCCATATAATTTTCATAATCCTTGTCACCAATGTCAATATCAAACTAATACAAGCCTAAAAAGTGAGAGAAAAAAAAAACTCTGAAGATAAATAAACAGTCAGTGATGAGATCAGGATAAGAAACTAATTACAAGCAATAGGACAAAAACTACAATAGATAAGAAACACTACATACATTGTGAAAATTAATTAGTCTTCACTGTGTTAATTATAACTATGATATATATATAATTAACGTCTATTATGTATAGATTCTATACATATTATAAATATATCATTATTATTTTTTATTTATTCTCATTAAAGTTACAAAAGTGATTTAGTCGAGGGCAGTGAGAGATTTTCTAGCAGTGTGCTATGATTAACATGAATGACAGACAGAATAGATATTGGAACGCTTCCCCTTTAAGACTGAAGTCCGGATCTAATACACCGTTACATTGTGTTTTCTATTTCTGCTGTTTACTCGCTCTTAAGACCTAAATCGCTGTTTGAGGATACTTGCAAAGACGGGAAATCTGACGCATATAAGTGTGTTTATGTAATTGTTCAAAGTCGGCAAAAAAGAAAAGGCGCGCTCCTCTCACACAGACAGAGACAGCGCACGCATATAGCTCTGTTGTTTGATTTTCGACGGCTTAAAATCGGTTGTTTTAAAACTGCAGTGCTTTAAAAATGCGTGACTATGCTACAGATGTAGTCCGTCATTTAGGAACGAGCTGGTCGTTCTCCACTTGTTTCTGTCTCCCGTTCACGCTCCGTGGTGGGCGGCGTATAAAGATCGCAGTCACTCAAATGATGAACAGGTATTACCGGAAACAATGTATTTTGCGACACCACGATATAAACGATAGAAAATAATATGAAACGATAGACTTTTTATTTCATCCATCCGATATATATATCATATCGCACAGCCCTATGCAGGATTATTATTGCCATAGCTCAACAAACATTTTCTCCATTGTAAAATTCCACCTAGCAGGACAGATACATTGTCTCGGTTTCGTTTCGGATTGTTTGAAAGCATGTTGCAAGCAAATGTGTTCCTATTGGCCAGTGTCACAAACTCGTACTCGTCGTGGTCGATGGGAATTTTTTTTTAACATGCTAGACCTTCATTGTTGATGTCGTGAAGTGTTGCAGGCATGGCATCGGCTGTTGTCTACTACACAAGATGAAACGATTGTATTTTGTTCATATCGATTTGTTATATTTAACGTCTGGTAGTGTAATCCTCAGTTGTATAGTGTATAATACAGTGTTCCTGTGTGGCTCAGTGGTAGAGCATTGCGCAAACAGCGCAAAAGGTTGTGGGTTCGATTCCCAGGAAACACACATACTAATGAAAATGTATAACCTGAATGCACTGTAAGTCGCTTTGGATAAAAGCGTCTGCTAAATGCATAAATGTAAATAATGGTCAGTTTTTCTTATGTGACTGATTTCAAAGTCGGTAAGTGTATGATGCCTAATGTTTTAAAACCGGTTCAAGCTAATTGTGTAGTGTTTTCCAGCCTTAAGTTATGTAGTGTACCTTTAAGAAAGTTATGCAACAAACTACTCTAATAATCCATTTTAAATGACACCTTAATCAAATAAAATGAACAAGTTAGACTTTTTTTTTTATAGTTTTTCTCCATACAAAGACAAGTTTAGCAGAAATTTAAGTTACCTCAAACTGAGCGCTGGAGGTAGGCTGACATCCAGCGACAGGCATGGCTGCAGGAGGTGAAGTTAATGGTGACAGAAGAGGAGGAACACCTGCAAGATTGAGGGGAGGAAGAGAAAGGTGGAGTTTACATTGAATTGATATCCTGTTTTACACATGCACTATAAGTGAGAGACAGCAATAACATGCAGCTGGGAAGAGATCATAAATCAACAAACAACCAGTTATGATGAACATAAAATGTTAACCCACAATGGAAAAGTAAAGTTGCAGATGCACAATGTTAACAGAGCGAGCGAGTGACGGAGATCGGCGGGCGGCAGAGGTGACACATCAAGTGACCTCTTACCTTCCTGCTCAGATTTAAGTGGAGGCTTCTCTTCAGCAGCAGGCGATGGGGGGTCAACCTGAGAGGCCTGCGGGTTGAGCGAGGGACTACAGGGGAATGATGGGTCTGAAAGGAGTGAGGTTGGTGTGTGTGGGGGGATAGACTTGTGGGAAGATTTGAGTGGGGTGGTTGTGTTGTCTTTACATGGGGAGGTGGCAGAAGTGTTACATAAAGGGTTGATGGCCTGGTCTGGAGGTAGGCCGAGCGGTAAAGGGGCAGTCCAGGTTTTACGAGGTAGTGGGGCAGCTTTGCCACTAGGTCTGGTAGGCTGTGGAGGCAGCCGGCTGTGTAATGCTGTTTCAGGAGGAGGGTAGAGGATGGACAGAAAAGTGTTTAGGTGATAAATCAAAGCTGCCAACATCTGTTCTCCAAATGCAGATTTTGAGGAGTAATAAAGAAATCATTATCATTTTTGGAGGTCATTCCATTTGTTTTGTACATAATGATGTGGCCACAGAAAACACATCAACATGAACAGAAGTAAGAACAATGGCAGATCCTAACCTGGGATTGCCATGATGATGTCCTCGGCAGGATGGTTTCCTTGTTGTGATGCAAACAGGTCTTTAGAGTCTGGACGTGACTGGCACGTCATGACTGAGGCAGAAGAGGAGTCTTTTACCTTAGCAACAGCCTGGCGGGATGCCTGTTTGGGGAGGGGACAAGGGGGCAATACTTCACTCAGCGAAAATCTGGCACTACATGAAGTGAAATGCTCCATGTGCCAAATATTAAAGGAGTGGGAGTAGGCCATTTAATATTTGTTGTCTCTTATTGGCTTGTGTGCTTTTTTACCTTGTTTTTAATTTTGTGGGCATGGCCAGGGGCTTTGCTTTGCTTCCTCTTAGCTTTCTGTTCTGTAAAACACGCACAATGAGGTCATTTCACTTCAGTCATGACTGCAGGAAAGGTCAACCCCATCCCGTTGGCATTCCTGCTGATTTACTCGGTTTCAATTTTATTACTGGAGTTCAGATAAACTGTATGCAATTTAAGCACTACAAAGTGTCACAATCACTGTAAATAAATCACTTAAAAAAAGTTAATTACAAGGAGTCAATTTTTTCCCCAAAATAGTGTGCACACCTTGTGAAAGAGTTTTGTGAGTAAACAATGTGAATAAAAACAACAACAATGTGAAATGAAAAAGCAAAGGAAAGAAAAACACAACACTTATCTGAACATAAAACAATTGTCTATGAAATTGTGTTTTATTTAAATCTCTGCGTGTTAGAACACCAAGCTCAAGGAGTAAGCTTTATACCAGTTTAGGTAAATAAAATTCACATCTACAAAATATACAACACACTTTAAGCAGGACAAGTGGTTGCCTTTTATGACAGCTTCTTTTGGTCCTAGCTTCCATGTTACAACTACAGTTTACAATCCAATTACCTCACATACAACATATCGATGTATGCTTACAATCTATTGTAGGTTATCATTACATATACATCTCTGTATAACCTCACACAAGTACAAAAGGTGGAATTACAATGTAATGTAACAGGAGAACCACATAGTAATGATTCAAAGCAGCAGTTTAAAACTGACCAGCTGTAAATCTTAACAGGGACAATATCATATATGACACAAACTGCGGTGCTCTCAGGTATATTTGGTGAAGGTCCAAATTGGAAACCAGCGTTTTTTCTAAATCCTTACCACTATTTTGAACTTGAAAATGCGGAGGGTGTATAAAACAAAGAAAACCCCACACCAAGAGCCAGTTGGTCTTAAACTACAGCAACAACATTGCGATGAAACAAGAACAAAATATTAAACATTGGAAAACAACAGATAAATAATAGCACAACAAAAACTACAGAAAGAGCCTGAGAGAAAAAATGAGATGACTTATTCTTTTACTACTGTAGAGCCAAAAGTGCACAATTTTCTTTATATTACAAAAGTGGAAAAAGACAAGTGAAAAACAACAAAAAAACATTTTTACACCATTTTTTTTATTTATGGAAAAAAGTTGAACTGTGTAATGTTTCAAATATTTGTTGTCCAGAAGGCGTGAAGATGAAATAGGTGAAATTGTATAATGCTGGGGACGGGTCCGAATTTTTTATTCGTTTTTCTGCATCAGTGGCCAGATTGATTGCAGGGGGAACAGACTGGCCTGAGAGACAGTGAGTGAATAAAAGGGTTGGTGGGTAGGTGTGAAGCAGCTAACCTGAATCAGAGTCACAGCTATCAGAGGAGCTAGAGTCACTACTACTGCTGTCAGAGCTGGACGAGCTGCTGTCACTCAGACGAGACGGACGGCTCATGTCTTTAAACTCCCCTTCCGCTTCAACTGCACATAGAAGGGGAAACATAGGTTTATACTGCATTTATATGACTACAAAAAAAGGAATGAACAAATAAATACCTATATTTTTGGCCTTATTATTTGATTCTCCATTTGTGTGTTGCAGCTCTTTGTCCATTTCCTTGATTTTAGACTTCTTCTGGAGCTTCTTTTCTAATAATGTAAAAAGGTCACAATAATATGAGATAAAAAAAATCTCCTTTTACACTAAAATTTTGTAAGAGTTGTAGACTATGTATCCGTTTTGTTTAGAAAATGTCCATTTTAAGCACTAATGGTGTTGAAGCTCTAAATAATCATAATAATACTATTTAACTAGTCTTTTAGGTAAAGCATACACATGAGAAAAATTAAAACCTTTACGAACACCTTCACACTGAAGCAAAAATAATGTATTGCTATACTGCAGGTATTCAATTTTTCCCAGATAATGATGAAAAGAGTCTCCTGACTTGGCATATGCAGTTGTAGTATGAAAAACATGCAAATATTTCAGATTTGCATTCCATTCAGTTGCCTTACACATGGTGTGAAAAGCTTTTAGTACCATCTTTAATATATACTGTCTCAGCATGAAAAGCTCTTAATACTGACAAAACAGTACTTACTATCAGTTTCTTTCGGTTTCTTTTGGAGACAAGCGACAACATAGCACTCGAGAGCTCGAAGAGTCGAAGGTTTGAGAGTCTCAAAGTCGATCTCGATCTCCTCAGGGTCAGTGTCCCTAAGCAAGGGTTCTCGCACCTTGATGATGTTCACTACTTTGCCAAGCTTGTCTCCAGGAAGCTTGTTAATGTCCAGACTCAGTTGCCGTTTCTCCTCATAAGACATGGGTAATGTATTCATCTCTTCCTCGGAGACATAGGCTCTGCTCTCCTTCCGCCTGAGAACAAAGTTGACAATTTGGATTTCATTGAGAATTTGTCTTGCCATAAAACCCTATACAATATCGACTAGGGCTGTCAAAATGGCAGACAAACTAAATTCGAATTTTGTACTTAAAATATCAATATTCAAATTATATTCAAATTTAAATGGCATAATTTCGGTAGGGGTGTGCACGAATAGTCGAACATTCGGTCTAATTATTATTCGAACAATTTAATAATAATTTACTATATGTTGATTTGCTGGCAGTAAATGCATGGAATCCATGATAAATCCTAAGCAGTTATAACTACATGCACTAGTTAGCGCTGTGGAGCTTGTTAACAAGTTGATCGTATTTGATCACAGAATGCCGTTATCTGCCTCGCCAAGTTCGGGTTTACTTTGATCTAACAAAATGTAAGTACTTCTAATCAAATGAATTCGTAAACTGATTGATCATATCACCACAATGAGAAATCTCATGAAAATCCAGGCATGCAGCTGTGCTACGAGCAGACTGAGGAACAAACTTTCACCCGAGTATATGGATATTATCGTTTCTCAGAATTAATGTGAAACAATGTAAACAATAAATATAGGCAGAGTCCAGTATATGTAGCTTACGTTCTGTACTGTAATTGGCACATTCTGCTTGATTTTTCCATTTGCTCTGCTAGATCTTGAATGCATTTATTAATGTATTAATTTAGTTTACACATGTTTTCTGCGATATAACGTAACGTTGTTGTAGAACACTGTTGTGTAATGGCTAATCATCAGCTTGTTCAGAAATCGTGACAAAAATGTAATTAAAAATAACATCTCTCATTAAACTCTCTCGTTTGGCTCTCAACGGAGGCAGTCGCATTTTCCACTCCCCGTCCTCCCTTTTTTTTTTCCCTGCTTGCTTCTTTTGTCTCGTCTCATCTATTGAGAGACTCTCTCTGCACGGCTCTCCAAACTAGAAAATTATGGATTTGATCAACTGGTCTCTTAGTGCAATTGACACTCTCTTCTCAACAAGAAGTCTGGGTTCTGGGGAACCTGTTTGTCCGGACGGGACATTCGCAGCCGGCTATACGAGGGATGCGTGGGAGAGGTGGCAAATTGTATGTCTAGCGGCTCTTTCCGTGGAGGACATTGAAGATATCTACCTATTCGGTACGATGATAACAGGTATTTTGCTGATTGGATTAGGATTTGCCCTGGGTTATCAAAAAATTCAGAAGACGGGAACAGCTGTCCAAAGCCTCACAAGGCTGCCCGTTTTGGTTGAAGCTGTGGGAAGAGCGGTCAGCATTGAGACTGAGACTATTAACCGGAATATGGATTCTATCACGATGAAGCTCACGGCTTTGCTAGTGAAAATTGTTTCTTTCGGAGACCAGAATGGACAGAGAGAATAGCTGTGAAGGTATGCAGCTGTTCGCCCCAAAGACAAAACAAATCAATCTTATCTTTTCTGGCTCCCCCGCACCAGCCTGCCTCGGCCAAGGTCATGCTGGATAACAACCCTGGGAAGAGCGCTGCAGTGGGACTTCTCGTTCCCTCCCCGATTACAGACATTACTCCCCTCCCCCGACCAAGTGCCTCCGGCTTTGTTCCGCCAGGCTTGGTCAAGCGGGTCTGCGACCGGCGCCGAAACAAATGGCACCGGACCGGATGGCTGCTTGCCAGAGCTGGATATGTTTCCCCCTGTTGCAAAGTTGTGTCTATGGTATATGTGCTTTTGTGCTGAGGTGTTTTTTTTCTGTTCTCACACTGTACTCCCCAATGGAGCACAGTCTGGGGGTTAATTTTTTTTCTCCTCTCTTTCCTCATGTAAATGCTGTATTTTTCTTCCATTCCCTGTCTTCCTGTTCTGTCTACCCCGTTGTCAGATGTATGTTGTGTATGTATGAACAGGTTGATGGCTAATTTCGCTGGTACTTGTGACTAGTGACAATAAAGGGCCACTACTACTACTAAACCTCATTTAAATAAATATTTGTTTTTTATGAGCCCAAATATTCAAAGGCAAAATTTTTGGAACATGCACATCCCTAAATTTCTGTTAGGGGGGAAAGCTTTTGGCTTCTCTCTTGAGGCCACAAGAGCACGCATTGAGCAAAATATTACTAATGCACTTTCTTCAAAGCAATAAAATAAAATTAATATCTTTGAAAAAAGTGCATAATGTTTAAAATAATGTTTATAAACCATACATAATTAAGTTGCTTAAACAATTAGAAACAAAACAGCATCATGTATGCATGTATCATTTAATACAGTGGTTCTCAACAGGTGGGGGGGGACACACCCGAGAGATTGGGGGGGTCGTTTTCAATAAAAAACAGAGACCAGGCATTATTTGGGTACTGGATATATTTTATTGCGTATCACTTTTCATGGCGTTCTGGCGCACTATGGCTGCCGTCGCATCATCCAGGTGGATGCTGCACATTGGTGGTGGATGAGGAGATAGCCCCCTTACTATGTAAAGCGCTATATAAATGTAACAAATTATTATTATTATTATTATTATTATGTAGAATATACATGTAAAAATGGAAAAACCCCGCTCGGCTTGGAAGAAAACCCACTCTGCTTAAAAAAAAAATCTATTTTTTCCTCTTCCTCTGGATTGTCTTGTCGGTGAGGAGAGGCAGAGCTTATTAGCCTTCCTTTTATGCAGCGGTTAGTGCAGACACGTTTCAGAACATCAGTGATTAGCAGCGGAACGGATTTTGGGCAGTTTACGGATAAGTTCATCGCACGTACGAAAAAGGAGTTGTGACGACGATGCATCGTCAGCTCCTAACCCTAAGAAATGTCAAACACGAAAGTATAACATTAGCTATCTATCTTCAGTTTGGCTTTACGGTGGATGGGACAGATCCTGAACCGCTGCCCCAGAGTGTCATATGCGCAGATCTGCTGGCAAATGATAGCATGAAGCCATGCAAGCTGAAGCGCCATTTAGAAACGAAACACCTGACACTTAAAGACAAACCCTTAGATTTTTTTCAAATTAAAGTTATCTGGCCTTGAACAGCAGAAACGCAACCTCAGCAAACACACATCAGTGTCCAACAGGTGTCTAGAAGCATCCTACTACATCTCCAAACAAGTTGCTAAAGTAGGAAAACCTCACAATTGCTGAGGCGCTAATCTTACCAGCTGCCAAAGATATCTGTCAGGTCATGTTTGGAGAATTTCGCTCAGCAGATTAGTGACATCCCCCTTTCTAACGACAATGTTAACCGCCGCATATCTGACACGGCAAGCGACGTTAAAGAGCAATTGCTAGCTAACATCATGCAAAGCCAGTACTATGCCCTACAGCTTGATGAGACAACTGATGTTGCAGGGCTAGCACAGTTGTTTACCTATGTCAGATATGTAAAAAAATGGAAATATTGAGGAGGACATTCTTTTCTGTCGGTCTTTTCCAGAGCATACAACCGGCGAGGCATTGTTTGAACATATACGGGATGCAGGCATATCATGGGATAAATGTGTTGGGATTTGCACAGACAGGGCCTGTTCAATGACTGGGAGGGTTAGCGGTCTTGTTACTCGTGTCCGGAATTTAGCCCCTCTAGCTAAGTGGACCCAGTGTATGATTCATTGCGAATCTCTCGCATCAAAGAAAATGCCTGAGTGTCTCGAGACTTAAAGCAGGCAGTGCAAATTGTCAATTTCATAAAAGCATGGCCGAACATGAGCAGTTCCTTTTTCACAGAGGTTCGCTGGCTCTCCAGCGGTCGGGTTTTACGTCGCCTCTTCGAATTGTGTTCAGAGGTGATGACATTTCTTGTTAATGTGAAGTCTAACCTTGCGCGGTACCTGAATGACCCCCTGTGGTTAGCGCAGTTGTCATACTGTAACAGTTCGTAGATCGGAAAGGAGGTGGGAACCGGCGAACGTTTAAAGCACTTTAATAATAAAACAAACAAAAGAAAAGCGGCAGCCCCTCACGGACGACTGCCGCACACAAAACACAAATAAAAGTCCAGGCCTCGTCCTCTTTCGTCTTCCACTGTCATCGCTCCTCATTTTATCCTTCCAGAGCTCCTCCATGGGACTCGAGACCGGTGAGTGGTGCAGGTGTCACTCATCATTTACTCCACCGGCCTCGCTCCGTTCCCACGGCTCTCGGCCCCGCCCCACATACGGTGTAGACATTTTCTACAGGTTGAATTCGCTGAACACATCGATGCAAGGGAGAGATTCCAACATATTGCTCCTTTCAGACAAAGTCAATGCATTTGTTGGCAAACTGGATCTTTGGCGTGATCGCCTGATTAATACAAATGTTGACATGTTTCGCTGACTGTGTGCAAGAGACAGCACTATATAAATGTATCTCCTTTGATTAATACAGTCGCTCAGCATTTTGAGGGACTAAAACAACAATTCGGCTGTTATTTCACTGAGGATTTCAGTTCATTGGCTTGGGTCAGAGATCCCTTCAGCTGCCCAGGAAAAGACCTTCCAGTTGACATGGGGGAGCAGTTAGTCAAATTAAAGAGCGACACATCTACAGCTCTTCCTCTCTGCCATCATTTTGGTTGAGCGTGATGCCTGAATATCCTCAGTTATCTGACGCTGCTGTAAAATTACTTCTTCCATTCGCCTCAACTTATCTGTGCGAGGCCGGGGTTTTCAAAATTGACGGCTTTGAAAACAAAGTACCGAAATCGGCTCCAGGTGGAAGATGACCTGAGGCTTGCGAGGTGCAACATTGAACCGCGAATTGCACTTTGTAAAAAAAAACAAAAACAGCAAGCACAAGTGTCCCAATGATTGATTTAACGATGCTATGGCTGAGGCGCGCCCTGTGTCCCAATTTCTCATAATATCCGCCTAAAATAGTACTGTATATTATTTAGGGCGGATAGTATGCGATTGCTTGTAGAATGCAACGAACAAATGAAATGCATGTTTTATACGTACTATAATAAACGTTATTTAGTGTTTACACATATAGGCTACTAAAAATGTTCTTGTTCATAATAGTAACAATATTAGTTCCAAAAGGTTGAGAACCTCTGATATTCAAAGTAGGGATGGGCATTTTAAGCAAATGTAATATTTGATAATCGCTGGGTATTATTCGATTACTTCGATTACTATTCGAAAATCGCACCCCTCCCGCGCATGTACCCGCCCACCCACGCGCACACACACACAGAGAGAGAGGGGGAGAGAGACCATCCAGGCTTTCAATCTGTATGATAACAAACTGTTTAGTTAATTAGAGAATAGTCTATCTTAATCCAAGAAAATTAATGGTTGTAAAGTATGATTGCTGAAACAGATTAATATAACATAACCGAATGACGGCATTTATTAACAGAACATTCCGTCGATTATCAACTGCTCATAAGGCTAGGACATTTCTATTTTAAAAATGAACATGAACATTCATATTATTAAAAAGAAAATCTTAAATCTGATTAATCCATCAATGAATATTAGGCGTAAAACATATTGCGCGCTAAACAGAATATTCTTAAAACATATTACGCGCTAAAACATATTGTGAACCGCCTGAATGACGGCACTTATTATGTGAACATTAATTTTAACGTCTGTCTTCATAACAATAACCTATTTCATAGATACAAATATATTAAATGAACATGTTTACATGCTCGGGAAGACAGGAGTGTTGTTCACAATTAGTTCGGTGAACTTTGAATTGAAACAAGGAAACGAATATAGAGCAGAATATATTCTCAGAATTCCCCGCCTGAGTCTGATCCCGTCTCTCTCTCTCTAGCTGAGCCATTTAAATAGTTCAGTTTTGGTTTTTAATAGCAAATTGGTCATTATTGTGTTTCCTTTCTTTATTAATTTAATTTAGAAATATGATTGGAACATCCTTTGTTTGTTAAATTCAAGTTTGATTTTTTTTTAAATACCAAGCGGCCAGCGCAAGTTTGATCAGTTTATCTTTCTCAAATAAATAAATAATTAACGTCATAATATTTTAAGAATAAAGTCAAAATTACGATCATAAAATCATGTTACATTGCCTGAAGTTAAAGTTAAAATTACACCGGTATACTCTGCCAAAAAAATAATAATAAGTGTGGCATCCAACCTGTAATTCTTCACATTTAACACGAAAAACAACACAAATATTTTGCATATAAATATATCAACCAGTGGAATATTATTATTTCAGCAAAAAAACGAATAATTTGAATGCAGGGAGCTCGTCACGGATTCATTAATGGGAAACAGGACGTGAAGGTGACGGAGAAGCACTCTCGTGCAAAGTTTTGTTAACTTTGGTTTATTATTTTGAGTTATTTGGGACGCTGTAGCAAACGGCCCTCTCACAATATATTGTTTAACAGGTCTATTGTTCACGCAATCAGGCTGCACGTATCAGAAGTTCCGTGCTCCGGCGTGGTTAGCGCTCACACATAGTGTGTGTGTGTGTGTATGTATGTGTGCCGCGCCCGGGTGCCGACAGTGCAGTTCGCGCATGTACTGAAAGGCGTTGTCTTTCGCGCCCAATGCTTTTTAATCGCTTACATTTTTAAACAAACAAGGCTTAAAAACGCATGCAAATGATACAATTTAGTGACCACCTGCAGTGGCCCGATCTGGTAAGTGACAAATCCGAGCGTCCTTCACGCCATCGGACAGTCTTTATTGTCAAGCCCTGTTACACCTTTAGAAAATAATCGCACAACCTAATCGATATTCTATAATTAAATAGAATATTCGAATATTCGATAATCGTGACCCATCCCTAATTCAAAGGACCGAAAACCAGTCACAAAGAGTACTTTTTCCATTTAAAATCATGAGATGCAGTGGTGTGGGGGAAAAAACTGCCACAAATTCACAAGACATTTTTTAAAAGTTGAACTTACATTGATTTTACATGGCTTTCTAAACAAGCGCAAGTTCAATGGTGACAGATGTCCCTGTAGAAAATGCAATAAATATGCGTTCTGTGTGAACAGCTTGGTTTCAGTTTTGCCGTAAACTACAACATCTCTGCATTGACAGTGTGTGCATAATTAAGATAGGGCTAGTACATTCAAATAATATGGTAAGACACACCAGTTTACAATATCAGTCAGCAAAATGAGCAGTGTAGATGAAGACCGGAAGCCAGACATTAAATAAAAAAATGGCTGTGCCTGCTCTTACAGTAAAAATAAGGTGGATACTTAGAGTAAAAATTAGCATGATGTGCACCCACAAGCACCACACATTTTCTTACCCTGATGACTTGCTGCTGGACCGCTTCTGTATTTTTGCCGATTTCTTCATTTCTTCACCTTTTCGCTTACTGGACTCTCTCTCTTTCTTCCTCTTCTTCTTGGATTTTTCCATTTTCTTTGGTTTCAAGAGAGGTGTTTGTGTCAGTAACTGCAGCTGCTCTCGTACTGCTTTCAGCTGGTGAGTAAAGACAGAATTGACATTATATAAGAATACATATATTAATACTGGCAATCTATAGTTCAAAACTTAGCAAGATATTTTTTCACTGCCTACTGTACAAACGGAAGCATTCAAACCCTCACAGTAGCGTGATTTTAAAGGATTAGTTCACTTTCAAATAAAAATTTGATAATTTACCTCACCCCCAAATCATCCATGATGTTTATGTATTTCTTTCTTCAGTCGATTTTTTTTGAGGAAAACATTCCAGGATTTGTATCCATATAGTGTACTTCAATGGAATCCAAACGGCTGAAGGTCAAAATTACAGTTTCAATGCAGCTTCAAAGGGCTATAAACAATACCAGACGATGAATAAGGGTCTTATCTAGCGAAACGATCGGTTATTTAGAAAAAAAAAATGTATACGACATCGTTGTTTTACCTCGTAAACTCGTTGAGTTGTAACTCCCTTTTTTGTAAACAGAGTTTGACTGCGTATTTGCACGTTCAACTTGTAAACACTGACTCTGTACTTCCACCTATGTCAAGCATGACCTTTTCAACGTCATTACATGAAGTCTGAGATGCGCATCGAAAACAGGTGAGCATTTGTGTTTATAAAGCATATACTCGTTTTTAAATGACCGATCGTTTCGCTAGATCTAGCCCTTTGAAGCTGCATTGAAACTGTAATTTTTACCTTCAACCGTTTGGAGTCCATTGAAGTACGCTATTAAAGATTCATATTCGTAACATACACAATTATACACAATATAATCAGCAGTGAAAAGTCAGGTCCGCTCCATGGACAGGGATATAAGCAGGAATGTGCAAGAAGATTGTGCAGACAGGTTGTACACATAGCAATATGGATGGTGGAGAATAATTAATATCTTACTGATTATTAAATGGAAACATGTTGATGTTATGAGACCGAGTTTGAGTTTAGGAGTCTGATGGCCTGGGGGAAGAAGCTCATCCTTAAGTCTCTCATTTTTTGCCATCAAGCCCCGGAAGTGCTTGCCAGATGGCAGTAAAATGAAGAGACAGTTACCAGGGTGATTTGAGTCCTTGATTATTTTAGCAGCTCTGCTTTTGCAGCGTTTGAGGTAGATGTCCTGCAGTGAGTGGAGAGCAG
Source organism: Gymnocypris eckloni scoliostomus (assembly GCA_027564155.1). Lineage (NCBI taxonomy): Eukaryota > Metazoa > Chordata > Actinopteri > Cypriniformes > Cyprinidae > Gymnocypris > Gymnocypris eckloni. The sequence continues at coordinate 20,064,039 of CM050419.1, read as the reverse complement.
ACCCTGAGATGCTCTCAGCTAAATGCACAACTCTCTGCATGGCTTTGCAGTCCTGATTGGAAATGTTTCCATACCACAGTCAATACACTTTATATGGCCCCTGAATAGAACGTTTTCAGGATTGCTGGTGAGACCCTGAATTTCCTCAGCTGACGCAGATGGTACAGTCTTTGCCTGGCTTTCTTGACCTGTGTTTGAATGTGTGCAGTCCAAGTCAGGTCCTCGGAAATGTTTACACCGAGGTACTTGAACCTGCTCACCCTCTCCACAGGGGTCCCACTGGTCATAAGTGGAGTTTAGGGCCGCTGCTGTCTCTTCCTGAAGTCAATCAGCCCTTTAGTTTTGCTCACATTCAGAGAGAGACAGTTGTCCTGGCACCATGATGTCAGTCTCTCTACCTCATCCAAGTATGCGGTCTCGTCAATGTTGGAAATGAGGCCCAGAACCATAGTATCATTACCAATAATAGAAGAGGAGCTATGAGAGGACTCGCAGTCGTGTGTGTAGAGAGAGTAGAGCAGGGGACCCAGGACACAATCCTGTGGGGCTCCTAAGTTCAGAGTGATGGAGTTTGAGGTGAACTGGCCTACTTTCACCACTTGAGGTCTGCCGGTGAGGAAATCTTGAATCCAGTCAGAGTGAAGAGTTTAGGCCGCAGTCTGTGAGTTTAAAAGCTAGCTCGATGGGGACTAAAGTATTGAAAGCTGAGCTATAGTCAATGAATACACATTACGCCGACGACACACAGATTTATATGTCATTGCAAAAGAATGATAAGAATGCTTTAACTCCACTTCTGAATTGCTTAAGGGACGTAAAAAGCTGGATGGCCTTAATTTTTTTTAAATTTAACGATAGTAAAACAGAGATTATTTTATTTGGACAAATTGAAAATTTTGCCTCTGTAAATGTACATTTGGGTCCTCTGGCTGCGCACAACAAAGTAGCTGTGAAAAATGTTGGTGTTTGGTTTGACCGAGAACTCAAATTTGATAAGCAAATTAACAATGTTGTTAAATCATGCTTTTTTTAATCTGAGACTTCTAGCTAAAGTAAAACCTTTTCTCTCTGCTACTGATCTTGAGAAACTCATCCATGCCTTCATTTTTTCGCGACTCAATTATTGTAACATGTATATGTATATGTACATATACATATACATATACACATATATACATACACATATAGGAGTTAACCAGACAGCTTTGGCGCATCTGCAGGCAGTTCAAAATGCTGCTGACAGGTACACGCAAGCATGAGCATATTACACCGATTTTGTTCTCTCTCAAATGGTTGCCAGTTCGTTTCCGAATAGAATATAAACTTTTAGTGTTTGTTTTTAAATCCTTAAATGGCTTAGCTCCAACATACCTTGATGCCCTAGTAAAACGCCATACTTCTGCTAGATCCTTGAGATCTTCTGACCAGCAACTTTTAACAATTCCCAGAGCTAGATTAAAACTTAAGGGTGATCGCGCTTTCTCAGTTGCTGCCCCGAAACTGTGGAATTTGTTACCTGTGAGCATTAGATCAGCTCAGACTATCTCTAGTTTTAAATTATTGTTAAAAACGTATTTATTAACTCAGGCCTTTAATCTCTGAGTGCTGAGTTTTATGTTCTTTGTGTCTTTTTGTTTGTGTGGTGCTATGTCTTTGTCTGTGTATATTTATGAAAATGTTTTTTGGTTGTTGTTGTTTTTTGGTTTTCTATTTTTGTACAGCACTTTGGGCAACAATGGTTGTATTATTTTGTGCTATAGAAATAAATGAATGAATGAATGAATGAATAGCAGCTTTACATAGTTGCCATTTTGGCTGTCAATGTGTGTGAGGGAAGAGTGCAGGACGTGAGAGATGGCATCATCAGTAGATCTATTTGGGCGATAGGCAAACTGAAGAGGGTCCAAAGTAACAGGGATGGAGGGGCAAATGTGGTTCTTAACAAGTCTCTCAAAAACCTTAATGACTATTGATGTGAGGGCAACTGGACGATAGTCATTCAGGCAAGAGGGTGGCACAGGGATGATGACAGGTTTTTTAAAGGAGGTGGGGACCACAGAGGAAGCAAGGGACTCATTAAAGATTGAATTAAACAAACCAGCAAGCTGATCAGCGCAAGACCTCAGAACACGGCCAGTATCAGGTCCGGCTGCTTTCCTGACGTTCACTCTCTTTGGTTCCCTCCAAACCTCATCCTCCGACACGGTGATTACATGCTTTCTGATGCACTGATCGGCAGTCGCGCTGTGCATCAGTGCATTTGTGCATCAGTGCATTTGTATCTGCATTCAAAGGGGCCTAGAAGATGTTTAACTCGTCAGGCTCTTACTGCACGTCGGAGAGCAATGTCCTTAAAGTTACTGTTTCAGTAGCTTGCTCGGTTAGCGTGTTGACAGAGCTTAATGCTACATCCGTGAACTCGCTGACATCAGAAGAACTTGCACGGAACATGTCCCAGTCGACGTCATCAAGAGTAGGGATGGCCATACCTATTTTATTTTCGATACCGATATTTTCAAGCCCGGTATCGTCGATATAGATACCTCTAAACTAAACTTTGCAATTATATAATCGGTAATTATACTCATTTCATAGGCCCCTTTTTTTTTTACTACAATACTACAATGACATCGAAGTAAAATCTATTTGTAATAGCTCATACTTAAGTTCTTCCAAGTATGTTAATAAACGAGACCTCTCTCGCTTCTTGGCAAAGAACATTCTGGAATTGTTTTTGCTGCGAAGAATACATGCAATACTGCTATTGAATTTGCAGGAGGAGGAAGAGTCGCCACATTGGGCGTGACTATGATGTCGTGATGGCTTTGGAACAGAGGATGTTTGTATCTGTGAAGGGACTCAAACGTCTATATGCAAGTCCTACCTGTTCCTCCAGGCTGGCAAGCCTCTGCACTCTCTCCTCTTCATCCTCTTCTATATCTGAGGAGTTTTCTGATGGAGACGATGAATCGCTGTCACTGCTCTCAGAGCTGGATGGACTGTGTTCTCGCTCCTTCTTAACTCTGTTCTGACTAGAGGATGGGGCTGAATTCCTCGGCTCGTCAGGAATCTTGGAGAAGCGAAACTCAAAAACATCCTGGATAAAAATACAAATATTCCACATTGACCCATAGGAAAATAAAATATATATATTTTTTTTTAAGATGATCAAACCACCTAAAGACACACCTGAAATTTTCTTGCCATGGCCACCACCTCATGGTTGGGTGGATTGTATCTATAGCAGTTTGAGAACATGAGTCGCACATCTGCAGCAAATTGCAATGCATCGGTGTACTCACGAGCTTCCAACTTTTTCTATTAGAAAAAATAAGCCCATTACATATAAAACAATAACAGTGAGCAAATCTTATCCAGTAATATTAACAACCACTGTACTCACTTTGATGGTACTCATATCCATAGGTTGGTGAATGATTTCATGATAATCAAGAAGGCCCAGAGTCTTAGCATCCACAGGCTTATAAAAGGGCCAGGCGTAAGCAGAATGCTTTTTGGCAAACATCTCTTTCAGGATGGCATTGCAGTATTTGAGTCTCTCTGAGAGTTTGGTCCTTCTTCCCACCTGATGCTGTGGTGGCGATTCAGGAAGGTCTTTACAGGGCGGTTTGATGGGTCGGCCGCTGCCTCGTCTGGAGAATAACTTTAGGACTTTTGGTTCGGTTACACAAGGGGACGACTCACAGCTAGTGAGGGAAGAGGCAGAAGGGGTCGTAGTGTCTGCTTTTCTTTTCACACCATTTTTCAACTGAAAGAAAACGATAAATGCAGATTACAGTCAACTAAAAAAAATGATATGCAAACCATGTTTTTCCCATACTATTCAACCTTTAGAAAATACTATTTCCATAATTCAGTACAAGACAACCAAACATCCCTTGTATTTGGCAAAAAGGCAAAACTACACTTATTAATTCTTGACAAACACTAGGTCTCATTTACTAATAATTACAGATTACTCACATTTATACAGACAAGAGAAAAAAATTCTGTCCAACAGCAACACATGCATTTATTGCTAACCACATTGTAATGTGAATGAATTTTGAGTAATCCAAACAAGCAACCGCATACACAAAGTTAGTAGCATGCCTAAATCTCTGTGTAAGGGCTCTCTGCAAAACCTTTCGTTTACAGCCTCAGAGCAAACATGACGGTCTCTAAAGTAGGGGTGGGACAATAAATCGATACATCGTGATTCTTCTCCATGCGAATACGATAATCGATATCTGGTGCCAAATATCGATATTTTAATTAATAAAATAAGGTGTTCTAAATAAATCAAAAAATGCATGGAAATCGCTTTTGCACCATTTCCAGTTAGTCCAAACTTTTAAATATGAACATAGTTCGTCTGTTAATATGCTCAGTTTGTCATTCAGATGCAGGCAGTGTGCTGAATGAGACAAAACCGTAGCCAAAACCACCGTATATAGTCGCTTTTTAGTGTAAGTTAGGTGTATATTGATTAGTGGTGGGCATAGATTAATTTTTTTAATCTAGATTAAAATGGCTCATTTGAATTCTGCCGAAGGCATTCAGAATATGTGTGCTACCCAAATAATGACTAAAAGTAAGTCTTTGAGCATAGACGGAGTTTCACATTTTTGCCTGGGGGGGCACCTACCGGTAGACCATGAGCTCTGATTTTTATTTTTTTACATGAATTACAAATAATTAAGCCTTAACATACTCATTAAAATACGATAATGCAAATAAAATGAGACAATGTGAAAATATTTTTGTATTCATAGATCTGACAAAATCGATTGGCTCTGATCTGGGGGGGCAGTGCCCCCCCCGGCCCCCCCCAAACTCCGCCTATGTCTTTGAGAACGGGTTTCTCAAGCCAGGTGGCGCATTAGCCCAGGGGCTCATCTCCTGTTTCCAAAATGCATCACAAACTTTAATCTCTTCCCGTCCCAATCCCACGAAAAAACTGGAGGAAAATCCCGTCCCGTTCCACTCCCAGAAGAATGACTCCCATTCCCTCCCACTCCCGTGTTGTTGTTTTTTTTTTTTTTATAACTGTCAATTACAGTAAAAATATAGTACAGATCTGGCGTGCCCACCTTATTAGTTGAATAAAACCCAAAATGTCGTTTTTGTTATTATATTGAACTGAAAAATCTTATGCACAGTGTTGCACAGATTCAATTTCATGTAAATCATCCATGCTAACACACCGTCTTCTATTGTTATTTTTAGACATTTCACTCTCTATAGATATATTTTTCAAAGACGGAGTTTTGAAGTTTCACGCTCAAGTTCACATGAGACCTAAAGCGCATCCTGTTTGCTTAAAAGCGCGTTTCGTTGTTATTCTGAGTGCACACAAATAACGTAGAGTCTTTACAGATTCGAAAGATGTATTAGGTTACTTTTATCTGTATGACCAAAAATGACGGAGATTTTAATAGCAAGTGAGCGCACGGGCCTGTCCTGCAGCAAACGCTCCCACACAAACACTTCAATAGCGCACATTTCTCTAGGTTAACATCATATTGAGCCATGTACTACATACATCTTTCAGATGAAAAGCCATATTTGAGGTTGATGAATGATAGGTGAGCGTTTGGATGTCCTGCCCGATTGTATTACCACATAGACCAGCCGTTAACAATCTGTCCATCACGGACTGCGAGCCTCTAGTTCAAGACTTGTTCTCGCCCCTACAGTGCAATTCGGCTAGGTATACATCTGCTAAAAATATCAGGGTGAAAGTCATCATAGCTTGATGAGAATAGACACAGCTCCCAACCCAACTTTGAGAATAGATTAACGGCGATATTTTTTTTATCGCCGATAAGAGTCTCACGTTAACGCAGCACGTTAACGCCGATAACGGCCCACCACTAATATTGATTTTATCAGACGATGTTGCGATTATAAATCAGAATTTATAGAGAGTGATAAGATTCCTGGTTAACATGCAGTATTAATGGGTCGTTTATTACCATGTATACTTTTATGTATGACTACAGAAATATAATGTGAACAGCTTTATTGTGCATTCAGTTGTATTACAGTATGTGACAGTTCATAGAGTAGAACAGATCTGAAGTGCCAAAGCTCGTCTGAATGCAAACTTGATGCAATGACGTCATAAATATGCAAATTAATATTTGACATCACCTGCTGCCACAAGTCTCAAAAAATCCTGTGGGAAACACTGTATCGAGATATAATTTTTTTTCCAATATCGTACACCCCTACTGTGAAGTTAAATTTTTTTTTAGTACCGACTTGGTACCGAAGTATTCGTGAGTATGCCCTCATTTCTCTGCCTTTTTTTCAACAGAAAATTACAGAGATTTGACAGGAAGTGGGAGAAAAAGTGGGTGATGGGATTGGAAAGGTCCACAAGATGGGATCAAACTTAAGTTGGCTAAATTGTTTCCCACCACGCTACTGGCAATGAGACTTGTGGTTTAATTTAATTAGCATTTTACCACATATATTGATTATGTTTACATGGACATCTGTAATCTAATTATTTACCTTGTTCTGAATACAGGGTTTCTGCATGTATCAACAAGTTAAATGTAAGACTTTTTAATACCACCTTAAATTAAATTTAAGACCTAAACCCGCAATGGAAATACACAATATATATATGTATATATTACATAAATAATATAAATTCAATATACACATAGGGCTGTTGCCAGTCAGATTAAATAATATACCCTGCAAAATTATAACCGCAATAAAATATGTTCTGAGATTAATATTTTTAATATATTTTTGGATATACAAATAATAAAATGTTTGTGGGAGAAATGCATATTTTTAAATGTACTGAACCACCAGTAGGTGGCGGTAAATCATTTAATGAGTGAATCAACAGATTCGTTCAAAACGCTGAATCATTCAGTAACAGAAAACCGCAGAGTGTTGCTTGGCGAACGTGCTTATTTGGAACTATTTTCGTTGGTGAAGTAACGTAATAAACATTTCGTTGGTGAAGTAACATAATCAGGGCTCTAGACTAACTTTTTGCACTGGGTGCACTGGTGCGCCTAACTTTTTTTCTTAGGTGCACCGGCACAAAAGTTAGGTGCACCCAAATTTTCATATAGGCAATATTGACTAGTAAACGATTAACTAACAATCTGGTCAACATAAAGTTCTTTATTTGAAGCACAATTCTACAAGAAAGGTAACTTACTGAAAAAAGTGATGGTGCTTAAAGTGCTTCACTGAGCTAATATTTAAACTTAAAAACATCTCAAGATAAACGAAATAAAAAGAACATCTAAATTAAGTGTTTTAAGGGCTTCAAACTGAACAGCTCATGGCTCAATGTCTTATGGACTATCCTCTATTGCAGTCACATGCCTCTCGGATGGCCAACTCCTGTAGTTTGGCCTTCTTGATCTTTGGCCTTGGCTAAACCAGCTGCCACACTCTCTCTCTAGCATCAACATCTTCCAGACTTGACCCTTCTACACTGATTCTTATCAGATCTTCCACTGTGTCTGAATGAAGGGATGCTCTAGTGCAGTGCTTCTCAAACCCTCCCATTAAACCTATTAAAAAATCCTTCAAAATATACCACAGACAACATTCTTCTAATATTGTTATGACTTTTCTGACTTCGAGAACCATTGTAGGGCTCCAGACTAGCATTTAAGGACACCAGCACCAGTGCCTTTAAGTTCTACAGAAGGTGGCACCAGCACCTGACAGTAAATCACTCACCCTAATCACACATGTACATCTTGTACACACATGTACAAGACGTCTTACAGATATACTTGTGCTGTCTGGGTAGTTGAGATGCAGTTCAAAATTAACTTTTATCAATGTAATTCATAATGTCTAAATATAATTTAATAAATACAATATATATATATATATATATATATATTTATTGATTAATATTGAATATTCTTTAAGTATAGCCATCTAATAGTGGTAATTTAATGTATATTTTCTAAAGTGGTGTACATTTGACAATAGACTTATAAATGATGGCGTGAAGGATGAACAAATAATGTCACTTGAGATCGGGCCACTTTAAAAATTGTATCATTTGCAGTTTTTAAGCCTTGTTTGTTTACAAAGTTGTGTGAAGCATTTAAAAAAAGCATTTAGAGCACTCCTTTCACCACATGCCTTAGTTATATTAAATTAATGGTGAACAGTGGCGAGCCTGTTTGTTTCTGAACAAGAGCCTGTTTTCCACATCAGTGGAGTTTGTTCTAATTCTGTTTAACATAATTATGTGCGAATTTGAATTTCTGCATCTGACAATTATTGGATTTTTGCTGAAATTCTACTACGTAATATTCACTGGGTATATATGTTACATGCAGCAGCCCGTATCTTTTTTAAGAGAAACTTGTAGAATGACAGGTTGGATGACTTATTATTATTATTATTATGTATTTTGTAAATAGGTGTAAGAAGGCAATATAACATGTTATTCCATTTTTTGACTTTATTCTGAAACAACCTTTCTTTTATGAACTTGCAAAACTATAACGTCTAAACAAAATCTGCAGCAATTGGATTTTAAATATTTGAGATTTGACAAATAAATAAAATGTTGTGAATCCTATTTCAGACAATCACTGAACAGATCAGATTCAGAGAAAGAGGTGCATCTCTACTACTCACCTCTCTCTCTGACTCAGCATTCAAATCTTCAACGCAACTAATATGTAAACAACATCCGCCTTTCTTCTGATTGGTTCATTTAATATATTTATATATATATATGAAATAGAGTTATTTCTATGAAGACAGACGTTAAAATTAATGTTCACATAATAATTCGTCATTCAGGCGGTTCACAACATGTTTAGCCCTGATAATAAACTCTTGACTACTTATTTATTGAATTAAAATCAATGTGACATTTGCAATCATGAAATATTCAGCAAAATAGCCCCCTTGCCATGGTATGCCATTTAACTATAACATTTTATGAATAAACTAAGCATTTTGATTTTACACCAGTGTGTTTCTTCTGAGTTTCTTTATGTTTATTGTTGCTCATTTGTGCAAGTAAGATGTCTCTCACAAAGAGACAGGCAGAGAGCCGCAACAGCTCGACCTTAATACCAGAAATACACTATCCATTATTAATCGCTGTTTACGCTGAATGTAATAAAATCAGAAGAATCATTCCCGCGTTTTGATGCTTCAATCAGGCTATTTGTCTGGTCGGGCAAGTAAAAAAGAAAATGTTAAACTAGCTAAAAGGCTGGTCAGGTAGCTTGTAGCTTGACCTGTATTATTGCTGAAAACATTATATAAACAAAAGGTAGTTCGACCCGTATTTTGCTACTGCAATTCTCTTTGATGACGCAGTAACTATGCGCGGGTAAAAAAAATTAAACAATCTTTGGTCAGTCCAATGACTGTAAACACTCACTGTTAAAACTGTCAGACTGAAAAATATATTTTAGCGGTAATCTGTTAAGACGCCTTGAATCCGAATTGAAGCCATTTTAAGACTTTTTAAGGAACACCCTGTGAATAAGACAATATTATGATTAAAGTGTTAACATGTAGATATATTTACAGGCATATTGTTAATCAGAGTATTGTCCATGTAAACATACTTATTGTGAAATTCAGGAAAAAATAGGAAGTTCCTATCAAATCACTGCAATTACCAGGCATAAAATGAGTAATAACACTGGAGTTCACTTGGTAGTAGAGACTTATTATACTGCTGAAACACGTTAAAAGTATAAGTGCAGGTGGTTTGAGAGGAACTGACTTTGGCTGTGAGTTGTGCAGACAGGGGAGCAGTGGGAATTGTGTGGAGAGCATCCGGCGGGATGACGGTCACTGTTTGCTGGAAAACCACCTCAGACACAGGAGACTGTGGCCTCTTTAACACTGCAAAATAATGCAAATATTAACTTGATTTTCACTCTACACTGCCATACACAATGCAGAAACAGTTAATTTGTCATCCATTTATTTAATTTAAATGGCCTCGAATACCTGCTGTTGACTTCCTTTCTCCTTTCACAGGAGCTTTAGTTGTCAGAGCAGAGATCTCAAACTCATCTTGAGGCATCTTTGCCACCTTCTCCAAAAAAAGCTTCTCAAGGGCTTGAGCCATCATAACAATATCATCTCCTGGCTGAAACCACACACAAAGTTTGAAACCAAATGTTGCGCATCAAATCTTCAATTCTTAGTAATATTACATAAACCAATAGCAGAGTCCTCACCCGATTGTACACGTAACAGTTTGTGAACAGGGTGTTAAAGTCTTCAATACACTCCATTGCCTTCCAGTAGTAATTGTTTTCAAGACGCTTTTTAATGGTGCTTAAGTCCATAGGGTTCTTGATGATTTTATAATAATCCTAAATTAAGTGGAAATATTGAAATCACTAATAACCTTGAGCAAGCACATTTTAAAATAAAGATTAATAAACATCCTCATGCCATTCTGCACTGCTGTTTATAATTTTTAGGCAAATCATAAAAAGCAGCAAATTAGAGCACACGGTCCTTTTATAGCTTTTTGGTAATGCACACATGCCGTGAAAATTCTTAACGACATACTGCACCGTAGTCCTCAGGACTACTGCAGGTTTCATGCGGTATGCACTGCCCTCTACTGCCTAATAAATTAACACTACAATGCTTTTCAGCTCCCATTTCCGAGAAAAAGGGCATCTTTATAAGTTGGAAACACAGTATCTGAAATACCTCACCCAGAATAACCTTAAAAAAAATTATACTAAAATAAATGTATAGATATGTGGAAGGAAACTTGCCGGCTAAAATGCTGTATAAAGTCTGCAAATGCTGACCTTTCCTTTCTTCCAAAAACAAATTGATACCATAATATACTGAGAACTTGTCCAGCCCATTAAAAATAGACCATTGCTATTTAGATGAAAACTGCCAATATGACATTTTTCAGACTAATCTAAAATAAAAAAGAAGCAGAAACTGGTATTGCAGGGTTTCTGCCAACCATTTGTTTCAAGGTAAAATTTTACATGTATCCCTAATTTAAATGCACTACACTTGCCAATTTTAAATGTTTCGAGATGCAAGTTACTCATTGGATGAATAAAAGCAAACACTCTAACTTTCAAAACGCGGAGAGTGAAAGCATGCTTAAGTCACAGAACTCCTTCAATTGTCTCTGAAGCTCTCCTGCTTTATTTAGCTCAGCTACACAGGTTATCCTTCAATCACACTTACCCCAAAGTAAAAGGTCATCGTCCTGCCCAGAAAATAGTATTTTTCCTCATACTCAAATTAAATCGATCATTATGTGTACTTTATTTAAATAAATGTAAACTAAAATCACTGTACAAGAAGCCTATGAACTTACAAAATTTATTTACACAAGAAAAACAAATCGAAAACGTTAACATGTTATTTTTTATTTTTGTAAGCTATATAAAACACTTATTTTCACACTGGTTTGCTTATGATTGGGAAGGGAATCTTTTTGTAGGGGAGACGGAAATGTTGTCCATCATAGATAAAGTCCACTTCAAAGATGAAAAATCATGTTTATTTTTTTTACAATTACAAGTTAAAAAAAAATGCACAATTTGTCTATACAAACGCAGCGACGTTGTGACAATTTACTCTCGTATGTTGTGGACGAACACGTGCCAATTTGTCAAATTATAGATTGCACATGGGAGAATGACATTCATCTAACGTCACTCAGAACACAAATAAGCTTTGTAGGTCAAAAAACAGACGAGCAATTTATTATTGATCTATAAAAAGCCCCCTATACTTCAGGAGTGCAAAATATACACCATTAATTGAGTTTACATGCAAGATATATTTGTTCCTTCACATAAAAACAGGGCCATGCGTTGTATAACGCGACGACCACTAATGGATGACGCAACACTAACTTCCGGCTCAACATTACTGCCACAGAAGTGTCGCCTCTGCTTAAATATTCAGTTTTAAGGACAACCGTTAACTTATACAAGCATAAAACCCACAAGAGATAATTAGAGACTGGTTAACATAAATGCCATGAATAATCGTGTTAGCAAGCCTCGAGCCACAAAATGGCGCCTGGCTAGCTTTAGCATAGCTAGCCACACATTACCCCGCCCCGTCAGATGCTGACATTAAGCTCAGCTAGCAGTCCCTCCCCTGACCATTCCGCCAGCTAAATGAAGCTAGCTCAACCTGGATCCAAAATTTTACCTTTCCGTCTCGGTGGGGGAACAACAACGAAAGTTTAAACTGCCCAACCGAGACAGACGATGCAGTGCAGGATGAGCTCTGCTGGAAAACTTCACCAACTGAAGGATCTTGTTGATGCTTTGCGACCGAAAACCCTCTTTGAAAACGACTTAAAGACTTTTTAGCTTAGTTTTCAACGCCAACAGAACCAATTAACATTATATACATGAATGCGTTTGAAATAACACGGTTTCTTTGAAAGGTTAGTCATCAATGGCGGGCGTCTCACACGGCAACCGCCTGGTATTTATACTCTCCTGCTGAAAGCGCCCAATCCCATTGGACAAGACCCCTCACGTGCTCCCTTCTTCCCCCTCGCTGCTTTAACACCTAGAAAATATTCCCTTAAAACGTATCGCATCGAAACCTCCTTCTATTTGTATACCCTAAATAACTCCGAAACGCTGTTTTACAATTAAACACGTTTATGTTTACGACGGCGGACGAACTACTATAAGTGTAACAGACACGTACGTCAGAGTATTTTTTTAAAAGTGCGACATAACTGGTCTCCGGACATCACATGACCATTCTAGAACATTCTGTCGATTCCCCTCTTTAGTGTCTGTTAAATGATTACATTGTGGCTCTTTTCCGTGGCTTTTGTTGTCAGCTTCTGACGAGTGTCGGACATCGGTCATCCCTGCTGCTTGAAAAATCTTACAAAGAGAACTATGATATGATAGAGCACTCAGCAACGCTGAAGGGAGGAGAACGCAAACTAATGCGCATGCGCACTTTCTTGACATTGATTGGCTTCTCATTTGACGACGCCTTACTCATCTTTTGTGTAAGAAACGCCGTACATCTTCATTAAACCTATTCCAGCAAGCTTCATCAGTAGTCAGTCACTGTTAAACACATCCTAAGACGAATACATAGAAAGAGGGAGACAATATAACAAAATAAAACAATAAAAAAACATTTAATCAACACACGGAGCAATTAAATCTCTGTGCAGTATACTTTCTATGATTGAAAATCCGCGTTTTGTAAATTTGTATAATAAAACTATATGAAATATAAGTTTTATCCAAAATAAAAATGTGTTATTATTTACCCATGGTGCTACAATCCTGTTTCCTTTTAGTTTTCTGTGAAACCCAACAGGGAATTTTAGCTAGTATGACAGCCTCAGTCACCATTCACTTTGATTAATGTTTTATCCGTGCAACGAAAGGACATACTCTAAATAAACATTGCCTGTTATATTCTACGAAATAAATAAACATAATACGGATTTAGAACAACATAAAGGTGATGACAATTTTCATTTTGGTCAATCTATCTCTTTATTCCGTTTCACTTATTCAGCAACAGCATTTGAAACAAACTTTCCACAAGAGGGCATCATAAGCCTTATTTTGAATGGAAAACGCTTTTACTATTATGTGTTCTACCTTGCAGTGCTGCTATACAAAACTTACTAAATTAACATGTATTTTTAAATAGACTTACACTTGTAATTGCACATTTACTAAAAGAAATGGAATAGCAGTGTCCTCTGCATAACTTTGCTTTTGTAAATATTTAAAGAGAGCTACATGACATAACTTATGTCATACGTGTTGATTCATGTTGTCATGTTTGTTTTTTATTCTCATTTTTGTCTTTAAGGGAACCTCTAAGTAGCTGTACATAAACAACCCCTGTATTTGCTCATACGTCAGATGAAAGGCTTCATTATGCCATGTGGCTCCAAGGTCAAGAGTTCATAACCCGACATTCCAGAGGGTCACCTCCCATATTCAGGAAAACACTTTCACATCTGACTATGGATAGAGAGAGATATGGCCACGATGGGAGAAAATATATATGTATTCATGCAACTGTTATGTATGTCGAAGATATGGCAAGCCTTTTCATTGTTACATGCAGTATCATCACCAGAGTATATTGCTAAGCACTAAGCTCTACTAGATGTATTGCAATTAAATAATCTTGGTAACACTTAATAAGGTCACATTAGTTCATGTTAACGAATGCATTAGCTAATATTTACAATGAGCAACACATTTCCTTGCATGTGTAAACATACTTGGCAATAAAGCCTATTCTGATTCATTCATTCTGATTTGTTACAGTATTTAATTGATAAAATGTTTTTATAATATATTACAAAAATAAAACTGCTGTTTTTTTTGTATTAGGGTCATTAATTAATTTTAATATAAACACATTTTAATAATGTATTAGTAAATGCAGAAATTAACATTAACTGAGATTAGCAAATGCTTTAGAAGTATTTTTCATTGTTAGTTTATGTTAACTAATGTGGTTAACTAATGTTAATGGGACCTTTTTGTTAAGTGTTACCAAATTCTCTGTAATTTTACAGATGGTTTTCTTTATAATTTGACAAATTTCCTTAATTTTTTTAAAGAAAAACAATTTAATTCAAAGGGTTTGACAACGATTATAAATGCGAGTAAAACAAAGGAAATCTTAGAATCAGGGCAGGCAGGGATTCTCGTTCAGGACTAGATTTTGTTGCATCTTCTCCCGTCTATGCAGATGCTTTGAGTAGGCCTGGTTCTGAGGCATACATATGCATGAGAAGTGAAAAAACGACATGAAGCCTCTGAGTACATCTTCATTGACACTCAAAAGCAGCATATCAATGTTTTCAAGACAGCCAGATGCTCCAAAACAAAGTTTTCTATCTTGCAAGGGTGCTGCCTCATTAGTGGCAAATCACGACTCTGACATTTACACTGTAAGCAGAGGTAAAGCATTTCCATTTCTTTTAGAATGGAGCGGAACATTTCAGTCAGACAACATAAGTCTGTTTGTTCGGGAAAACAAGCCAGGAGACGAGGCAGAGGCAGAATATAAAAAAAAACGAAAATGCAAATCAAAAGTAAACAAATATATCCTACAAAAACAAACAGACACAACCATGCATTTGTGCAAGAGTTTAACTCACAAACAACCATACAAAAGATGTTGCATTTTTCCTTTACTTATGTTTTAAATTAAGCATATCTGACCAAATGCAATTGCAAATGGAAAACATCAACCAATGCTTGCGTATATATTTTGGACCACCTCAATGGCCACTTCTTCTATGGCAGTTAATTATTGAAAGTATTCAAAGTAGTGTGCGCATGTCCCAACGTAACTAGAATAGGTGCTCAGTCAAAAATAATCAACATGTTTTATCTGCTCTCATTTAACTTTAATATATTACGACCCAAACAATGCCTTAGTCATGCAGTGCAAACAACAACAAGACCTTTCTTGGGTCAAAACATCGCAATTGCAATAAGTTAATAATTTATTGCCAGTGGATTATTAATTAGTTAATCCCACAATCAAGTTCTTGTAAGTAAATGTTTAAGACCCAAAAGCCAGTTTTTGGTCCAGAAAGCGGTTAGTGTATAAGGAAAGGCCAGTCTAAAAACAGGTCAGCATGCTCTTTGCCTTGAATCAAATCAGTTGGCAATGACAGACAGATACTGCTATCGCTAAACATTTAACAGATCAGAACATCTGATTTACTACTATCATATCAGAGAAAGTATCAAAACTTCACTTACGATTTCACCCTTAATTCATGTTGAGCCATGACAGATGTCCATGTCTTAAATTGCTTCACATCAGGGACATGCTGATTTAAATTTATAAGAAGGAATAAATGCAGATGAGGTGTTTCATGATGAAATAATAATAATACATTTTGTCCCCTGTAGATAATTCTGAAGGTTGTGGAACCACATATTGAGATGACGTAGGTCTCTTGGATGGTACTTGGTGTAGATGACATTGAGATATTTTAGATTATGATTGAGGTCATACTGTTTATGGAAAGTGTTTATTGTGGTATATGGAGTATTTGCCAGGGCTTACAAAGTGATAAAGTAAAAATTATACAGTAAACAAACTTATAATAAAGTTCATTAAAATGTCATTACTTAACAGAACAGGAATTAATTAAAATATAAAGAAAATAATAATCGGAAGTTCATAGACGTTTTGAATGTAATAATTATGTCTGAAAATGTTTACTTGTTCATGCATTAATGCATGTGAATATTTGAGCTTTGACACAATACTGGGCACTTTTTATTTCATTTTATCAATAATTGTATTGTAATCTAATGAATAGTTAAGAACATGTATTGTATTTTTTTTTGTACAGTTTGCATGGATTAACTCAAACTCTATTCTTAAACAGGCTCCTGGGGATTCTTGAAAATGTTGCTAGAATTAAGAGCCACAAAAAACTTGTTCCAAAGTTGGAAAGTTAAAAAAGTTTGAGTTTACCTCTTTCTGTTTTAATAATGTATAAACTAATGTTAACGTGGAAGTATTATCATGTTTATTTATTCTGACCTATACACCGTGAAACTTCCAAATAATAGAAAGATATATTTTTTTGCATTAGGCCTTAGTATAAAATAGGTTAAAGTTTGTTTGTACAGATGGTGTGTGGATGCCAAAATAGCTATCTTGTGTCAAACAGAACAAAACGCCATTGTTCTAACAATAAGCTTCATCATAATTGTATGACCTCATAATAATCCTCTTTCGAAGAGGAATATGTTATATGAAGAGGACATCATGGAATAGGCTATGCTATGTGTGAAAATAAAGGGAAATATTGTGTTTAAAAAATCTTGTCAATAATAAAAGCAAAGAAAAACACAGAACTTTCAAAACTCTGTCAACTATCCTATCGTTTTATATAGCTAGCAATGATTTAAAAATAATAATAAATATTGTTATAATGTTTATAAAATAAATGTTATATTATATTAATACATATTTTTGTTATTATGCTATTATTGTTATTACAACAACAACAATACTAATACTAATACATTTAAAGTAATCTCCAGCGTCATGACCGCGGAAGTCGATGGGCTTTCAAGCCCACTTCATCTCTAGTTGGTCTTGATAGATGTAAAGCGCAGCCTCCTCCTACTGGCTCCTCCCACTGAAATACACACAGACACACAGAAAGCGGGAGAGGTATTTAAAACTTTTTGAGATCTGTCACTAGCTTTATCATCCCAAAAACCGTGGCATTTGTCGCACGATTAATTACCACACTGATAGAAGATTTGTCTCTGGTGCTTATTTATCAGCCGAAGGAAACGTTACACCGTGAACTCCCTAAGAAAGTTTTCTTCAGCATTACTGAAGATTCGCTGGTATGTCACTTTGTTTATGTCTTTACTTTTTGTTACGTGCAAATTGTCTTAGAATGGTTGTAAGACCAGATTAGGGATATTGTAAGAAATGTAGTTTAATAGCATGTTTACAGTCGCGTGCTCACTCCATAGACGCGCATGCACGTTTCTCAGCACGTTGAGTCTTTCGTGACAAAACTAGAACGCATCCACTATGATCAATGAAGTTGATGCCTACAATGCATAGTGACGTTCTTTAAGTGCACGTAAAGATATAAAGCACATTAGAATTCATAAGTGACTGTAGGATGTTCATGTTCGTTTTTTAAACTGAACTAATGAGTTTGAAGTATGCAGGATATCTGCAGATGTTGTGATTTGGTCATGAGCTGTGAAACTTGAGGTTAGCTAATTGTGGTGCCTTCTGACAGCTGAACTGCAATGTGTTGTGCTGCAGAAAAAAATAACTGTATTTTTCTCCATTAACACGAAGCCCAACTCTTTTTTTAGGATGAGAGGACTGCCCTGCACAGGAATTTCATTTAATCAAATTAATGTACATAGTTCACATAACACTGAGGTACAGTCATGACATGAATCTCTTTCAGTGCTTGTAAAGACAAAAGCCTCTTCCATTTACTTGTTGCAGGTATTGTGAAATTTTCAAACAGGCCAGTAAGTATTAGTCATTACACCTTTGGAACAGCGTTGTCTAATAAAACTGAAAGTTCAAGCGACTGATATAAAACAGAAAATACTCATACATATGATGCCTTGTGTCATTGAGTGATTAGTGCATTGATTAGATAAGGTTCTTCAGTGGGATTAACAGCAGGGAAATTCATGTTAATTACGTTAATTGTCTTCAGTGGACATACAGTTCTAGCCCAGTGGTTGTTATCTGGTGGACTGGACCCTAAAATGTGTTGTTAGTCTGTTCTGATAAGGTCACAGACATCAGGGAAAGCAGTGCACATGACATACTTAGTTTGTATGTCAACTTTTAAAAGAGAAGACAAAACGCTTTCCATATCTTTTGTTGTTGGTGGCTAATGCTGTGCAACAAATTCAATTCTAAAATATTTAGGTTCAAATCCATTTGTTATTTGATTGAAGAAGTTAAATTAGTGTTTGATTTTAAGGACATTTTTTTCTTTGTGTACTATAAACAATTTTGGGACTGTGTTGGGTCTTGATGTCTGATATAAAATCAGTCCCGAAGCAACATCACTGGTTTAGACTGCAAAAAAAAAAAATATATATATTCTGCAATACCTGCACTGTCAGATTGTTTTTGTCATTTAAAAAAAAGGGAATTAAAGTATTGCTTATTGTACACCTTTTCTTATCATTTTAAGTCCTCCCAAAAGTGTGCATCAGCATAGCTTATTCAAATCTGTCTAAATGTAAAGCAGAGGATGTCCTTATCACTCTAGTTATCATGCTGTGTTTGGTTACAAAAGAGAAAGTTTTCATCTTCTCAGTTTGTCAAAGTGGTTTAATATAATATTTTATACAACCTTATCCTTAACCTATACATGTGATGTTTAGTTAGCCTACACATTTATAAAGTAATGTCTTTAGTTGAGCCTGTAAGTCTCTTTCATTATTGGTGCATGGCTGATCTCCTCAGAGGGATTTGTTCTGTGTCCCGGTCAGGCTCTTCATGCCTGTCAGACATTAGATGATCCCTGCAAGTGTCTTACGTGAGAAAATGAGGGTTACTGTGTAGTGAATTCCATGGGACAAGCTAGTCTGAGCTCTGTTAATAGGTTAACAGTAAGTTCCCATACTATATATACAGGGAAAAACGGTAAAAGATCTAACCAGACATTTCATGTAATTTTGCAATAAAATGTTGTTAATTTTACAGTTTTTAGAAGTAAAAAATAACAAATCAATGTATAATTTACAGTCAAGAACTGCAAACTGATATTACCAGAATTCCCTGCATGACACTTGAAAGTATTTTGGTTAAATTATCATGTTTTTTTTAATAGTTTTTGTTACCAGTAACAGTTATGTACATTTGGGCTTTATTTTACATCTTCTGTTGTTTAATGAAAGTTAATTGCATTATTTAAGTATCATGTTTGTCACCATGCCATCATTTTGTTTTGTGTTTGCATGAATGACTTTGTGCACCTTCTGTATATTAGTATATACTTTTTGT
The DNA here is from genome assembly GCA_027564155.1 of Gymnocypris eckloni scoliostomus. Taxonomy (NCBI): domain Eukaryota; kingdom Metazoa; phylum Chordata; class Actinopteri; order Cypriniformes; family Cyprinidae; genus Gymnocypris; species Gymnocypris eckloni. The sequence goes on along the minus strand of CM050419.1, from coordinate 20,044,500 downwards.
GCTATTTGTGATGAGCTTTGATTCTTCCTGTGGCTTTCTCTTTTACCACCTGCATTATTATGGTGGTTGTCAGTCAGTATGTTAAAGGTACAAAACAGATTTTAATAGCAGTGTTTGTTGATTAACTTAGCGGTTTACAATTCAAATGTCCTTGTTTGTAAATTACAGTTTTATACTGTAGAATTTACAGTTTTGTTCTGTAAATGTGTAAAAAAACAGCTGCCAAAATAATTTTGTAAAAACTACAGATTTTTTTTTTTACAGTGTGATTATTGTTGTGGAGATAAGGTGAGGAGTGAAGGTGGTTTCATGAGGACAACAGACCTGTGACTGTTATCTGATTCAAGACCCCTGTGACATGTTGATTCAGGTCCTCAAAGTTAGCGAGCACTCACTCTCAGCTTATTACTTTCTAAAAAGATAGAGGGAGACGGAGGAAGTTCAGTGCTTTTTGGAGAAAACTACATACACTGCACATAGCAGAGAAGATTAACACAAGATTACGTATTTTAATAAATGTTATCACCTTTTCATCTTCTTTTCAGTCTTTATCATATTGGCGTTCTGCGAGTAGTCACTGATGATTCATAACTAGAGGCGTATGAGTAAAAGTTGCATGTTGATGCAAGTGTATGTTTGTTACTTCTCATGTTCTGATGTGACTCACAAATAGAGGTAACACACACATATGTGCAGATGTTCCATCCGTGTGTGCGTGTGTGCAATGTGGTCTTAGTGACGGCCATGAGGTGTGATTTAGTGTGTGTTTGTGTGCATGCTGTGTGAATGAACGTGTCCGGTGCTAAAGATGCGAAATTGGCCCAGTGAGTCGAGTAGATTGATCAATCTGTATCACTGTTGGAGGTTGTGGTTTTGTTTGAGTGCAGCTGGCCACTTCATGTCCCCAGTGTGTCACTGTTTGACACGCGGCTACGCTCACAGCCAACACGGAGAGGATCCATTTGGGCCGACTAGCAGATCTTCCATTATAAACATCTCAAAGAGGCCCCCGTCACCGTTCACTTACACTAACGGGAAACCACACTCTGTTTAGACTGAATGACTCAATCCAAATAAGATGCATTAGCAGTCAAAAGACTCATGTTGGACTTCACTATGGTTTTCAGGAGGCCTCTACTACCAAAGTGGCCCTAGATGATGTGCTCTACAGGTACCCACATTTTCATAAGTACTCATGCCATGTTTCTTGGCTGGAACAATGTAGGCTGCAGTGAGTTTTATTTATACATGGCTAGAAATAGTTGTGGTGTGTTATTCTCTAGAGGTCATGCTGTATTTGGTCTGTCCTCTCATGCTGCGATGGTTTTCAGAAGGATATGGTCAAAACATAGCGTAAAGACTCCATGGAATAAAAACAATCTGAGTTTTATTACTTTTAGTCCATGTTTGTTAACTTTGATGTTGTCTCTTTTAAAAATAAAAGTTCTTTTTTTGGCACCTTTAAAATCCATGAAAAAAAGAGGGGTGTGCGATTATTTTATCGTCTGCGATAATATCGTAATTGTTGTTATATTGATATGCTAGCTGGCATTATTGAGAATGTCACTCATTTTGCAAAAATATAAACGAAAGTCCAAAAGACTCTGGGCCTCATTTACGAACCGAACGTATTACAGAAAAGTGGGCGTATGCAAAACTTGGAATTTTATCAGTATGGATGTGAGCGGTGGCTACGCTCAAATCTCACATCTGGTCTCAGCTCGTGTACGCAAAGTTTTTTTTTTGCCTGAACTTGCGCACAGCATAATAAATCTGGTGGAGAACTGTAGAGTGACATCATTTTGTTCATTTGGGTTATTTTCCTGACCGACATGCTTATGAGAAATTTGACCGCAGATACTGAATCAGGCACTCTTTCTTTACTTAAACTGCATCTGACAGAAGTGTCAACAGCTTTCCTGCATGTCTTTTAAAATAAAAGTCTCGCATCAGAAAAGCATTTAGAATAAAGTTTTTTGTTGATGTCGTTTCTTTGGCTGTATACAATCCAACTGTCTCGCGACCCACTTTTGGGCTGCATATACCACAGATGTATAGAAATTATACATTGATAAAAAGAAAACAACTGCGCTGGTATCGGATTGGATCAGTATCGGCCGATCCTCAGAATTTTCGGTATCAGATCTTATCGTTTCTGAAAAAATTGGATCACTGACGAGTAAGATTAGAATGTTTTTTGTTTTATTCAGGGCTTTAGCTTTATATGCACGAATAGCAGTGTAAACCACAGACCGTGAGGATTCATACATTGACGCATCACGCACGTGCAGTGCTTCTGTGAAAGGAGAAAAACTGAAATTAAGTCTTTTAAAAGAAATAAAATAAATAGTACTACACAAAATATATTATAGGTTATATGCCTAATATAATTAACATAAACAAAAGGGAAAAAAACTGCAACAAGTATTGGCTACGTTCATTTTTGTAAAAATCAATGTGCAGCGCACAACAAATATTTTTGGGCATGTGAAGGATTTTACACTGATATTAGAACATGAGTGAAGTACAAAGCCTTATTTAAACTACAAGTATAAACCCTGACTTAGGTTACATAATGAATAGTTTAGCAACCAAATGCTACAAATATGGCAAAAAATGTAATATTTGGATTCTTGTGGAATGAGACCGGCTCGTGAGCCCAATGCCGTTTTAGTTTTGCTTGTATGCTGTGTATAATGAATGCCACTATTTTGTGTTTTATTTTATAGTTTGATATATCATTTTATAACTACTTATTTTTAATTCTTGTGCGGTACTAAATACCATTACATTTAAAATATTTGTTGTAGAGTGAGGGGAACTAAATGGGCTATAATGCATATATTTACCAGTATTTTAATATTATAAAATATAATATTATAAAAGTACATAAATTAATATAGCCTAATTGTTTGCAATTACAAGGTTAATTTCTCTTTAATGAGATTACTTTCTCCTTTTGGCCGGTGTCCTGACATTTTATCCTACCCGTCGGATTTTCCTACCGGGGCTTACTGCGCATGCGCACATCAATATTGCATCCTTTTTCACACACAAAAACAACACTATTTAATGTATCTGCATTACTGTAAGGTTAGGTTTAGGGTTGGGGTAGGTGTAGATGTTAATAAAACACAATCTAATAGGCAAAAAAAAATATTTATTGCTGGTTTCCAGTAGCTGTATCCCTTCTGGCCTCAACCGTGAATATAACGCATAATTACTGTATTTACATTACTGTAAATGTAGGTTTAGGGTTGTGTTAGATGTAGACATTAATAAAACCTAATTTTACAGGTAGCATTTTTCGGTATCGAATTGTACTACCTACTGTTTTAATGGGAGGTAGCAAAATCTGACAGGGTGGCACAAATCGACAGAACAGAGGGTTAGTTTCTCCATGTCGTAAACTCTTGGGGCGAGGCTTCTAAACCAGGGTGTTTTTAGGGGTATGATATTCAAACGGCGATTGTTTTCTGCCGCCACATTTATCAACGTGCAATCATTCGTACGATGAGATTGGTGGCACCCGAATCACACGTGAACTCTGTCATAAGTTGATTTGTGCGCACGGATCTGTGCTCGTTTCTACGTTACAGTGTTAATTTTGACAGGCATTTTTGATTTAGTCTTAGTCTTTATCTTGAGACAAAAATGCTTAATAGTCACATTTTAGTCATTTGAGTCTTTCATAGTTTTAGTCGACGAAAAGTCATTGCATTGTCAACTTTTAGTCATTATTTTTAGTCAAACTGCAGTTACCAACACTTATTTTGGTAGCTATTTTATATGTAGCATTTAAACAAAAATAGTCTTCGATTCTTCTCTCTTTAGACCAAATCAAATAAGCTAATAATATATGCCTTCATGGTAACATTCTCTTTATTTGTTTAATCCAAATACAAAATACAGAGATATATACCACAAATCAGCCAAACAATATCGAGATATGAATTTTTGCTCATATCGCCCAGCCCTATGCTCTTTATTAGGTGTCTGTTTGTAGTCATCTAGCCACAACATTAAAGCAGTGGAGGAATAACGTCACAAAAAGGTGCCAACCCTTCTCTCGAGCTGGGTTTCAGAACTCCTGGTAAAAAGCAGTTCTAACCCTGTTTCTAAATTAAAGGTGCGGTATGCATAAAACTCTTTAGAAACCAGAACCGGGCCCAGTACCAAAACAAACTTGTAGCCAATCAGCTGTAAGGGGCGTGTCTACTCATGATGCGAGGAGAGAGCGCTCGGGGCACATGATGGACATTAGCCGAGCGACTACAGAAAGATAGAGATGGATGGCAGATAAAAACAAGAGGAAAACCTCTGCGGAACAAAAGAAGGCTTACACTTTGTTTACACTGGACGCGATAAAGCGACCATTGAAAATCATTTGAAATTTGTGTCAATATGTCATAAATAGAACACGGCAGCAGTTTACTGTCTGGGATTTGTCATGTCGCAGCGCGACATCCAATGTAGACAGCATTACTGATTATAATGAGTTCTATAGTATTTTGTCGTGCCACACTGCTCACGTCTGGTGTAGACATGGTCATACGATAAGGCAAGAAGTAGGGCCCGTGTAAATATCGGATCAGAGGTTGCTTTTGTAGTTCTTCTTGATAAGTGAGTAACATTGGTTTTGCTTTGTTTCACAGAACTAATCTTTGCTGTATGCATGTGAGGGGCGGAGCTCCAAAATAGGGGCGAGACCCTTTTGGGGTAGGGGCGTGTTTGTTTTGGTGATTTCAAATGTCAACATTGGTACCAGAAATCACTTACTCCACCTTTAACAAAGGGTGAAATGTACCTTTACCTGGGGAAATAGAATTCATAAATGGGTTCAGAGCTATGAGAACCTAGGGTTAAGTGATTTTATGTTTTATTTTAGATTGTTAAAATGTTCTTCACACTAGAACAAACTGTTCAATGCAAAGGAGAACTCAAAATGTTTTTTTTTATTGCATCACTGCAAAAACTCTGGAAACGTTACTTTTGAAATTGTACAATGAGCATTTTCTGCCTAATACCAAACTATGGTAAAACCAAAAAGTCAGATGAGTTTGGAATTACATCGTAAGCCTTTATTTTTGGATGAAATATTGGCAGCTTAAAAAAAAGGAGAAGCCCAGTCTTGTCCAAATGTATTGTTTCAGTAGGAAATGTCAGTGCAGGAAAGAACATTTCATTCATCAAACCAGTTCATGGGCTCTTTAAAGGACTGCTTTTGACATTTGAGGGATTGGCTTAGGAACAGTTTGCCAAGTTGAGCTCATCTTAACACTGGAATGCATATTCTGCAAATCCTTGATTTTGTACAGAATATAATTTTACACAATAAACCTAATGTGATAAACACAAATTCTGACCTGCTTGTGAATTTATCTGTATCTTTCATTGAGTCAGTTTCTCATTTTGAACTGAATATGGATGGTTTTATAGTTTTAAGGCACACTTCTTCCTCCAGAGTGAAGTGCCTCTTTGAGTTCAGAGTGAGGCTGCGTATTAAACCATATGGTGTTCGCCACTCCACCTACACAGTAATAGTGTGTAGTAGCTACTTATTATGTTCAGTCTGGGGTCTGCTGCCTTGAATTTGTTAATGACTTTTCCAGACTGTTTCTGAATGTTATTGTACTATATCTTTTTGCCGAGAAATAGAGGGAGAGAGACATAATCTTTCAGCAGGAGTCATATGAGGTGATTGGTCTCTAAACTGATACAAACACACTATAGGCCCATTTTAAAACTGACTGAGTTAAATAGAGTTGCCCATGTGCTAAAATGTTTTTAGTTTAGGGTCCATTATTATTGTTCCACTGGTCCAATTTTGGTCTACATGCTTAGAAAGTTCAGATATTATGCTCACACAGCTATTAGAGAGGATGATATTCGCTCTGGTCAACTAATTAATTTAAATATAACATACTCTGTAACATAACACCAATGGGCCAAGGACAGTGTTTTTGTACTTTACTCTTGTTTTGTTTGGTTTATTTTTGTTTTGCCCCAACCAGGCAAACAGATTTTTTTGTTAAGTGCTTTATTTTGTTTCGTTTAATTGTTTTGCCTAATCCAGGATAGATATATATTTTTTTTCAACCAGGTAGCAGAATTATTTTTGAAGTGATTTAAATGATTTTGCTTTGGTTTGCTCTTGATAACATCCTCTTATATCTGAGGACATTAGAATGCCTCTGCTCTTGGTGTGAGAATGGCAAGAGAGGGGGACACCAAATCAAAAGCAGAGGGCACTGGCTTCGGGCCCCTATCCTGGAAGTGCAATATTTGTTGAGATTCTCCAAAAATGACTTCCCAGCCTCAGCAGCTGCCGTGTGTGAATGGCCCTTTGTCCCTGCAGCTGTTTGCAGCGAGAGAGCGAGAGAGAGAGAGAGAGAGAGAGAGAGAGAGAGAGAGAGAGAGAGAGAGAGAGAGAGAGAGAGAGAGAGAGAGAGAGAGTGCTCGTGCTCGTGCTCGTGCTCTCCTCATCTTACTAAGAGAAAAGGCAGAAAGATAGGAGAAAGAAAGAAGAAGAGAGAAAGCTAGAGATGGTTTCAGATGCTGATGAAGTTGTGGCTTTCGTTGCTCCTCTCTTGGGGACACCCCAATGTAGCATGTGGTTGCTTTTAACCATTGATAAATGTTCTGATTGGCATTTGAGGTTTTAATCCACCTGTGTCACTGTGCATCTTAGTGTAGCTTCTTTGTGTTTTGTTTTACACACAAGGGGCTGTTAAGGGACTGTTCCTCACCCGTTGCTGCATGGGTGGCTGCTTGTGCTGAATGTAACTGCTAAACCCATTAGTGAAATGCTTGGTTTTGCCATGAAAAACCTGTGATGCTGTTTGGTCAGGATAATAAGAGTGTTATTGGCCTGCATGTGTACATGTATCTATGCACACTGTGTGGGATGGTGATGTATGCCTCTTAAAATCTGCTACTTTCATAATAGGTAATCTTTTTGAGCTAATGAAAAAAACATCAGAGAGGCAGCAGTGTTGAGTTGAGTTGTGCGACAGTTACATACTGGAGTCTTGTGGTGCTCTGATGTATAAATTCTTCGAAATATTAACCATTTTAAGGCTTTATAATAATAAACTGTCTGAAAAGAATAGGAAATTGCTTTTAAGATTGATGTTAAGATCAGTTTTGCTGATGTTTGCACCTACAATCACCATTATTCACTTCAAAAACCCTGAACGTGTATTACAGGGTTGGGATGGTGGCCATGGAAAACTTTTCATTTTCACTTTTCAAAAAGTTCACTTTGTCAAAATGGAATTAAACGAACTGAATCGAGTCTGACGTGACATTTCAGAGGCTCTAAGCAGACGTAAATGTTTGAATGCCAGTGTGGAATTGTTTGAAAGGTTTTTATTTGATGACTCAATATCTGTCATTAAGCAGATGGTATGTTTATTATTGCACCATTTTGTCAGGTAGTGGACTGAGTGAAACTTTGTGTGGATAATGCATGCTGTATTTAAACTCTACCAGTGTGGCATATGTTGGCTTAAGCCCACCCTCCAGTGAACTCCGATTGGCCGCTTCATCTCTCAAGTTCAGTTGTGGTCATGTTAATTAGCTGTCGTCTGTTAATGGTACTAACGGCAAACTCCAGGTGTCTAATCTGACTCTTATCTTCACTGCAGCATATATTTTATTGTGTTGTTTAAATCACTATGCATATTGAAAAGTGGCTGTTATTTTCACAGTATTTTTGATACTGTGAATTCTTTATGCATTAGTTTTTTTATTTTCTTGAGATTAGACATGTTTGAGTTATTATGAAACAAGTGTACATTATTGAAAGTGTGTCCAGAATGTAACTTGGTTCAAGTTCACTTATTTGAATTATTTTGTGTAAATGTAAGCTTTCATTTATTAAAGGAAGTCTCTTATGCTCACCAAATATGTATTTATTAAATCAAAAGTACTGTAAATTATACTTTTTTTAAAATATATTTTAAAATGGCAAAGTGGCTCTTTTGATCATGCAGCTGAGGTTGTTAGATGACTTATCTCTTGTTCTCTTCATTCCCACCATTCACACAAGGCTTAATTAGTGGGTTAAGATTAACAAGTGCTGCCACCTCAACCAGAGCCCTGCTGTCTCTTCCCATCTAAGCGCACAGGATGTGATATTAAGACCCTAATACCCTGCTGTTTGGTCACTGACTGACATCTTTCTCTCTCTCGTTCTACAGAGCTAGTGGGGACCGTTCAAGAAGACACCCTGCTGCTACTTTTTCTGCCGCGTCTGGCTTCAGGAAAGCGTTCTGTTCCAGCTATGTGGCTAACGGCACACATACGCCCCTCCACCATCCTGTTTTTGACCCTCAGCAGCTTGGCCTCTGCAGGTAAGCACTGTTATCCTTGTAACCATCATCTCTCTCTTGGGATTTTGGAATTACAGGTCAAGAGTGAGTGAATGTGGCATGACGTTGCAGGAGCCGTCTATTTCATCTGTTCTGTTTGCCTTATGAAGATGAAGGAATGACTGGAAATTTATGAGGGGTGTTTTAAGCAGCCTTACAAAAGTGCTGCTATGACATGGCTCATGATGAAGTGAATACCAGTGCTCAAGCACACTTGGGACATTTTGATGGTTTAAAGTGTGTGTTTTATGTAAAGTGAAAATTTCTGGTCACCAAGCAGTGCCAAACGGACCCCATCTGCCTTTGTTTAAACAAATAGATAGACTCCAAACTCATGCCACTGGTTAAGCCAAAAGCTGACATATCAAACCACTCAATGAAACAGCAGTGTTTGGAAGCGTGCATAGTAACGTTACTGTAGCAAGAACAAACCTCAGTACTTAAGTGGGTGATTGAAGTTATCTTCAAATATTTGTGCCATTAAGACCAGTATTTTTTTGTTATTCACATGGCTATAAACAAGATTCTATAAACAAGGGATGAAAGTTAACTATACACTTGCAATATTTTGATATAACAGACGGTTCATTTTTACATAGTTTTTTTGTTGTAGTTGGCTTATTCTATCTTTTGAAGTTGATTTAGTCAGCTTTACTCAAAAATGGCATTTCAATTTTGTAATATAAACATCTTGTTTGTTAAGAAAGTGCAAAATTACACCACCATACATCAATATTTTACAAAAATGTGAAAACTATCCTGGATTGCTTTTGAAATCATTAGCTCTTGAAATTACATTGTAATAAGTACACATTATAATACGATGCTGTGAGTTCTTTTTGTTTTAACTTTTAATTGTTCTGAAGGTTAGATTTGTTTTAGCATTCATAGCATGTAACTTAGTTACAAAGTCGCTTGTGCATTTGTATAATTTTGTATTAATGCAAGTTCGGGTCTGTAGCTTTTTTAATCTTTTTGAAAGAATAGTCTTGTGCTCAGCAAGGCTGCGTTTATTTATTTTAAACTAAATTTAATTTTTACAATTGAAAGCAAATATTTTAAATTTAAATTTATTTTAAAATGTAATTTCTTCTTGTCATGGCCAAAATGAATTTTCAGAGGGCTACAGTCTTCAATGTCCCACGACTTTTCAAAAATAATTTTAATATGTCGATTTTGTGCTCAAGAAACTTTTTTTTAATCATCACAGTTTAAAAAGGTTGATCAATAGAAAGTTAAAAAGAAAAGCATTTATTTGAAATAGAAATGTTTTGTAAATATTTTGTAATAAATTACTTCACAGTCATTTTTGATAAACCTCATTGCAAAATAAATTTATTTATTTTTAATAAAAAACCCTGACCCCCAAACGTTTAGTGTATCCGATTAATCTTACATGTGATGGGGTCTTTGAGTTAATTAACATACTATCATATTTCTTCAGTTAAAAATCGATGTGCCTTTTTCATTTCATCTTGTTTTCATTGACAAAAAACATTACTAAAGATTTTCATCAGTAACCTCGATGACGAAATTCACACTAAGCAATATTTGACTGGATTTAGTGTTACACAGAAAGCGGGGCATGTTCTTTGCAGTGACTCTTCGTAGGGCGTGTTCTCGATAAGCTATGCTCGCCGCTCATTGTCTTGACAGAGTGAGGCAGTGTTGCCTGTTTTGTCAGGCAATCACGATTCGCCCCCTGTGTTCGGAATTTCCCCGGTTCCTCCCAGCATGAGTCTTCTAGATCTGGCTGTCAGAGAGCAAAGGCCGGGGGATTTGCATTAAGAAAGCGCTGACAGCCTCAATCTCTCAGCCTGAGACACCAGTGCCGCACGTCAGCTATGCCTCCTCTAACCCGACTCAGGCAGCTCTATCTGTGATTGATCAGGACTTGTTGACTCAGTCTCTTCAGAAGAGCGATGATTTGTTCCCCTCTGGCACAACAGCTTGACAGATAGTTGCATGCCAAGAAAAAAAGGGAAAGAAAACAATATGGCAGCAACAAAACAAACATAAGAAACAGGCAAAATTACGAAAGTCATCAAGTCTGGGTTCTCGGGATGGATTATGATTTAAGAGCGCACGTATTTCACATCGTTCTATGATTTTGCTCTCACTTATTCTGTCGAACATCTTTTTGTTGATAACAGAACTCACTGACCATTCTCAGCGGTTTTGTGATTTCTGTGTCACTCAAACCGAATGCTTTTCTTCTGGAGTTACAGACCAAATCACATTCCTGAGGTGTAGATATTGGAATCAAATCACTCAATAATAACATTAATAAAATGTATCCGATATGAATGACTAGGCTTGTCATTTAAAACAACAAGCCACTTTTCAATCAAAATAATTAACTAATTATCATGCTTATCAATTATTAGTTCACCAAATAAATCATAATTAACAGCCTACATGGTCAAAATGTTTTTTAAATATATTTTTTATCTATAATCTTCATGAAAGCTACATTTATTTGATCAAAAAACAATTGTGAGATATTTTTGCAATTTAAATGAATGTAAATTAAAATGTAATTTATTCCAGTGATAGCAAAGCTGAATTACTTCACTCTTCAGAGTCACATGATGCTTCTGAAATCATTAAGTTGGCTTGTGAAAGCCAACTTACTGAAATCCTATTTAAACTTCTTATTATTATTCTTCTGAGACTAAATTTGCAATTCTATCTCCTCCTAGAGCTTTAACTCTACAGAATCCAAACTCAGCCCAGGTCTTCAGACTGTTCTGACTCGGTATGCTATATCTTTTCTAACTGATCAGACTTATGATTTTCATAAAACTGAAGATTAAAGATGATAAAAATCCCATAGATTTACACTGACGGAATGTTCAGATGAGCCAAGACAATTCAAACTCCAACTGTCAAAATTAAAATCTAAACAGACTGAAGCCCATTAGACTCAATCAGACTTCCCTTCTATGTACTATTTGTATCCATTTCAAACTAATTTAAGCTTCAACTCTATCTAATTCTATTTCTAATCTATCAAAATCATGCTAGCAACATGCTAGTAACATGTTAATCATGCTTGAAACATGCTAATCATGCTAGAATCATGCTAGGAACATGCTAGTAACATGCTAATCATGCTAGTAAACATGTTATCAATATGCTTGCAACATGCTAATAATGCTAAAATAATGCTAGCAACATGCTAATCATACTAAAATCATGCTAGCAACATGCTAATCATGCTAAAATCATGCTAGCAACATGCTAATCATGCTAAAAGCATGCTAGCAACATGTTAATCATGCTAAAATCATGTTAGCAACATGCTAATCATGTTAAAATCATGCTAGCAAAATGCTAATCATGCTAAAATCATGCTAGCAAACATGATAATCATGCTAGCAAACATGATAATCATGCTAGCAAACATGCTAATCATGCTAGCAACATGCTAACAACATGGTAATCATGTTAAAATAATGCTAGCAACATGATAACAACATGCTAATCATGCTAGCAACATGGTAATCATGCTAAAATCATGCTAGCAAACATGTTAATAATGCTAGCAACATGCTAATCATGATAGCAACATGCTAGTCACATGCTAATCATGCTAGCAACATGCTAGCAAAACATGCTAATCATGCTAAAATCATGCTAACAACATGGTTATCATGCTAGCAACATGCTAATCATGTTAAAATCATGCTAGCAACATGCTAATCATGCTAGCAACATGCTAGCAAAATGATAATCATGCTAACATGCTAATCATGCTAAAATCATGCTAGTAACATGCTAATAATGCTAGCAACATGCTAGCAACATGCTAATCATGCTAGCAAACATGATAATTATGTTCGCAAACATGCTAATCATGCTAGCAACATGCTAATAATGCTAAAATAATGCTAGCAACATGCTAATCATGCTAGCAACATGCTAATAATGCTAAAATAATGCTAGCAAAATGCTAATCATGCTAGCAACATGATAGTCAAATGCTAATCATGCTAGAAAAACATGCTAATCATGCTAAAATCATGCTAGCAACATGTTAATCATGCTAGCAAAACATTCTAGCAAAATGCTAATAATGCTAACAACTTGCTAATCATGCTAAAATCATGCTAATAATGCTAGCAACATGCTAGCAACATGCTAATCATGCTAGCAAAACATGGTAATCATGCTAAAATCAAGATAACAACATGCTAGTCACATGCTAATCATGATAGCAACATGCTAATCATGTTAAAATCATGCTAGCAACATGCTGATCATGCTAAAATCATGCTAACAAAATGCTAGCAAAATGCTAATCATGCTAGCAACATGGTAATAATGCTAAAATAATGCTAGCAACATGCTAATAACACTAGCAACATGCTAGCAACATGCTAATCATGCTAAAATCATGCTAGTAACATGCTAGCAACATGTTAATCATGCTAAAATCATGCTAGCAACATGCTAGCAAAATGCTAATAATGTTAACAACATGGTAATCATGCTATAATCATGCTAGCAACATGTTAACAACATGCTAGCAACATGCTAACAACATGCTAATCACGCTAAAATAATGCTATCAACATGCTAATAATGTTAGCAACATGCTAGCAACATGCTAATCATGCTAACAAAACATGCTAATCATGCTAACAACATGGTAATCATGCTAAAATCATGCTAACAACATGCTAATAATGCTAAAATCATGCTAGCAAAACATGCTAATCATGCTACCAACATGCTAATCAGGCAACAAACATGCTAACAACATGCTAATCATGTTAAAATAATGCTAGCAACATGCTAATCATGCTAGCAACATGGTAATCATGCTAAAATCATGCTAGCAACATGCTAATAATGCTAACAACATGCTAGCAACATGCTAATGATGCTAGCAACATGCTAGTCACATGCTAATCATGCTAGCAACATGCTAATAATGCTAGCAACATGCTAGCAAAACATGCTAAAATCATGCTAGCAACATGATAATCATGCTAACAACATGCTAACAACATGCTAATCATGTTAAAATCATGTTAGCAACATGCTATCAACATGCTAGCAACATGCTAATCATGTTAGCAAACATGCTAGCAACATGCATGCTAATCATACTAACAACATGCTAGCAAAATGCTAATCATGCTAGCAACATGCTAACAACATGTTAATCATGCTAATATGCTAGCGACATGATAATCATGCTAAAATCATGCTAGCAAAACATGCTATCAACATGCTAATCACGCTAGCAACATTCTAATAATGTTAACAACATGTTTACAACATGCTAGCAACATGCTAATCATGCTAAAATCATGTTAGCAAAACATGCTAATAATGCTAGAAACATGCTAGCAACATGATAATCATGCTAAAAACATGCTACCAACATGCTAATCATGCTAGAAACATGCTAATCATGCTAGCAACATGGTAGCAACATGCTAATCTAACTTATTCGCTACTTTTAAAACTTAAACTTTTAAAACTTTTAAAACTTAAACTTTTTAAACTATTAAAACTTAAACTTTTAAAACTTAAACTTATAAAACTTTTAAAACTAATAAAACTTAAACTTTTTAAACTATTAACTTTTAAAACTTAAACTTAAAACTTAAAAAAAAAAAAAAAACTTTCCAAACTTCTTTAAACTTTACAAACTTTTTAAAACTTTCTGGTCTGGCTTTCGCAAGCCAACTTAAAGTTTGTCTCGACAAACTTTTTTATCTAGTTCTAATATGCTGATTTACAAGAAATCTTATTTCTTTATTTGTTTGTTATTTATATATATATATATATATATATATATATATATATATTTAAAATAGAGCTCTATAACATTTCACTTGTCTTTACTGTCAATATTTATGAATCTAATGTGAAAAGATATTCAATTATTGTGGCAGGGGCATGATTAAATCTTTTTTTTTAACAGTGCACTAAATTTATGTATTAAATACACAACCATACTAAATTCATATCAATCCAAGGCACTCGCGAATTTAAGGCAACATATAAAAGCCTTTATTCAGTTATAGCTTAGGCATTGTAAAGCAGGTAACAAGTGACTGCACACAGATGTGTTTTGGCTAATGAGCCTTCATCAGGGTGTGCCATGGTTTTATACGGTTTTACAGTCGCTTTTTGAATAATGTATATTGAAATGTATTAACACTGTAACACTAACAGTGATCAAGATTGACTTGAGTTGGGCTGCTCACAGTGGAACGGTTCCTGTTAGTGATGGTGAAGCAGGAGGACAATGGCCACTGTTTCAGGACGCCCCTTGAGTTTAGTGAAGTTTGGCCTGAAAACAATCCCACCTACTTCTTCCTTATTAACACTCTTGAGTGAGCATTGTCGGTTTGCACTATATATTTGTTCTTTTTCAGACATTTTGGCTCATTTACCTGGAGCGCATTTATAGAGGCTCTTCCTTTTAAAGTTTATTTATTTAGTAGTATTGTTGATGAAGTTGTCCCAAACCCGTGTCTTGGGTGATGTTGATTTTGATAAATCGGAGTCTAAACAAACTTCATGAGTGCCAGATCTTGGCATGCTCAATATTTTTCTTGTACTCAATCTTTTTCCTTTTGTTTTAGAGAATAGCGGTTTCCCTCAGAGATTTCCTGAAGTCTCTTGTTTTCTAAAAACTAGGACATTATCTAATCTGCAGCATCAAAGTGTCTGCAGCCCTGAGCCCTTTCCACATGGACTTCAGATCACTGCCAGTCACAACCTGTGTTCGGCTCTAGTCATCTGATTGTAGAGATGCCAGAGGTGTGATATATGAACATCTCCATGTCTTTTGAGACCTTGTCACCAGAACGTCTCTTCTTCAATGCTGTATGTCCTGTGACAGCGGAGAAATGTGTTGTCTATATGACAAAACAGCAAGATCTTTCTCTGTGTGTCCCAGTCATGTGACGAGACTCATACAGCAAGCTAGGACCAGGAATAGTTTTTCACAATGTATCATTTTTAGGTCTTTATTTGTAATTCATGTTTAATTACAAGTCAATGAGACTTGCATGTAATAGCTTTATGCCATAATGAACTAATGAAGAACCAAGATGTGAAAAAAACATGTAAAATGTGTTCTCTTTCTTTCATTTCACTTCATTCTTCCGGTGCAAACATTAACATTTGCTCTTTTCACTTTTATCTGCATATTTTTTTTAATCTAAAGGCCTGTTCACAACAAGGTGAATATTCAAAATTTTGTGCGAGACATATTTTGATTTAAATCAACGGTTGCTAATGTGTCTGTTCAGAGTTCAGACCGACACAAACACTTTGTAAAGGTGATGATTTTGTATTATTATAATTTTTTTATTCATGGCGAGGGGATATAATCTCTTTCCTGCAATTAAAGAGCCACTCAGAGCATAAAATAGTACATAAAGTTATGAATTGGTTGCACTTACTGGTTTAGCATCAGTGTAAGATGGTAGGTAAGGTAGGTAAGTAGATGGTAAGGTGCATGCTTTTTGATCGACTTGAGTTCGAACCTGCCTTTTGGCAAAAAAAATGTATCACCTTTCAAATCTCATATCGCATCAGAAAGGCATTTATAAAAAAAAAAATGAAGGAAATAATCAAACAGTTGAAAATAAAAGTATCGGGTAAGGTTAGGGTAGGTGTAGGGAGGGCTTTATTGTCCCAATAAGGTGGCATCCATTTAATTCAATTGAATGTATAGGGGAAAATAATTTTAAGTTCCCATTCTACTTTATAATTGTGTGTGTGTGTGTGTGTATATATATATATATATATATATATATGTGTATGTGTTTATATCTTAGTATTAAATAAAGTATGTGAGTGTATATGTACACACACACACACACACACACGTGTTTACTTAGCTATCTAAATGGGGACATTCCATAGGCGTAATGGTTTTTATACTGTACAAACTGTATGTGCTATTGCCCTACACCAACCCTACACCTAAACTTAGCCCTCACAGGAAACTTTCTGCATTTTTACAATTTCCAAAAAACTTTTAGTTTTTAAACCCGTTTTACAAATTAGGAGGTTAAGGGAGGTTTTAGGAGATTTTAGGAGATTTTGTCAGGTTAACCTCACTTTTGGGTACAAATTTGTCCCAAAAATATGGTTAGCACACACACACACACACACACACACACACACACACACACAATATTGGCAGTAAAAAAATTAAGGGGATAAGGGGGAAAAAATATTGTTGAGCCTTTCTGAGTAAAAAGAAAAAGCCTTTTCTTTTTTTCTGAGTTGTTTGTTTAGTCTCTTGCTCTAAGAAACGACAGCAAACAACATTTTATTTTCATCATCTCATTTAAAATGACTCGTCTGCTTTCCCTCTCATATGAACCAGGCACTGAATCAGACAGACTCTAATAGTGCCTCTCCAAATGTTTGAGGACAAATGATCTATGTGCTTTTTTATGGTTTGTGTGACTGCCTACGTCTAAATGTGCGTACGTCTGTGTGTGTGTGTATGAGGGCTGCCAAATTGTATTGCGCAACCGCTGCAATATGAGCCGCGGTGCTGTGGAGGGAGAGCGATCCAAACCACCACACTCCACACACTGCTCCAAACTGGAAGGAGAGAGAGTGCGAGAGAGAGAGATCTACTTCCTAAACCAGATGTTGCTGTGTGATTTAAGTGTTAGTAACCAGACTCCTTCACTGCTCTTGTGTTGGCACAAGGGAGAGGTGTTGGGATGTTTACATAGCAACAGCAACCCGCCATTGGCTTAATTACAGGTTACTGCAATCTACACCGCGGCTCACAATCTCTCCGAGTCAGTCTGATACTCTCTCTCTATCTCTTTTCCTTCCACCACAACCGTTATGCCAGTAAGTGAGTGTGGGGACAACCTCAGCCAGGAACCTAATGGAGAACAGCTGGGGTGACCCTGCATTTTCCATTGTGTTTCATAGAGTGCAGGAAAAAAGAGAAGAAAACAAAAAACACAGGCCACAAGATTTGGAGAGGTCTAGGGAGCGTGCCGTGAATTCATTGAAAAAGACAAGAAGAACCATAGCTACAGTTAACTCGTTTTATACCGGCTGGGAGAACAAGTAGATAAAACTGCTTTAAAAAATCTGAAATATCTTTACACAATTGATATAAATAAGAGTTACTCATACTATATGACATGGGCAAACATCTACGATCCCATTTACATTCCATTTCTTTGATTAATTGTATTTTGAGGCATTTCTGTGGAAGCCTCATTTAATATATATTAATAAAAGGCCTAATTATTTTATTTAGCCCCCCCATTGACCATAACAATATTTGCCCAACATGGCAGTCCCAGTTATTAATGATTTACTGGATGAAGATTAAGGATAATGATTTTAAGAATATTTTGCTTATAATTAAAAAACAAATCTTCTTACAGTGAATAATATACTGTATATACTAGAGCTGGGCGGTATGACCAAAAATTTATATCACGGTATTTTTCTAAATTATACCGGTTTCACGGTATACGACGGTATTTTTTTTTCTATGCATGACCGGGTGTTAACCACATTTTCTACTGACTGAGGAAAAACTGCAGTAGATTGACTTAGAATGCCATATTTTAGTGTCATGATGAGTGAATATTGTAGAAGAAGTCCACACTAAATACAGGGGTTAAAGCAAAAAAATATTTCCTCGGCCAAACCCCATTCCACAGCCGTACGGCTACAGTCACACACACACAGTTTAAGAGCGGTGTTTTTCTTCTTGTAATTAGGAGCGCTTGTCCTCCTAATTAAAAACATTTAGGAGTACCTTCTGATCAATAAAAAAAAATTCTGATAAAAAAAATTGCCTTCCGAATACGAGGTGACGTTTGACTCCTTAAAGTGACTTACAGGGGTATTTTATCTTTACCTTTGCAATAGCATCATTTACATCTACTTCAAAAATGTATGTTTATAAGCTTTTAGCAAGGAAATATTTAAAAAATATATAATAAGTACAATACGACAAATAAGTTAACAATCATGAAATCATTTGTATAATTTGGCACAGAACACAAAAGTGGCTTGTACGTACATTTTCAGACGTTTAATGAGGCTCAGAGGTGGCATGAGTGCAATTACATTCATAGATTCATGTGGACATTAATGTTTTACATATAAATTTGCTTTTAGTGATGCACAACGGCTCAGCTGTTACTTTATTTTGAACTATTTTCGTTGATGAAATAGAATCAAAATCATGCAGTACTTGTTTATTGATCTTTTGTATTAAATCAATATATCACATTTGCAAACTCCCCTTATAATTATTAAAAGCTGTCTCCTGATCGCGATCTGTGGGCGCACAGAAATTAAGAGCGCATGAGTGAGCTCAAGAATCAAAAGCACGTGTAAATGTGATGCATTCTGTCGGAACCTGGAATGAGTATAATTATTATTAATAGCCGCAATCCCGCGCCGTAATTCAAGTTCTGCTCTGTGTTCTCTGCTAAGAACCCGACTGTGAATGATGCGAGTGTTACTATGTTGTTTGCCGAGGCGGGGATGATTTTTGGTGTTCCGCAGAACAACAACAGTGTGCTACATGTTTCCTACATGTTTCTTTCCCCTCAGTAATCCCTGATAACGTTTAAATGGAGTGAACACAGAGCAGTTTCTCCGTGAGTGGGAATGTAAACCCGGAGTGGATTCAGAGCGGAGTGATTACAGAACGCTTAGAGTGGAGAGAGGAACGTGCTTTAATCCACTCCAGGCTTTGATCACATCCCCCTCAACAGACTGAATACACCTCGTCTTTCCTTCATTTAACACCCATTCAAGCTAAAATCAAGACATTTATAACACTATTTGAGAAATGTAAGCGTATTTACAGTCTTAAAATGATGAAAAGTGAATTTAAGAAGGCGGGAACTCTGCAATTGACGGGAATCCGTCATATCGACGGAGAACTTTAGATTGTGAGAGACGCGGGAGCTGATGCAGCGGACGGGGGGTATTTGTGGCGGTCGATGTGTATATTGTGGATGACTTCTCTCTCATCACATTCTACTTGTGCTTCAGTTTCTGAACGTTCACGCTTAGTAACACATACAGCTGTATCCTTGCCAAAATGCAATAGTGAAAAGAGACCCCTCTCTAACAGTGTCGCGTTCCGAACGTTATTTAAATGACACCGGTATTGCGGTATTTTAAAAATTCATATCGTAAGAAAAAAAACACCGGTATTCGGTATGAACCGGTATACCGCCCAGCTCTAGTATATACATATAAAAAATAAATATATTGTGAATATCTGTTTTGTAAAACTGCTGTATTGATTAAAAAACATGTTATATGATCTGTCTTATTATTTAAAAAGTAATTCTGAAAATATTATGTAAACTTATGAGCATCACCGTATTACTATATTGTGCAGGAATGTGTGATTCATTAGCATAATGAAGTTTAATATGGCCACAACTTTGTGTGCATACTTTGCCTCAGGCAAACAGACGTTTCTTAGCAGATTTTTCCGTTCGATCCCATCCAACCCACAGTCCTGTTTACCGAGCTTGATTCTGTCTGCACATCAGCATAGGTGATGAGGAGTCTCTCACTCAGACATTAGAGGGTCCTGAGATATTTACGGTGCGCTTTTCCTGGCCATCTCTTTTACATTCTCCTGATCTTCCTTCTTTTTACCTTCCTAAAGACCCCATAGATTGAATGTTTCATTTCATGGAGTCATTTCGAGGAGTCGTCGATCTAGGCAATAAATACTTGATTAATGGAGCATTTTAAGGTTAGAATTTAACAAATCCTAGTCTGAAATGGTAACCTTCAGTGCAGGGCACCTCAAATCATGTGGCATTTTGAGCAGAGGTGTTTTGTTTGATAACGATTTTTTGCCTGGAGAACAGTAAAGGGGGTGAAAAAAATCTGTATGTAGTGACTCATAGTGACTTTACAACATAGGTTTATTATAAAGACCAAGCATTTCTGCAAAACAATATTAAATTGCTCTTGTACGTTTAGCAACAATAAAGGTCATTGCACATGTAGTGTTTTCAGCCAAAATTTTTGCAAGTTAAAAAAATATACATGACCTCACGTTGTGTCAATCACATTTACACACTGCCTCCAAAACCTTTGTCTGTCATAAAAATTTGAATCAGGTTCGATTTTCTGCGTTTTCACATCTGTAGCAAGCATTTTGATAGGAAAGGATGACGAATACGAAAAAAACAAAAAATGCATACGAACATTTCGAACTCTGTGTGTAAGGACCTTTAGAGTAAAATTTCCAGTAAGTGGCACTAAAAGCGGATTCAGTTTTGTTTGACATAATCTGTCGAAATCTATTGCATTGGTTGTTGTACTTATTGCAGCAGTTTAGAAATTAATTATTGAAAATAACAGTAAACCCTACTCTATACCTAATCGATAGTGTGAATAAATGCATTTACTGAAGCAACTGTGCTTGTTTCTTTTATAGTGATTCGTGTTTCACTAGACTCATACCTAAATGCTTTGCATTACAAGTGCAGTGCTGTACCAGGTGAGCTACCGAGCAAGTTTACTTTGTCAGAAAATTGACCACTGTTAACTTACACTACCAGTCAAGTTTTTTAACAGTACGATTTTGATTGTTTTTAAAGACTTTTCTGCTCACCAAGCATGCATTTATTTGATCCAAAGTACAGCAAAACCATTTTTATATATTTTTACTATTTAAAATATCTGTCTTCTATTTGAATATATTTAAAATGTAATTTAGTCCTGTGATTTCAAACCTGAATTTTTAGCATCATTACTCCAGCCACATGATCTTTCAGAAATCATTATAATATTCTGATTTGCTGCTCAAAAACACTTTGTACTATCATTATGTTGAAAACAGCCGAGTATAATTTTTTCAGGTTTATTTGATGAATAGTTCAGAGGCTAAAAAGTTCTAAGGAACAGTATTTATCTGAAATAGCAACCCGATCTCACGGAAATTCTTACATATTTTACGAGGTGGCTAATTTGTACGAATTCGTACGACCTCACTTGTACAAATTCATACGATTTTTGCTAAATCGTACGCATTTTACGATTTGCAAATTCGTATGAATTTGTACGAATGACTTACACCTAACCTCACCCCTAAACCTACCCATCACTGGGGTTTAGTCAAATTTTACTAAATCGTACGAGTGAGGTCGTACGAATTCATACGAATTAGCCACCTCATAAAATATGTATGAATTGCCATGAGATAGCATTGGAAATATAAATATTTTGTAACATTATAAATGTCATTATCACTTTTGATCAATTTAAAGCATCCTTGCTAAATAAAAGTATTAATTTCTATCATTTCTCCACCCCCACAAAAATAATTAAACTGACTCCAAGCTTTTGAATGGAATGGTGTATAATGTTACAAAAGCTTTTTATTTCAGATAAATGCTGATCTTTCTATTCGTCAAAGAAACATGAAACAAAGCATATCAGCATATTAGAATGATTTCTGAAGGATCATGTGACACTGAAGACTGGAGTAATGATGCTGAAAATTTAGCTTTGGATCACAGGAATACATTTTATTTTAAAATATATTCAAATAGAAAGGAGTTATACTAAAAACTAATTTGTTCACTATATTACTGATTTTGCTGTATTTTGGATCAAATAAATGCAGGCTTGGTGAGCAGAAGATAATTCTTTAAAAAACATAAAAAATCCTACTGTTCAAAAACCTTTGATTGGTAGTGTATATCAACACCCTAGTAACCAGATGTAAATGATATTGCTTTTCACCTTTTTTGTTGTGCCTTCAACTAACACGCAACAAATGTGTCCAGTTTACAGAATCCTGCAGTGTGCTGTAGTCACAGATGCAATGATAGACAATGATCAGTCCTCAGGGGTGTCTGGACTGCCAAAGCCAGCTATGTAATTGTGAGAATTCACCAATGAAATAAGCACTATGGAGGGGCACTTTTTTTCTCTATGTTGTTTGTTGACATGTAGTCAAAAATAATTTGTGTTGCTATATGTGTGGGTTTGTTTGAGAATAAGTTTCAATAACTGCAGTTAAGGAAAATGTGTCAAGTGAGCACTAACAAGACACAAAATAAGACATGTTTTTAAATGCTTGAAGTGTACGCTTGTTAAATGTGATTGGTTTCATGCGAAATGCATTTTTTGCTGCTGTGAAGTGACATCACTGACAGAGTTTCTTCATGCAAAGTGCACAGACCCAAGTAATCGATATTGGTCGATATATCAATATAATATTGGTGCAGCCCTACTGATGAGGATATTCATCTAAATGTCATCCTGATTCGATTCATCAGAACTCCACACGTTATCCAAACTGTTGTATCTCCTCCAAAGACCAAGAGTCCCAAAGACTGTTGTGCTTGCTAGAAGGAGGCCTGACTTTTCACTTGTCTTTAATTGACTGCCTGCTCTTTGACCTCAAGAGGGACGATGCTATGCCCTTTGAATGTTTTACTGCTTGTGAAACACTGATTCTCATGCTCATGCCCTCAACATGCATTTCCTCTCACACTCACAGTTGACCTTTATTTCCTGTGTGCCCGCTCTTACAGGCATGTCATGGGTGCCATCGATCACAGAGACAGCTGGGCGAATGAAGTTAATATAACAAATTACAGTTTTATTTTATTATGGCTATACTGTTGCTCCACAGTCTACATTATGTTCTAGTGTAACATTGCTTATCGGTGACTATCTCTGCAGACTCTCCAGAATAAATCAATTCAAATCACTTTTATTGTCACATCACCACAGCACATGTGCCTTGGTGAGTGAAATTCTTGAGAGTGTGCTCCAGACAGTGCAGAAACAATTTACATATAGACAGTACATACATACGGACTTATACAGATGACAATGTGCAAAATACACATACTCCGTACACACAGTGTACTATTAGACATACTTACAGTTATCAATACACATTATATACCCTATGTACACACACATTCTACATTATGTACACATATATACACAAAACACAAGAAAAACTGCAAAGTTTGGTAGGAGCTCCCAACACGGCTGCCATGCTCGGCGCCATCTTGGTTCTTGTTCTTGTAAATGTGACCCAGGGCCATAAGAACCAGTCATATGATGCAGAAAATTTAGCTTTGCTTCACAGAAATAAACAATATTTTTGAAGTGTATATATACTTAAAATTGCTGTAATATTTTAATATTTCACAAATGCGTGTTTTTTTCTGTATTTTTGATCAAATAGATACAGCCTTGATGAGTATAAGAAGCGTCTTTCAAAAACATAAATTTGACTGATCCCAGACTTTTGAACAGCAGTTTATTTTTCAGTTTTGCTTTCAATTACAACGATTTTGAAGCTAAAAACATCACAGGCAGTCCACATGTGTTCACTACATTAGGAAATGCATGGATTCAACGGCGTCCCCTTCAGTGGCCTCCGCTCGTTTCAGCTCTTTCGGAAGGTTTAGATCGTATCTTCAGAGAGAATGTGGCGGCTCTCACCGCTGACTGGAGAAACATGACGTCTTTGTTTATCTGAGGACAGTCCTAGTAGAGGAGCTGCTGTGGAGGGGAAGAAGAATCACTGTCCAAATAGCCGCAGGACTTAGAGTGTTTACTCTGATACTGGACCCTCTCCTTCCCTGTTTATGTGCTACAGACAACAGTTGCATCAAGTTTATCCAGGTGCTATTACAGAAGATAATCTTCTGCATGTGCTTGTGTGTTTCTTTGTGAACAGTACAGACAATATTTAGCCAAACTTTACTCACAATAAATCTTCATTAAGAAATGTATTCTTTGCAGGAATTCCTTGTACATTCAGATGAGAACTAGAATTCTTGAGTATACACAAGGACCTCAAAGAAAGACTGTAGGACAGTGTTTACTGATTAAAAGCAGAAAACATATATTTATCTGCTAAAAATGAGTGATCAGGAGCTCCCCTTTGTGCACCCCTTTGTTAAAGAGTCAGCAGTTGTGCTGTTCTTATGCTGACAACGCAGTGAGGTCAGAGGAATGTTTAGTTTGCTATTACGGTTAGAGGCGCTACAGGGAACAGGCTGTACAAGTATCATTGATAAGCACTCTTTCCTTGCCTGACTGAAGGGAGGACTAGTTTCTACCAATCAAAATGCCGTGTACCATCAATACCCTGCTGTTCCATGGAGCTTTTGAATCATAAACTATTGATTTGGATGATTTTAATGAAGTGACTGCGAAAACAATGGCCATTCAAGTGCCCATAGAGTGTGTGTCTGTTATTACCTTCTGAACTGTCCTTGATGACAGAGTATTTTGGTGTGTATTCAACTTTGGGCACTTTTCAGGGTTGATTTTTTTATTAAAATGTAACAGATTTCAAGACAAGGAATCAGTAATTTTATTCAAAATGTGATTTCCACCACATAATGTTGGTCATGTTTGACTTTCAGAGTAAAATGTTTGTGTGATGTTTGTAATGGACAAATTAAATAAACTAGTGCAAATTAAAGTTTAAATTAAACACTTAAAGGGTTACTTGATCCTGTCTAATCAGCATCTTGATATGCCACACCTGTGAGGTGGATGGATTATCTCGGCAAAGGAGAAGTCCTCAATAACACATATTTAGACAGATTTGTGAACAATATTTGAGAGAAATAGGCCTTTTGTGTGCATAGAAAAAGTATTAGATCTTTGAGTTCAGCTCATGATAAATGGGGGCAAAAATAAAAGTGTTGCGTTTATAATTTTGTTCAGTATACTTGGCAGTCAAAAGTTGCCTAATATGTGGTAAATGAAACTCCCATTTGTGATGTTTATTGTGAATCAATGCTTTCAACCTAATCCTCAGGAGGAAATTTTACTTTTTATTTTTTGCTGACTTTGTAGAAAAATCATATAATTTGATTAATACAAAAATACAAAAAGTTCCATGAGAGAGTGTTAGATGCATATTGGCTTTACTCATGCTTTTGTGTGTTGGCTAAGCTGCTCTCTATCTCTCTTGTCTCGTGCATGTTGATGTATGACTATGCATACATTCCTATTTCTTTACGTGTGTGTGTCAGCAGTAAAGGTGGACTGTATGTTTCGGCAGGGCGGACATTAAAGCCGGTCATGCACACACATGTGCAGGTCTGTATGGAGCAGCTGTCGACCTGTTTGTTGAGAATCTTCCTCTCCTCTCTTCTTTTCTTCTCCTTTCCTTTGGGAAATGGCCATGTCATCCTTTACTTCAAAGAACATTGATTTATATCTGCTTTAATAGTACCGGTGAGAGAGAGAAACAAAATGAGAGAGGGACAGAGGAAAAAACATGAGCTCTTTCCATATCTTTGTGAGCTTTGCCGTCTCTCTAGACTAGTAACGATGGTCATGAATTTTGCACTGACCCCGGAGTTGCCTCTTCCCCTTACTCTCCTCCTGCCTGAGAAATGAAAGATGTGTCCCCATCGATACACACTTGCACATCTGAAACCCTTTTCAATGCTAGATTTGTTCCTGAACCTTTTTACTGTTTGCCCACATATTGATTTACAGCTCTTTATCCACACTCAAAAATACACCGGGTAACATATTTTGAGATGGAACAAAGGTATACTTAGCCTGTACAAGTCTTATTCTAAAGGATTTAGTTTAGTCTTCTTGTGTTGTCTCCATCATGAGCCCAATACCTTGCTTTTTCCAAAACCTAGAGAGCTAGATATTTTTTTGATGTGACTGTATACAGTGGTGTTACTCAGATATTCTTAATTTAACCTAAATGTGAAGCAGTACAGCTTGCATGATGGATAAGGAATTTCCATAATGCTTTGCAACATGTTCTAAAATAAATCCATCTGAGATGGTGGAAGAAGTCAAGTAAAATATTAACAAATGTTGTTTTATTCAGTATTGAATTATAAAGTAGGAAATTATGGAAGTCCATTTTTGGCACTGAATAAAATATAAAAAAGGTACTCATCTCTGCGTTTTTCCCCCCGCAATGGGGAGTTAATATCTAAAACTCCAAGTCTGATCAACTCGAATCTGACTTTTTTCTTAGAATTATTATTAACCTGCAATTTCAAGTTATAAAACCATAATTGTGAGATACAACATACACCAGGCGCGGCTCGTCTATATGGGCAGGTGGGTCAGAGCCTCACCAAAATATTAATACAAAACATAGACCTCTATATAAACTGAATCAATAATAAATTGTAAATGTGTTTTTTTGTAATTTTGCAATGTAAACCTGTGGTGAAAAGGGTAACTGCTGCGCACTCTAATTGATAGCCACTGGGGCAGATTTGAGACTATCCCATTTGTTTTCACGTTACCTTACGTAAACATCGCTCCATTAAAACAATATCAATCCGCTTCAGGTATGTGTCTGCATCAGGTCAGTACTTAGGCATCTGTTTTTTCGGGATTAATATTATAGAACTGAATTAAATTAAAAGAATAAGTCTGTGACCCGTTAAAAATACTAGCATCTGTTTTTCGGGGTTAATTTCACATGTGCAAAAAGCAGCAAACAACAGAAACGAGGATTCACCTGATCATATCATCACACCTGCAGCACTTCTGCAAGCAGAGAAAAACTTAATTCACCTAGATGCTGGGTTGAGCCTTTTGGGTCATTTTTGGGGTTATTTGTTCAGTGTTTGGGTAGTTTGTGTACATTTAATTTTATTTATGAAATTGTTTCTGTCAGTATATTGTTTAAATCTATGCAGAGCAACATTCGCGGTGTGAATCAATAAACGTCATTTCGCGTGGCGTCGGTCTTATTGCTTGATAAAGAGTCTGATGCTTTGCATAAAATAAACTATTATATTTATAAAGATACAGAACACAAATACTTTTGGATGTTAAAACATGTCCTCAGAGCTGTTGACTGTTTGTTGTTGAGCAGGTAATGAAGGCAACCGTAGTTCATTTCGGATCCACGAGTGAAGCGCAGGGCGGCGGTCTTATCCGTGATCGTTTCACCGAACACGACTCCAGCTCGGCGAGAGCCAGCGTTACGGTGGAAGCACAGTTACAGAGTGGTCCATTTACTTGTGAATTACATCGGTTTAATCTTTTACTTCTAATGTTTGTTAAACGAGATTAAATAGGCAATGTGTAGGCTCATAGCTTATAAAAACAAGCAAATGAGAAATAAAGGAAGTTATCACGTCTGGAGTATTTTACAGAAGTTTAGAGGATTTAAGTTAATCTGTAAATATTATTTCATGCATAAAGTAAAAAAAAGAAAAAAAAGCGAATATTATAATAGAAACGAATAAAGCCATTAGCTGAGTTAAATCATCCATTAATGATGGGTTAAATAAACAATCAAATTTACTGGGTAAAATTAACCCCAAAAGTACTCTTTTACCAGCCCTAATTGGGTTGTTTTGAACCCAGTGTTTTTAGAGTATGCAGAGTTTGTTCATTATTGTGCTGAAATTAAAGCAGGCGGCAGAAAGATGCATTCTATTTTTTCTTATTTTACAAAAAGCAAAGATAATTTTTTTATTGTTTATGTACACAAATAAAAGCAGACCTTTTACAATTCCGATTATCTTCATGACCAAGAGGAGTTGCTTCCACTGTTGGAAGAGGAATAAATCACGTGATCGCTCCAGCGACGCATGCGTTCATTTAAGCATTCTACCTTCACAATGCAGCCTGTTCATTATCATTATATAAAACAACCGGTCAAACATATCGACAAACACACTGCTCTGTTTAAATATGTAGTAAAATCTGTGCTGTTTAGCGTTATCACCGTACCGCCGTGAAGTTTTGCAAAACATTTTGTTTTATGTGGATATTGTAAGGGTAAATAAATAAAAGGTAAATAATATTTTAGCGTTAAATACATGATATGAGAACATTTGATTTTGTGTTGAAGGAGAGACCCAACATTTCAGTTTTGTTTTAGCCTAAAATAATTAGTTTTGGTTTGTCGTTATAGTTTCTTATTTTTAATTCTTGTTATTTTATAGCCTAATTGTAAGTATTTGTTTGTGGAGTGAGGGGAACTAAAATTGCCTAGCTATGTTTACAGTGTTTATTATAATGTTTGTAATTAGTTGCGTTGGCCTTTTCTGAATGAAATAATAAAATGCGACTTATAGGCTACTTTGTTTTCTCTCTCTCGGTCTCTCTAAAAAGCGTGTTTTTTATTTTTATCGTGTAAGCTTATTTTAACCATGCAGCAAACCTTTTAAAAATATTTTTGATAAATTACTAAAATAAATAAATAAGTGAATTTAAACCGTTTAACTGATTATATGGTTCAAAATTATTATCGGTTGGTTAAAGGTTAATTAACATCCCCAATTTAAATGAACAATTTCACTCTGAAACATAACCATTTCTTATCGGACTACTGCTTTAATTGAGACATTTATTCAATAATGTCACTATAAACAGGAAAAAATTAAATATGCCTAATCTTACTGGAGACATTTAATGTGAGCGTGATCTGAGCGGGATTCGGTTTACCGGTGGCGTGGCGGAACATTAGCAGAGCGTTTGATTTGGCCGTGAACTGAGCGGAGCGCACACACAAAGCAGAATATTGAACCGCTCCGCTTCGCTCACATGCTCTGGTTGCATCTTGTTTTGTTGGATTTGATTACTCACATACATATAATATATATATATATATATATATATATATATATATATATATATATGTATATATGTATTTTGCCATTTGTCTGTTCTAGAGACTTGTTACAACTTTTGGGAAAGGTCTAATTGGTTTCCTTTGGAAATATGTTTCAAATTCACACAGAATGCATTTATAACTGTAAAGGTCAAGGTTTCTTTATTTGTCACATGATAAATTATACAGGGTATAATCAAAAGTGAAATGTAGATCAAATCAGGTCCGCTCAGTGGACAGTGCAAAGAATAAAAATTATATAAAAGTAACACCACACAAGAGCATATATATATATATAGGTAAAAAAAAGAAATAAAGAGTAAAATGTGTAATAGAATAAAGAAAAGTGCAAAACAAGATGTGCAAGACAAGTAAGATGTGCAAAAACAAGTAAGATGTGCAAAAACAAGATGTGTAAGATAAAGCATGTCTGTTTGTGTCAAAATCGTGATTAAAATCGAAATCGAAAAAAAAATAAAAAAATCGTGATATATATTTTTTGTCCATATCGCACAGCCCTAGAACAAAGGTATACTTAGCCTGTACAAGTCTTATTCTAAAGGATTTAGTTTAGTCTTCTTGTGTTGTCTCCATCATGAGCCCAATACCTTGCTTTTTCCAAAACCTAGAGAGCTAGATATTTTTT
This sequence comes from Gymnocypris eckloni scoliostomus, assembly GCA_027564155.1. Taxonomy (NCBI): domain Eukaryota; kingdom Metazoa; phylum Chordata; class Actinopteri; order Cypriniformes; family Cyprinidae; genus Gymnocypris; species Gymnocypris eckloni. Next base: position 20,014,862 of record CM050419.1, on the reverse strand, counting down.
TGGTGTGACTGTATATAGTGGTGTTACTCAGATATTCTTAATTGAACCTAAATGTGAAGCAGTACAGCTTGCATGATGGATGAATTTCCATAATGCTTTGCAACATGTTCTAAAATAAATCCATCTGAGATGGTGGAAGAAGTCAAGTAAAAATATTAACAAATGTTGTTTTATTCAGTATTGAATTATAAAGTAGGAAATTATGGAAGTCCATTTTTGCCACTGAATAAAATATAAAAAAGGTACTTATCTCTGGTTTTTCCCCCCATATTGGGAGTTTATATCTAAAACTCCAAGTCTGATCAACTCGAATCTGACTTTTTTCTTAGAATTATTATTAACCTGCAATTTCAAGTTATAAAACCATAATTGTGAGATACAACATATACCAGGCGCGGCTTGTCTATATGGGCAGGTGGGTCAGAGCCTCACCAAAATATTAATACAAAACATAGACCTCTATATAAACTGAATCAATAATAAATTGTAAATGTGTTTTTTTGTAATTTTGCAATGTAAACCTGTGGTGAAAAGGGTAACTGCTGCGCACTCTAATTGATAGCCACTGGGGCAGATTTGAGACTATCCCATTTGTTTTCACGTTACCTTACGTAAACATCGCTCCATTAAAACAATATCAATCCGTTTCAGGTATGTGTCTGCATCAGGTCAGTACTTAGTTGGCATGTCTGTTTTTTTCTATGTGGAGTAAGTGGATCATTATTTGTTTCTTATTTAATTCTCACAATATTTGTATATATATATATACTCTCTCGTGTTTTTGTTTCATAGTTTTTTATTGCTTTTATGTTATTTTTTATTTTATTATCATGTTTTATTTTTCTTTCTTGCACTTTCCATTGAGCGGACCTGTCCCGACTAACATTTCACTACCTATTATACCCTGTATGATTGTGTATGTGACAAATAATAAAGAACCTAAAGAACCTTGAATCATCAAAACTGTTTGATAAATTCAAAACACACACACACACACACACACACCCAAATAGTTTTATAAATATGCTTGTTTACCGAAATCAGGAAAAATGTTACCTGTGATGCTTTTACTAATGAGCTAATGGGCTCTTTCAACTTAAAGGCAGGCCTTCCTCGAACCATTCTATTTAGCATTGTGACTTATCCTGTTCATTGTTTTATGGGACTCTAGCATTTGTCAAGTTTCTTGTGTGGTTCAAAAGATGTTTGCTATTTATGTGCAACATAAGTGACTGTTAACAAAGTCACACGTGAAGCACATATTAAATCTGTCACTTGCAGTTCTTTTACAGTTGCTAGACGGCTGCCAAAGATATCCAAAATTAACACTTAACTTGTGCCAAACATAAGTAAAAAGTAGCTTTGCAGAGTAAAATTGAGTTATTTGCCAGTTGGCTGGTAACTTTATTTTGGCAAAGTACAAAGTCATACCTTAATGAGCCCATAATACTCTCCTAGTCATGGATGTTTTTCTTGCCCTCATGTTTTTAAAAAGTTCTTTAGCCGAGAATTTAGTAGTTGTTTAAAACCAGCCAGTTAATGTTAAAAGAGCTTCTTTTGCCATTTGATACATGCAGGTTTAACATCACACTGATGTTAAAGTTTATCACTTCTACTAACCGCATGCAGAATTACCTCCCACTACCTTTCCCGTCTCTCCCCCTCTCCTCACCTACATGTTGCTCCTCTGTGGCATTCTGGGAAGCCATATTTCATCCGCACACAGATGGACAGAACTCCCTCTATTCCTTGAGAAAGAGTGCATTGGCTTCCTGTATTTGTGGCTTCTGGCTGGATTGGGATTGAGTTACAGTAGGATAAGCAGTGCAGGTCTATCGATTACAGATAAAAACACAAGTTGGGAGAATATTGTGTTCATTAAATGTGCTTGATGTAGCTTCACAGAGCCTGGGAATTTCATAGAGTAGGACAGAGGCAGAAGGTTTGGAGGATTGGACTTAATCCCTTATTCAATATGGGAACAAAGATTTGTTTCCTTATGGTTTGTGTAGATTGAGTCCACCATTCTGAATCTGTAACGCATTGGAGCCTATATCCACCCCTGTTTCATTTGCTGTCATGAGACCTGACTTACTGGTTTAGTTTAATTAAAAGCATATTTTTTAATGTTTTCCTGCGCATGATCAGGTTTCAGGTTTTGAGAGAAGTCAGCATGAACATTGTTTTTGTTCAAGGCGTGTCTTAAAATACAGATGGTGTATTTAATGTCAACATGAATTCAATTTGATGCATTTGAAGTGAAACACAATATTCAATGAATAAAGTAAATGTAGGGTGGGAATCGAGTTTGTCTTTTGCGAATTGATTGGAATGTAAAAAATGAAAGGGATTGGAAAAACTTTCAAAAACACTTTCAGAGGTTATATAGTAATAATATGTATAATTATATAGTAATAATCTATATAATTATATAGTAATAACATGATTATTAATACAAGATTACCAGCAAAATAAACATGGTTTTAAATAATGTGCATGAAATGATTGATAATGTGTTCAAGAACATAAATTAAGATTATATAGGGTTAATTTTTTCTTAACTTTTATATCGAGGAGCAATGAGAATCAAAAACAGTTTTTGTGTATGTTTCATAAGAGGGTTTGTTTGCTTCTCTTTGGAAATACTGTATTTTCAGGCAATGACATCACTTCCTGTGCCCTACTCTAGGCCCTTGGCCTGTTACCAAAAGTGTCTAAGAATCAAGTATTATTTTTGGAAGTTTCTAGCTTCAGTTTAAGTGGGTATTTAGAAGTAATTTGATTACTCTCAATGCCAGAAATGTTCTTGTTTTGAATTTCTACCAGAGCATTTTCTGCCTTTCCATGTGACCTTATAACTCTTCGCCATGTTTCACTCACTTTTTAAAGGGGTCATATGATGCAATTTCAAATTTTCCTTTCTCTTTAGTGTTACAAGCTGATTGTGCATAGATGAGATCCATGAAGTTGCAAAGACTAAAGTCTCAAAACCAAAGAGATGCTCTTTATCAAAGTTAAGACTGCCATGCCCCCCTAAAACGGATCATTCAGACATACCCCCACATGTCTACGTCACGATGTGATTATATTTGCGTATCGCGTGGTTTCAGTAGCCGCAGTACTAGTAGTGTTGATGCAGCCATGTCAGGGAGAAGCTGTGTGTTTCTAGACGAAAGCAAAAGCACTTTACTTGGTCTTCCGAAAGTAGATGCATTTAGGAATCATTAACATCGGCATGAAATCAAAATGGACTTTATTTACTTTAATATCGCACATTGCTAGTCTTGACAGCGAGGAGGAGCGCTAAAATAAAACCCTGCCCTCTTGTGTTGTCAAAAGACGCGGTACTTCGGTATCAAGTCGGTACTAAAAATTTGTCACGGTACCAGGTTTTTTTAAGTACTGGTGGTTAGGGCTGGGCGATAATTCGATAACAATAATTATCGCGATATAATTTTCCTCTAAAACGATATGACTAATTTCGAAAAATGTTTGATATAATGTTTATGCACCAAAAGCGGAACGAAACCACGTGACTCATTTGAATCGCGCCACACGGACCGTTTATCCGCTCGGATCACAGTTCAAACTGCTGCGCGGCACGAGCTCACTAGAGCAGATGCGTTTACTCGGTCACGTGATCACTAAGCAGTGCTGTGAGATCCAGTCAGTAGGCGTGTTCGACTTAAAGCGGCGCTGCACCGAATGGTCAGTGTATCAAAGTACCATTCTGTGCAGCGCCGCTTTAAGTCGAACACGCCTAATGTGAGAACACAAGCCGAACATGAGAAACACTGTGCAACGAGACAGTCAGAAGGCTTTTCAATATGCACATCGCCATTATTTACCATGGATTTACTGTAGTAACATTCACTACACTATGGCATTGTGGCAGAAATGTGGGATATTCACATTTAATATTATTACAGGAGTAATGGTATATAATTATAGTAAGTATGTGTGGTTAAGGCAGCAATAGCATGTGTACATTTATACTGAATGGTTTTAGACTACTGTCTTTCATACAAATAGACTACTTAAAAACCATTTAGTTACATTTTGACCATGTTATTGAGGTGCTATATGTGTGGTTTTAACTGTTTATCATTATTTAAATGTATGCTACTATAGGAGACCAATGCTTAATAAAAATAAAAACTTGGTCAGAATACATTATACCATATAAAACTGAGTTTGCTACAGATGTTACTAATGTAAAGATGTTACTGATTTTGATAATGAACAAAAATGTTACTGCATCCTAACTCAAGCTACGATCAAATGTGTATTTCTAAGAGACTAAATAAGTGATATTATTATCATTCATATTATGAGGCAAAAATAAACCGGTTTCTTGATTTTGAAACAATATCAACTCATTAGAACATGCAGAAACTAAGAAATACATATCTATTTAGATAATTATTGTGTTAAGGAAAATGAATGGTCTGGTTTCTAAAACTTTCACTTTGGAGCAAAAATATGGCTTTAAACTTGAAAGAAATAAAGATTTGACATTTATCGTGATAATTATCGATATCGACTGATATGAAAATAATTATCGTGATAATTTTTGGGGCCATATCGCCCAGCCCTACTGGTGGTACAGAGTATCCAGTCAACACATACGGCGGCCCTATTATTTCCGCAATGCAGAAAACGCGGACAGAATCTCGGAATCCAGTTATAAGAACGGAATTTACAGTTTAGCACGGAATGTCACGGAATTTGTCAAAGTTTAGATTAATTAATCAAAAGTAGGTCATTACACTTAAATAAAATAACGACATGGACTAGTATCTGGAAATATTAAGCCGCAAAAGTCGATTAAAATATTAATTGCATGTTCTGCGAGTCTCTGTGTGAATGAACGGCAGAGACACGCGGTTTTGTTTACTACATACACTGAAGCGCGCCATCATCTGCCTTCTCAATGAGGACATAAATACATAAACAACATCTCCAGAACTGATCTGAGAGTCACTTCACAAGCATTGTACCGCTTCATTTGAGTAAAACCAGCATCATATCATAAAGCTACACACAGAAATGTAAAGGAATTCACGGCAACCCGTCAAAGTAAAGGTTTATCTTAAAGGAATTGTGCCAGAAATATATTACTATTATTTAGTAGAATGTATGTGATACAATTACTACTGTTGAAAAAATGTATAAATCTTTATTTTTAAAGAAATAATCACACTATTTCTTCCATATTTAAATTTTACTAGTAAATCCCCTTTATATACCAAAACAATTAAATGTGTTTAAATTTCATTAATTAAAAGACAAATTAAATTTGGGTGAAACTTGTTTACTGTTTTTCATAAATAAGTATAAATATAAGTATAAATAATAGCATTGATTTTTTTTACTTTTTATTTTTGTTTGAATTTGTTAATACAAATTCATTTTATGTAAAACACTTTGAATTACCAATGTGTATGAAATGTGCTATATAAATAAACTTGCCTTGCCTATTCAATATTCCGTTTCTGCTGGAAATACGTCACTACACTGAAATAAAGTCAGCTGCAACTTCCGGTTCACGCAGACTTTAAGATTACTTACAACAGAACAGCAACACATTTTAGGGATGACCGTTTTGTGAACCTAGAAGAGGAGGTCATTCTGACTTTGCTCTGACAATATGGCGCTTCTGACTCCGCAACTGTAATTATTTGTTTTGTTATTAGTTTAAGTATTTGCAATGTTCAAATGCGAGTTTTGCGCGTTGTGTGTGTGTGTGCGTGCGCGCGTGTGTGAGAGAGAGCATGAGAAAGAGAGACATCTCTGCACATTAACTCTTAATCGCAGCGTGTGTGTGTGTGTGTGTGTGTGTGTTTGTGTGTGTGAGAGAGAGAGAGAGAGAGAGAGAGATAGTTTCACATCTCAGTACATCAGCTATCTTAAACGCGGCTTGTGTGTGTGTATGTGAGAGAGAGAGAGAGAGAGAGAGAGAGACAGGGTCACATTTCAGCACATCAGCTTTCTTAATCGCAGCTTGTTTGTGTGTGCATGGTTCATGGTAGACAAATTAATGATCTTTAAAAAAGCATCATATGACCCCTTTAAATTCAATAGTCTCTGATAAACTGCTTCTGCTGTTCTTTCTGAATCAATTACCATGCTCAAACGCTGCGTTGAGTATCTGCGGTTTGAGATAATCCTCTGTTATTTTACCCTGAAGATTTAATCTGCGTGAAAGCAGAAATAATTCTCAGAAGAGCCGTGGACATAAAAGCAAACTGTGGCATATTAGAAGTGAAGTGAGAGGGAAGTGCCAGAAATCCCTCTCCACTTTCTGCTGTCTGTTAAAGTAATACTTCAAAAGTGCTCATTTACTCTTCCTCACATCAGTCGGAACCTGTGTGAGTTTCTTTATTCTGTAGAAAGCAAAAGAAGTAACTCTGAAGACTGTGCTGGTTGCTGATTTCAACCAAATTACAATGGTTGGGCACTGAGGGTTTCCAGCTTCAAAAATGATAAAAAAACGGTTATTTACTTAAAATATGCACATTCTCCTTTTTATTGACGTGTCCATGGGAGTACAGTAACAATGTGTAGTTTATGTAGAAACTGTTCTTTTAAATCAGATCTTTTAAAATGATCAGTTGATTAAGTTCATACAGCTGGTCTGAAATATAATTCTTCAAACTCACACAAAGCTATAATGTGACTTCAGAAGACTTCTGGTACAGGGCTCTAGGCTCATTCTTCCCACTGGTCACTCTTTTGCTACAAACTTTCTAAGTTGGTTGCACGAGCACATAATTTGGTTGTATTTATTTTATTTTTATATTTTTAAATCAATGCATGCTGATTAACTTTTTACATCATAATATTTATATGGTAATGAAAGTGATTAACATTCAACCCGTTCTTTTTCATCAGTAGTATTATTTCAGATTTTGTAAATGGGAGTTCTTCTTTTGCTATGTTATAAGCTTGGTTTCGGATTAAAATTTGCGATATCACGTTTTACCAAAAAAAAAAAAATGTCTGTTTTGCTTATATCTTTACACCTTTTCTTTTTATAAGACCACAACAAATGATGGGTACAAAAGATAAACCTTTACTTTGACGGGTTGCCGTGAATTCCTTTACATTTCTGTGTGTAGCTTTATGATATGATGCTGGTTTTACTCAAATGAAGCGGTACAATGCTTGTGAAGTGACAAAGCAAAACCAATGTTACTCGCCTATCGAGAAGAAACAAAGCAACCCCGGCGTCCGATCATAGGCCCGCACCTTGAGTTCTCTCCAGCACTGGAAAGCTTATCCGATATTTACACGGGTCCTAATTCTTACCTTCTTGTAACACCATGCGACGGGACAAAATAATATAGAACTCATTATAATCACTAATTATGCTGTCTACACTGGATGCCGTGCCACCAACAGTAAACTGCTGTCGTGTTCAATTTATGACATATTGACACATTTAAAATGATTTTCAATGTTCACTTTGTCGAGTCCAGTGTAGACCGACTTTAGCTGTTGCGGCGTGGTGCAACACGACAGCTGTCGCGTCCGATGTAGACACAGTGTAAGCCTTCTGTTGTTCCGCAGACGTTTTCCTCTTATGGTTTTTATCCTCCATCTCTATCTTTCTGTCGTCACTCGGCTCAGCTAATGTCCGTCTTGTGCACTGAGCGCTCTCTCCCCCACATCATGAGTAAACACGCTCCTTACTGCTGATTGGCTATAAGTTTGTTTTGGTACTCGGCCCCTCAGAAGATGAGGCATGACATACACCACATGCTGTATTATATAGCCCAGTGGTTCCCAACTTTTTTTTCATGGGCCCCCCCATGTACACATATGGCAATCTGAGCCCCCCCCCAACCCCCCATATATATATATATATATATACACACAAGTGCATCGCAATAAATTAGAATGTTGTGGAAAAGTTCATTTATTTCAGTAATTAAAATCAAATTGTAAAGCTCGTGTATTAAATAAATTAAATGCACACAGACTGAAGTAGTTTAAGTCTTTGGTTCTTTTAAGTGTGATGATTTTGGCTCCCATTTAACAAAAACCCACTAATTGGGGACCCCCAGGTTGGGAACCACTGATATTGCCCACCAACTAATAAATTACAGTGTTATTATTTGAGAATTAAAATAAATAAATAAAAAATTAAGCAAGTGGTGTAAACGACAAAGATAAACTTTTCAAAATGAAAACAAAAAGAAAAGTAAAACTAAACTGACTGTCGGTGACAGGATTTGCATGTTTTTCCACAAGAATACCAAAATGTTCACCTTCTCTGGTTTAAGAAGCAGTCTTTACTTTAGCTTGAAAACCCAATCCTACGTCTTCCATTGTTTCCTCAATATTCATGTCATTTTTGCAGCATACTGTGTGCACCTTTGCGCTCGTGCTGACGAGGCAAGTATAAACCAGGCTCTACACTTGAAGCATTCTCACTGAAGTGCCTCTCTTCACATGATCAGTGGAATCTTACTCCTGCTACAATGTATGAAGCATTGGAGCAGCACAAACCATGCACTCGCACAAATGCGACCACATCAAATTTGAACTCGTACATTCTCAAAAAATGGTCCTGTTTTACACTTTAATGGTGCTTTAATTCTTTTGTATAGCCTGAGATCTTCAGTTCCCATTCATTGTAATTGTATAGAAAAGAGTGACCAGCACAATCTTCAAAATTGCTACTTTTGTAGCCTACAGAAGAAAGTAAGTTGGAATCAACAGGGGCTTTCATTTTGTTGTAATCTGTAACTTTAAAGCTCTCCTAAGAAAAATAAATGTTTTTGAGACACATCAGGTGCAGGGGTTCTTCCTTTCACATCTCTCACTTTCTCCCACTCAGTGAACGCTCTGAATAGTTTCATTGTTGTACAGTATGGAAGCTCACACACGTGGTCTCAAGTAAAGCACTGGAAAGTCATGCGTCGATGCTTCTCACTGCATGAGCTCAACGGGGCGGCACATGTGTGTGTGCTCTCTCACACTCTTACTTTTGTACTCCTACACTGCTGTGCTACCATCTCTGTTTTCTGCTGTATCGTCTCATTTGGTCAAAACAAAGTGGGAGGTCGGTTTTGCCCACAATCTGCCATTCAGGTCATTAAATTGGCAACTGTGACTTCGGACACTATTTGTGCTTCCCCACCTGAGAATTTGTGACAGGATGTGTGTGTGTGTGGTTTCTCTGTACAGAGGTGCAAATGCATTATTTTTGCAAGTAAGCAAGATAATGATGATGGTGGAGATAGAAATGAATTTACTGTAAATGGCTGGGAGCTGTGTGTGTGTTGTCAGAAATGTGTGGTGTAGACCCAGTTAGTTACAAATGTGGTGTGGCTTTGTCACTCAGCATCAATGAAACAGGTGCATGTGGGCGTCAGTAACACATTTGTCTTTGCAAGGCAACACAAGCTTTGGCAGATTGTCACAATCAATTTTTTTTTCTCTCTGCACAGTATGTTTACATTACACAGTTTCTCTGGAGCTATGAAAGGTATTTGTGAGAAATACATATTGTTTATGGCATTACTGTTTGCCTTTTGTTTGGGTCATTGACAAATAAGTGTGCATTATAAAGAAAAGTTTAATTACTAAAAAGGGTTTGTGGTTTAATTAAGTAAAAAGTATTTTTTTTCCTAAAACTGAAATAAAGTTGCATTTAGCCAAAAATGAAACCAAACATAAGGTTTGCTTAATATTCAAGTAATTCACAAAACAGTTAATAAACAACAATGCATTATATTAGTATATGAAATTAGTATATAAAAAAATTAATTGCACAATGTAGTTATAAATAATAAATAATAATGTTTTCAATTTGTTATTGAAATATAAACATTTAAATGTGGCTATAATAAAAACATATTTTCATGATAGAATTATGCAAACGTATATTCAAATATAATTAGCGAAATTCTCTCTAGGGCTAATTTTTCCATCTGACTTAAGAGTTTATTAAGTGGCTTAGATTAATGTAATATCATGGGATATATTATATACAAGCAGTTATACTGACATCTCTCTGTGGTTGAAACTCCTATTTAGTGATTACGACAAGATACATGTAATTTGTATTGTTTCTTTCAAAGTGAATATACATTTTTCTAGTTCTTATTCCAACTTTTAAATATTTTACAACCCGAATACCGGAAAAGGTTGGGACATTTTTTTTTAAAAATTTGAATGAAATGAAAACTAAAATACTTTCAAATCACATGAGCCAATATTTTAGTCACAATAGAACACAGAGAACATAATAAATGTTTAAACAGAGAAATTTTACTCTTTTATCCATTAAATGATTCATTTCATGAATCATTTCAAATTTGATGCCTGTTACAGGTCTAAAAAAAAAAAATGGCATTGTTGAAACAAAGGGCTGAAAAAGCAAGGCATTTTTAAAAAGATTAATCTGGGATAACATTTAGCTAAATAAGTTAATTGACATCAAGTTTGTAACATGATTAGCTATAAAAGGGTTGTCTTAGAGAGGCAGAGTCTCTCAGATGTAAAGATGAGCAGAGGCTCTCCAATCTGTGAAAGAGTGTAAAAAGATTGGGGAATACTTTAAAAACATTGTTTTTCAACGTCAAATTGCAAAGGCTTTGCAAATCTCATCATCTTCAGTGTACAACATCAACAAAAGTTTCAGAGAAACTGGAGACATTTCTGTGCGTGAGGGACGAGGCCGAAGACCTTTGTTGGATGCCTGTGGTCTTCGGGCCCTCAGATGACACTGCATCACTCATCGGCATGATTCTGTCATTGACATTACTAAATGGGCCCAGGAATACTTCCAGAAACCACTGTCGGTAAACGCGATCCGCTGTGCCATCTGCAGATTCCAACTAAAGCTCTATCATGCAAAAAGGAAGCCATATGTGAACATGGTCCAGAAGCGCCGTCGTGTCCTGTGGACCAAGGCTTGTTTAAAATGGACTGTTTCAAAGTAAAAAGGGTTCTATGGTCAGACGAGTCCAAATTTGACATTCTTGTCGGAAATCACGGACTCTGTGTCCTCTGGGCTAAAGAGGAGGGAGAACTTCCAGCGTGTTATCATCATTCAGTTAAAAAGCCAGCATCTCTGATGGTATGGGTGCATAAGTGCATATGCGCTATGGTCGGCTTGCATGTTTTGGAAGGCGCTATGAATGCTGAAAGGTGTAAGTATTTAGAGCAACATATGCTCCCCTCCAGACGACGTCTATTTCAGAGAAGGCTTTGTTTATTTCAGCAGGTCAATGCAAAACCACATACTGCAGCTATTACAACAGTAGAAGAGTCCAGGTGGTGAATTGGCCTGCTTACAGTCCAGATTTTTCACCTAAGGAGAACATTTGGCACATCATTAAATGAAAAATACGTCAAAGACAGGCCACAAACTATTCTGCAGCTGGAAACCTATATCAGGCAAGAATGGGACCAAATTCCAACACCAAAACTTCAGAAACTCATAACCTCGATGCCCAGATGTCTTCAACTGTTTTGAAAAGAAGAGGAGATGCTACAACATGGTAAACATGCCAACTAATTTGAGACCCGTAGCAGACATCAAATTTGAAATGAGCTCATTCTGTGCATACAATTAAAAAATGTCTCAGTTTAAACTTTTATGTTATCTATGTTCTATTGTGAATAAAATATTAGCTCATGTGATTTGAAATTACTTTAAATTATTTTAGTTTTCATTTTATTCAAATTTAAAAAACGCCCCAACATTTACGGAATTTGGGTTGTATCAGCTAGAAATGGTTTGACCTTTTTTTTTCTTATCCATTAATTATGAACAACAGGCAAATTCATGGACATAATTAGTCAGAAGAAATGTAAACCTGTTGTGAGATGAACAGTCATGTAAGATTTAGACGGGATGAAAATCTTTTTGCACAAAGTTGCCAAACCTCCTCAGGGACAACAAGTCCACATAGGCTATAATTTGCTTATACATGACCATTTTTCAGCCTCTCTCTATCCAAAGTCTTAAATACATTGCTCTGACTTGAACACGGAGTAGGTGTTGTTGATTTGTAAATGTGGGCAGTCATATGTTAATGGTGTCATCCGTTCAGAATTACCGGGTTTTTACTTTTTATTTTCATTAAATTGTCTTTTTGCATTGGATAGGGAGTTTTGAGCTCTCAGAGTTTCAGAATATTTCCATAGTAGTCAACTGGGATTTCTCAAGGTCAAGGATAAATCAATTTTTTAGGATATGACACTTCAAATTCGATTTTACTTTAGCATTTTTTTGGACACAGACATTGACACAAAAGGTACCACACCTTAAACCCCCTTATAGAGGCGAAACAAGGCAACGAAACCTCCATGAGGGTGAAGAAGAAACCTTTTGAGGATCAAAGTATAGAGCTGGTAGAATACAACATAAGAAACCTGATCAGAGGTGTATATGAAGTGTTGGGTTTTGAAGCAGAGCTTTATAAGGTGTGCGAGAGCTATGCTGTTTTTTTGAGCCTTCATGTCTGCTGAGCTGAACAACGGTGTCTCTTATTTCTGTATTTCTGTGGGCGTCCAGCCTGGAGGTAGTAGATAGCCACAGACCCTAAAAGCTGCTGGATAGGGCCAGTTTGTCCTCTGCTCACTAAAAGAGGGAGCACAGACACACTTGCAAAGGAAAAACATGTAGAACAGTGATTTTCAACAAGGGGAGAGTGGAAAGACAACAATTTGGCTTTCTCAAAGCAATAAAATAAAAATTATGACCAGAGACAGTATAAGGGGGACGAGGTGGACCACTCGTAGGAAAATCAATAGGAAAATCGTTAAGTCTTTAGCAATAGATGCCTTGTTAATAGAGCCAACATGGTTGTGCATTTGCTCAAAAATGTGTGTGTGTGTGTGTGTATATGTATTTATCAATTAGGAATATAAGGTTGTCAGACTTTGTCTTCCTCTACCTTTGTCTCCTCACCCTTATATGGTCCTTCCTGTTTCCCAGTCATTATTAGTTCAGTCAGTGTCAGCCTTGTCTTGATTATGTCCCAGGTGTCTCCAGTTATGTCTCCCTATATAAGTCTGTTCTACCCCATGTTACCTGTGGATTATTGTTAATGTCAGCGTGTCAATGTTCTTACCTGTGTTCCTGTGCCTCCTCCGTTTGTCATCCATTAAATACCCTGTTTGTTTCTATCCTCGTCTCCTCGTTCCTGGATCCCCGTGCACATCCGTGACAGAATAATCCACCAAAAACGACGATGGAATTCGCCGCCGGCGTTCTCGCCCTTATCCGGCGGGATCTCCCCTTCGTGGAGTTCGCCGGAGAATTCTGCAAGCTCGCCGCGGTGACGGAGCTCCACGACGCGGCAATCCTCCATCTATTTCGGCTTGGGGCAAAGTACCAGCGCCCTATGGATCTCCCAGACACTACAGGATTGTGTTGGAGAGAGGGGATCTACCGGTGTCTGGGAAGTTACCGGTCCCGAGTCGAAACCAGCCCACGAGTGTCTCCGCTGGCCTCGCCTAGCTCTTCTTCGTCTCCGCTGGTCCTGCGGAGCTCTTCTTCGCTGGTTCTGCCCAGCTCTTCTTCGCTGGTGCCGCCCAGCTCGTCTTCGTCTCGGCTGGTTCCCGGCGCCCGAGCCCGCTTCAGCGCCGCGCCATGAGCCGCTTCCAGCGCCGCGCCGAGCCAGCGCTTCCGAGCGCCGCCGAGCCCGCGCTTCCCGAGCGCCGCCGAGCAGCGCTTCAGCGCCGCCGAGATCCAGTGGTTGCTCCCGACAGCGCCCTCCGGTGCCTGCTCCGAGACTGCGCCCAGTGCCTGCTCCGAGGCTGCGCCCTCCAGTGCCTGCACCTCGCCAGTGCCCTCCAGTGCCTGCACCTCGCCAGCGCCCTCCAGTGCCTGCACCTCACCAGCGCCTCCAGTGCCTGCACCCGCCAGTGCCCTCCAGTGCCTGCACCTGCCAGTGCCCTCCAGTGCCTGCACCACGCCAGTGCCCTCCAGTGCCTGCACCACGCCAGTGCCCTCCAGTGCCTGCACCTCGACAGCGCCCTCCAGTGCCGGCTCCTCGTAAGTGCGCTTCAATTTCCCCGCTGGTTCCGTCCAGCTCTTCCGAGCGCCCCCGAGAGTCAGCGGCACCCGAGCGCCCACGCTGGCCCACGCTGGTCCCGTCCAGCTCTCCAGAGCCCCTGCTGGTTCCGTCCAGCTCTCCAGAGCCCCTGCTGGTTCCGTCCAGCTCTCCAGGGCCCCTGCTGGTTCCGTCCAGCTCTCCAGAGCCCCTGCTGGTTCCGTCCAGCTCTCCAGTGCCCCTGCTGGTTCCGTCCAGCTCTCCAGAGCCCCCGCTGGTTCCGTCCAGCTCTCCAGAGCCCCCGCTGGTTCCGTCCAGCTCTCCAGAGCCCCCGCTGGTTCCGTCCAGCTCTCCAGAGCCCCCGCTGGTTCCGTCCAGCTCTCCAGAGCCCCCGCTGGTTCCGTCCAGCTCTCCAGAGCCCCTGCTGGTTCCGTCCAGCTCTCCAGAGCCCCTGCTGGTTCCGTCCAGCTCACCAGAGCCCCTGCCGGCCACGTCCGGCTCACCAGAACCCCGAGTGATGGCTCCTCCTGAGCACCCCCCTGAGAAGAGGTTCCCCAAGAGAATTTTGGGGGGGGGCTACCCTCCATGGCCTCCCAAGCTTCCTGCTCTGCCACGGAGGCATCTCAAGCTCCCTGCTCCGCCATGGAGGCATCCCGAGCACCCTGCTCCGCCATGGCCGCCTGATCCGCCGTGGCCGCCGGAATCCCCGGATCCGCCATGGCCGCCGGAATCCCCGGATCCGCCATGGCCGCCTGATCCGCCGTGGCCGCCGGAGTCCCCGGATCCGCCGTGGGTCCCGGAACGGGCACCGCCCTGGAGGTCACCTGTCCGGTCTCCAGGTCCTTGAGGCCTCCAGAGTGCCCACCCCCCCTCCCCTTTCGATGTCGTGACGGCGGGACGTATTGGGGGGTAATGTCGAACTTTGTCTTCCTCTACCTTTGTCTCCTCACCCTTATATGGTCCTTCCTGTTTCCCAGTCATTATTAGTTCAGTCAGTGTCAGCCTTGTCTTGATTATGTCCCAGGTGTCTCCAGTTATGTCTCCCTATATAAGTCTGTTCTACCCCATGTTACCTGTGGATTATTGTTAATGTCAGCGTGTCAATGTTCTTACCTGTGTTCCTGTGCCTCCTCCGTTTGTCATCCATTAAATACCCTGTTTGTTTCTATCCTCGTCTCCTCGTTCCTGGATCCCCGTGCACATCCGTGACAGAGGTAAAGAAAAAAGCTATCCTTCTCAGGTTTTATTTGCCTATTTGCTGTGGTTACAGAAAAAGTAGTATTTTTACTTTGTTTACTACTTGAGGACATTTTTCAAGCATATGTGGGAAACATTCACACATTGCATAGCATATTGTCATACTTTTTACTCCACTCAAAAAATTTAAATAAAACATAGTTCCTCATAAGTTTGAATTGACGAAATTGACACCTTGTCAGAGGTGGAATAGAGATTGGATGTTCTATTGATGAATGAGTCAGTTTACAAATTGCTCTGAACAATTTATGATAATTGATGATTATATAACACTAGTATGTTTGCAGTGTGTTCAAACGGAAAGAAATTGGTAGTGCAAACTGTTCTCTCATGGGTCAATGTTTGTGCACCGTTTATGTTTTTTATTATTACTAGTGCTGTCAAAATTAGCGTGTTAACTAATGCAATACATTTTTCCGGTTTAATGGCGTTAAAAATATTTAATGCAGTTAACGCAGGGGCAGAGCTAGAGTTGGCCCCTCCATTCATCAATTCATCATTGCTGAATAATAATTTATTTCATCATATTTTTATTATCTGTATCTTTTTTTATTATTATAATTGTAAAAAGGAACCGAATCACCTAGAAAATTCAGCATTATAACAAATTGTAGCTAGGGGGTGCTCCCATCAGGATTTTTGAGGCTGATCGCTGATCACAGAGAGCAGTATCTGCTGATCTCTCTAAAGCCTTCTTTTTATCATGTAGAATGATTTGTAGTAATTTTAGACATTTATTCAGGGCCTGAATTTCATTTTTGAAAATGGGGAAATTTCCCTCTTGTGACTCTTGTGAGAGGGGATTTGTTGTTTTTATTTGATGGGTGGAGAGGATCACTTTTTCAAAAATATATATTTATCTGACCTAAATATTTGATCATGCAGTGCATTTTTGTTTTTACACTCATGCAATTGTTGCACAACAGCTTACACACTCAAAAGCACAGCTCAAGCAAGTGGCAAAACACTTAAAATACTTTTCTTACGTTATCAAACATTCTAAATGAAAACTTACCACTGATAGAAACAGTCAGCTCTACTGCCTTTCTTTTTGCTTTTAAATCTTTTTACAAGCAATCCTGCGGTTTATAAAGAACTTTGTTTTCCTACATCCACAAGTGTCATCTATTGCCTTGTTTATCTAAAAGTGCTCTTTTGAAAAAGCAGATACAGTAGACTTTAATTAAATGCATTTATGGTGTAATTACTAAATTTTAGTTTTCACATTTACCGCAAACAATGCGCTGTCACTTTAATTCAGCACGTGCAGCAAACTCTGTGTGGAAACGAATCGCTTCACTGCTGCAGACGCACCATGGAATGCACTGCCGGACTGCAACCGTGTGCAGTGTGTGAACGCTTTAATCCGTTAACATGAGTGCTGAAAAAAAACGCACTGCATACGCATTGCAAACAGAGTATGTGTGAACCTGGCGTTATGTGTGTGCACTTCGAGTGTGCATAAGCCACACAGTCTTCAAGAGAGCGCGCGGGTGCTGAATGGTTTAAACACTGGCAATAATTAAAAATAAATGCTAATTTACAAACTTTAGTGACGTCTCGATTGTGCAAGGGACAATTCCCATGTCAACTGTCGAGCGTGCAGCTTGCTTATAGGCAGATGCGATGTGTGGTGATTTGAAGCCATTTGCGCATTTTGAGAGGGAGAGCATCATAGACAAAAACTTGGGAACCACGGTCATAAAAAAAAAGATAACCTAGAGATGGCGAAGACTGGTCAGTGCCACAGTAAATTTTTTTTTTTTTGTACTTTGCCCCTATGCTGCATCAGACAGCCTTTCAGATAAGGACAAATATTGGTCTGGGAAAATTTAATAAAATTAATTTATTTGAAATAAATCTTAAGAATGTGTTTTTTCATAACTATTGTTTGTCTTGCATTGGACTAAATGCTTATTTTGTCTCCCAAATCTCAGTAGGAAACCATGGATAACACATTTCACTCACCGCTTTAATAAATATTTTATGTTTTATGGTCCTCAAAAAATGTAGTGTTTTTCCAGATAATTTGAAAGAATAATCCTACCTCATCAATTTAGAATAAAACTCTCCCCCATAAGACTCATTTTTTTATAAATATCCATATTAAAATATACTCTATTGAAAATGGATGTATTGAAAGCTTCCAGGTTCATTTTTCTCAAAACATCCTTCTCCTCAGTATGGGAACGCACTTTTGTTTATGGCCCCTTATTTCAATTCCATTTTTGTTGGAAAATCACACAACAAATGCTCTGCTTCCCTCTATTATTCTCCAAATGATCTGTATTTTCTTCCTCGGAACACTTTGTCTTCTGGGCCATTTTCCCCAAGCAGTTAAATAAAGAAACAATATGGCTGCCCAATAAGAGCTGTAATCTTTTGGCCGTCTTCCAGACTTTGGTTGGCTGGTGCTTGTTATTCCTCTGTTCACTCTGTGAAGGAAAAAGTGAGTTTGAGTGATCTCAGACATTGGTGCGGGACGGAGGCGTGATGCCGTTGGTTAGACAGGCAACAAACTCTGTTCCTCTGGGAGGAAGAGGAGGTAGTGGAGGAGGATGGAGTACTGAAGTCACACATGTGACTGTTAACCTCTTTATCTGTGATTTAAAAACCTTTCATTCTTGATCTGCGTGTTCTCCCAAAATGGCTGTTCCTATTAGAGCACATCAAAGTGCAGTTTCATTGCGCAATGAGTTGACGTCAAGGGTTATGTGAGCCCAAAAAAGCCTGCAAAAAGAAAGAGGTTGTGAGCCAGGACTTGAACTCGCGATGCCTGAAGCTCAACAGCGCTGCATATCGACGTGCTGCCCACAAGGCTACCGGTGATGACACGGCATTGTTTTTTGTTCATTGTTCATTGTTTTAAATAAGTAATACTGTGAAATATAAAATCATTTAAAGTAACTGTTTTCTGTTTCAATATGCCGTAAAAATAATTTTGTGATGGCAAAGCTGAATTTTCAGCAGCCATTACTCCAGTCTTCAATATATCATGATCCTTCAGAAATCCTTTGGTATGCTAATTTGGTGCTTGAGAAACTTTAATTTCTAATTATCAATGTTTTCAAATTATCAGTTGTAATCGGAGGTGGGTAGAGTACCTAAAACTGTACAAAATTAAAAGTACTTATATAAATATTTACTCACGTAAAAGTAATAGTCTGAATAGTTACTTGTGTAAGAGTAAAAAAGTATCGGATAAAAAAAACTACTTATATAGTTAGTTACTTTGGATCATATACTGTATATCTATAATCTATTTTTATTTAGATATATAGATACAATTTATGTAGTGTGTGTGTGTAACAGCTGATGAAAATTCTGATTTGCATCACTGAATTAAATTATAGGCTATTTCTAAGTATATTAATTATATATGTAATATATAACCTGACACGGAGAAGAGTGAAATATCCTCACATGACCGCTACCGAACATCTTAACATAACTAAACAAATGCACATTGATGGATCTTCTTCCGTCTGTTCTGCAAAATTGAAACAAATGTAGCCTATATTTCTGCAAGTGTAAATATTGTGAAATATCTATATTAATTGGGTCTAGGCAAAGGCATTCCTCCTGGAACAGGTCGCATGCCGCTACGCTGAATGCATCATTTAAACTGATTCACTGGTTTGCCAGCTGGTTTGATCAAACCTTTGAACAGAATTGACTCAAAATAATGAATCATTCACGAATGGGCATTGCTCATTCCCCAGAGAAAAGTAGACGGCGCGTTTGGAATACATTGAAGCATTTTTAACTTGTAATGCATTAAGATAAAGTAACGAGAGGAGCATCGCCCACAGTAACGAAGTAAAAGTACAGTTTTTTACATTACATTTTACAATGTACTTGATTAAGAGTAAAAGTACCCATTTTTAAATGTACTCTAAAAGTATTAGTTTACTCTCACATACACACAAACACACACACTCATACACATACACACATGCTATAATAGTTTCCAAATGTTTCTCTGATCATTATTGCAGTGTGGTTGTGTGTTTGTCGTGTTGGAGCTAAAATGTGAGTGGTGTGTGTCCGTGTGGACAGAGAGAGAAAGAGAGACCTGCAGGAGAACTTAACCTCAAGCTTTCTCACGGGAGATTACTTCCTCAGGAAAAGAGTTTACTTGTGTCACTCAGAGCGGTTGAGGAATGTAAGCATTAAAGTTGCCATTTGTCAAAAAAACTTGTTCTTCGCAATCAAACAGACAACTTCATGTTTTGTTGACTATATATTCAGGGTCAGGGTTTGTGACCTTAATGACAGTCAGACGCATTTATTAATATGACGACAAATCTCCAGTGGCCTTGTGGGAAATGTACATTGGGTTATTTATGTGATTGGGTAAGATAAGTTGTGTGCATTATTTATTTATTACATGAACATACGTATGTCCTTTGTATTTTCATCCAAATCCTCTTTTGGGAGGTTGATGAACATGCCGTGCAGGAGCCACATGTAGTATACTAACGTGCAGGCTAAATTTAGCTTTATAGTGAAAATTAATGTGTAAAATAAAATTTTAAATTGGGAAAAATGAACTGAAATGTTTTATTCAGAGAGAGCGGATACATAAATATCACCAAACAAATAAAAGTTTTATTTTTATATTGAGTTAATGTGAGTATTGTTTAGGTTCACTTAAATTCTAATATTTGTTCTGCAATTGTTAATAAATTATAAATAAAATATCTAATAATTTAGGCCTGACTTTAAATCATGGCTATAATTACTAATTTTATTCTAGAAATAATAATAATAAATAAAACCTTCATCGGATACGAATTTCACTTTTCAAGTTGTTTGAACATAAATGTGTGTTGGAAGTGTGTGTACACATCCATCCTATAATGACAAAAATCCACAAAGTTAATTTTTTTATTCCTTTTTTCAAAATCCTCTTTCTCAAATCAGGCTGTTCTGAGGTTCCTGTCAGAATGATGTAGTTCTGTACAGGCCGCTCCCACGATAGTTGATTGACAAGACCGTCTTACCTTAGACCCGCCCTGAGTGAGCTGAGAGCTGTCCGTCATTGTGTTGACTGCGGTGCAGGGGAAGACCAGAATGTGTCCGATTGAGCGATTGAGGTGTTTTGTTGTTGGATGTAATACCGAATAAAGCAGTCCTCATTTACTCCCGACATCTGAGCTGCTGAAGACGCAGAGGATTAACGGTACTTTCACTTTGAAGTGAATGCGCTAATCCCCGATCTGCGTCTATGTTTGCGTGAATCATTTGTGATCCAGCTTCATCTACAGAACAAGTCAGTATAATGTTTTTTAATTAATATTTGCAAATCGTCTTTTCTAATAACGTGCTATTTAGCCAGTTTCACGGCTAAAGTAAACAGTACTGCTCGTCACCTCACGGAAGAGAGGGGCGGGGCAGGGCGAGCAGAGCTTATTAATATTTAAAGCAACATGGACTAAAACGGTTTGATGAAAACAGAGTGGATTTTGACAGGGTAAAGGTGTTATTTACACTACCATTGAGAAGCAAATTATGTTATAGACTTTTCATTAAGACTCATAATCATATCAACTTGTGGAAAATGGGCATACGATGACCCATTTAATAGAAGTCTCAGTATCAGTATTGGCATAATGATACCATTAAACAAATGCTATGTTATTTCCACATTCATTTAGAAATTATGTTTTGAGATTTAAAATATATTACGATTACAAATTTTAAGGTTAGAATTAATTAATTACAAAAACCTTTGTGATTTAATAAATAAGCACTTAAATGAATAATATCTGAAAATTAGGGCATAGTTTTAAGTTGACCAATCAAAATCTGGAAAATCCTTCGTTTTATTCCTTTTCAGTCTAAAATGAGGTAACACTTATTTTCCTACTCTGTACAAATGACTTATCATTGTGATTTAAGCAAACTAAACATTCATATTACTAAAAAAAAACTATCTAGCTATTAGTACTAAAATTAATGTTTTGAGTTTGCTAAAATTTGTAATAATGACTTTCTCTTTTTAGTTGTATCAGCTTATTTAATATAATAAGATTCACAGTTTTACAGCATAGTTATTTTTTTAAATCAATGATCAGAATAGTTGTATGTGACACAGTTTAAATGAAAATGCAATGAAATTTTTCCTCTCTGTATCTTTTTTTCTTTGAGACTCATTGGAGATACACTGGCTTTACTGTCTGAGTCTGCTCATCTTTAGCGGATGAGGGCTAAATGCAATCATCCCATGGTCCTTTGGCTTCTCTTGGCAGGAGAGACATAAGCATAGCTGTAGGGACCTCGGTCTGCACGGTCAGCACCACACACACACACACACACACACACACGCGCGCGCGCACCAACACACACACATGCACCCTCATGGGTCCTTCATCTACTAGATTTGGTTGCTGATTACCTCTGAGCTCGAGAGAAACATTCTTCATTCATGCTCCCCTGTGATCTTGCTGCTATTTGGCATGTCTGTGTTTAAAGTTGACCTTCAGCTGGAAGGTGCACATCTTATTAAAGCACAACCTAAACATAAATGTCTATCTAATGACCTTCTGTGAATTAGACCAGACAAGTCTTGTGACCATTCGAAACGGAACTGCACCTTGAACCTCTCGGCCATCATTTCAATGTATGTGCCAAAAGGCTCATGTTTAACATTCATCACCAATGGGTGAACTGTATCATTAGATGCTGTTATCTTCACAGAGTGCTTGTGTTTTTCTCCTCATTATTCCATGATCTCTTTCTGTGTTGTGTTTCAAGGTCATGGCTTGGAGCGTGTGCCTGTTCCGATTCTACGGTACAGGCATATCACTGCTTGTTTCTGTGGTAACAGCCCCGCTGACCTCCTCGAATGTGGGCCAATTAGAGGAGTCTCTGACATAAGAGGGCACTACTGTGTGAAGCCTTTTTGCTTTCTGAAAGTGATTAAGAGAATAAATCTTCCCATTTACGGAGAGAGAGAGAAGATTATAGAGACAGTAGAGGCTATTAAAGAGGACAGATGGTAGAAAGAGTCTTGGAAATGAGAAGAAAGTATATTATAATCTAAAGCTCACAGGATTCTCTGTACACTCTCTGTATTATCTCACACACACACACACACACACACACACACACACACACACACACATAATGTTTGTGTAACTAAAACACAATTTGCTCTGTACTTCATTTAATATCTGTCTTGGCTCTTAGATGGTTTCATAATAGCTGACCCTTATCATATTTATCAATGACAGAACTGAAATACAAAAACACTGGTTTCATTTTCAATTGTGCAGAGTTGTTGCTAAAGGTTTTTATCTTAACTGGCTCGCACATAGTCAAATGGGATGCTTTGAGTTTTTACATACTTGTGGCATGGATTTGAAATTATTTCAGAGTTCTTTGTAAAAGCCTGTATACATTCCAGTGACATGATTTAAACACTGAAACGCTATATGCAGGATAATGAGTCAGAATGTATGTTTATTTATAATGTTCATGCCATGTTTTGTATTATTTGCAGGTCCATTGTCTCGGAGCCCTTGTGAACTTTTGCCAGTTGGGGTGGGTCACCCGGTTCAGGCCATGTTAAAGAGTTTCACTGCCCAATCAGGCTGCGCTAGCCGAGGAACCACCAGCCTCCCTCAGGAGGTGCACATCGTCAACCTACGAAGAGGCAATGCACAAGGAGACAGAGAGAAACCAGCAGAGGTGAGATTCATTCACTACTAGACCTTTACCAGCACCTCTAATGCAGCAAAGGGTCCTTATGTGCACTGCAAAGCCTTGTTATATGCATCCAATAGCTTGTCTCAGTCGTGTCATAATTAAAGGGGTCATATGATACTTTTTAAAAGGAAAAATTATTGTGTGTATTTGGTGTAACGGAATATGTTGACATGCCTTAATGTAAAAAAAATACATTTTCCAAATACTGTACATTATTGTAGGTCCTCTATGCCTCACCTCTATCTAACGCTTTGTTTTCTACAAAGTCCCTTCTTCTGACAAGCGCAGTCTTCTCTGATTGGCCAACTGACATGTATTGTGATTGGCCGAACACCACAAGCATCAGTCGGAAATGTAACAACCCTTACTATAATCGCGAGCTTTAGCTTTCAAAATAAATGTAAATACAGTTAATAATGTCCTTAGTTTTACCATCAGTTCAAGGCTGAGAGGGGAAAAGAGTCACGTGACCGACACGGTGATGAAGCTTGTGATGAAGCGCGGATGTGTGACCATGTCTCCCACTCTCAATCATGCGACCACAGACCACACACACACACACACACACACACACACACACACACACACACACACACACACACACACACACATGCAAAACTCCACATTTGAACAGTCAATAGCAAATACTTAAACTAATAACAAAACATACAGTCGCTGATTAAGAAAAGCCAGATTGTCATAGCAAAGTCAGAATTACCTCCTCTCCTAGGTTCACGAAACGCTTGTCCATAATTTTTTTTGCTGTTCTGTTTTAAGTAATTGTAATGATTCCTAAATACATCTACTTTCGGAAGGCCAAATAAAGTGCTTTTACTTTCTCCTAGAAACACTACTGCGGTTACTGAAACCACACCTTCTTTATTTTTGTGAACATTTGGGCTGCATTATGCAAATATTTACACATCGTGATGTAGACGTGGTGGCTTGTTTGAATGAGCCGTTTTAGGGGGGCGTGTTAACTATGATAAAGAATATTTCTTTGGTTTTGAGACTTTAGTCTTTGCAACTTCAGGGATCTTGTCTATGCACAATCAGCTTGTAACACTCCAAAGAGAAAGGAAAGCTTGAAATCGCATCATATGATCCCTTTAAGCGTTAGAACATGAAGTGAATGCAAAACCAAGAATAGTAGCATGACCTCCGATGTTGTCTTGCTTTCATGCCGCAGAAATACATAAAAATATAAATAATAATAATTCGTTACATAGTGCACCAGAACGCACCAGCTTATTGTGGGAGAGGAGACAGAGTGATGAAGCCAATCAATGTAAGGGGATGGTTAGGAGGCCATGATGGTCAGAGGCCAATGGGGAAATTTGGCCAGGATGCCAGGGTTGCACCCCTACTCTTTTTGATGGACATCCTGGGATTTTTAATGACCACAGAGTGTAAGGACCTCGGTTTAACATCTCATCCGAAGGATGGTGTTTTTTACAGTGTAGTGTCCCCATCACTACACTGGGGCGTTAGGACCCACACAGACCGCAGGTCGAGCACCCCCTGCTGGCCTCACTAACACCTCTTCCAGCAGCAACCTAGTTTTCCCAGGAGTCTCCCATCCAGATACTGGCCAGGCTCAACCCTGCTTAGCTTCAGTGGGCAACCATTCTTGGGCTGCAGGGTGATATGGCTGCTGATCAGAGAAACCCCAAAACATAATTATAAAAATAAGTTTCAGTATCTACATTCTCTTTTGCATTTACTTATGCATTTATTTAAATTAATAAAACAGTAATGATTTTTTTTATTATAATCAATATTGAAAATGGTTGTCTGCTTTTGAAGTTGTTTCCTCTAAATTTGCTAAATTCAAAAGGTATACAATTTCAGTGATTTCACAGCTTTAAAATGTACTATATTTTTAGACTGTCATCTTTAGTTACACAAGATTTGGTTCCCAGTAAAGAGTCCATTTGTAAAATCCGATAAATGGCACTTTAAATAAAAATTACCGTGCATTATTATCCACATATAGCGTGATCTGAATCCTAAACACGTTTTGTCAAAAAAAGGGGTATTGTCCATTTTCAAGGCATCGCGATGTCATGTTTTACTGCAGAAACTTACAAGCGCCCTTATTGTTTTTGCCAATAAGTCCATTTTACCGAATCAGCGTGCTGTATTCAGTTCAGGTGACAATGGTACTTTCACTTTGAAAAGACATGCAAGCTGAGAGGAGTTTCGTCAAAGCTGACTAAAAGGGATCGAGGATGGATAATTTTGACGAACTTAATGAACCTGTAATTTCTTCTTCAGGGCGTAAAAGGAAAATAAAAGCTGAAACGTTTTCACGGAACCCTGCAAAAGCAGCGCATTACTATGATTAGGAAAAAACTCAGTGTATTGCGTGTAATCACATCCACAGTCTATGATCACAACAACAACGTTTGTCAGGCATTTACATTGTCATCTGAGGAAATTACAAAGATTAAACAAGTGTTTTTTTAAACTCTAAAACAGGAAATGTGGAGTTATCTGTTTTGCCAAAAAACGACTGTTAGAATTATTTGCTTTTGCTATAAAACAAACTTTTAATATGTAAAAAAAAACATACTTTCAATGAACTTTAATTTAGTAAATTACCTGTATTTGCTTAAGTTATTATTACTTAATCAAAACACCCCAACTGCATTTTAATTTATATTACTTGGAATGCGCAATAAAAAAATAAAATCTGAAAAAAAAGTATCGGTTTTATCGATTTTTGCAAATGTACTCTTCATATATGTATCTATGTATGAATGTATGTATGTATGATTGTATGAATGTATGAATGTATGAATTAATATTTTAATGGGAGGCTTGACTAAATTTGAACCATTTTAAAAGTACTATAACCTTAGCAGTTGTTTCCTTCATTATTTCCACACAGCCACACAGACCAGCAAAAATGGTGTTTGACAAAATGTATGTTGAGGACTTCATGTGAGAACTATTTATATTGTTCAAATAGCAATTTCTCTGTTGTGAAACATCAAACCACTAAAACCTGGAAACAAAGAGTTGTATAAATGGCTTTTTGGCAGAGCCATTTCTTGCAGGTCTCACTTGCAACAGGGTTAGCGTATGAATTGATGTTGTAATTGCTGGAAGGACCATTTGGCCGAGAGCACTGCTGACTCTAGATGTTTGCAATGAGACGGTACAATCTTGTGTTTGCGTTATCATTCATGTAATTACAGCCTTTTCTTCAAGCACATGCATAAAACACTCTCTGGTTCACAAAAAAAGATAAGATTCTGATATGAACCTTTTCTACCCAATGTGTAAGTTTGTCTTATTAGAAACCATGCAGTTAATATGGAAAGAAAATATGTACTTGGAGAAAGATTGGCCTTCAAGTTTTCAGCCCTCACATATCCCAAGAAAAACACCACTGGGCCTCAGGAAAGTTGGGGTAAGTTTTGGAGGCTCTATCTGGACTTTTGTGAGTGAAAAGGGAGCAAGAAAGAGGGAGTGAGAAGGGATAGAAGAAGAAAGAAAGACAGTGAGAGTGCAAATGGATGCAGTTGTCGGGCACTATCAGCCACGCGGATCGAGAAAGGCTCTTTCTCCTTTCTGAACTCTGTGTGGCTTGGACTCACAGCTCTATTGAAATACAATATTGGTCCCTGCCGACACAGACAATGACGGCTTTAAACCGCCTCGCTTTCACTGTCGTGTGTTTTTTGCATCAGGGAGCAAGTATCACTCAACTGGGTCGGCGCAGAAAAAAACTCTCTTCTTTGCCCCTGCCAGGGTTCAAAGCCCCCTCGGATTTTACTCCATGGCGCTCCATTAGATTGCCGCTCATACTGCCGCTTATATCCATACCGTGTACTGTGTGCCCTCATGCATTGTAATCAGGATCGCCGCCAGTGGTTGTTGTTCCCTCCACCCTGAGAGACAGGAAGCAGAAAAGAGCAGGAGCAGGAGCAGAGCACTGTAAACATCCGTGCCAGAGATATCAGATTGTTGTTGGTGGCTTCAGTGTGTGAAACAAAAGCCTGAGGAATGCTATCTGACATATCTCAGAAGAGTGAGAGAGAGATAGTGAGAGAGAGAGAGAGAGAGAGTGAGAGAGAGAGAGAGAGAGAGAGAGAGAGAGAGAGAGAGCTTTTGTTTGCAAGTTGTCAATCCCAAAGTCTTTTGCAAACAAAAGATTTAAGTGTTTGATAAAAAACATAAATGCTTTTATTGGCAAAATTCACTCCATTCATCAGCCAGCTGCTTGTAATTCACTATAGTCCACAATCTCATGCTCAATTTGTGTCTAAAATAAGTCATTCAGTCATTATTTTTATGTTTCTAGTGTTTAAAGTTAAGACTCACCAAGCACCAAGTGCAATGGAGAGGAAATAAATTACTTGCCAGTATTAGGAGCTATAACGTTTATCAAGTTTATCTCAAGAAATGTGGTGATACATACTATATGTTGAATATTCATAAAATTAAGCCACTAAAAAGAGAATATGAGGAACAAATTAAGAACTTAAAGTTCGCTACTTAGCCTTAGCCAGAATGGTTCATTACCACTTTACCACAGAATTGGTTTATCACCAATATTCTAGAATAATCATAATTATTTTTTTATTGTAGCTTGTTTGGGTGGTGTCATGGTCTGGAAAAGTCACACAAGACTATAAATTGGCTATGTACACTACCGTTTAAAAGTTGAGCTTCAGTATGATTGTTTATTTGAAATAAATTAATAGTTTTATACAGCAAGGATGCATTCAACTAATTCAAATTGACAGTTAAGACATTGCTATAAAAATGAATTAATAAAATCATGCTCTTTTGAACTTTCTGTTCATCAGAGAGGATGAAAAAACAGCACAATTGTTTTCAACTTTCAAATGATAATAATAAGACATTTTATTGAGTGCCAAATCAGTAGAATGATTTCTGAAGGATCATGGTAACTGGAATAATGGCTGCTGAATATTCAGCTTTGCCATCACAGAAATACCATAGAATGCACTTATTTTAAATTACAATAATATTTCACAATATTACTGTTTTTATCAAATAAATGCAGCCTTAGTTAGCATAAGAAACTTCTTCCCAAATCTTTGATTGGTCTGAGACAATTTTCATGGGCAATGAATCCTATCAAAATAAATAAATGAAATATATAATATATACAAAAACTATTAGTGACTGAAGCTTTTCAATGGTAGTGTACAAAACTGCTTTGCTTAAATATGATGGCAACAATATTAATAAATATTCACAAAATATTTATTATGTATATATCACAAATATAGGTTCATGCAGTTATTGTATAAAATAAAATACATTATTAAAGATATAAAATAAAGGCTCTGCATATCAGATATTATTAAAAAGCCAAATATTGACTGATCTCAAGTCTGTAATATTGTGGATTAGCTGTCTGGCTAGGTTACAGTGCCCAAATCCATTTTAAAACCAGCAAAGTAGTTCAGGTTGACCTGGCTGGGAGACTAGCTTTTTCAGCAGGATTTCTGTAAACGTCTCTAGGTGATTAATACCAAACACCGGTCCTCTCATGGATAAACGCTATCAGCACGTCTGATAGCATGACTCCTCTGTGCACGAGCACCACGAGTCACTGATCCTGCTTTTGGATCCCATCCTCTAAATGTGCTTGGTCAGGACTTTGCAATGGCCTGAAACCATGTGCTGGAGATGTGTGAAAATCAACATGTCTAAACTAGCTATCAGGATTCCTGATGCCTACAGCTAAAAGCGAATCGGAGCTCTGGCAATGATGAATGAGATGTCATTTTCTGCTATGCTATAATGCCATTAGTTTTTCGTTTTTATTGGCAAATGGCTATAGAGCTCAGGTCCCTATGATGCCATTGTTGTGGGTTTGTATCATTATCTTGGTAACGGATTAGCCTTTTTTTTTACTATTTGCACATATCTGACTAACAGTTGAATAAAGGCCAGGACTGCGTTTACTCAGCACATTCTAAGTCCATGTTGGAGTCCTGACAGCAATATGTCTTGGTTCGTTGTTATTATGCAAATGTATTATGCTAATTTTTCTTCATTTATTGGAAGCAAAATGATAATATGTATAACACGAATAATACAAAGCAAAAGCTAACTTGCCAAGTACAAATGCTAACAAATTAACAATACAAGTTTCCATGTAGTTCCCTAAAATATGTACTAAGTTGGTGGATAGGTAGTACTAGTGGCAATACACGGAATTGCAAAAATAAAGAAAATCTAATCTACATGTATGAAGAAATTGCTTAAAGTTGTTTCTATACAATAAACTGGAGAAAGTATTTTAACATCCAAAAAAATCTGATGCTTTGCCTCTAAAAAATTTGTATACACTTAGTGGATTGTGCAAATGAGTGGATTTTAAGCTTCCCCTTAAACCTTATATGAGGTTTTGTCTACACACAGGAAGATAAGACTGTTCCTTTCACCGCATTCCAAGCCACATATATTTCAAAGACCTCTCCAGATATTGTGTTCAGCGATAGGAAAGGAAGATTAAGGATGCGCTGAACAAAAGAATCATGACAGCTGTTGATGTACACACATCCGCAACAGGGATCTTTACTATCTGAGGGACTGAGGATCAGAATATAATCACACAAGCACATTTGGAAACTACAGGAACAGGATGTTAATGCACTTTCACAAATGTTGGTGTTCGTCTTTAGCTGTGTGCTAATGTACACTGTACAAATATTTTTTATAATTTACATTTTTCAAGTCAACATAAGTCAACATAATTTATCAGGTTAATGGTATCATAATTTAACAACACTGTTAAATGTGTTGTTCAGCAAAATTCACTTTTAACATTCAAAATGGTTGATTTGACTATATAAATAGTATAACATCAGTCATAACCAGTCTTATTAAGTGTTATTTATGTACGGTTTTATTAGTTTTTAATTGGCTTTTATTTTATATTTAACATTTTCAATGCAATCGTTGTTGAAATTTTAATCATTTAGTTATGTGCTTTTGTCATATTTAATATATTTTTTAAATTATTTCTATTTAGGTTTATTATTTTTTTTCGCTTTAGTTTTTGGCAATTTTAACTTCAACTTTTGTTATTTCAGTTAGCTGCAAAGGCATTTCTGATAGTTAGGTTTTTTTAGTTCAATTTCATTTAGGTGCATCCCTTATCTTGACATTTACTGACATTTTTTAAGCATTAACTTTAACTATATTATAATAGATTTATGCTATTACTAAAAGAAGATGAAAACAGAGTTTAAAATTCTTTGTTAAGTCAAGTCACCTTTATTTATAAAGCGCTTTTAACAATATAAATTGTAAGAAAGCAACTACACACTATCAAAATAATAAAATAGTCTCAATAATGTAAAATGACTAGATTTAACACTCAATTTGAAGTGTTTTCACATTTTCTTTACTCTACACATGACTTGGATAGAAGACAAACGTATTATAAAAACAATTAAGATTAATTTTTCTCTTTTTTTTGACACACTGTAGCTGTGTGTCCAAAGTGACCTTTGTGGTCGGATGTTTCCTTTAAAAACCATGACTCCAGTTATTGGTCTCGAATTCAGCTTGTGTGGCTCGGAAATCAGTAAACAATAACATCCCAAAGGGAAACCGTAGGGTCATTCTAATCGTGCAATTTTAAGAAGGCACTCATTTACTTAATATATGCTTCTCACCCTGGTTGAAGTTCATGTTTTTGTCCAATGTGGTCCTCTGCAAGATAAAAAAAACAAGCATTGTCTTGCTAATCACACAGAATGCTGAGCCCAAGCAATTTATTACTTCCTTAGTGACTGCAGACTTTAGAAGTGTTCTAATGTCATGCAAGACTATTTGTCCTTGACACGTTTTTGCGGCCGAGAGCGCTGGATTTCTTATGGTTTACATATGAACCCCTCTGGACTATTTGTTTTGGACTGCTTCCAGATGTTCTCCATTTCTCTGCGGGGCCGTGTGCTTGGCATGTACAGTATTCGTTGGCTTGCTTCACTGTGCTAATGAAGGAGTGCTGGGTTACACGGCATGCCAAAACTTTCCTCACCAGTTATATTTTAGAGATTTTATGTATTGCCGAAACTCGACTCCGTCCTGACACCTAGGTCAGTGTCTCTCAGGCCTTGTTCACCTGTGTGGTCCCTGGCTGGATGGTAGGAGGACAGATAAATCTGTCCGGCCGTGACTCTTTGGCGTCACAGAGGGGAGGTTTGGAAGGGGCTGAGGCCGGATTGTGGGGTCACGGCTGTGGGAGAGAAAGTTTGGCCCTATGTCTTCCACTTAAATGGAGAAAGATAAGCACCCAAGGGCATCTGGCTGAATCACATTGAGCCTTGACATTAACAACCACATACCTGGGGCACTGGCACAGATGTGGCCTTCTGGATTCACACACCCACACTTAAATCACATTTAAAAGCACAACCAAAACCGCCTTCTCTCTTTTTTCACAGATAAACACACACACACACACACACACACACACTGTCCTTCAGTTCTAATCCAGCATGGAGACTGTGGCAGGGTCGTGTTTCATGTGCCCAGGCGCCACCGGCCTTCAACGACAGATGGATCAGATCCTCCAAGACATAAACAATTCAGCGAAGCCCTGATTTACTGCTCCCAAACACAATGTTGAAAACCTAGAAGGGAGATAGGGTTACTGGCCATCCTGGTTCGGCCAAGTAGCGGGACTTGTCCATAAATGCACTATAAACGTTATAGGATGCGCTCTACTTTGCAAAGGTAATTAACAGAACTGATAACTAATGACGGCTAAAACACATGGTAAGAGTCATATTTTATTTGTTTTATGATCAGCAATGTTTTGCTTAATTGTACATATCCAGTGCAGTGGTCTGTACTGTGTAATTTTATAAAGGAGATGTTAACAGGCCTTTTCCAAAACTGCATGAATTGATGTAGTTACCAAATAAATTATTTCAATAAATTGTTTTTATTACTTAAATATTTTTATTGATTCTGTTCGGTATTGAATGAAAAAAAATTCAATTTATAAACGGCATTTCCAAATTTCTTACAAAATAAATATCCTTCATTTATTCAAGTATTTATAAATATACAGTACATATATATATTAGTGCTGTCAATCGATTAAAAAATAACTAATTAATAATTTTTCTGTAATTAATCGCGATTAATCCCACCTAACATTAAAGTTTTAAATATGCTTTTATATTTCAATAATTTCACATTCAATCTTCAAATGAATGTACAAACAACAAACAGTAGATTTTTTTATATTTGTTTAATGTCATCTTTTTTATGACTGAAGGCCAGTATCACTGATACAAAATAATACTGATTTCCCTATAAAAATGTCCCCCCCTAATATTTAACCATTGACTATAGCCATTCAACATTGCTTTATAATTAAGAGCTGTCAATTTTAACATTTATTAGATTTTAAAAATAAATTATAATTTAAGTGAACTTTAAACAGTCTTCACACAGACCCATTTAAATAAATGTCATGGTGACATAAATAAATGTTTTGGCTTCTGTTTATTTTGCTGACTCAGATCTGACACACATTGGATTTCCTCTCAACTCTCTTTACCTTTTCTAACCCATTTCTGTCTCTAATAATGAACTGACTGATGAGTTGAATCGGGAGTGTTAGATGTGTAACTCATATATAATAAATTACATCCATGCACAGTTTTGAGGCAGCTTTAATTGCCTTTTTGGTAATTTCATGTCTTAGCCTGACATTGCATGGTCATAGTTTATTTTGCGCTTTGATATAAAATGATAAACGTTACAGCATGCGATGGTGTATTTGTGTGTGCAAGAGCATGTGCTACGAGCACAGGATCGTTTGACTCACGCCTGGCTTTGCAGTGAAGGCGTGTGATGCGCATCTGAAACGTCTCCAGTTTGATGTGGTCGTAAATAGTGCTGCGTATCACCAGCAAAGTCACGATACGATACATATCACGATACAGAGGCCACAATACGATACGGGACTGCACTGAATTTCACCTCCACCTCCATAACCGTACCACTGTACAATATAAGTAAGGGCATATGTTTAATGTTTACATTGGGCACTCCTCACCAGGTAAAATATTCTGATTATTTGCATCTTATTTTTAAGCCCATCAATAATAATGTACTCGTTCTAATACATTTATATTGTAATAAATGTAGTCATATTAATATATTTAAAAAATCATTGTAACATTGCTGGTAGGTTATCATTGCACAAATTAATGCACTTTCACTCTAAAATTAGAAGTGTTCTAATCTAATGCACTGTCTTCACTGAATCTCACATGCACACACACGCTCAGTCACTCACACAGATCACGTTGCTAGGACGCACACAGAAATTCAGGAACAAACTTGCGCTGCCCTGCAATTCGATCAATACCATAGCTTAATCGCTCAGGGACTACATTATCTTTCTCAACAAGGAGCTGGTAACATCATTGTTTCTAAAGGAAGTAATGCCACAGCTTGTTACGGTGGTAATTCAATTCATACATACACAGCTTCTCTCTCCCTCTCCCTCTCTCCCCCTCTCTCTCTCTCTCTCTTATAAGTGAACTCTTGATGAATTATACTTTTCTGAGAATAGAATATTGAAGTGGAGATCGGTAAACTGCTAGCTAGCTGGTGTTTTCAGAAAGCAAGTGCGTTTATCCACTGCGGAGAGAGCACGCGTACATATGGTTGCCAGGTTGACAAAGATAAGTATCACATTTAGCAGATATTTCCATATTGCGCAAGTGGGAAGCTCTATTTCAGGGATTGCATCTCTTTATATCAGGCAACCCAGTAGTGTTCCTCTGCGGCCAGATTAAAAACTGTTAAACATTTTAAACTGTGTTTTGTATTAAGCGTGGTCCACTGCTGCACAAGTGCCACAATATCGATACAGGTCCAGCTGTATCAATACTCGTATCGTCAATTCTCCATGACGATACATTGTCGTAGAAAACAAGGTGTGTGTGTATATACATATACATATATATATACATTTACATTTACATTTAGTCATTTAGCAGACGCTTTTATCCAAAGCGACTTACAATTGGGAGTACATAAAGCGATTAATCTTGAAGAGGCAAACATACAGAGGAAGTGCCAATAACACCAAGTCTCAGGCATTGTTCAAATAAGTACATGCTAGCAAGGGAAGGAGAGAAAGATGAAGATTTTGAAAAAGTGAAAGTTCAATTGTTTTTTTTTTTATGTAGTCAAGTAGAGTTGAAAGAGATGAGTTTCAGTTGTTGCTTGAAGATTGACAGGGATCCAGCATTCCGGATGGGGGTGGGAAGATCATTCCACCGGCCAGGAACGGTGAAAGAGAATGTTCTCTTATATATATCTTATATCTCATATATATATACATACATATATATATATATATATATATATATATATATATATATATATACATACATACATACATACATACATACATACATACATACATATATATATGTATATATATATATATACATACATATACATATATATACATATGTGTGTATATATATATATATATATATATATATATATATATATATGTGCAATCGATTAAAAACTAATTTTTCTAAAATTATTCGCGATTAATCCCACATAACATTAAAGTTTTTTAATATACTTTTATATTGCAATTTCATTCAATCTGCAAATGTACAATTTACAAACAACATAAATACAGTATATATATATATATTTTTTTATACGTTTTTATGATTGAAAGACAGCATCACTGATATCAATACTACTTATGTCTCTATAAAATATTTTTTTACCCTTAATATTTAACCATTGACTGTAGCGATTCAGCATTACAATAATGAGAGCCATAAATTTTAACATTTATTATACTTAACTTCTAATTTAAGTGAACTTAAAACAATCTGAAACGCGTCTGAAACGTCTCACATTTGATGTGGTCATAAAGACTTTCTGCATCTAAATAAACACAATCCTTTTCAAGAAAAAAGAGACAGAGGCATCAGTTGTGAATGGGGTGGCCAACCCTAGCCCTGCCCTTGCGTTAATCTGAAAAAATTAATCGCCTGCGTTAACGTGCTAATTTTGACACCACTAGCAAATAAATATATAATTTCAATGAGTTTGTTGCGGTGCCTTCTTTCATACCAGAATCATCTACCTTTGAATTTAGATTTAGCTTTAGCTAAATAAATGCCTTCAGAGGCAAGATAATTAAGATGCCTTCACACATCCTTTTGTGCCATCAGCGTAACTATGATGCCTTAAAATGCTGTCTCTGTAGGCAGCTCATTAGATTTTGGAACAGAGCTTTGGCATGTCTACCTCTATTAGAAAATATACTAAGAATTTACAGCAAGTGATACTGTGATAAACCACAACTTACTGCTATAATTATGTATCTTATGTCTATTTTTATATTTGTGCCTCTGAGTTCAGAGACTGAGCAAATACACACACTCTGTCTTTCTCGCATCCTGTTAGAAATAACAGTATAATTTGCCCTTCATATTGTGTGAAATTTGCATGCTGTTTGTCATGCAGCCTCTTGGAATGTAAGGCAGGGCGTAGAGTTAAAAAATTCATCTCATTTTGTTTGAAGTGGCTATTCTCCGGTTTGTTTTGGACTGTGTCTTGGATGCTTGTTTACAGAGTCAGCATGAATGTGGCTGGTCAGTCAGCAATTACGGCAAGGTTAGTCTCCAAACGCTCCAAATCCTCCTTGTCCCCTCACAGGCTTAACCCTGTCAGATAGAGGTGAAGACATTGGCTCTGAATTGTGAGCAAAAGCATTTTGGGGCCATGATCAAAACTCAAGTACATAGCAATTGTACTTTATTGCTGTGCTTAAGTATTATGTTGGGGAGTATGTACTTAATCCAAGGACTGTTGCAACTAAGTGCTTGAAGTCTTAATTACATTGCAATTTGTAGTAAATTGTAACCTTACACTGTAATTTACAGTAAATTTAATTTTACATTTACAGTAAAAAAGCAGCTGCGGTTGCCAGAACTTTACAATACATATTTGGTATCAACATTTTAGGCTTTAAGGGACTGAACTTAAATTTTCGATTAACATAAGATGTAGCATAAAAACCAATTGAACATTAAATAATTGCAATACCTAAAAAGAAACATAAATGCTTATGCAAAATACCATAAAATATAAAGTTTCATGCATGGAATTCGGTTTACTTTTTTTAACATTTTATTAAAGTGTATAAATTGTATAATTTCATTTAATCCGAAGTTAAAAGTTTGTGCTGCACATTTTAGCACTGCTTATTTGTTGTGTCAATATAATATAGGAAAGCGGAAACTGTTTTGGAAGGGGTTAGCATGTTTGCTTCAGA
Organism: Gymnocypris eckloni scoliostomus; assembly: GCA_027564155.1. Taxonomy (NCBI): domain Eukaryota; kingdom Metazoa; phylum Chordata; class Actinopteri; order Cypriniformes; family Cyprinidae; genus Gymnocypris; species Gymnocypris eckloni. The sequence goes on along the minus strand of CM050419.1, from coordinate 19,978,535 downwards.
TATATTGAGCCCTGGTGCTCATATGGGTGATGCAGGTTTGAGTCCTGCCTGCAACATGTCCAATCCCATTTCCTCTCACTCCCCAGTATATTTCTGTGACTTTGTGATAGGGATGTGTAGAAAACGGAAGGGATTTCTTTATTTTTTATCTAAACATGAAGCTTAGGCAGGACAAATTAAAAGATTCCACATAAAACTTGCAACCTGTCTATAAGTGCTGGTTATTTCAGATGCAGAGATGTTTAATTCTAAAGTTTAATTCTCTCCCTGTTTTCTCTAGAGAATGGTTGCATAAAATTTAATTATGTCTGTTTTTGCACAAATACCTTGACTAAGATTAAAAAAGACCTCAGGGAAAAAATAAAATGACGAAAAAGTATGTTGTGAATAATTGTTTATGTCACTAACACATATAAATACATTAACACTCAGACAGCAGCTGCAAGGTGTCAGTGCTGCCCTCTTATTCACATAGAACTAACATCCTTGTGTAAAATCCTCCCCAAGCACAGCCTCCCTCCTTCAGCTCCCCTCACACATACACACACACATTTCCATGTTACTGTGCGCATCAGAAGGAACGGTTTCCTGTCCCTCTCTCTTTTCCCAGTGCCAGTGTGTTGTACATTGTTACAGCAGACGGCCCAGGCTGTTATCCTCTCAATAACAGAGAGAAATGCACAGCTGCGTTTTGCTCCGTAACGGCCGTGGCATTGGTCCAGACTGCACCGCAGCACTGGCTAATTAAGTGAAACTGAACACCTAGCAGTGACTGTGCATAATGCTTTTACTTTTTCATCACTCTCTATGAAAATATAACCAAATTTCCTTTCGCTTCAGGGACTTATATAGGTAAAATTTGGCAGAGGTGTGGTGGATGATGGTGCTCATATGCATGTACGGATATGCAAGTTTTGGGCCCTGTCCAAGTATATTTTTGTGCCTCCATGCTAGATATTGGTCAAAAGAGGCTAAAGTGCAGAAATAACTCTACAGACCCAAAGAAAGGGTTTGACCAACTCAGTTCTTTCCTGTGTTGAAGTATTTCCTATTGAAACAGGAAGTTGTCGGGACATATCAAAGGTCTTGTCCTTTTTTTAACCAGCCAATAGCCTTCAGTCAAAATTCAGCAGTTATCAACTAATATTTGGAAGCTTTTAAATGAAGTAGTTCTCCAAATTAGTGTCTTTTTTTACAGATGTGTTTTTTTTATTGATTTTATTATTGATTTATTATTTAATAGTATATTAATTGTCAAATGATTTCAGATTATGTTAGTAAATATAAAGAAAAATAAATAATAATTTTATATAATAATAATAATGTACACTTTTGAACGTGCGTTGAAGACTGACACAGAAGAGAAGAAATAGTTGAATAAAGTTGTTATTTTTGTATTCCTTGTACACAAAATTTTTATTTTTGCTACATAACATTACGGTTGAACCACTGATGTCACATGGACTATTTTAACAATGTCCTTACTACATTTCTGGGCCTTAAACATATCAGTTGTGTTGTAGTCTATGGAAGCTCAGAAAGCTCTCAGATTTCATCAAAAATATATTTAATTCATGTTCCGAAGACAAACAAAGATCTTACGAGTTTGAAACTATATGAGGGTGGGTAATTAAAGCCATAATTTTCCTTTTTGGGTGAAATATCCCTTTAAATATAACAGACATAAACTACAATTTCATGGAGTCTTAATAGTGGAATGCATTAGTTACAACACATTGGCTTTTCTGAGAATATAGGTTGGGATGACGTTAGCCGATGCAGTGGAATGTTCTTTTGGCAGTGCAGTAAGATCCTGACTCATTAAGGAGTCTTCCTTCTGCGCTTTTGATAAAAAGCTGTGTCTGTGGCCATCCCTGCAGCCCTGTACTTCAAGACAGCTTTTCCTTCGCTGTGAGAGCTGAGAAATAAAAGGTCTTTCCCTGCATTTCGGTGAGACAGATTCTCTCCACTTCAAACACACTCTCACTGAAAGCCTTGCTACAGACAGCAAACCAGCCCAGTCAAAGAGGCTCTTTCAAGCCTGCAATCTGCTTCCTCCATCACTACCACCTCCACAAAGGCCTGGCTGGAAGGTGGTAGTCTGATACTCCTGCGGCAGGCGGCAGGGAATGGCTCTGTTTTGACACAGGCCGCTTGGGCGGTAATCCGTTAGTTCCAGGTTAACTCTTTCTCCTTCATCTCAATGAACAAAACGGCAATGATCTCATCAGTCTCTGCAGTGACCTAAAGATCAAAGTGCCAGAATCCTTCTCTCTGCCTGCTAAGCCTGTATGTGTGTGCGTGTGGAAGGTTGGAGCATCTCGAAGAGAGGGGAAACAAAGGGCTCATTCTGTGGCAGTAGATGTGATAAGGCCAGTAAGTAGTTGGGACATGAGGAGCGTATGTTCTGGAGAGGAACTCTGCAGTCCGATAGAGAAGAATCACTCTATGGCACATTTACTCTAGATTAGATGCACTACTCGGAATGTGAATAAATATACCAGCTGGAGGAGATTGGAGCAGTGGTTCTCAGCTGATTTTGCTTCAGGATGCAGATTTGGTTGCAAGTTTAACCCGTACACTACTGTTCAAATATTTGGGGGTTTTGAAAGAAGTCTCTTATGCACATAAAGGCAGCATTTTTATGATCAACAACAGTGAAATACTATTAGAATTTAAGTTTTTTTTTTTTTTGCTTTAATATATATGTTAATATAATTTATTCCTGTAAGGCTTCAGTGTCACATTATCCTTCCCTCAGAAAACAAACATTCTGACTCCAAACTTTTGAATGGATACTGTATGTATTAATATAATAATAATACATTTTTCAATCCCTGATGGTGATAGAAAGTAGGGTTACACTTTATTTTGATAGTCCACTTTAGACATTCTACTAACTATAATTAGCTTTCCAACTACATGTCAACTACATATCAAGTAATTCTCATTAATTTTCCACGACATGTCTACTAACTCTCAGAGTAGACTGTTAGGGTAGGTTTAGTGTTCATAGAACAAGTTGACATATACTTGCAAAATTTCTGATAGTCAGCATGTTGTTTGTTGTCAAATTAAATCAAATTAAAGTGTTAGAAGTTATTAAGCAGATAGTCTACTAATACTCTAATGACTGCTAGTTGACATGTAGTTGTGAAGTTGCTTACTGTTAGTAGAAGTTTAAAGTGGACTATCGAAATAAAGTGTTACTGAAAGTAGAATGGTAGATGACCATATAATTCATTGATAGCAAATTAGTTGTACACAAACAAATGAAAAGAAATGAAAAGAAACATTATTTTACACTCCATTTATGCACAAACAAATGAAAACACAACAAAATGTATATCAGCCAAGCAGATTATCGGTCAAAGAATCGCCAAATATGGCTAAATTAATCAGCCTGGCCAAGAAATAAGATTATTACTAGCATTAGCTATGCTTGATTAGTTGTTTTTTCTTGTTGTTTTTTTCTTAGCATTTTTATTTTTGACTCACCAGTTTAGAAATCGATTAAATCTTGAATTAGTTCATGATTATTGATAAAGGCAAAAATGATTAGAGTAACTATAAAAGAGCGGAAGTAATTGTGCAGATGAATGCATATTAGTAATGCGAACATTTAGACAAAGATAGTTGTGGTCAGAACTCAAGTTATCTATATTAAGATGGTAATAGGTGAACTCCTGTGGTAAATGTGTTATTAGTTGTTGTCTAATCTTTGTAAACCAGAATCAGAATGCTTTTGGTGTTTTGGTACAGTGCAGAGCCATGGGAGTTATCAGACATTTACAGGGTGCGGCATTTCCCTTGTCAAAACAGTCTGTGTCATAAAAATAACCACGCTCTATCTTTTGACAAACAAGCATAATTTTCTCTTAGCAACATGAGTGAAAACAACTTGTCTCTTATCTCTCTCAGAGAGTGTGATTTCACAGCGTGGCTGAAAATAAACAAAGCCAAGCCAGTTTAATCTAACTCACAGGCCATCTTTGTCTAATCAATTTAGGGAAAGTTAAACATCAAACGCTAGCTCTTGGTCGCGGCTAAGTGTGAGGCAGAGCAGATGATTGTTTTATCAGGTGGAATTCTTAGATAGAGAGACTGGAGCCTCGCAAACCCTAACATGAAATTTTGACGAGGTGAAGGGGACAGTGACAACACTGCCACCTCCAGCCTGAGAATCAGTTTGAACAATTGACATTGTGTCTAATAATAATTAATTACGTTTATTATAGCGCTTTTCTGCTTTTCTGCTTTTCTAAGCAATCAAAGCGCTCTACATTGTCAGGGGGTATCTCCTCATCCACCACCAGTGTGCAGCATCCACCTGGATGATGCTATTTATATCATTTGATCATAATTGTATTGCTTTTTCATCTCTATCTGTGGTACTAGCACAATGTTTTCACCAGGCAAAATAGCACTGAGTTTTGTGCACTGCAAAAAAAAAAAACTTTTTAACTCCTTTCTACATTTACATTTAGTCATTTAGCAGACGCTTTTATCCAAAGCGACTTACAATTGGGGAGTACATAAAGCGATTAATCTTGAAGAGGCAAACATACAGAGGAATTGGCAATAACACCAATAACATCAAAATACAGTATGTGGGCACAGAGAGGCAAACAAATGTAATAATAATAATGATAATCATAATAATGTACATTTTGCATGTTCAGAAGTGAGCTGCCCTGTCAAGCAAAAATTTAAACAGGGTTGTGTCAGTAAATTGCTCAGTGCAGAGAAAGAGAAGTATTGGGAACCTGGTATTTCTTTTTTTCATGAGTCCAAAAGACATGAACAAGTTGTTTAAAAAAACATCTATGACCTTTGAAACATGTCTTGTCTTCATGCTCTGTTGACTATTGTTTCAATAATAATAAACATACATTTGCTTAAAGCACCCATATTTGTCCATGCCCATGTTGATTGGAGTATTAAAAACTTGAAAAGTATTAATTGAAGGTACATTTAGAACAAAAAAAAGTGTGATTAATTGCGATTAATCGCGAATTAACTCATGACAATCATGTGATTTATCGCAATTAAATATTTTAATCGATTGACAGCCCTAGTTCTAATATAATTTGTGTTGAATATAAGTTTGTTTTGTGTATTTTGTCAGCTTTTTAAATTATTCAAACTTAAAAGCTATTCATTGCAATAAAACAAACTACAGTACAGTCAAATTATATCCGCTGTATAATGTACTATAAAGAAATATTCTCTAAAAATAAGTCTTAATTTATTTTCAAATGTAAACTTATCACGGAAGTATTTTTAGATATTTTAAGAGGAAAAATAAACAAAAATACTCATTAAGATTATTAGTTATATACTCTGAATAAGGCAAATCTATAATATGAACAATAAGCTTAATTGATACAGAAAGGGGGTGTGCTGATGCTGAAAAATATGGAAGCGAATTTAAATATTCACACATGAATTTAGCATGTTTAGTGCCTGGTTAAACTGGATGGCTGGAATTAAGTTAATATGATACAGGTTCTGAAATACTGAATGCATTTTGCAGCTGTTTTGTAAATTCATTTCTGTGCACTGAGGCAAAAAAGTGCATGTTCAAAAAAAGAGGAACCCGTGTCTGTGGTCTTTTTTAATGAGGTTAAGCTTGTGTTTGTGCACATTGTCAGATAACACACATCAGGAGGCTTAGGGCTATCAGATGTATCATCCAAACTTGCTCCAAAATTCATAAAAGTCCACACAAACACAGTGTGATTGCTATCGGTTGCCTATGTGCTTTGATATGTCTGCAGAGAGAGCTGATGAGGTAGATATTTCTGTGTTTTTGCGCGCTCAGACGTAGACAGATAGACATCACAGTGCACTAAAGGGCCTTCAGGTTGAGAGGTCACAGATCGCTGAGCAGTGCTGATAACAAAACTCAACAGATTGATCTGACCTGCAATCTTTACCTCGTTTATTCTCATTCAGCCATCCAGAAAGAACCAAGATGCAGTCAAACTACACCCACACAGATTTATATAACAGTGCCAAACATTCACATAACTCTAAATTGTTTCAAATAGAGTGCAGACAAACTGAGTCGTTGGAAAGATCATGTACAGACACATGGCAGTGATTTTATCAAATTTACAAGAAAATCTCTTGACAGCACAAATCTCTGCTTCGCGAAGCAAAGTTAACAATGTGTTACAGAAACTCTGCAAACATTGCATTATTTCCAGAAAACCAACAGTATAACTATAAGAGTTGTTTTTAAGATCTAATGTTTCCTTTTTGTGTTTACGTCACAATGCCAAAATATCAATAGTTGTTATCAATGGCAGTGATATTTTCATCCTCGAGAGAAATTTTGACAACAAATACACTAACATTGAAGCTTAAGTAATTCTAATTCAAATGAGATCCACTCCTTTTCAAATAATTGTTTAAAGTAATATTATTATTATTTTTTTTTTACTAAATTGGTACTTTATACTACCCATATAGTAGAATACTTTAGAAAGACTGATTTTATTTTAGTCTCAAGTTTTTAGCCAGTACTTTTAACATCCTTAAAATGGACTAGTCTTCCAACCACCATCTTTGGTTGTCGTTTCCTCATTTCCCCCTGTATTCCATATCTTCTGCCTATCGTTCTCCTAAACAAACTCCCTGTTTCCCACCCATCTGCTCCATTCTCCAAAACCTTCACATGGCCCAAGGGACCAATGTGACTGTTATGTTTTGCTTATCTTGCATTATTTGGCATCTAATTAGAGGAGGTTTTAGTGAACTGAAATTTTGGGAGGACTATCAGTCACATAATGAGCTCTATCAATAGTCAACACCCTTTCCTTCTAACAGGGAATTTCTGTCAACAGAGAAAGAGAGAGATATTTGGTACATAGAGAGTTGACAGAGTTGATTTATTAGTGCATTACATGAGAATGCAGGAATGTTGAAGGTTTCACAGACAAATAGACAGGAACTGCGGTGTCTTGTTGGCATTATTTGTTGTCACTGAGGGGGATTTGTTTATTTGAATGGTAGGTTGCTGGCGTGTTAAATGACATGGTTTGATCGGTTTCCCATCACCTCCTGCAGTAATGCTAGCCTCTGTGCTGGGTTTGTACGGGGAGGTGCAGCTGTCACCTATCAGAGCCTGTAGTTTCTTTGTAACTCAATCAGGCCTGATGGGCCCCCACAACACCATCAGACAACGTGCCTGTGAAATCAGGTCCAGACTCACACTCTGGGCTTCACACTGGTCATACATTTCTTTTATCTCTCAAAACACGATCATCTCAACTACTTCGCTCTTCTGAGGCCTGGCTTTGCTCAGTTTAACAGCTCTGTTTGCAATTCAGCAGCAGTTTTGATAGTGACACTGAGATTGAAGTAGGCTCCAGCTGTAATGTGTTTTCCACTGCAATAGTGCTTTTGCTGATGTCGTAGCTAGTTTATTGGATTTTGATATGGGCATTGCATTCAAAAATAGAGGTAGATGAATGCGAGGAAGAGTTTAAGCTGACTAAATGAGAGAAGTTCCATTTTACATTTGACATTTTTGGTCAGAGGTAAAAAAAATACATAAAATGAAAGGATGAATCGTTCATTACAAAATTAATAACATACATTTAAATAGGGTTATTTTTTTATTTCAGGCCAACTTTAATGCAAGTAATTTATCCCCACCGGTTTATGCCATCAAATCCTGGCTTTATTGTAAGAGCCACAAGTAATATTAAAATGAAATTAATTTAATTTTAAAATTACTGTGTATTATGCATATGTAATGCATTATGAAATACATAAATTAAATCGATTCAAATATATAAAAAATAGAGACAAACAAATAAATTGTATGAATGTAAGCTATATAATCTTAAAAATAAAGGTGCATAAAAGGTTCTTCACAGCGTTACCGTAGAATAACCATTTTTGGTTCCACAAATAACCATTCAGTCAAAGGTTCTTTAAAGAACCATCTCTTTCTTACCTTTTTATAATCTGAAGAACCTTCTTTCGCCACACAGAATGTTTTGTGAAACAGAAAGGCTCTTTATGGAACCATTTAGACAAAAAGGTTCTTCTCTGTCATCGTGAAGCACATTTCTTTTAAGAGTGTAACATAATTGACGTAGGCCTGGGACAACACTCCTGGTTGAGCAATTATGGAAAGAACATCCCACCACACAGCCACAAATGATAGTAGTTCCTAGTTGAGGACAAAAAGGTTTAAGAGCCACTTCTTCTTCTTCAGTGGCACCATTTCAGTGGAAAAGAGATGTATTTGCAGTGAAATTAATTATCTGTATACCTTCTGTACATGCTGTATTGATGGATGAACTCATTACTCTGAGCGTGTATGATGTTGAATCTCTGTAGAAATCCTTTGTAAACCATGTTGTATTGTGCAGTTTAGCGTATGCATTACAGATGCATTGCAGATGGTGTTTCACAGAACCTGTGCGATGTGGGATTAATCAACACTCCCAATTCCCAGCACTGCCAATGTGTGATGCGGAGTATGTGAGCTCACCCTGGAGAGCTGGGTTTTTAGCTCATGCCTAGCCAAGGTAATTTGCTTCTCACCTTGGAGCAGTTTTGGAACGGCGGAGCGACTGTGTTTGTGCCTTGCTAAATGACTCACTTTTTTGGAATTGTTCCTGTCTGATTCTGAAATTCCATGATTTTTACAACCAGGAGAGTTTGAGCTTGAGCCTCTCCTTATAACTCTCTACATTGCTTTCTTTTGACAATCTTTCATCCTTTTTCTTTCTCTGGTTCTTGCTGAAAGGCATAGTTGACCCATAAATATAAATTTACTCACCCTCATGTTATTCCGAACCTATAAGACTTTTTCATTCATCTTTCAAGTGAAAGTTTTGGAAGCTCAACTGTACTTTCTTGACACACGAGAACAAAGAAAAAATATTCTTTACAATCCCTTTATAAACTTTTTGAAGTGTCAGAATTTTGAAATTTGAATTTTTTGGAAGATAATTGAAAGTCTTAGAGGGTGAGTAAATTATGAGAAAAATAATAAATAAGGTGAACTAACCCTTTAATTATTTATCATATTGATGGATTTATCGTTTTTTCTTTTTCACTCAAAATCATACCATGCAGATACATTTGTTTGTGAATTTCTGCTCAAATTGATCCAAGGGGGAGGTTTGGGTAGATATGAGATGCTTATTAAAAATGTTCCACTGAGTACAGATAGGCAAGTCAATGGAAAAAAATCCAGTGGAAGGAAAATCGAGGGTCTTTTACTTGTGTCCGCACTGTGTCTGCCAGACCCTTTTTGATAAGCACTCTGTAATATCTTCCATTCTCTGCTCTCCAAAGGCCCTGCTGTTATGATTATTGCCACACTTTTATTGCTAAACATTCTTATTTGCACCAGCGTCCTCCCACATCTGTGGGGGAGCCGCTCATTACGTAGCTTTGAGCCTCGGTCAGAGCTCAGTTGAGATGTAGCTGTCATTTAAAGCAGCACATAAACACATCAAAGTTCCATCCACAAACACATCTGCTTCCTCTAAAACTGACATCTTGAAATAGAAAAGTTTATGGCTGTTTCATCTCATTCGTTTTTGTTGGACTAGGTACAAACTGATCTTGTACCAAATGGCACCTTCAGCCCTAAAAATTACGTTTTTTTAGGGCTTTTCGCAGCTGGGGGCGCTATTGAGCACCTTTTAACCCTAAGATAAAAAAAAGTGACAGCCTGTGATTTTGGGGATAGATAAAAAGAAGTGAAGACCACAAGCCTGCACATCGAGATTAGTTGTCCCATTTGAGACAACAATTTTTTGCATGTAGATGATATCCTTGTAACCCCTAGTCATAATCAGTAATTTAGTCATAATCAGTAATCTACATAAAATTACTGTGTAAACTACTACACCAAATCCACAATTTGGCAACATATTTCATAAAAAGGACATATTGAGACTGCATAGGGTTGATTACCTTTCGAACCATGCGATTTTTGAACCATGAGAAAATGTGACAGCCTGTGATCTTGTGGACAGATTCATATAAGTGACGGCCACAAGATCACTTATCTACGTCAAGTGTCCCATTTGAGATGTCCAAAAGGAGGTCTCCGTTATCCATATTCTTACTGAATAATGTACAGTAAATTAGTTTATAAATTACTAGGCTACATCCAGTCCATAATATGGTAATGTAGTTTTCAAAGTGGTTTATGAAGTTTGCATTGCTGCGACATTGGGGGCACAGTTGAGCATCTTTTAAGTAATAAAGTTGAAAATGTGAGCTTTTGATCTTTTGTATAGATACACACAAAAGAAAGCTAAAAGACCACACGTTCACATCAAATGTCCTATTTGGGACATGTCAATTTTTACCATGGAGATGAGGTCTCCATTACCCGGAGTCATTCTTAGTAATGTACAGTAAATAATTGGGGTCTTAAAAGTCATAAGGCAGTTCAACAAGATGTTAGGTTTACGGCCATAAACAATATTTGCAAGGAATTATTTCCTTGTGAACCTGAATGTTGCTCTCAAGAGTAAGAATAAAATGTTTATCATTTAGATAAACAGATATCAGTGTTTCAGTTGCAAGTATTAATACATAAAGTTTTCTGCAGTTCATTTGAAACTTTCCCTATCTTACATATTGAGTAGCTGCATCAAAGCGAGACTTTGCAGCAGTGTTTTGACTGGATCTAAGATAATCTCATTCCCAGATTAAGTTTGCACGGTCTGATTGTTTAATTTACTAATTAGTTAAGTGAATAATTCTACACTGGCTGTTTTGATAAAGTCGTGAGAATATGTTCTCATGTGTGTAATAGTATTAGCCTGAGAATCAAGTTTAGGGCAGTAAGATAAAAGGCCAACTGTGGATGACCTCTTAGAATTTAAAAGAAAATTGTCATAATTTACTCACCAACATTATCAATCATTAAAACAAGTTTTTACTCTGTTGGCACAGGATAAGAATTTTGAAGAGCTTATGATAAGCTTTTAAGCTTCCAAAGAACAAAAATAAAAACATCATAAAAGTACCATAATTGTGATCCTTTGATGCAGTATGAAGTTATTTTTATTTGAATGACTGAAAATTGAAGTGTAGGTGATCGTTCAGTGCCTGACAGATGAAGAGGGTCAGTAATAAAGCTCTAAAGGTGATGAGGCTGTGCTTGTTTGTCAGGTCAGTGTTGAGAGGTAGTTAATCAAACCATGTCTGGAATGGAGTTTGGTTTCGACCCCACTGCAGGCCCTAAATCAGCAGGTTATATTTGACTCACTGGGCCTCGTCTGAGACTGCAGGCCCGGGGTATAGAGCAACAAAACACCAGCTAAACGCCTCCTCAGAATCTAGAAGAGATTTTGGAAGTGAAGTGACAGAACCTAAATCTCTTGTAGGGAAGTGCAAAAGTATATATTTTCTTATTTTTATTTTCACTAACTAGTCATTTTATTACAAGTAGATTTATGAACCTTCATAAAAACACTCAAAATCCTATCAGAATCCTAGAAGCCATTCTGTCGAGTAAGCGGCAGACATTCAAACATACATAGTCTGAATGTCTGCTAAATATCAGTGTATAAATGAATATTAAAGCTCAAAGTAAATGGGAACAATCTGTTTAAACTATTCATTCTAATTAATCCATCCATCCATCCATGTTGAACAGCTCTCTATTTCTCGATCCTTTCGCTCTATTCACTATCACCATCTTTTCTGAACAAAAGAGCTTGTGTGTGAAAGTTCAAATACCAGTGAGGCCACATATTGTGGCCACCCAAAGAAAAACACTGCTTTCTCAGTCACTGTGTGATTATCAGCGGGGTGGATACATAAATAGCACAAACTTTGATAAGGAGTAACAGGCGTCCACAGTGCTGCTGTAGTCATGTTTTGGCGCTAACATTACTAAAAAAGAACTACAGAATGCAGATGAGGAGGGAATGGAAAGATGGTCGTTTGGGTTAGAGGAATGAGAAGTTTTTGTGAAACTGAGGTTCTCCACATTGGGGTCAAAACCACAAATGGGGTCACTATAAATGCAAATGGAGTCGTAGGGGGATTTCAGTGAACTGTATTTTATTTATGATATAAATAAAAGCTTTGTTTAGCATGATTTTTATAGCTGTTCACTAATCCTATATATGAAATATGCAGCTTTTCTTGTGCTAAAAATATGATGAGATGTTGGCTATAACGCAAGAGCAAATAGGAACTCTGTTTCAGAGTGTCCGTGACAAATGTGACCCTGGACCACAAAACCAGTCATAAGTGTCACATTTTTCGAAAATGTAGATTTATACGTCTTCTGAAAGCTGCATAAATAAGCTTTCAATTGATGTATGGTTTGTTAGGTTACTGATCAAAAATTAAGTTTTTACATATTTACGGTTGGACATTTACAAAATATCTTCATGAAACATGATATTTACTTAATATCCTAATGATTTTTGGCATAAAAGAAAAATCTATAATTTTGACCCATACTATATATTTTTGGCTATTGCTACAAATATACCCCAGCGACTTAAGACTGCTTTTGTGGTCCAGGGTCACAAATAAGAGTGATTAGAAATAGAAAAGTTTAAAAAAGAAAAAAAATCTGTTATGATTTTAAGAAACATTTTCAAAGTTTTACAGTAAAAAAAAGATGAAAAATTAGACATTTTCTAAAAATATCACATGGTGTAAGAATCAAATAATAATGTACATTTTCTGTACTCCTTAAATGTGTACACTAAATGTGTATCAGAATAGAAAGGACAGGTATAGGTATATTTTTCACATTTTGAATTCTAAATTGGCCCTGTAATTACAGGTGAGTATTATTAGCTGTAAATATATATTTTTTTAATTACATTTAGTTTTTTTTAAGTTTGCCAAGACACTTTATGTGTTTTAAGCATAAGAAATGTCAATTTCAAAGTTTCTTTTAAGGTAAAAACTATTATACTGTATTACAAAATTTCATGATTTATTCTACTTGTTGATCACATGGCTTTTGTTGGTAACAGTTTTCATATATATATACTTTTGTAATATACTACCCCCAAGAATCTATTATTTTATTGAGACTTATTAATGATATCATAGCAGTTGTACCACCCTGATTTTTTTTTTTATTATGTTTTCACAATTCAATATTAGGCTACTGTAATGTGTCAATGAATTCTCTAAAACACATTTAGTTTTTTTCTTAAGACCAAGAATTTTGTAATTTAAAAGTCTAAACAAAAAGTATTTCTAGCAGCTGAAGCTCTGAGGTCTTTATACAGTCAAGAGCCCCATGTGTCCTATCTGTCTTTAGTGAATGTCCTCATTGTCTTCAGCACTAAATTCCCTTCTCTCTTTGCTGTTCTCATTTGACCCCTTTCTTTGCTGTGTTCAGGTGGCGTTACATCTGCGGCCCATCCAGTCCCTGCCTGTGCACCAGAAACCGCTGGTCTTCGTCCTGAACTCCCCTCAGCCCGTCCTCTGGAAGCTTCGGACAGAGAAACTGGCCTCAGGAGTCAAACGCATCTTCCATGTGAGTCTCAGACTCTCAAACCATCTCTCTATCACATCCCTGTCTGTCTCCCCATCCTCCCCAGCACTGCCTCTGAGCCAACTCCATCCACATTTTCCCTGTAATGAATATTCAGATTCTCATTCATTCCAAATCAACAAGCATCTTTAAACACACAATTCATTTACACTCTCTTTGGCTCATCTTACCTTCCTCAAACAAACTTCTCCACTCTCCTGTCAGCAGACGTCTTACTCGCTCAAAGATGCATTCAGGTGTGTGTACCCAGAGGAAATACAAACATGCTCACACACACACATCCATACACACGTAAACACACCCCGTGCCAACACAACCATCTCTTAGACAGAGGCTTGTGTAATTGCATCTGGCACAGGCTCACAGGTTTATATTGACTGCTGTAGTCTGGATGTTCACCACGCTGCCTGACGGATGTTTGGTGGCGAGACTGTGCTGAGGTTTATACTCTAGTTGTGGCTTTGCTCTGTTCCCCATTGCTTTACACATCGCTTTCACCACAGAAACACGTATTGCTCAGTGGGTGCTCTTTCGTTGTTTAATTATTTTCAGCTATGCATCAACTTTGTATCAAATGTTTATTCTAAGAAGAAAAAATGGGACAACTGTTGACATGAAGAGAAAGTGTTATTAATGAGTTATTTATATTATTAAGAGTTATTAATGTGAATAGTATGGCTTTGATTATTTAGTATAAGAAAAATAAGTAATATTCATGTTGAGATCTCCAACTTTGGATTGCATAATTTTGTATCTCTAGAAATGTAAAAGTCTCCTGAGATCTCTATTGAAACTCTAGAGGAGACGTGTGAAATGTCTCGGCGCTGTTGCTCTGGAAAGAAATCTGAGCAGCAGGACAGCCTCATTTATGAAACACAAGCAGAGAAGATTTTTGTCACTTGTTTGTAAAACCATCAGCGTAGTTTTGGGATAGATGTGTACCGTCAATAGCTATGTTTACATGTACACAAATAATCTGTTTACAATCAGATTGATGGTTCAATTGGATTGAAAAGACTACATGTAAACACTCCAGTCGATCTGTTTGAGCTGGATCCAAATGACATTTGGTGGTAGATCAGAAATAATCCAATTAACAGGAAGGTTGTAAATGCTTGAAATTGACAATTTTTGGATTTACAAATACTTATAACATATCATAAATGAAATAGGTGAAATATTTGGCTGATATTACAGGACTAAAAATAGTCAAAATCAGAGTACAGAATATATTTTATATTAAAGTTGGCATGTAATAGAAATTCACCCTATATTCTATATGTATCTTGACGATCTTAGAGTGAACAAATTTAGCCATGCTTTTTCTTTCTTTCTTTCTTTCTTTCTTTCTTTCTTTCTTTCTTTCTTTCTTTCTTTCTTTCTTTCTTTCTTTCTTTCTTTCTTTCTTTCTTTCTTTCTTTCTTTCTGTTTTGATTGCTTGATCTTCATCTTAATGCAACATCTTTCTTCTACATCTTATTTTTTTTTGATAATCCATTTTACTCGGATGTTGTAATATGAAAGAAACTAATCATCACTGTGTCTGTTACATCACAATTTTAACACTAATTTTAAGACTCACAACAAGAAAATGTTTTTTCTCATATATCCATATCAATTATATCTGTGCCACTGCATGAGACAGTTTATCTTTCTTTTTTTAAGATTTACACAGATATCCTTACCTTTGTTTTATGAATAAGCCCATTGTTATCTAAAAGAAACAATGGAGATATTAAGAGATTACCTCCTGAGATTTTTCTTTTCTGCAAGTCTGCTTTCAAAACATCTTGCCTGGAACATAATCAGAATCCGTATCTACCTATTTTAAATCCAACCCTTTGTAAACACTGAACTGCAGAGGGCATTGACTATCAGAAAAAAATAAAGATTCTTTCATTTGTTTGTCATGGAGTTTAGGAAGTTGTTTATTTATGGAAACAATTTAGACACCGGTTTGATCGAAGCAATGTTACTCACAAATATATAATAGACCAGTGAGATCAGCGACTAAGACTCTCCATGACAACAATATTGTTTTCCAGCCATCCTGTGAAACAGTGCAGAGTTACTTCACTCTTCTTTACCCTAAAATAACAAGATGACAAGATCCAGGGCGTTCCTTGCTGCACTGAGGGAGCTCAGAGGAGAGCTGGAAGGGGGTTTAAGTAAAGCGAGCCACCCCCTGAACAGCCGACCGTATTTAGTCAGGAGAGCACTGGGCTTAATGAGAAAATGAAAGTGGTCTACTCAGGATCTCTGATCATAAGCATCACTATCCGGGATGGGAAATGAATTTTTTACCCACCAGCTAAATGCTAAAATTTTATTAGATATGTTTTGTTGCAATACTGAATAATATAGCTGTGAAATTAGAGGAAAAACATTACATCTTTGTAGATGTCATAGCTCTGTGATTTTGTCTTTTTCTTCATAATCCTCTCAGAAATAACTGAACTTAAATAAAAAAGGAAACGGAAGTACAATAAAACAAAACAAAAAACAAGTTATTTTTACATTCGCACTGTTCTTGGTCTTGAAATTGGAGTCACACCTTTTTTTCAACAACCTCATAGTTATTGTTTATGCTGCTTCTTTCGGAAATGCTATACTATATATACACTATAAAGTAGAAAATACTGCTACTACTACTACTAATAATAATAATACCAAAATGAAATGAGGTAATAATGCAAACCTAGCTTAACATTTAAATGTAACATCTCAGTAAATACAATTATTTTATTTTTTATTAAGATAAAGGATTTTCTTCTCTTATACAGTGTTATTTTAATATTATTTAAAACTGTTGTAGCATTTATTTATATTTTGAATGGGCTATTAAAAAAAAAAATAGTTTTCCTTAATTAATTTTTTTATTTTTGTTGTAATTTTAGTATTTTCGTTTAGTTGCTATGAAGCGAGAGCAAGAGACCTCACTGGTTTAACTGTCACACTCTTCTTGCTGTGTGTACACTGTAAATACCTTTATGTAGCTAGCGGTTCTATGCAATAATCATTTTCAAATGTGTTCAATGTGTTTTAAAACCGTAGCATTCTACGGGAATGTATATGCCGAGAGCCACTATTATTTCCATCTGTGGGGACAAGTTCTGCTCTCCTGCTTATGTTGTGAATGCGGATGTAAAGTGACTCAGCAAACGTAAATGAAATACACGCTTTCTTTGTCTATGTAAGGAACTTTCTTAAACATGCATACTGACAAAATTATGAATGTCCCCTTTAGTGGCCACAGAGAATTGTCCAACTGTACTACACCCTAAATTCTCTTTGTGTGAGTCAGTCCATGTTAGATTCGATCTTTCCTTCAAAATTCAAGTCACTTGTCATTCATCACCTGGTTTTGGGATTGGACTATTTATTCTATAAAACTGCCCGTCAACATATTTCAGTCATGTTGCATGGCAAAAACTGAGCACAGAATGAAACCAAACCACAGTAAACCAAGTTTTTTTGGTTTGTAACCAAGGCTCGGGTTTCTGATACTGCTGAGATTATGGATGAGAAAAATGTAATATTGTGCTAGACCGCAAATTGAGTTATTTCCTGTAGAGACAGGATGTATTCTTATGTCGGCTTCATATCATTTCAGGCAGACAACTACGGGCAAATATATATTTAAGAGGAGAACGTGCTGAGGTCATCCTTGGACGTTTATTAGTAAGGCAACACTCTTGTAAATGTCTAGTTTTGTATGTAGTGCTATTAAAGATCATGTTTATGCTTTTGGCAGAGCCCAGGGCAACTTATGAGAAAAGATGAAGAATGTGTTTGCAACAGATACTTCAGCAGGTAGCGGTGGTTTGGCCGAGATAAATCCTCAAAGCGCTCATAACAGATATGATTGACTTGTTAAATGCTAGCTGAGTGACTAAAATGTTACAGATATGTCTGCCTTCTTTGATACCTCATACTGTCTAGAGTTTCTGTTTCATTTGTGCATAAGGCATTCCCAAAATACAATACAAAGGATATGTTAATTATAAATGTCAACCCTCTACATGGTGATTGTACACTCTCGTTAGCCATTGGCTAATAAACTGTTTGATTTCACTTGCCATTGATTGAAGCTAAGAATATGTTTAGCTCAGATATATTTTCACTCACATACACTTTAACACTTGACTAAGAGTTTGAGAGTTTTTTTGTCTTTATAGTGATCATACTAATATGAATTATATAAATGGATGCACCGCATATTTTCAGATGGTAATCTGCATTGTGTAGCTCTCAAAGAGAAAGAAAGTGAGAGTGTCTTATATACCACATAGAACTGACATTCTATATGTTAAATATAATATTTATTCTGTTTTCTCTTCTGTTTGTAATTATTTTGCCATTAAAACAAATAGAAGTCCAGCTGGTTCCTACAGTAGTGGGTGTAAATGATGCATATTTTTCCAAGCAACAGTAAATGTGACCTTACCTTTAGTGTAAATATCATTTATTGCTATTTGTACTTTGTATAAATAGTATGTACTGCTATTTGTACTTAGGAAATTCAGCCTCTGCCTAAAAAAGGACATACAAAATTAGCAACGTTCTAATATCAAACTACCGCTGTTAACTGTAAACAATAATAAGTGTGATGCGATTAATGTTGATCTGTGTGTTATAGCGGCGTTGATATATTGGCGATTGATTGCTTGACAAATCAATAGATGCTCTCTCTCTCTCTCTCTCTCTCTCTCTCTCTCTCTCTCTCTCTCTCTCACGCACGCACGCACGCACGCACACACGCACACACACACACAGCATATTAGCCACTCTGCTCTCTACATTAGCATCAGCACTGGCCATTGAAAAGTGAACTGACCATTTATTTTGACTGATAGCACAGAAATACTGGTTCCTTATGTGAGATGATGATGTGATCTATTGGCCCTTTCGTTGCAAATGCGAACTTTACTCCTCAAACCTTGTGTTTCTTGGAACGTCTTAATAATGTGTCAGTACTGCGAAAAAGACTTGATCCCATTGTTAAGCTGTCAGCACGTACCTCCAGCCCTTACTTCACATCTTCCTTTTGCTCTTGGCTTTGATTTTATTTGCCCAAGTCTCATGATGACATCATCTGAATACACACATGCACACATAGTCCTCACAGTTAGTGTGAGATCAGCCAGAATCATCTGAATACACACATGCACACTTAGTCCTCACAGTTAGTGTGAGATCAGCCAGGGCAATGAGCTCACACTTTTACAAGAAGAACCTCCTTACCAGGCATCCTGACACACTGACAGAATTCATCCTTTTTGTAGAGCAGCTCACACACACTGTTCCATGCCGGAACTATTTCCGACTCGACGCTCTGTGCAGTGAACTCAGTTCCAGCACATAGCTGCAGCAGATGGCTCAAGAGTGTGTAGCATCAGAGCCAAGTCTTGTGCGATTTTGTTTAAAACTTACAAACATGGCTGGAGAAGAAGCAGAGGTTTACATCTGCTCATGTCTAGGCACAAATCAACCCAACTAATTCAACTCAGATAATTCAAGGTCAATGACCTGAGCTAATTTTCTGTTTGAATCTGAAAAAAAAAAAAAATCATACAATGACATTAGTAAACCTGTTTTTAATTTCTAAATTTGAAATTCAATAGTCATACATGTCAGGGTGTTACAACTGTCTTATAGTGCCCCTATTATGGATTTTTGAAAATGTACTTTTATGCAGCGTGTAATTCACCTCTAAGTGACTGAAAACATCCTGCAAAGTTTTAAATCTGAAAGTGTATAAAGTTATTGTCTCTCAAAAGAACGAGTCGACTCAGAATCATTGAAACTAGTCATTTTAAAACTAATCCCAAAACGTTTCATGTTGACGTCAACATGAAACATTAGCATATTGCCCACTCACTTGTTGCGTGTGCAGAACTGGGAAAACTTGATTTTCGCATTGTTCTGAATGAGAATGCAAATTCATGCTTTGCCACTAGGTGCAACTTTTGGAGCTTTAAAAATAGCTGTTCCCCCGGTAACGGCTGCACACAAAGCAGCACTGCGCTCACAAAAACTGCTTTAAATGAAATCGCTCAATTGGACCAATCACCTCAGATTAGCGTAATAAGGTAATAATATAAGGTCAAAAATAAATGCATATTATAAGATAATGTAAGTGTTTTTTGACCTTGCATGCATGTTAACCTGTTGTTAGGGACTCCCAAAACCAAAATATGAACCTTTCATAACCCATAATAGGGGCACTTTAATATCATAATGGAAAAAAATCCTTCAAAGAAAGAAACTGAAGTTTGTCATTGTGTTGAAGTGAAAATATATTTAAAAACTAAAAAAAGAAAGAAAACATAATATTTAAAGGGCACCTATTATGCAAAATCCACTTTTACATGGTGTTTGGACATAAGTGTGTGTTGGCAGTGTGTGAACACATCCACCCTACAATGATAAAAATCCACCCACTTCTCATTTTTGAATCCCCTTCAAGCCAAGTCAGTCTTACTAGGCCTGCCGTTTTGACTCTCACTGCAGTGTGACGTCATATTTCGGAGGGCCGGGCCACAGGGTTTGATTGACAGCTCTGTGTTGCTATAGTTTCTGCACTCAGCGGTTACGCTGTCCTTCATTTTCTCCGTGCTCGAGCAGCTGTAACGTCAACAATGTCTCTAAAGCAATCCTGTGCTTTGTTTGGATGTAAGACTGAACATACGAGTCTTCATTTTCTTACAACATCTGAGCTGCTTAGGATGCTGTGGGCGCCACACTTGTGAAATTAGTTTGCGCCGTTCGTAGCGTGAGACTCGTTCGGCACCGCGGTCGCGTGGCTCGGTCCATTGATGACAGGTCAGCACGGCGTGATCGCTGTAACATCGTGCTGTTTGTCCCACTTTCAGTGCATTTGACTCCCATATGTACGGCTGAACACCTGTTCATTCGCTATCAGTCATGTTGCTTCTACCAGCTGTTTATCACTGAAGATATGCAATGCAGAGAGACGGATATGCAACGCCCTCTTCTGGAGATGGGGCGGGAATATGCAGCTCATTTGCATACACTCCAAATCAGCTCGTTTTTAGACACCAAAAATGACATTTTTCAGCTGTTATAATAAATTATCTGTGGGGTATTTTGGCCTGAAACTTCACAGAAACATTCTGGGGACACCCAAGACCAATATTACATCTTGTAAATAATAGGTGCCCTTTAAGATTAAATAAAATATAATATTGCACTTGATGGTTACACTAAAAGACATTTAAACGTTTGAGTTTTGTAGAAAAGTTTATCAAAACCCACATGAATACAAAAAGTAGTTTTCTAATAATTTGGCACATTTTCACCTATATTTTGAAAATATTTTTCTTCTCGTTATTTTTCACTGACCCTGCAACCAGGTTTCTACATCTCTGGCCTCAAAGTTGGCCGCACATTTTACAGTTGAATAATGGCTTTATAAGGCTGGTTGTCTGTGGATAAGCCCTGCCAACCCTAGTTTTCTGGTTCCAGCACTTGGAGGTCTAAAGAGGCAGATGGGAGTCCTGGAGTCTGAGTAGAAAGCTGGTTTTGGCTGCTTTGTATACATCACCCAGCCCTAAAACAAAAGCCCTGAAATCCAAATATCTCATTGTAGAACACATTCCCTGTGACGCCATTGCCAATTTACCGCCAGTCATGAAAGAGCCTGAAGGGGGACATGGGTGCATACTTGTATATCAGAATAATTTTGAAACAAATATTGTTCTTGTCTGAAGGAGACCAGAACAGTTGGCATATGTTGTACTTTCATTGCTGGTGATCAGCATGGGATATTGGTATCTTCAGTACACTTATAGCATTCTTGGTCAAGCAACTTCACGGCCAAGCGTTGTTGCAACAATATGTTTCACAAAAAAACTGCTCTTGGGTCTGTAAGTTGCATGTTAGCCTGGTTTTAAAGGGGTCATCGGATGCGGATTTTGCACAAGTTAATATGATTTATTAGGGTCTTAATGAAAAGTCTTTAACATACTTTGGTTAACATTTCTCAATGGTAGTGTAAAACAACACCCTTTTTACCATGTCAAAACAGCTCTGTTCATAGCGAGCCATTTCGTTGCATGTCCCTTTAAATGCTAATGAGCTCTGCTCACCCTGCCTCTCTCTTCCCTGGGGTGACAAGCAGTTCTCTGAGAGATGGTCAATTTTAGCCGCTTTCATTGTGAAACTTGCTAACTAGCACATTATTAGGAAAGGCGATTTGCAAAGATTCTTAAAAAAACCATATACTCACTGTAGGTGAAGCTGGATCACGAATGATTCGCACGAACATAGACACATTTAGGTAGATTGTTGGATTTTTAAGGGTGCATTCCTTTCAGAAACAAACATAATCCACTGCGTCTTCAGCGGCTCTGATGTTGGGAATAAAGGACGATTGCTGTGTTCATTATTACATCCAACAACAAAGCACCTTAGTCGCTTAGGAGACATTCTTGTCTACATCTGCTCCAGCGTCAAAACAATTGCGGACTGTTGAAAGCTCACTCAGGGCGGGTCTGTGCTAAAACACTAGTGTCAATCAACAATCGTGGGAGGGGCCTGTGCAGAACTACGTCATTCTGCCAAGAATCCATGAACGGCTTCGTATGAGAAAAGGGTTTGGATTTATCTGGATGAAAAAAAATACACTTTGTGGATTTTTATCATTATAGGGTGGTTATGTGCACACACTGCCAAGACACATTTTAGTTCAAACAACATGTTAAAGTGAATTTTGCATCCGATGACCCTTTTAACCTAAAGGAGCACTTTGCACCATTAACTTTGTTGAACTTTGTTATTGTCATATTATGCAACTGCACATTAATTTATGGAGAGCTTGCAAACTAATAGCTATGTTCTGCCTTAACAAATGGTGTAACTAAGGTGTAGAGTTAGTTCTAAACTAGCATACGGTCAGCTGATGCAACCCTACTCTGGTAAACAAGAAGGCTACTATGATCCACAGACTAGAATAGCATCAAACCAGCACTAATCAGCCTGGAAATTCTTTCTGGTTTAAGCTGTGATCTTCAGCAGGGTCTTGTTAAATTGGGGACTATGTTCGATCTGGCAGATGTTTCTGAAATGATGGCGCAACTTTTTATAAAGTTTGGCTGTTGTAACTTTGTTGCTCTTTCTGTATTTGCCAAGTGGCTGTTTTCCTGATTTTTATTGCTTTGGGAGGTTAGCAAAAACAGTCTCCCTCTCCCTCTGATTTTTAATTGAAACCATTATGGGACCAATATTGGTTTTGCAATGGAGTTTGATCTGCAGGAACGCTCTTCTGTGGCACTTGCAGACAGATGGTGTTTGTTCCACGGCAGTTTCTCTCTCTCCAGTTCACAGGAATTTTGCCAGGAACTTGATTAGCTTTCTGGAGTGAGCGGAACAAATCACCCACAAATGTATTTACCGCCTTCATCTCTTCAGCACGTCATGGCACATTTTTCTTTTTCCCCTGAAGCTCACATCGGTTCTCTTTACTCTCACGTCTGTTTCAAACGCTCCATCAACTACTACAGGTGTGCTTTCTCAAGAAAAAGGCGTTTCATAGTGAGATTAGTGTGAGCTTATAATTGATATAAACCATTTGGCATGCCATCTTTTCTTATTCTCAACATATGGTTTTAATATGTAAATGTTGATAGGCAGAAGGTGCAGGAAATCCAGTGAAATATGATTTTAGGAAGCATGTAGGGTACTAGTTGGAGGACAGATGTTAATTCTGAGGACACAGGTGTGATGGAAACTGTGCAAATGTTGCCTTCTTTGGCCGAGGTGTAAATGTAGGAAGCATTACAAAACCACTGTAAAAATCATGGCAGCAGTGGGGTGTAAAATTTCATAACCCAATTTTTCAAACCTTTGGATCAGCAAATGCCAGATGTCAAGCTGTTCTTGCTTTCTCAGCAGAAGTAGATAAAACATTTTGGTTTGGCTGGATGATGTGATATTTAGTTGGGCCGTGTAAGACTCAGCAGCTCTGTTGGACATTTCTGAATCCGTCAGGTTACCTCACAGGGTCTTTCAGAGTTCCTGTGAGCCTCAACACAGACTCAGACAGAGTCAGACTCCTGAGAGCAGAGCATGGACATTCGCTCATATCACTGAGCTAACCCAGGGCTGCGCTCCAGTCTGGACCTGTTTACCGACAGATAATGAATGAATGATGCATTTTTATAGCAATGCTAAGCCTGCTGAAATGTTCCAGACAGATTTTTGAGAGTGAGAAGAGCAGGACTGAGAAGCAACGCCACTCAAGACACTGAGGGAAACGTCATTCATCTCAAATCAGAGTCTGCTCCAACACAGACACTGTTAGTTGACAGATTTTTTTTATTTTTTTTTATTGGATAGATACAGTGCAAAGCTGAGCAGTGTCAGTCAACGGGTCAAATTCACTACTAATGGCCTACAAATGTTCTTATTTATATTAACAGAAAAGTTTCTCATGCTAAAATGTCTTTTTAACAGGTGCATACGTGAATAAATCGGTTCTTACCCTTGTTGTACCCCCATGTTTTTGATTGTAATGTTGATTTCTAAGTAAGGCACCATGTTAACTGTTTGTTATTAGGATTCATCCAAACCATCTCCATTTAAGGACTTTCTGCATAATCACTCCTCAGAACATTTAATATACAGTATTATTATATTTATATTTAAATTCATATATTTTGTATGCGTTGCTTATATGTTTTATAATTTTTTTATAAATTAAACTTTATTTAAAAATGTTATTATTTAAATGAAAAGCAAAAGTTAACTTTGAGATGCTCTGATGAAAACGGCTTATAGGAATAACAAATGAAGAGCTCTTTTCCAAAACGCTATAAATCCATTTTAATAGTTTTCATGAAAATGACATTTGTTTACCTAGACCCATACATTTTGTTAATATTCAATTTATCATGTTAAAATGGTCTGTTGGCTCAGTCTGAACATGTTAAACAATGATTGTTAACCCCCCCCCCCGGGTCCGCACCATCACACCGAACGGGTCTCGAACCCGGTATTCCGGCGCGGGAGGCGGGCGCTCTAACAAGGAACACCAAAGGCTACAGCTTTTAGCGTCAGTCGCTAGAGCGCCTCTTTTTGAGGTCAGGAGAGTGAGGTACATTTTAAACAAGGAAATATAGCGATTTGGCATGAAACATTGATGGAGCAGTGAATAAGGTTCAGTACACAGCAAAATGGCATGACGAACTCATTTTATTTTTTTTTGTCGTTTATCGCGTTTTGGAAAAGAGCTCTTCAAATATAACCATAATAAAATAGACTGAATTCAGTTTTTTTCTTATTTATCCTGGATCCTGTTTCATAAACATATAGAAATAAGAACTGACTTTTGGGATTGGGATGAGGGTTTACAGCCTGAGGTAACTGCCTCCCACAGGGAGATTCTGCTGTTAACACACACCACTAATTACGCTCGATAAAGGTGAGCTGCAGCTTTCAGCACACACTAACCTCACTTTACTGACACTTACCACATCACTCATGAGACGCACTGTTGAAAATAAACCCACCATTTAATTGCTCTGTTTTATATTTGTTTACAAATATCTATATACATAAATTCACAGTTGCCTGTGTTTTGACTTACCTCTCGCTCTCAAGTCATTATTACTAAAAATATATATTTTCAAATGTACTTTGTGCGTCCTTCTCAGGTACAGTATTTAAACTAATCATCTCCCAAATAAAAACTTTGATGGCAATCATATTACTTGTACTTTTGATTGCCATACTAAAAGTTTGACTCATGTTGTATTATGTCATAATCGTTTAAAAACATGTCTGTCCATCTTTTATGCTGGCATTGAGTTTGATGGGTTTGGAAGGGATGAAGATGGTTTTGGGTTAGGGGTCGGGGATCTGGCTGAACTCCGAGTGGGTTTATTGCTTTCATATTCCCTTTTGGAATTCCTGAGGTTTGAAACTATTCCCAAAGCCTGGAGCTAATTTAGTTTTAGGCTTTTCCTTCTAATTCCTCAAGACTAATTACAGTCCTATTCCCGCAATTAAATCGATAAACTCCTCTGTGCTCAGTTGGGCTTGCCAGCAGAAACACCAACCCCTCTCCTCTCCTCTCCTCTCCTCTCCTCTCCTCTCCTCTCCTCCTCTCCTCACCTCTCTCCACCTCTCTCCCTCTCTCCTCTCCCTCTCCTCTCTCCTCTCCTCTCCTCTCTCCTCCTCTCCTCTCTCTCCTCTCCTCCTCTCTCCTCTCTCCCTCTCCTCCCTCTCTCCCTCTCCCTCTCCTCTCCTCTCCTCCTCCTCTCCTCTCCTCCTCTCTCCTCTCCTCTCTCCTCTCCTCCTCTCCTCTCCCTCTCCTCTCCTCTCCTCTCCTCCTCCTCTCCTCTCCTCCTCTCCTCTCCCTCTCCTCTCCTCTCCTCTCCTCTCCTCTCCTCTCCTCTCTCCCTCTCCCTCTCCTCTCCTCTCCTCTCTCTCCTCCTCCTCTCCTCTTCCTCTCCTCCTCTCCTCTCCTCTCCTCTCCTCCTCTCTCCTCTCCTCTCCTCTCCACCTCTCTCCTCTCCCTCTCCTCTCCCTCCTCTCCTCCTCTCCTCTCCTCTCTCCTCTCCTCTCCTCCTCTCCTCTCTCCTCTCCACCTCCTCTCCCTCTCCTCTCCTCCTCTCCTCTCCTCTCTCTCTCTCTCCTCTCCTCTCCTCTCCTCTCCTCTCTCTCCTCTCCTCTCCTCCTCCTCTCCTCTCCTCTCTCCTCTCCTCTCTCCCTCCCCTCTCTCCCTCTCCCTCTCCCCTCTCCTCTCCTCTCCTCTCCTCCTCTCCTCTCCTCTCCTCTCCTCCTCCTCTCCTCTCCTCTCCTCTCCTCTCCTCTCCTCTCCTCTCCTCTCCTCTCCTCTCCACCTCTCCCCTCTCCCTCTCCCTCTCCTCTCCTCTCCCTCTCCTCTCCTCTCCTCTCCTCTCCTCTCCTCTCCTCGCCCCTCCCCCTCTCCTCTCCCCTTTTTTTTGCATGAAAATTCTGCTTTGCCATCACATGAATAAATTACATTTTAAAATGTATTAAATATTTGTTTTAAATAATGATTTTATTTAAAAACTATTTTTTTAAAATACAAATACATAAAAATACTATTATTGCAATACAAACATAAACATAATTACTTACAAAAATATATACAAAATTTAATTCTAATAATAAAAAATAACGTTGAAATTATGTTGTTTTTATTATAATCAACATTATAGGCCACAAATTCTATTGACTGATATCAATGTATTGAACCATAAATATTTATTTAAAAGGAAAACTGCACACAGTTCTACACAATGTCTACAGTACAGAGGAACCCTAAAAAATAACCTTCAACCGAGTCCTGAATTCTTCAAAGGCTACTGTACCTTTCTCGTGCTTTTTTCTTTTTGAAATGTATCACTTCTGGCAAGGATGGGGAACCATCCAGAGGTTGAGCAGATGTTCCTCCTGGTACTGGGTCATGAACCGGGATCTCAGCTCCTTCAGCACATCATATACCTCTCTTTACCTCTCCCTCTCCCTTGCTACACTTCTTCTGTCTGTCTCCGCACAATGGCACACAGGACCCCCTGGCTGTAGTTCAGATTGGCTGTCTGGCTCTCTGCACAGTTCGGATGGGGTCCATCAAAGCTGTGGTGTGATATAATGGTTTAATTGGGTTTGCCAGCACAGGGCCGGCTGAGCGCAGAAAGAACACCTTTGGGAGAATGAGAGAGAGAGAAATGAATGGAAAAAAACCTCACAAGCATGGAAATGTAATGAGTCTGGGCTGTCTAGACCTTGTGCTTGGCTGTGTGGAGCTGTACGGCGAGTTTTTCAACATATGTGAATGTTTATCTCTGAAATGGAGCATATGGACCCAAGGTCCATTTGAAGCCAAAAAGGAGGACTTTCGGAGCAAAGCCCGCCCTAGTCAAGCAAGTCAACATGCAGAGAAACTCACAATACAATGCTTCATACATTTACAAGAGCATATGCACAACTATTAAATTAAACTTAAACACACATTTTCTTACGTAGCTCTTACCTTTTTACCTACTTTGTTCTTTTGCTCACATTAAACTCTCTGTAATTGCTATAATTTGTATCTCATTATTTAACCATAGCATATGACGGAGACCAAGCACGTAACTCATAGAGTATCTTGGATGAAAGGATAGCTGGCAGAAGTACACAGCAGTGCTTATGCTGACAGGACTCCTCAGTCGTGAGCTGCTGTGAAGTGTACATGCTCTGTTATTCTTCCTGTCCACTACTACACTAACACTGCCCTCGCTTGCTCTCTAATTATGTTTACATGTAGAATAACAATCTTTTTATAATAAAAATGATAGCTCAAATGCAACTAAAAGTACTAAAATGAAAATACAGTTGAAAAAGTTAACTGATCTTGGTCTAAAATGAAAGTTTTAATGTAATGCATAGAAAATGCATACTTGGAAGTTGCATGTTTTAAATGATTAGTTATGCTGAAGAACAATTGGCATGTAAACCTTTAAATGTTATTATTTTCACCTTGCATACATAGTGCAGTGATTTTATACATATCAAAATTCAACATAATTGCATTTTCTGCAGGGGCTGTACTTTCTTTATTAAAGTCACATAACAAAAAAATGAATTCCTATATTGAAATCCTTATCCTATCATTCTCAAACTATAAATTACTGGACATCTCTCTCTCCCACCAATATTTGCTACATACCTTTTTCCATGTCTAGTTATTTATGAAAAAATAATTTTGAGTTCAAATTCTTGAAAAGTTACTATAGTTTTTCTCGTGACCAATTTCTTTAGTCAGCTGGTTGCATTTCCCAGCATAAATGCTGCTCTTCGCATGCACAAAAATTGTTTTCGTTATACACGTGATGCACATCTGTACATATAAAAAAGTATGTTTGCAATCTGCAGTCGGATTTAATTTATTCACATGGACAAAAAGTCTGCATGTAAACAATCACTGTCTGTTAAACATTAAGCTCATATTTTAAATGTAATACCAGCATACTTTTAACTAATTAATAAGATTGAATGAATATTAAAAAAAGATGGAAAATGGAAATGAAAGAGTGCATTGTGCAATAGTGTTTTGTGCAGCATTATCTATGTGTATACTGCATATTTTAACAAATATAGTATTCTGTGCACATTTGCAGAGTCTAAATGTTGCGTACTGCTTGACATGAAGTATTTGATCCCCTTAAAGTCTGACTTTGATGTGTGCATGTGTGAAAGTGTGTACATATGTTGTCTATAAGGCTAATCTCAGCCGTATGCCATCTGTCCAAAGAACCTCCTGCCCATCATCTCTGATGCACAGCAGTGTGTTATATAAACAGTGGAAAGCAGACACCGTATTGAGTAAGAGAACCATATGAAAATATGGAGCACACATTCAAAGGTTTCAAAACACCATCAGGGCAGAGTGTTAAAGATGTGTTTTGGCAAAGATCGCGTGGAAGGTTTCATTTTGGAAAGGCCTGTTGTGATACTCTTTTTCCTTTCCTCTCATAATCTGTAGTTTTGCCCTGAAATTGTATTGCTTCAGACCTTCTCGCTGTAAAATGGGATGTGCATATCAATACAGCTTTGAGTTTTATGGGCCTGTCTTCATCAACAGAGAGATCTTTGTGTCTTGAACTGTCAAAGGGAAAAAAAACTCTACAAGTTAACAAAAGGGTTTTGTATTGTACGTTGGGGTGGCTCAGGCAGCAACATTTCTGACAATTTCTCTTTGTAATAAAATTATAAAAAATGTATATTACTAATTCATAAGCTATTTTCAAAGTGATATGGAACTGGTGGTTATTATTAAATCTGGAACTATAGATGTACTAATAGCTGTTAGGGCTGTCAAAATGTCTGAAAAAATCAATTCGAATTTTGTATTTAAATGTGATCAAAATTAGAATTATATTCGAATTTAAAAGGCATAATTTCAGTTAGGGAAAAAAAAGTTTTGGCTTCTCTCCTGAGGCCACGAGAGGGTGCATCGAGCAAAATATTGCTAATGCACGGTTCTTCAATGCATAAAATAACACGACTACCTTTTAAAAATGTGTATAATATTTAAAATTATGTTTAACCATATATAATTAAGTTGCTTAAACCGTTAGAAACAAAAAAGCGTCATGTATATACACAGTTTAATACAAAGCACGGAAACCAATCACAAAGAGTAACATTACTTGTTTCATTTAAAAACATGAGATACAGTGGAATGGGGAGAGACCCGTCCCTCCAAAACATTTTGAAACATGTTTTTTTCAAAGTTGAACTTACAATCATTTAAAATGGCTTCTTAAATATCCGGCTCTCTTTTGCGAGAAGCGAGTGCAACGCTGATAGATGTCCCTCTAGAAAATGCGCAAAATATGGATTATGTGCGAACGGCTTGCTTTCAGTTTTGACATTTAAATTTTACATTTAGTCATTTTGCAGATGCAACGTTTTGTATTCGAATGTGGATTTTTATTTTAAATTCGACGAATATTCAAAATTTGCAAATTTAGAAAATGTGTCAATCAGCCAATCGGAACCAACAATTTAACAACGCTGCTGTAAATGTGTTAACGGTTTTATTTTGTTGATTTCTTAGGTTGCAGAGGGATCTGAAGTGCACTTTGAGGCAGGAAATTTCTCTGACTCGTGTGAGGTGAAGGTGGAAAATCTTCCTCACGGCAATGAGCACCTGCTTTCTTGGGCCCGTCAACGCTATCGTGCAGTTACCTCTTTCAGCGAGCTCAAGATGGCCCATGACGTCTACATCAAGGTTGGAGAGGGTATGTAAATCTGAGCACACACAACATTTTATAATTCCCTTTTTAGGTACCTGTTGTTCAAAACTTTTTTTATGATTATTATTAATATTCTTTTGAGTCCATGACAAAGTTTCAAATAAGTATTTTGGTATTTTTTGTAAAAACAACTAAACAGAATACTTGCTTTAAATGCTAATATTGAAGGTAAATATACTAAGACTTTACAGTGACTATATATATATATATATATATATATATATATATATATAATTTTATTCTATAAGAATGTTATATATATAATGATAATATAATATAACATAAGATGTTTTTATATATAAAATGTTTATTTCCTCTTAAATAGAAGTTTGTTGCACCAAAGACAGTTTTCCACTTGGTGAACAATAACATTTCTAAAGTAATCAGTATGTTTATTTTGCTTTAAGAATGTTTTTACTTGAAAATAAAACTGATCACTTCAAATCAAATACTGATTATGAAAATTATTTGTGTTTTTAGCTGCCTTTGAACTTCAATCAAACCCAGCACATGTTAATTCACTCTCAATGCTGCCTATTGACTGTGTTTTGTAACCAAACCCATGGGTAATAACACAAATCCCAAAGAAGGCACCTCAAGTAATTCTGAGTTCCTCTGGGCAACGTTCAGTTTCATTTAAAAACAACATGGCAAAATCGGTGGGCTTTTTAAATGGCAGATTTTCTCTTTGCCTCTCATTTGTAATCAGTTGATTTGCTTGCGTGTCACTCCCTTCTTTTCTGCCAGACTCATAAACAACCGAGTGGAAGGAGAATTGATGCTAAGGCCAAGTAAACATACGGGAAGAGTTTCAGGCGAAAACTCTTGACTGCCAGCTTGTGCGTACGGGCCCTTTGCCAAACCTGAAGCCTTTCACAACAGTCCTTTTAAAAAGAGAAAGATGGGGAAGAATATCAGACTGAGAGGAAAAAGGGATTGTGCAAAGGGAGAGTTTGGCAGGGAAGGTATAGAACAAGCAACAACAAAAAAAAATAGAGTCCAAATTTATAGCAGTACCAGGAATACCAGCAAGATGGCAAAGTATCTTAGCCATCGGCCCAATGACATGAGCCGCAGGGGGAAATTGGCTTATTCTCAAAGGAAACAGTTTGGGGGAATTTAACTTGAAACCGACTGTTGGGCTTTGATATGATGTTTGAGTCAGAAATGGCTGCCACATTCAAATATATTTAGTTGTTTACTTGTTGAGGGCATGAAAGAGAGAAAGTAGAAACAGATACTTGCAAAATACGTGCCATTAGCGCAGGGAGCCGCAGGACTTGTTTGAAGAAAGAAAGAAAGGACAGATCCGGCTGTGTGTTTCACCCAGGGCTCCATCGTGTTTCCCCTGCTGAGTTCTAAGACCAAACCAACAACACGTCTGACTTCGGCATCTCTCTGCTGTCAGGTTGCCCGGTTAAACTGCTGGTGCTCATTTTTCAGTCCGTAAAAGAACATAAGATTCAAGTACTAGAAAAAAGTAATGACTGCATCGCTCAAAGTACACTTTCCAGTCTCTGAGCCCGTTTCGGTCAGGCCCGTAAAACATTTGGCCCCGTGTCATTTTGAGTTTGTGGTTTGGCAGCAACTCAAAAGGCTGTGTTTACCTCTACAGGAGAGTTCTGGCCTTCTACTCTATCTCTACCCTTTGTAGCTCGGCATGAGAGCGGACATGCTTCCGATCTGTTTGCTGCAGCGAACAGGCAACCCTCTTTCCCCCAGTACCTCAAAGAGCCAAGAAGAGCCAGCCTTTTCATGATGAGTTCACACTCATCACCCTTGCGCTTTGTCCAAAAGCGTAATGGCCAAATAAGGATGCATCTGTCTTCTGTTTATCTGGGGCAAAGAGAAGAGACATTATCTCTTTTGTGGAGGAGCAAAGAAAACCGTGTTCAAGAGCGGACACGATTTCATTTATTTATTTATTCAGAAAATAGTTAAACCTTTTCTGCAACAGGACAAGTCAGGCAGAGTACTGTGTTTTCATTGATTAATAAGCATTTATAAGTGATTAATCTGACAATATATGGCCATTTTTGAAAAAATATTCATCGTTTTAATTAAATATAGAAAATATTATTTGTTATATTGTTATTATTCTTTTTAGCATGTTTATGTACAATTCATTTTTGGATAAGTTTTGAATCAGTAACATTTTTATTTATTTATTTATTATTTTTATTTTATTTATTGATTGATTTTTGTATTTGTTTGTTTGAAATAAATTAATACTTTTATTCAGAAAGGATGCTTTAAACTGATTAAAAGTGACCGTAAGGTCTTCATAATTTTAAATAAATTTAATTTCTGTTTAAAATAAATGCTGATCTTTTGGAATTGTTGTATCCGTCTTTCCTGAATAATAAATAGCACAACTGTTTACAACTGAGGAAAATATTTTCAATTTAAATATAATCATATATTAAATATTTGTAGTAACAAATTCATAGTAAAACAGAAAACTGTTTACATTTTACAAAATGTTAGAAAACAGTTTAAATTGTAATAATATTTTACAGTTATATCTTTATCATTAAAAATATCCTACCACCACCAAACCTTTGAACAGTATTGTATATATTTTGCCATGATATCGGCATTTGGCCAACCTGCGTTTAAGATATGGGCATTTACCAGTGGCCGTTGAAAATGGTTTGACCGCTATGAAAAAACCCACAAACTTAACTCCTTCCATTCCTGCTCTTGTGCTGTGGTCTGGCACACAGCAAATACAGACAGAAGCCAAGTGATACAAACAGTGAAGTCTTCCAGTGCTATTATACTAAATATAAGATTACAGGACTGTAACTAACTTTTAGTAATGTGGGGAATGTGTCAAACATGTCTGTATTATCAAAATTTCTAGCGCTTAGCCAAAAACGTATCTCATATTTGTTTCAGACCCAGTCTTCTCAGAGACCTGTAAGATCGATAACAAGTTCCTGTCTCTAAACTACCTGGCAAGCTACATCCAGCCCCAGCCATCCACAGGGTGTGTTCTCTCAGGTCCTGATCATGACCAGGAGGTTCACATCATTGAGCTCCAGGCACCAAACTCCAGCAGGTGAGGAGAAGACTGTTGAACTACATTCCTTTTTGTTCTCCTGTGTTTCAAAAATATCCAAACAGTTTTTTGTTCTTAAAGGGGTCCTATTTGGCTTTTTAACTTTTTGAATTTTAGTCAGTGTGTAGTGTGTATGTTTGGGCATAAAACGATCTAAAAAGTTAGAGTCCACTTCAAAGGGAGATATTTTGTTTTTTAAAAATCCCTTTTCAAGAACTACAATAAACAGCTCGTTTGGATTCAAAGTTGTTTTCCTGTATTTGTGACATCACACATTTTAAATCCCACCTACGGAAATTTGAATTGTTGGCAGGTGGGGAGCAGAGTTGGCAACTTAGCGACTTTGTCACTATATTTAGTGACTTTTCAGACCCCGCTAGTGACTTTTTTTTCCCAAAAAGCAACTAGCGACTTCTTGGACAAACTTTAGCGAGTCTCTGTGATCACTGGTACTACCGCAACGGCGCAAGATCTGCGTGCACCTTATCTCTGCATCTGCTCTGTTCAGTGAGCATCTGAGAGGAGCAGCCCATTCGGTTAAAAGAGATATTATGTTGCAGTTGCTTCTCTAATTTTACATGCAGATATAGCCGACGCCACAGTACAGGAATTATCTTGGTCTTGTGTGTATTATTTTATTTCATCAGACGACGGCTCAATTATAAATTAGGATTTTTGTGCAGACTAGCTTCTTGGAAGGTAGAGCTGGTTATGTATTCTTAAAGGGCTGTGTTTCAATCACTATTTCATATTTATCCCGTTGACTGACAACAGACACTGTAAAATTTATAAAGGAAAACAGTTTTATTGAGAATTTAGCTGCATTAAAATTAGCGGTGGGCATAGATTAATTTTTTTAATCTAGATTAATCTTGGAATTAATCTAGATTAATCTAGATTAAAATGGCTCATTTGAATTCTGCCGAAGGCATTCAGAATATGTGTGCTACCCAAATAATGACTAAAAGTAAGTCTTTGAGAACGGGTTTCTCAAGCCAGGTGGCGCATTAGACCAGGGGCTCATCTCCTGTTTCCAAAATGCATCACAAACTTTAATCTCTTCCCGGAAAATCCTGTTCCACTCCCGGAAGAATGACTCCCATTCCCTCCCACTCCCGTGTTGTTGTTGTTTTTTTTTTTTTTGCCGATAACTGTCAATTACAGTAAAAATATAGTACAGATCACAGCGTGCCCACCTTATTAGTTGAATAAAAACCCAAAATGTCGTTTTTTGTCATTATATTGAACTGAAAGCCATCTTATGCACAGTGTTGCACAGATTAAATTTCATGTAAATCATCCATGCCAACACACACGTCTTCTATTTTTATTTTTTAGGCATTTCACTCTCTATAGATATATTTTTCAAAGACGGAGTTTCGAAGTTTCTCGCTCAAGTTCACATGAGACCTAAAGCGCATCCTGTTTGCTTAAAAGCGCGCGTTTCGTTGTTATTCTGAGTGCACACAAATAACGTAGAGTCTTTACAGATTCGAAAGATGTATTAGGCTACTTTTATCTGTATGACCAAGAATGACGGAGATTTTAAGAGCAAGTGAGCGCACCGAGCCTGTCCTGCAGCAAACGCGCTTCCACTCAACACACAATACACTTCAATAGCGCACATTTCTCTAGGTTAACATCATATTGAGCGGCCATGTAAAGTTGTTACTACATACATCTTTCAGATGAAAAGCCATATTTGAGGTTGATGAATGATAGGTGAGCGTTTGGATGTCCTGCCCGATTGTATTACCACATAGACCAGCCGTTAACAATCTGTCCATCACGGACTGCGAGCCTCTAGTTCAAGACTCGTTCTCGCCCCTACAGTGCAATTCGCTAGGTATACATCCGCTAAAATATCAGGGTGAAAGTCATCATAGCTTGCGTAGTATA
Source organism: Gymnocypris eckloni scoliostomus (assembly GCA_027564155.1). Classification (NCBI taxonomy): domain Eukaryota; kingdom Metazoa; phylum Chordata; class Actinopteri; order Cypriniformes; family Cyprinidae; genus Gymnocypris; species Gymnocypris eckloni. The sequence continues at coordinate 19,943,254 of CM050419.1, read as the reverse complement.
GACCCAGCTCCCAACCCAACTTTGAGAATAGATTAACGGCGATATTTTTTTTATCGCCCGATAAGAGTCTCACGTTAACGCAGCACGTTAACGCCGATAACGGCCCACCACTAATTAAAATACAGTATGAGCACAGAGAGACAAACAAATGTAAATGGCAATACGACGCGATGACGTAATGAATAAGCTAATTATGCGTATGATGTCATCAAACTGGCTTTAGCTACTTTCCACTGAAAAAAGTTGGCAACACTGGTGGGGAGAACGCTTGTTTGAGCACTGCATGTTTCACAATCAAACCCATGCTGGTGTTTTTATATCACTGTATTTCTGATGGAAACCAACAGTTTTCAGAAAATGTTGGATATCATTTTCATTTAATCTTGCATGTAATTTCTGATAAAGCAGCGTTTGTGAGCGGAGCTCTGTTTTGTGTACAGCGTTACCGGGGAATCCTCGCTCTTACTACAACAGTGCCTCCCGCTGGCAGAGAATTAATCTACATATATTTGCGGCCAGAAATAGTGTAAGTCTGTGGGATTATAGTATAAATTAATTCAACCGAATAAATGCAATTCATGTTATAATGCTAGAATGAAAGAACAATAAACATAATATATATATTACTATTGCACTTATCTGTACATAGTCAATGCAGTTATTTTTAAGCTGTTGTTGACATCCTATCTAAAATGTGATTTAGCCAAAAAAAAACTAAACCAACCATTACGTTACCACTTTAATATGTCTTGCAATATCCGTGCGTGCAAAGGTTCTGCGTGAACCTCTTGTTCAATATTCTCGAGGTCTGAACTGATATGGCAATATTGACAAACTTGCTGTTTTGGTAAGTGGTGGGGCAGTAACGCCGTCTAAGCTGTTCGCCAATCCCAATGCACTGGGACAGCTAACCAATCACAACACATTTAGTTTTTCGGAAAGGCGGGCCTCCATCAAACCCGGAACTAATCGAGTCGTTTGTGTTGGGGAGTTGGGGAGAAAATTATTGTAATGTAAATTATGTTAAAAATAATGCGATTTTCGAACCACCGAGCATGTTCTAGTACACCCCCAAAACACAATCAAGACTTTGTAAAAGAGCATAAAATGACCCCTTTAAGTTTTATGTCAGGAATAAGACGTTTCTGTAATACAGCTCCTGTTGAGTAAAGTGAATATAATGTTCAGGTTATTCTTAGAAGTTTGTACTCAATTTGGAAGCTTAGTTGTAGTTACAACAATTTGAAATTATTCATTATTATTGTCTGAAAGAAATTAATACTTTTATTCAGCAAAGATGCATTCAATTGAGTGATGGAAAAGAAAATACATTTACATTGGTCCAAAAATAAGTTTTTTATTTCAAATAAATAGTTCTTTTAAACTTTCTATTCATCAAAGCATCCTGAAAAAAATGTGTGAAAAATTCAGCTTTGCCATCACAAAAATAGATAAACATCTTTAAACCAGTTATTTTAATTTTTTGTAATAATATTAATGTTTTAATTGAATTTTAGTTCAGGTAATTGCAGCCCTGGTGAGCATAAAATACATCTTTCAAAAACGTGAACAAAAATCTTACCCCTAACTTTTGAATGGTAGCAAATATGTTTTAATCTGCTGTTGAAAGACACCTGAAGGCATTTCCAGACATCCATTTAACATAAAAGTACATACTGTGTATAAATGTGTTTCTGTGTTTAGTATGCCATGGTGTGCACTGTGCATGTGGGTGCTCATGGGTGGGTGTGTTTGCTTTCATGAGTAAATGTTTCATGTCGCTTTGTATTTGTCATTGTAGGTTGTCATTGTGTTTCCTCCGGTTCTGTAAAGTTTAAATGTTCTTTACAGAAATAAGCAGGAAATAGGCAGGAACTAGGGTATTGTTGATTTTGGAAAACTCTGCCGGGTAGAACTGTCTCCGCCCCTGCCAATATCACTCACTATTGCCTAACAGTGACTCAAAAATGAAAAACAGATCTATAGATGTGCAAGCATCATGATGGATCCCAACATTGCATTATGTGGTCTGTTTCACATGTGTCCAGCTTTGTTTTCTAGGAAGCAGTCCAGATTTTTAATCAGTTGGCGAGACACAGAAAACATGTTAAAATTGAAGTTAAATATTTCCAAGATTCTGATGGCCTTCCTTCCATCTCTCTCTCTCTCTCTCTCTCTCTCTCTCTCTCTCTCTCTCTCTCTCTCTCTGAGTAGTGCATTTCAGGTGGATGTGATTGTGGATTTAAGGTCGATGGATGGTGACGGCCCGCTCCATCGTGACGTCGTGTTGCTTCTGAAATGTGAGAAGTCAGTGAATTGGGTAATCAAAGCCCACAGCATCATCGGCAAACTGGATATTGTGGTATGATTTCTCAATTATTGGCTACATGCAAAATATGTAATGTAAATGCAAAGACTGCGAATCCCTCATGACAATCTTTTCCTGTGTTGCTTTACATACTAATTTATAATGTTTGAACATTCTTATTTTTACCAAGGCTACAATTATTTGAACAACATAGAGCCAAAACCAGTGTGAAATATTAATATCAAAATAAAAAGATTTCTATTTAAATATATTTTACAATATGATTTAATTACTGTGATAGCAAAGCTGTATACAGTAGAATATAGTTTTGTTGCTTAATGAAGTCTAAAAAAACACAATACAGTTTTTTTCAGGGTTGTAATATTGTCTTTATTGTCCAACAAATCTTAGTGATCCCAAACTTTAGTAGTAGTGAATATCATTTTTGTTTTGTATGTAAACAATATATAATTATTTATCTTAAAACTGTGTCAAAAGTTTGAGCAAAAGAAAGCAAGTTGATCCAATGAACTGTGTGATCTGGAGGCCTGTCATGAAATGGAGTAATAACAGAAGGAGGAGTGTAGTGAGTTTTTCTTCTTTTGGAGTGTTTTTATTATAGCGTTGGCCTGGCACTTCAGAATATGAATTATGGGAGCGTCTGGCTGCTGGTTTCAGATAGCACAGCTCAAGGCTAACACTACTGAAACGGTGACTCTTGCAAAGCGATTGCGCACACTGTGTAATTTAATGCTAAATATTTGTGCATTTTTATGTGCTGCTTACGAGAAAAAATCTGCAGTGTCATTACGACAAGTCACATTACTTTTAAGAGTTTTAAGGTGTTTATTTGATAATTTATGGATGTGTTTGTGAACTGGAAAAGAGTAATTTAGACAAATATACTTATTTACAAGTACAGTGTGATTCTTTCACATACCGATCTTATTGAACATACAAAGACAGAAACCAAAACAGTACAGCAGACAGCAGCAGTTTTTATATAAGAATGTTTTTATATTTTTAAATGGCAGCATTTGAAGTTAAAGAAATTGAGACATGCTCCAAAACTAAATAATTAACAAATCACAGAATTTCAGAATTAACCTATTGAGGTACATTGTTCCTACATTATGCTATGGTTGTCTGGTATTGACAGTCAAAGAGTCATAAAGTTCATTAGATCATTTTTATGTGAATGTTTTAGATAGTGTGAAAAGCATCTGTCTCCTTGAATTTATTTGATTGAGCATGTCGGTGTCCAAGTGAATCAGTTACAGTGTTTTAGAGCATGGGAGAATGTAAGTAATGAATGTGATACGATCCACAGCCTTGTAAAATCAAAGCCCTGCTACTGTTGGCAGATTGGCTCAAGCTCATTGTCCAGCCTGGTGAGGCATTTGTGGGAAGCACGGCTGGGAACATCTGCCCTTCACACCCAACAGAGAACAAAGAGAAGCTAACATATAATTCCTATGTAATATGACGCATCTCAAACCACAATCAAATTGAGCTTGGAAAATTGGTCATAGATCAATAGCAGCATGACTCACTTTGTCGAAACTAAATACGTCCATGTTCATTCTTTTTTAAATGTTTTAATCTAATATTGGAAACAGAATTAATGACAGCTTGAATATTATCTATTTTCTAAGCCTTTAAGCTTAACAAAAATCAAGCCAAAATCTTTATGTACAAATTATGTAAATGTACCATCAGAACTAATTCCTAATTCCTTTTTATGTTGAATATGTTCTGATGGTACATTTACACTGAAAATGTAAGCATTGTTTGTCATTTGAGGACTAATGTGTTTTTTTCTCCCATCACCAAGAGTCAGTCTTTCCGTTCTTGCAATTTGATTTAAAACATGCATTATGTTGCAATTCCTTTTCTGGCCAACATTTCTTTACTTCCATTTGGGGCTTAGCGAATGTTAATTTTGGACCATAAGGGATAAGGAATTAGATCAGAATATTTTAATGAAAACAACAAAAACTTTGGCTTATTGTTTAATAGTTGTGAAATGTGTCTCAGAAAAACTAATTTGGATTGGAACAGGACTCAAAGAAAGAACACTTCTGGTTGTATTCCTTTATGTGTCTGCATGTGAAGTGAATATGTGTTATTTTATTCTACCCCTCTGTCCTTCTCAGACGTCAGATACCGTCAGCCTGAGTGAAGACACTGAAAGACTGATGCAGGTGTCAAAGATGGTGAAACAGAAGCTACCCGCAGGATCTCAGGCTCTCATTCAGTGGGCAGAGGAAAATGAATTCAAACCCGTCACTTCCTACACCAACAGCCCTGTTGCCAACCACTTCAAAGTGCGCCTCAGAGAGCAAGGCAAGAGCAGTAACTGAAGATATGAGCAATTGAAACTTCAAATGGTTACATTGCACTTGTCAATAAATATTAATTGTAATAAATGTACATTTAAATAACTATACATTTCACAAACTAATGTTAGTTATTGGTTATTTGTTTGGTAGTTACGGTGTTTGCTTTGTGTGTGATTTCCTTGCATTTGCATTAACAACAAGAAGCTGTCTATCAGATTGATATTTCAATCTCAACTGCTGTCACTTCCAGATCTAGGGATCATGGATGAGGGAATGTTCCCACCAGAGTTGTCCATTCTCCGCAATGCCAACCCACTTCCTAAGCCCAGCGCCAGGGATTCCCCTACACAGAACAGGTTCCCGTTTCCCTTCCTGCCATCCAAGGACAAGGAACTGTCTTTCCCACCTCTAACACCGTCTCTTGAGGAGCACGATCATCAGGCTGGGGGTCCCAAGGAGCAGCAGCGGGCTTCGAATGTAGGATTCAGTGTTCAGTGTGAGAAGAACAAAATGGTAGTCAGCATTGACAAGGAAACTCTACAGGTAACAGGAAAAATAACCTACGCACAAATATTGAGATGTAAGAATGAGTATTGCGTAGTAACTAACTAAGGGCCAGTTTTACTAAAGGGCAAATTAGCATGAAAGCACAATTCCACAACAACGTAGATGGGAGGGCAAATTTCTGTGGGTAATTTACTAACAATGCGGAAAAGAACACAGACGCTACATCTCATTTACATATCTACCAACGCAACAAATTAGCTTAGTCGTGAATAAAGAAGCCACAGTACGCTGAAAAAAAACGGAGGCCAAAAAATTAAGGTTTGCTAGATATTTTGATAGAGCTGGTGACTCGGTTGAGGGTTCAAAGTTGTCTTTTATTTTCTGAAGCAAATAAAAAATAACATGGCTTGGCAAACGATGTTCGGATAATGTGTTCTTCTGGCATTACAAATAAAATCAGGCTAATGTGTGTAAAAAATCCATTCCCTTCTACCACGTGCTCTCTGTTCTCTGTGGTGCCTTCTCCTAACAACAATAATTGCAGCCATTTCATGTGCAAAATAGTTTAAGACAAGCTTTTTTGGGGCTTAAATAATTGCGCAACCATTAGTAAAATGCGTTGTGATATTCATTTGAAAACTCTCCTCCCATAACTTTTGCGTCTGAAAGGGAAACTCCTACAAATGCATATTGAATAAGTTCAGGCGCAAAAATAAATGTGTCCTAGCCTTTTTTGCGCTAATTCGTCACTTCACGTCTTTAGTAAAACCTGACAGTACAACGCCAAAAGATGGTTTGCACTGGTGCAAGCTGGTAGTAAAACTGGCCCTAAAAGTAGTGGGACTACTACTTAATACATTTTGTATTAGCTAACATAGATTTTTGTTTTGTAACAATCCCAAGGTGTTTGCTGTCAGATCAGTTTAATGCATTCTTGCTAAATTAAAAGGGATTGAAAGGGATGTATTTCTATTATATTATATTGTTGCTTTGTTAGTAGAGTAGCTTGAAATGTAGCTGACTACTTGTTTAAACTTGTAGCTTGAGTGTTATTAAACTACTTTAAACAAACTATAGTTTTACAGTAGCTTCTCTAACACTAGTAAGAACAACATAAAAAGGTTAAAGAAGTGCAGAAATGGTACACCTTGATTTTCCTCAAGCTGGTGCAGTGTGAATATTCCCAGAATGTGTGAGCCATATGCAGTGATGTCAGAAACAAAAGAGTGGTCTAATAAACCACTTCAGAGGAAGAGAAAACCCTCATTCTGCAATCCAAATGCTTTTGAGCAGAGTTAGGCCAGCTTGCAAGTCTTGTTTGTCACTGTCAGAAACTGAAACACGCAATGGATTTCAGATTTCCACAGCAATACCTTGAGGACTGATAAAAGATATTGTTTGATATGTTGTCAAAGGTTGAGATTTTTCCTGTGAATTCATGCTTTTCTAATGTCCTCACAGGCCAATGGGTTTGGAAAACCCAATATTACTCTTCAGGACTCCCAATGCAAAGCAACCTCCAACACCACCCACTATATACTGGAGACGCCCCTGTCTGGCTGCCAAACCACCAAAATTCCCTCCCACCCCAGCCCAGTGGTCCTTTATATCAATTCAGTGAGTACTAAAGCAAATATGCAATCAATAGTGTGACTGTGAAATCTAGTCCTTGTTTGCGTTGCTTTGTCTGATGCATGCGGGTATACAGCGTCAATGTCCCCTCCAACAAGCTGTATCTGTTTTCTCTTGTTTCGTTGTCCTGTAAGTGTGTTTTCACCCAAAAGGGATGATTCACTTCCACACTGATCTTCTGTGATAATTTCTAGCGGAAATTCCTAACAACACTTTTAGCCTTGAACCCATTAAAAAATCTGGGCGACCTCCCAAATATTTATCCTTTACTGTGAACTCAAAACCTCAAGGGCAGTTAACATGATGTAACCCGTATGGTCAGAGCACAGTACTGGCTCACAGAGAAAGATCCAGAAAGCATTTAAGGAGGTTGTTGTTTCAATGACAATCCTATTACAAATTGGCAAGTCTTGAGAGAATCAATTTCACCTCCTTTAGACAATGTTCACAGCCCTCTTTCACCTTTGAACCCACAAACTCTTCTGAGCTCACATAGGGAGGTGATTCTCATACTATAATGTGAATGGATTGCCATATTTTTTCCGATGAGAAGAACTGAGATGTTTTTTTTTTTTGTTCATCTGCCTTGGGAGTCGCATTGCTGAAATTGTGCATTCCCATGTATTAAATCCAGCTTTCTCATCTGTTTCGGCAGACCTTTGGCAAGTATGCATTTCGATTATCTTTGACTGTATCTGTGCTAAGCAACAGGGTGAAGCAATGCCATTTCGAAGGAGAGTTTTATAGAGGAAATTGTATGATTGTTAGGAAATGTTTGGGTTTATATTGCCTTATTATTGAGAAGTCATGAACTAAGTGTTTCTGTGATTGACAGATTGTTATTAGCCAATCAGAACAGAAGGATGGAAGTGGCTGGCCCTTTGAATATGAAGATCTGGAGTCAGGAGATGTTGTAATGCCAGGAGATCCAGATGTGACAGAAATAATTTCACCTGAAAACGGACATCGTGCGACTATCTTGGTATGATATTTACAATGTAGTATCCATAAATGGTATTACAGGATTAGTTCACCCAAAAAGTAATATAAAATAAGTCAGATTTACAAAATGTAGTAATATTTTCCATGACTATTAATATTTTCCAACTCTCTTTCTCTGTCCTTAGTTTAACTGCACATACCGTAAAAACCAGGAAACATCAGTTGACAGTGATATCGGATATGATGATTTCATTGTAGACTCTCTAGACAATGTTACCTTCAACATGGAACTGTATAACAATCCGTTTCACTACCCAAGCACTCAGTCCTTCCTCACCATCACTGAGAACAGGCCCATCTATGTGGAGGTAAGCATATATATACACAGGTATATTCATATAACACAGTATGGTTGAATTCTTGATTCTGATTGATTAAGATCACATTCCTGGCTTGTTGTCCCATCACACTCACTTACTCTCTAAACACAGAAGTGTTTTAGAGATGAAAACCTACTTGAACACTACTGTTCAAAATGTTGGCGTCGGTAAGCTATTTAAATGTTTTTGAAAAAAGTCTCTTTATGCGCATCAAGGCTACATATTTTATCAGAAATGCATTAAAAACAACAGTAATATTGTGATATTACTTCAGAAATCTGTGCTGTTATTATCAATGTTGAAAACAGTTCTGCGTAATATTTTTGTGGAAACTGTTAGAAAATAGAACGCCAGACAAACATTTGCTGTCACTTTTGATTAGTTTAATGCATCCTTGTTAAATAAAAGCATTAATTAATTAAAGCCCCAAACATTTGAACAGAAGTGTAAATGTGGAAACTGTAGGGCATTACATTGTGTAATACATATATTCTGTATGTGCGTTATGATAGAAAAGATTCCTTTGGGATTCAATAAAACCATTTCGAGTTCTGTAACCACATCAGGAACCTAATTTAATAATTGAATGATAAACCGTATACACAAATATAGTCACTACCAAAAGCTTTTGAAATACAAGATCTCCTTTTACCCTTTAGCCTTAATGTGTTTCTCATTGTGTATGGTTTCATGTTTTTAATACCATAAGCGCCTGGTGTCTGTGTATCTGATCAGACATTGTCTTGAATTTGTGAGCATGTGTATATATATCCCTCCCTGTCTATCATTGTGAAAGAAGTCAGGAGTCTGCTGTGTGTATACATTTTGTCTGGTCTGGGCTCATGTCATTTTTGTCATTAATCTGTGGGGTTTCAAGAGGGGTAGGCAGACAATATTTGATCTCAGAGTGGAATGCTCAGGTCCCCACTTTGTGTTTATAACTCTCTTTTTTTCAGGGTTATAGTCTTTCATTATATATGTCCACTGATGTTCCAGCTCATATGCCATATCAAAATAACAGATCAGTGCTGATCGTTGCTTTTGCTGTATTGATTTATACCATTCAGTAGATTACAAAGCTTTTAAACTTTGCCTTTAAACCTTTAAAATATGCAATTAAGTTTTTAATGACTAATTTGTTAAACATTTGTTTTTAATTAGTTCATACCTAAAACAAGTAAAACATGAATTAATAGCTGTTTCCATCCACCTATTTGTATGCATGTTTTGGAATATTGCATTAAAAAAACACTGAATGAAAACACCAAAGAATGCGGATAAATTCTAAAAATGTGCATAAAAAACTTGAGCGCTCAGGTTCAAGGTTCAAGGTTCTTTATTATTTGTCACATACACCCAACTGAGTTGGACATTATTTTTTTATCTGATAAGAAAACATGCGCAAAAACTAAGTGGAAACACATTTGCAGAATAAATTTCTTCATGTGCATTAAAAAAGTAATGTGAATTTGGGCTATTGGATGGCATACCTGGACTAAACTATTTTGCTGCACTGCATCTGTTTTTGTCATTCTTGAATGCCTAAGCCAAAGTCTGTAGTCAAAGTGGTTCGGTATAAATTCCTCCCTGAACTGTCTTTCATGACTGCATTCCCAAACAGCAGGCATCCTCCTTCGAAAGCAACATGTCTGTTTTTATTGCATTTCATCTGCGCGCTCTGAGGCTCAAGTAATTTATGAATGAAACTGCAGCTTCCTACTGCTGCAAATTACCTTTTTCTTAGTGATATTTGGAACCAGTTTATCAGGAAAGGATTTCTTCATGCCACTGGATGAAAACGGTGCTGTATTTGCGAATGTTTTATGTGATATTCCAATTTTGCCCAGAAATAAAATTTGCAACTTTGGATGGAAACATAGCTAATGATATATTCTTAAGCTTGTCATGAAACAGTGAATCTAACCACTATACAGTGGGTACCAGCCAGTGTTCAAAACTTGAAAAACAAAAAACTCCTTATCTTAGCTCGATTCACAACGGTAATCTTATAATAATGTTTTCTAATTTGAATAGTACCGGTTGGAAATCGCGGGGAATTCTAACATGTCGCCGCGTCATTACGTCATGTCTGTAAACATAAAGAAGGTGTCCCAGATAGTAAGCTATATCGGATGTGAGGGTCCTGTGGATCGTTTATAGCCTTTTCTCACAGGAGCTGGAATAATTAAATGTATAATTATTATTATATAATTATTATATTATTATATAATGATGGCGGATTGTAATCCAGAGAGATGTTTGTGTTTATGAACCAAAGTAACTGACTGAAATTAGATATTCCTATTTTAAATGTGCATCTGATTACATATACATGGGATTACACAAGATTTGTATTTTAAAGAGAACCAGATCAAAGGAAGAATAATTTGCTTTTTGGGTTAAAATAATTTCTTTATATGCAATTCAAATGGTATGACAATTGGAGATTAGACTGTACAGAAATTGAAATGATTTACGCTAATACACACTACATAGTAGTAGTACATACAGTACGTAGTCACCCAGTGCTGATGTTGGTAACATAAAAATTTTGAGAACAAAGTAACAATAATAATAATTTGCATGGATTGATGTGGTATGAGCTAACTGATCATTAGATTTAATCACCATTGGTAGCGCGATTTATTGTATTGCTTTTCTCCTCTGTTGGTCAGAACAAAAGTGGCAGACCTGTTACTTGTTCAGATGACAATATCTGGGGAAAATTCTTATTTGGGTCATACGTCCAAGGCATAGGTTATAATCTGTGGTTCTGAAAGAACAGTATCCACACTGGTGCGGTGTAGCCACACATACTCCTCAAAACATTAGATTCATCCGCACTGGAGCCGTGTCGGTGCACAACCCACGCAAAGAACATAATTCCACAAATATCTGCAATTGCAGGTCTCAAACAGTAATGGCAACAAAGAGGCAAAACTTTTGGACTGCAACTTTAAAGAATGAACAAAGTAGTTTCAAGATGTTGTAAAATGCTCATTTTAGCCTGATAGACTGAAAGCTTAAGTTAATGATTGCTATCGGGATGTTAAGAGACTTCAACCAGCATAACTAAAATGATTTGAAAAAAAATAAGACAAAATGAAAAGACAATCACCTATTGCACCTTTAAAAAAAGAACGGGTTTCATATACATTTTCCTGTATTCAACATGAACTTTAGTCAAGCTCTCAAACCGCAAAAAGACAAATGTGTAACTGAAAAAAACATCTATACATATAATCAATGCATCAGCGTATGGTGAAGCATGCACATTTACAACATGTGCGACTCCTTTTTACCGTATTATGCAATATTGTTTCTCAAGTAAATATATCCTTGTTTCAAGGACTTGTAGATATTTTATCTGGAGAATTAGACAAACATTTTATTTAACAATAGGATTTTAGCAGAGTGTTATGGTGTCAAAGAGTTAATGCAGTTATAAAAAGTCTGATAACACTTATTCACTTACATTGTTACATATGTAAATTCCAGCTTTTACAATTTTAGACCGTGATTATTGCCCCCTGCCTCATATCTTTATTAGTCTTCTGAATATTCAGTTGATACTACTGATTCCCCGTTATGTTGTTCATGTGTTGCAATATTTTGAGTAGAAAATTACTTAAATGCACACAATCACACAAAGCTAAGTATTTTTTGTTGTGTGTGACAGTGTATTTTTACTGAAAATGCATGTTATTTATGAATCTTACGCATTACAGTTTGAGGTTCATCGTCTGCTACCTGAAGTGATTCAGCCACTCTCCAGAGCATGACACCTCCTGAGCACAGCTCTGTTGAGGAAATTGAATGCAATGTTTTTTGTGGCAGCTCTTATCTGTAATGAGTGGTTTTACAACATCAGATGGCCAAACTTTTACCACTGAATGATCCTTGAAGATTTATGTGAGGCACAGAAATCTGACATCAGAATTTGTGATTCTTGGAACCGTAATCACTCTGACAATGTTTCTTTAGACAGTCTGCTGTGTTAAAACAAATCGACAGCCTCTCTGCGTTATTTACTGATTTGAATCGATGCCTGAGAGAGTTGGTGGAAAAAACTCACACAGACCGATCAAAAAAGATAGACTGAGCGTGTTTGCCAGAGGACTAGACATAATTGATAGCATCTAAGCATCACTGCTGATCCACCTCATACTATATTAATCACTTTTGATGGTATTTCTGAAAAATTGACTAAAAGTTGTATCAATCAAGATAAAGAAAGCAGTATTTCTTTTTCTCTTTGTCTTGCTGTCTCTCTCTTTTATTGTTTGCAGCAGTAGCATATTTTTTCACAGTAAAATAACTTTTTCTTTATTAACAGAGACATGTGACCTTTCTCTGCAGATTTCAGCCACAAAAGCCGATCCTAACCTTGGGTTCATGATCCAGACCTGCTTCATATCTCCAGACTCCAGTCCTCTTACACCATCGGACTATGTTGTCATAGAGAACATATGTCCTAAGGATGACTCTGTGCGCTATTACCCTCAGCGAGGCAATTTCCCCATCCCTCATGCTCAGATGGACAGAAAACGCATCAGTTTCACCTACAGATCAAAGTTTGACGTATCATTAATCTTCCTGCACTGTGAGATGTCGCTCTGTACCAGAAGAAATGACATGGAGATACACCTGCCAGAGGTAGAGACCATCATCTAACATAGCAGCACTGATCTAATGAGATGCCTTTGTAGGCAATATTTTATAGAATGTACAGAACTGCTACTTATGTCAATCAGGGGCGGATTTAGTGAATTGGGGGCCCCTGGCAAAAATAGGAATGGGGCCCTAAACATTTGCACACATTTACCTAGATCAACCTTGAGGTTCCTGATTATTTCATTTACGTTTACATTTATTCATTTAGCAGACAATTTTATTCTTTCATGCTGAGGACCACGAAATAGCAATTGATTTACCATCGCGATACAAGTTTTCACAATTGATACTTTTCATGTGACGTCACACCCTTATGTCAACGCCCACCTGGAGGGCTAAACGAAGCTTTGCTCCACTGATCGCCAGCTATTTTCACGTTGATTGCATCAAGTAATATAATAAAACGCAGATATTAAAAGGCGAAATTCAGTAAAGACCTTATTGATTATGTATATTTTGTACAGGCAAGAAGATGAAGCCAGGATATAAACACAATGTGCAAAGTTATGCATTAAATGGCTTCCCATAGAAAAATATTAGCAGGAAAACACTGAACCATTAAGCGGATTGCGTTCATATTCCGATGTTGAGCCCAATTCTGACCCCTGCCAGAATATTACCCCCCTGGTATTGGTAGGTTTAGGGTTAGGTGTAGGCAATCAGATGGCGATTTCAACGAGGGGGTAATAATTTGGCAGGGGGGTCAAAAATGGGCACTACACCGGCCTCATCTGCTTGCCTAATTGTAAACTATGCATCATTAATATTGGGAATACTGAATTTGATCTTTTAATATTACTATTTTTTAATATTACCGTTAAATATATTATGGCACTTTAAGTGTTTTACAACATTTTGTCGCACTATTTATGATTGAAATATTGCCGCGGGTGCTTAATATGGATTGCAAATGGCCAAAACATGCATTTTGTTCAGAAATACTTTTAGTTTTATTATTTTGAGAGGTGAACTAAATATTTGCGACTGGGAAACAGGAAAAATTGACACGCTTGTCCAGCAGTTCTGTGGATGTTTTGCCCTCCAAATCTTCGTGCCGGTCACGTGACTGAAAGCTATGAATTGAACCTTCAAACCATTTTTTTTTTTAAAGAAAAGGGATTAGAGAAGCAACATATCTATGTTTTAACTGAAAGCGCTGGTCCTTTTAGTTGCGCGCTGAACAGAGCAGATGCTCAGAGAGAGGTGTGCGCGCAGACCTCGCGCTCGCATGACAGTCAGCTTCAAGTCCATCATATTTTCGTTTGCTTCAAGCAGGATACACAAGAAGTACGTTCAACTCGGACACGCAGACGGTTGTCGTGGTAAAAAACACTGTATACAGCAACTGTTCGCGTGTCCTCGCTTAATGCGCACCTCAGACATGAAAAGCATTTAAGGGGGCCCTTGGATATTGGGGGCCCAAGGCAGTCGCCTACCTTTGCCTAATGGGTAAGTCCGCCCCTGATGTCAATCCAAGAAGGATTTAGCTAATTTTTCTAATTTTATTTTTGCATCTCCAAAATATTTTTCCCTTAAAAATGATCACAGTATTTTCTGTATTGTGTTGATTTGCAGTAAAACTCATCAATAATCATTAATGTATTTGTATAATTAGAATTAGTCACAGTAAGATTCCCTGTAGTTACCTGTACATTTGTTCAAAGGGATTGTTCACCCAAAATTAAAAATTTGCTGTTAATTTACTCTGATAAGAAGTGTGCATGTTAATCGAATTCGATTAACATGCACATATCGACAGTAAAGCCGGTTCCGTGATTGGCGGTAAATCTCCATCACCTGTTTTCAGATGGAGCGGCAGTTAATACACAGAGCCGTAGTTCACTGACAAGCTACGCAATATACGCAATATTGCAAAGGGCGATTCGTCTGCGATTACAAACGCGATATGTCCTAGCTTGTCAGTGAACTATGGCTCTGTCTATTAACTGCCGCTCCATCTGATGGTTTTTGATGGAGATTTACCCCCAATTACGGAACCGGCTTTACTGTTGAGATGCGCATTAGAATCAAATTCAATTAATTCAATATTTTTGCCTGAAACTGCATTCCTGCAATGCAAGTCAGTGGTTACCACCACTTGAGTGTCAAAATAAAATCATATCAGGAAACACAAAATTAATTCACGGGGTTCCTGGCTTTAAATAGATGTCTTATGAAGCAAAATGATTGGTTTGTGCAAGAAACTAGACATTATTTATAACCTTATTGCCTGTAATTCATAGCCTGAAGCATGTGGTCTGGAGTGTGTTCTGGAGTGATGTATAATCCTACCTAATCTTAACAACTACAATACTAACTATAAATAAGCAGCAAAATAGGAGATTATTGAGGCAAAGGTCATCGTTAACAGTTTGGTAATAGCGAGAATTGGACCTTAAAATAAAGTGTGACTACAGTCTTCAATTTCTTGCACATAGTGATAGTTTTGCTTAATAACACACCTCAATATATCATCAGGGTATTAAGTTTTTGTACACTGATATACTTTTTTGATTCTCAAGGTTGCAGTTGCCGCTGACTTGCATTTTATGTTTGGATCACAGTTTCAGCTAAAAAATCTTCTTGATGTTCTATTGAAGAAAATGTCACCTGTATTTTTGGTGGCCTGAGGATGAGTAAAGTAACAGCAAATATTTATTTTTGTGAATCCCTTTAATCACTGAAAACAGTTGTGGTCTTTACGGCCAGTCCATTTCTGCTCATTTTATGATAAAATCACAGCAGGACAGGTATAATGTATTGAACGATTTGTTTGCACTCAGAATTGTGGGTTTTGATGGGCTAATATTGCATTTCTCCCCTCAGGTTAATGCTTTTTACAGAAATAATTTGGAAAGATAAAAAAAAAAGCTAGCATAAATAATACCAAAATGTATTACATTTGGAGCAATTCTCAGGTTCAAGATAACAAAATCCTAGAGGGGTTGCTATATAGAGCTTTCCAAATGGGTTGCTCATGAACTTCCATTTCAGTTATGATGCAAAGACTCTTCCTAATTAGGCAGTAAGGCAGCTCACCAGGTTTTGGTACATAGCCTTTCCCTCGTTCATCTTTATCATCATATATGCATTTCTCTTTCTTTTACATAATATATGTGTATTGTTTATACATATCTTTATAGATGATCCTGTGATAACACCGTTCCAATTTATAAAACTGTTCCAACACAAATCAGTTTTAACTGATTAACATAAACTGTAGGCGTATTGGCTTTCACACAATCTGATTGAAAATCAATCAACTGCATTATCAGCATCATTAACCGAATCAAAATGAGCTGCACTGTGTATGTTTGTTTAATTTTAGGCTGCACAGGGTTATCAGATCTCATTAAATCAGAGTGCAGGAACGCAGATAACTTATTGACCCTAGAACGTATTTTCAGAGCAGCTGCTTTATTATATGGACAACATGAACACAATCGTTAATTCATTTAAATAGTCTGTTTGACTTAGCTGTCCATCCTAAGAGTTGCTTTTCCATTCATTGCCTTGGCACGGGTCACTCTACGCCAGCTGCTAGCATCAATCCACTCTCTGTGAGTGCGGGATGCGTAAATCTTAGGTTACTTCAGTTACCATCCACAGAGGAAAAACAAATCTCCAACTTTCACTGTCCTTTTTCAAATTTTCCTTCCTCCCTTGCTTCTAGCCATAATCATTTTAATCTCCTGCATTTTCAGACGCTCTAATCGTCATATTGCACATTAAGGTTGTTTAGGTCTCACCTAACATGATCTTGAAAATGACTCATTGTTTAGTTGTAGATGTTTACAGCTCAGTCATAACCTGGATGAGGATAAGAGACGTGACACGTCAAACCATATAAACTGTAAGAAATTATATGTGCTTTCTCTGCAAAGAGCGTGTGCTCGGTTTGGCTCGGGCATAATGGCTGCAACACAGAGAATGGCTTTAATGGCTTATTATATACACTTATCCATACTTATGAAGAACAAAGTTAAAATGTTGTACATCAAAGGGCTTCAAAATAAGGATGGTCCGATGGGGTCACTGTGAGAGTGTTTTAGACTAGTATTGCATTGTTGTGCACAGTTAACAAATCAGTAATGTTTTGCAATAAATGATATGATAGAAAAAAGGTGCAAAATCCATCACTGTGGTGGTACCTTTTAAAAAGGTACTAATATGTACGTTTAAGGTACTAATATGCACCCTTAAAGGATTAGTTCAATTTCAAATTAAAATTTCCTTATAATTTACTCACCCCCATGTCATCCAAGATGTTTATGTATTTATTTCTTCAGTCGAAAAGAAATTAAGGTTTTTGATGAAAACATTCCAGGAGTTGTATCCATATAGACTCCAAACGGTTGAAGGTCAAAATTACAGTTTCAGTGCAGCATCAAAGGGCTATAAACGATACCAGACGATTAATAAGTGTCTTATCTAGCGAAACGATCGGTCATTTAAAAAAAAAATTATAATAATTGTATATGCTTTATAAACACAAATGCTCGCCTGTTCTGCGATCCGCATCCCAGACTTCACGTAATAGATAACAACGTTGAAAAGGTCACGCTTGACCTTTTAATTAAGAATTTGAAAGTGAACTAATCCTTTAAGAACAAAATAAGATACAAAGGTGTACCGTTTAAAAGGGTTTCCCTCCAATGACAGCTTTTGTACCTCTTTTTCTAATACATTTTATAAAATGTATAAAAATGCACTTGAAAATATCTTGCTAAAAATACAACATAAAATATCTTTGGTAAAGCCTTGGCAGTGTTGGCAGTTGGCAGTTCTCGACCAGACCAAAAAAAGATAATTATAAATTTGCCAAATTGCAGCAGATTCCAAAATCTGGCCTCACCTCATAATAAAGAATGTGCAGTTGTAGGCCTGTTAAATATACTAAGCTGTTCATAATGTTCTTTAACTGTGGTGTCCATATGCCAAAGATTACACCTGGATCTTGTTTAACGTTTCTGCTTCTCACTTTGTAGTGTATGTTACCAGATGAAGCCTGCACTTCCCTTAGCGTGGACAACATCCTCCTCATGATGATGAACACCAAAACCATCACCAAGCCAATTGTGGTCATCTCCGACAACACACCGGTCACTGTTAATGTACCTGTGGAGCCACCTAGTCCACAACATCCTGGTAAATATTGCATTATATATATATACTCTAATAAAAAATCCACAATAAATAAATCCTTTGAAAAATATATTTAAAATCATTCACATGAGATGAAGACTCCAGTCATTTCAGTGTTGTAGAAGAAGCTGTTTTATTTTTTCGAGGCTTAGATATTTTGAAGAACATGGCATGTATGAAGCATCATGGAAGAAAGTGTGTGCCTGAAGTTGTATATGTGTCAGTCACTCACAGATCACAGGCCTTGTCTTGATTTGTGGCGCATTACTCGCATCTGGAGTTTTTTAATATGTGGCAGTGTTGAGTATGTGTGTATTTGCATGTGTGTGTTTGTTGTGCATTCAATGTGGTTTGGTTTAAGAGTATACAGTATGTGGTTCATTAGAGATGTGGGACAAGGGACTCATAGATGCATCAGAGGAGAGGAAAAAGACCAGCTTTCCAATACTGGATAGCATTTGTTTTCACTTAAACATTCTTTAAGGCCTCCTTTTCCCGTACAGAGAGAGAGGGGAAAAGGAGGATAAGAAAAAAAAGTAAGAGTGATAAAGAAAAGGGCTCTTATACACTGCATAGCTACAGTATCCTTTGCAGCAGAGTGCGTTTGCTATATATATATTGTGTTGCGTACTAGAGGACAGGGTGATGTCTAAATGTTTCACAAAGAAACTTAATTTGACCATGACTGATTTGTTCTCTTCTCTGCATCCTTTTGGCACTATTGTACATATTGTGGTTAGAGTGATTCAACTTTACTGACTCGCAGCCTTAATGAAAATCATTCAGGTTTAATAGCACTGTGTTTCTGTGCTGCTTGTAGCAAATGAAGCATGTGTCTATTAGTCACACTTGATTAGGGAAATGATTGCCACTCCTGTAGGATAAAAGCTGGGATTTTATTGGCTCGAGTCTTATGTAAGTTTAGTTGTTTCTGAGTGGAAACAAAATCAGAGATCAGTTCCATAGCAAGCTGATGACACATAACTGGGAAATTGGGGAAAAATCCAGATTTAATGCGAATTCAGTATGAATCTAATGTGGGCTCATTTTTCATAAACAGTCTAGAGATCAGTTCCTGATGACACATAACTGGGAAATTGGGGAAAAATCCAGATTTAATGCGAATTCAGTATGAATCTAATGTGGGCTCATTTTTCATAAACAGTCTTGGGTATGTTGCCAACGCCAGGCTTATTTTCTCTGGTGTGGATTAGGTAAACACAGATATGCCATAAAAGTAATGAAAACAGGCTTTGCGTCTCATTTTGAACACAAAGATGACTCTTGTACAGACATGGCAGAAAAGAAAACTCTCAAAAAGGCTCAAAGCACCGCTCTGGACAGGATCCCAAAGTATTTGGCTTGATCTACAAATCAAAGAGGGCAGTTTGTGGGAGTGCCATGCTTTGTGAAAAATACACAGCAAAACAAAACGTTGCCAATCCGAAAACAGATTTCGGATCTAATTTGACAGAAATCTGTCAAATCTGACAGCCCAAAATCTGCAGACTGGTTCTGACTTCCGGGAACTAGCACTGACTCCTACAAAATGCAAATCTGGGGGGAAAAAAACATCTAAAAGTTGTGTAACATATTCCAAAACCTTATTGAAAAAGAATGTTCTTGCGCTCACGAATACTTTTATTTCCCTTCTGAAACCTAGCCAGTCCTAAAAAGGGCGAAGTAAAGAACAGCACAAATACATTCTGACACTTGGGAGGAGATATTGGGTGGTGGTGACTACATAGAAACGTTGTCCAATTCATTAGGGCTAGTTAATTTACTTCCCTCCGAAATACTTTAGAGGGATTGTGGGTGGAGTAGCTCAGCCAAACGTATGACATCGGCAGAGTAAACCACATCCCTGGCTCTGAGCTTTGAGCTGACAGCTTCTCCCAGGAATCCTCTAAACATACAACTTTGGTTCTCTGTTCTGTTTTGCTTCCTCTAGTAAGCCATAAATACAGTACATGCTGAGATTCTACTTTATTATTGATTTTCCGCCTTGCTTAAAGGGATAGTTCACATAGAATTTTTGCATTCCAAACCGGTATGATTTTGGAACACAAAAGACAGTATTAGGAAAATTAGTGGAATCCACTTTTCATTGTATTAAAAGGCATTTGTCATACTGTTAAAAAATGTAGGTTATAGTAGAACCATTACAAAGTAGTGTTTTTTTATACTCCCTCCTTTGCCCAGATCTCAAAAACATATATAGACCGAGGTGTTGATGGCAAGCTTTATGTTTTTGAGCTGCCCTGCGCAGATATGATATAGGGGACGGTTCTGGTGGTGCTTTGGGGTGATGGGTAAAGCATGAGGTGGGAACTATTACATAGCGCTCGCTCTTGTTGCAACAGAGCTCTCCAGCGATAGTCTGTCATCAGTCTGTCAGAGGAGATGAAAATTTGAAGGTGCTCTTTCTGAGAATAGCCTCTATTGTGTTTGGGATTTTGGCGCTGGACCAGACAGGCTATGAAGCTGGCGGCCACACAGGCTCTATTGTGCTGTGTGATCAGTGA
Organism: Gymnocypris eckloni scoliostomus; assembly: GCA_027564155.1. Lineage (NCBI taxonomy): Eukaryota > Metazoa > Chordata > Actinopteri > Cypriniformes > Cyprinidae > Gymnocypris > Gymnocypris eckloni. The sequence continues at coordinate 19,922,799 of CM050419.1, read as the reverse complement.
TCATTAGAGCTAATTAGAGCTCTGAAAGTCATTCGGTTTGTGGCGCGAGTCCAAGTAGATGCTTGGCTTGCTCGCAGATGCCACTGCAAAGCCCATACAAAGCATGTGCTATTACTTTATACAGCACTTGGCCACCAAACACTTACACCACACAGTGTGTAAACATCATGAACCGTATAATGCACGCTATCCTAAGATAAAACACAGATATTAGAAGTCAAAAGGTTGAAAAAAAATAAAGAACCATATGGTTCACCAGGCTGTAAAAAGAAACCTCTACTGAAGACTGTACTGAAACCTCGGCCACAAAGTGAGACATTTGAACCGCTATATGCTTAACAGACATAACTTAATATATTTATTAACATTTTTCTTGCAGACGTTATATATTTCTTGGACACCCCAACTGTGGTGGGCATTGCTTTTGCTGCCTTTGTGATTGGAGCCCTTCTAACTGGAGCTCTATGGTTCATCTACTCGCATACAGGTGAGAAATACTGCAAATTCACATCACACCCTTGACCTTCATTCCCTGCATCACACTAATTACTAAGAGTTATGCATTGTCATTCATCATATTGTCCAAATAAGAAAGGAAACATGCTCATTTTTCATAATCGGAAGGGCTTGCCAGTTCTCTTAGCAGCAGTGATATGTTAACAATAACATATTGACTCCAAGCTCGTAAATATATCCCGTTCGTCAGCAGAAGCGCATCTATCTTTTCCGTTCTTTCAGGCATTGGGGGACTGCTGGATGGTCAGCAGTATTTTGGGTACAATAGCCTAAAGGTGACTGGAATTCCCCCTGTCCGCTCTGAGGGTGTCTCCAGGCCTCACAGGAAAATACATATACAATCCTCCCTCTGAATGCCAAGATCACCCGCCCCTCCTCCCTGCATTGCCCTGTCGTCGCCAGGCCATCGACCTCTCTTGACCCTCCAGAGGAAGCGCATGCGCTTTCTTAGCCCCCGTTTCCGCCCTTTTACATTCCCGCTAGTCCGGCCACTGGTTTCTGTCCTCGGTGCCATTGACCTGCTACCGTTTCATGGCACATGATTGAAGGGAGTCACTGTTCCAGAATCTGCAGTTGTGTAGGCCGATGAGTATCAGTATGTTGACTGAGGATCAAAGCCATTCTGGATTTGATCTATTTTATGGTTTTTAGAACATGTATATCTTGGATAAATCTGTGTCTTGACATAAAAGGAGTCATGATTAGCTTTTATTAGCTTTCCTTTTTATTCCAGGTTTTTTTCAGAAACATAAATCAGAGTAATTTGTTTTAATATTGCCTGTGGTATTCAGTTGGGATGACATTATCCAGCTGGGTTTCTGCTCACTGTTGTAAAATGGGACTGAAGAGCTCAGATCAGGTAACCCCAGAGAACGAGTGTATTATTATTTGCCTGTTTATACTGGCATCTCAGATCAGGGTGACACTTTTTAATTTGACTAACCTTTAAGTTAATTTAAGGTCAAAACCATGATTTTTCTTGTCAGAAACAGGTGTAAAATGTTGAAATGAAAAGAAAAAAAGTGTAGTTGTGGTGTAAGCTCTGATCATTCCAGCCATGTGTTTCTCATAATGGCACTGATTACTTCATAAAAGCCAAAAGCTTGTTAAACCACGGTATTTTAAAGTATTCAATCATATTGCTGAAATAGCCCTATTTGGAATAATTTTTTGATACTGACGTATCAAGAGCTTTATGAGTTTGGGAAAACCTAAATTATTCACTCATGTCAGATGACAAAAAATGCTAAAAGATGAAAAATTTGAACACATGATTTTGCCCCCTGTGAGGTGCAAGAAATTGCCAGATAGAGGCTTTGGTGAAATGAAAGGCAAAATCCTCTTTCTTTCTGTCAGTTAGACCCACAGAATTATCATGTTTTTCCCCGTTACTTTGGCTTTCTCAAAGACAAATAATAGTCCATGTTTTGTAGTGTAGTGCAGTACAAGGGTTACAGACTTTTAGTTGCCAAGAACCCCTAATTTAAATAATTTGACGTTATTAGGAAAGCATGTTGTTTGAAAAACTTATATATGTGGCTTTTGTATTTTCATTGTACTAAAGCCAAAATTTGATTAAAATATGGAAATAATTTACTCTAATTTTGTTAATTAGCAGAATATTTATTCTGACCATTGGAGTAATTCTAAATGTATATCTATATTGTATTATACTATTTATTAATATTTTGAAATGGCTTTTATTTTTATATTTTAATTTTTTTACTCATATTGTGGTTTTGTAATTGTTAATAGTTTGTTGTTTTTTGTTTGTTTTGGCTTTAGTATTTTTTTATTAGTACTTATTTTATTTTATTTAAAAGTTGAAGTTGTCTTAATTTAATATTTATTTCATACTTTATTTAATTTTAGCTTTATTTTAGTTAATTTATTTTTAATAGAGTGTAATAGAATGTTTTACTTAACAGTAACAACACTGGTATAGTATAGTATAGTATAGTAAAACATTCAGTTCCCACTTAATGCACATCCGTCACTCTTTTACACTATAAGAGTAATGTGTAATGAATGCAAGATTATGAGTACATAATTGTAAAACATAGATAGGGATGCTTCTATTTTAGGGAAAGCTACATGTGGAATGTTGCAGGAGTGTGTTAGAAAACAGCTCCTGTAATCCTGTCACCATCCCTGTCGTAGATCACACTGATAGGTTAAGGACGTTGCCCCTGTGCACACAGAGTAGGAGTTACACAATGAAATGACACTGTAGAGTGGAAGAGGTCAACAAGCTGCCATCAAACTCGTTCTCACACATACGCCAAAACGCATCTCTGTTTGGGGTAATGTTTTATATAATTAAATAACCAACATATGTTGTTAGTCTGCGTGCTGTCACTGTACGATCGCAAGATGATTGGTCGTAAAAGAGAGGTGTACAAACGCAGATAAGATCAGAGTCTAGTACACAGCGCTGGATGAGGAAATAGGCTGTTTTTAGCTGGAGCTCTTGGCAGCACATCTCTGGCACATATTAGCAGCAGAGGGGCCTAAAACAGGGAAGCAGACACACGTCCAGTTGAGCTGAGAAGAGAAACACATGCATATAAACACGCTTACATTTTACAATAGTAGGTTGGTGGAATTCATTTACAGAAGTTTTTACAGAGACTAAAATGTATGTAGTATAAGAGAGCGGAGTGCTTATTAATATTGGTGTTTTAGTCAAATGGCAAGTATGTAAAGCAAAGCTGGAATTTGATTAAAACTGTTCAACCCTCTGTCAGGCGCAAGCCCTCTACAAGATGAATTACATGCATTCTTACTTTCAGAGTTGAGGCCTCTGATAGAGGAATGTTTATATCCATCTAGAACAATAATCAGTGAAGACAAAGAGAGAAGAATGAGACGGATGTTAAGTCTTGTTCCAAAACGAGTATACAACCTCCTTAGAAGCCTTTTTTGGCCAAATTCAAATACAGCAATGCATGTTTCCTTGAGATTGTTTTCCCCTTAAGCAATTCAAGTATAGTGGTAGTTTAAACTGAAGATGACAGGAGAGCTGTTGACTTGTTTTGTTTGAGTGGTAATATGTCAGTCACAAAAGATATGTGATCATATGGAAATGAGCTAATGCTGTATTTATACTTTTGTAAGTGTAACTTAAAGTTTATGTATGTTTGATAGTATTAAACTACTATATTTAATAATTAATATTGCATACACTCTCTGAAAATATTTGTACAAATTGTACCTTTAGTGGTATAATAGCTTCGGCAGTACCATCAATGGGACACTTTTGTACCTTCTTTACCCCAAAAGGGTTTATATTAGTACTATAAGAGTACATATTACTATCTTAAGGGATTGTGTTACTACTCTAAGGAACTAATATGCACACTTTAGGGGTAAATAAGGTACAAAGGTGTCCCTTTTGAGGGCACTGCTGAAGTGACAAACTGTTGTATCCATAACGGCACAGTTTCTTTGTGTTTTTTCTTCTGCTGGGAGTGTATTATGGCATTGGGATGAATATTTGTATATGTCAGGTGGTGTAATACATTAAATAAATACTTAAAGATAAGTATATATATATATATATATATATATATATTACAGCAATAAACAGTAAAATAATTGTTAAATTATTTAAAATATGAGAGATTGCATCAAGGTTCTTTATTATTCGTCACATACACAATGTGTGCCATAAAGAACCATTTTGGGTTCCCCAAAGAATCCTTCAGAGAGCAGTTCTTAAAATATTCGTTTTTTCTTAGTGTGGAAAACATTTTAATAACCTAAAGAACCTTTTTCCACTGTAAATAACCTTTTTGTGCGTTGGGAGAGTTCCATGGATTTTAAAAGTTGTTCTTGGAATCATAGATGCTGATAAAGAACCTTTATTTTTAAGAGTAAAGATGGTGATACTGCACATTTCAAACATTCTCATCTGTAACAAACGTTCCAGTCTGCTGCTAAACTAATTAATGCAAAAACTCTTTAATACAAATCTGTCTTTGAAAATAAATGTTGTCTGTCTGAAAGGGTGCTATGCTTTCACGGCTTAACAGCTTCTGTCATTCCGAGAGATCTGAATCACAGAAAGTCACATTTAGTGCGATGTGTCTCTGTAAGCTTTAACGTCCTCTTTATCCATCTCCCTCTTCAGGTGGTACAGGCCCAAAGCAGCAGGTGGCAAAGTCCCAGCCGGTGTCTGAGAACAGCAGCGCGGCTCCCAAGCATCGGCAGCACACAGAGCACACCGTGTTCAAGCAGCAGTAACGCATAGAGCAGCTGGACTGATGATGTTTCCATTGGCATTATGCTTTGTAAATTTGTGGAAGAATCTGTGTTTCATGGCATAATCTGAGGCCTTATTATTGTCATTATTTGGAACTGAAATATTTAGACTGAAGTATCCAAATGGATGAAAAAAGCTACATTTAGAAGTGAGGGAAATAACCAAATCAAGATCTCGGAGAGTTTTTAAATGTTGCTTTTTTTCTCGAACCCCATTAGAGAGTGTTGTTTTGCCTTATATGGTTGAGATCAGTGTGAAAATAACAAAGGCTGTTTACACCAGTCATTATGGCATGAAGGCGGCCTAGAGGAACAGTTTGTACTCTGCAAGGTTACGCAAAGGCTCAGTCTTCACCCAAACAAAAATCAGTTCTTTGCCGAAACAAGCATACATATTTCAGAAATTTGATAAGAGAAATCTATAATAAATAGGCCAATATCAATATAAACTATTCAATATCTGATTTTTTTTTAAACCCCAAATGCCAATCATTTAAATCTATGTAATAGTATATGTTTTTTTTTTTCTATTCTCTCTGGTCTGTGAGTGAAGGGTGTAAAAGCCTTTATCAGTTATTTTAAATGTATTGGAGAGTTTTTAATATTGTAAAATAATGTATATTCTGTGGATATTGTATGAAAAGCATAGATTTAAAGTGGAAATAACTCTATAAAAAGCTTTAAATAAAAACAAATATTTATCAGAAGATTATACACCATTTATGAGATCATTTTAAAATGATAAATTTAATCATAAAGGCAAATATGAATGAATTTAGGGATATACATGCACAAGCGCTTTCCCAGAATTGGCTTTTTAAAAGATAGTAGATTCTAGTGGTCTAATAGTTTTTTTCCCTCCCAAATTATGATGTACAGATAATTGCAGATGATTATAATAAGAAGCATTTTATGATTCAAAATGGACTTCTAGATTTTATTGAATGTGATTTTTAAATGCTGGGCATTATTATTCAACATTAGTATAAAAATAATGATTTCAGCAAACCACAAACTGTAACGTATTGATATTTTTTATCTGTTAGCCATCTGTTTGTAAATTAAAACATCAAAATGAGCATTTGTTGAGAAGGATTTGATCTGCCTAGTCACAAAAGATGTACATAATCTAATGCCAAAGAATGGGCATTTACTTTCCTGTCTGTTTGTGTTACAGCAGCCCCTGCGATGTTTAGGTACTAACCTACCACTAAAGTGAACACAAAATCAACATTTCTAAAAAAATCATGATTTCTGCTGTGTATGTGAAGTTAACAATTTGGGATTTTGTGTAGAACATGCATACAGATGCACTTGTAAAATGCAAGAACTGTATGAATGCAAAGCCAGAGTAATCCCACCGTCACAACTTTACATGAATGTCATAACATAAGTGCCTTACCTTTGAGTATATGCATAATGAGATAAAATGAGGCAAGAAGGGAAGTGGTGTTTGCTTTGCTTTAGGCACAGTATATACCCACTGATGTGAAAATCTGCCAAATCTGTGCATCTATTTCTTTGTTTTTAGTATCTAATGTTGCTTTTTGTTTGTGGGTTGCTTGCTACAGACTCTACTTATAGAATGTACTTTATTTCAAACATTAATTTCATTGTAAACTGTATAAATGTCTCCTGTAAGAGGAAAGCTTAAATTTAAACATTTATTTGTGTATAAAGTTATATTTTTCTATATATATATATATACATAGAGCCACCCTATAATTCTATCTGCATACTGTGAATTTTTGGGCATATTTCTATATAATTTTATGTGTTTTCTCTAAATCTAAACATAGTCCATAATGCTGAAGTAAGCTGCATTCCTTATTTTATATGACATAATCATATAAAATAAGATGCTTTTTTATAGATATATATATATATATTTCAACTATATTTTATATGAGAACACTATAATATTTGGAATATAAAATATATTTTGATGATGCAAATGTTTTATCTCTCTTTTAAGCTCTTCGCCATTTAAGTATGTTAAGTGTGTGTTTAGTCACACTGTAAGCTCTATGTATCCATGTTTGTGGGTTTAAATGGATGAGTATATCCCTAGTCCTTGTCTTGTGTATTTTGGGAATGTTTAAAACAATGCTGTCGTGTCTAACAGAGTTTGAATCTCTGCTAAATCAATGGTCATTTAATGGCTGTAGAGTTAACAAAGGCCTTGTTGGTTTTATTTATCAAAAGGCCTTTTTTCTCATTCCAGTAAACACTCTGACTCATGATAAACTCTTTATTTTAAAATGTAAGTTCAAATCACTGTGTTAGACACGTTGGTTTTCCTGTATGTTGAATGATGAAATTGAGTGTGCTGTCTTTCTGTTTATCTACCTCATTTGTGTGTCTATGTGTGTATAAGGTTTCATTGTCTTGTCATTAAGAACAGTTTACTGTACACACTGTGTAGAGCTTGATGTTACATAAAATATATCACATCAAAGGTTTTATCTTTACAGATTTGACAGTTCGCGCTGTTGCAGACTTTCTGACAAAAGAGGAAAATCTGAAAGATGTAAATGTGAAGCTTTCAGAATTTGACTTCAGATTACTCAGACCGTCTTGCTCAGAAACTATACACTATTTGTGATGATTTTTGTGTTTTGTTTCTCCAATGGTATGTGAAACTGTTTAGTGTTTGTACATGCAATGTGCTGTAAATATGCATGCTATATGTGTGCTCTGTATATACCAAATAAATTCTTGTAATCTTTGGGGAGTGTATTTTTGTGCTCATTTAAAAGTATAAACTGAGCCCCACATTGTGTCCACTAATGGAGAGGGTCAACCAGGACATTTCTTACACAATGCACTTTTTTGTTCTGTTTCCATGAAACATTGTCTGCCTGATTGCTATGTAGATTGTCTCTATTCGACAATGAGTTCATTACTTGATGTAGGCCATGTGGAGATCTGGCACCCACACCTATGAACATATTGGAATGTGTATATATATGCAAACACCAGCATATACAACTTAAAGGGTTACTCCACCCCAAAATGAAAATGTAATTAATCACTTACTACAATGTCGTTCCAAACCCATAAAAGCTTTGTTCATCTTCGGAACAAAATTTAAGGTATTTTGCATGAAAACTGGGAGGTTTGTGACTGTCCCATTGACTGCCAAGTAAATAACACTGTCAAAGCCCAGAAAAATATGAAAGACATCGTCAAAATAATCCATCTGCCATCAGTGATTCAACCGTAATGTTATAAAGCTACGAGAATACTTTTTGTATGCAAAGAAAAATAACTAAGATAACAACTTTATGGTGCGGTTGACACAAAACAGCGTACGCTACTTGCGTTCAGCAGATATTCTCCTAAATGGTGCGACAGTGACATGGAGGAGACGAATTGTTGAATAAAATCATTATTTTTGTTTTCTTTGCATACAAAAAGTATTCTCGTAGCGTCATAACGTTACGGTTGAACCACAGATGGCAGATTGACTACATTGACAATATCTTTCATACTTTTCTGGGCCTTGAAAGTATTATTTACTTGACAGTCAATTGGACAGTCACAAGTCTCCTAAATATCTTAAATTGTGTTCCGAAGACGAACGAAGCTTTTACGGGTTTGGAACAACATGGGGTTAGTGATTAATGACAGAATTTTCATTTTGGGGTGGAGTAATCCTTTAATGACTTTTAACATAGACAATATTGTCCTTTGCCAAATTTGACTGGACAGCTTCAGAGTCAATTAAAATAAATAAAGTAATGATAATATAAAAGTAGTAATACAATGTCTTATTAAAAAGGAACAATCCTTAGAGAATTGTAAAGTGGTGATATCATTTTCAAACAGGCCAACGCTGTCCAGTGTGGGACAATGAACATAGAGTATGACATCACCTTCTCAGGAAGAGCCCAGACTGTCAGTCTGCTTGATCGACTGACAGTGCCATTTATGGGATGTTTCCATGAAAATAGTTTTCCAGAATAATATTACTTGTAATGTCATTTGTCAAACTGTTTATCAACTTTATGTTTTCCATTTTGAGATCATGATGACCAAATCACAATAGGTTCCAGAAAAAAATGTACTAGGGGGTATTCACTTGATATGGAACAGGCTTTGAATCTTAATCAACAATGACTCAATGTAGGTCGTCAGAGTTTATTTTGGGTTTGATGTGGAGAAGGGTTTAATCTGAGAATGAGGCCCATTGTTGATATTCACCGTTGAACCACTTAAAATAGTCAAGTAGAATATATAAAGTGGAAAATAAATAATATACTATATAAAGACATAAAACTGGGGGCTCGTTTTAGTCCCTGAAGCAAGAGCCTAAAATACTACATACTTTATATTAAACACCTAACTATATTATTGGCCCTTGTCTACATTCTAAGCTCCAAACTGCTTTAAACATTGTTTTTTGTTTGTTTATTTTTGTATTATTATTAATCATTATGTCTTGTCAGACATAAAAAATAGTAGGTACATAATATTTTACATACATGAAATTAATTTAACAAATTTTTCTGCAGGCAAACAAGGTAAGGTTTGATGAACTTTAAGTAGGCACAAATATGTTCTGATATTCTGAATATCATTTTGAGTTCTTTGTTGCATTGACGGTCTAATAAGGAAATGAAAATAATTTAGTTCAAATAAGTTTGACACCTGCACCTGAGATTCAGTTTCCTTGGTAAACCCTTTCCAAAGGCTGAAATCTCCACATTTGTGGGGTCGGGTCTCAGTTTAGTCCCAACAGCTGGCCAATTTGCAACACAAGGGTTTAAATATACAGCATTAAATATGGCTGCCAGTATCAATAAAAAGTATTTAATTTTGCTGAGTCGCCAACTATATTTTGATGACAGCACTGGGGTGGATGTACATTTAGCTAAAGAAGGAGGGCGAGCTCAGTATTTATGGTTGGAAACACTGGAGAGTCTCCAGTGCTGAAATCTATAGCCATAAAATTATACCACATATAATGAAACTGCTCTGTCATGATTATGTGCCAACAAAAACCAACATTCAAATACACACATCCACACATAATAGTGCATGTGTGTATTCTTACATAATGCATAAGTCTATGAATGTATGTTTACATATGCATATATTATATGAAATTATTCAGATATACACCCACACATTTGTGTTTGCTAATGTACAGAAACGAGCCTTTGTATTGTGCTTTTTTAAAACCTGCTTTTTACAATAAGATTACATGTGTTAACATTAGTTAATACTTTAGGTATCAGGGACTGATAATGAATAATACTTTTAGAGCATCTGTTAATATGGGTAAATATTTTTCTACATTAATATATTTTTAGCGTTTCAAATTATTTAAATTAATATTAATGGGAAGTTTATTGTAATTCAAGCATCATTTACTTACCATTATGGTTTCTTTGTTTTACAGAACAAAATAAGATATTTTGAAGACCTTTTAGCTGTTGTTGTCCATAAAATAAAAGTTAATGGGATCCAAAACCTAATATAAATAAATTCATAATCACTCTGTGAAATTAATTCACAATCACTTTGTACAGTATTAACTTTGAACAGATTGAAAATTGAAGTGATTTAAGTTACTTGTGAATTTAGGTGACTTTCATAATGTGCAGCTGAAATGTTCTTCAAAATATAATATTCTGTGTTCCACAGAAAAAGAGTCAAACTAGTTTGAAATGACATGAGGGTGAGAAGACAAGGACAACATTTTCATTTCTGAAACAAACTTTTATTTTTTTGTAAAGTGTTAACAGAAAAACTAAACAAGAGGGTCAAATGAGTGAAAAAACAACAACTGAAAAAACACTAAAGAACAAAACAAGACTTTCTTTATCCTGTGTCACATTCCTGCATGTAAGGGTTTTTGTGTAATAGCTCTTATCTGTTAAAACTGTATATACATCGTGTTATTATTCAAAACACCGTCAACCCCAGACTTTGCAACCACACTGGCGAAATAAATGCAATGGCACCCGTGGGCCACACACCACCATCTACATCCGTATCGGCATGGAGACGAAACTGTGCCGCAAATTGCAGCCTCAGCCGCAAATGAGAACCAAATGCTTCAAGCCCCACACATGAAATATCTGGAGAGAGATGAAAATGACTTAATATTTATTTTTACACATAATGGAAAAATTGGATGCAGATGACTTTTATCTGAGAGTTGCAATATTAGTGGAGGTTGAGATGGGAGGAGTGTGAGGATCATTTCGTCCTCATTACATGTAAACTGTAAAGACTGCACTATGACCAAACACTGCTGGTGATGAATTGTGTTTAACCTCAGTGGGGTTTCTGTCATAACCATTTGGCTCTTTACCAATGAAACTGTACTTGTGGCTGACTCTAATACAGTGAATCACTCCCTGAGAGAGAGAGAGAAGGATTATTATTCATCCGCTGCTCTTTTTTGTTTTGCTCTTTGAGGGGGCCACAACTGAGTCAAAAGTCAAAATACACAAATCCCTTCCTCTCCTTTTTTCAATTTTCATCAGAAACATGAATCTATTTTTCTTTCTTTGCAATTTTAAATATCATTGATCAAGACCAGCTAAAAGATTTCTTGCAGAGAATACAAAAAATTATCATTGTCTTCATACTGTGCTGTGTAAGTACTTAAGTATGATGAAGGTAACAGCTTTAGTTCCCTTTCAGTCGGTCACTCCGAGTCACGTCGGATGACCGACGAATTGGGATCTCGCCAGAGACACCTATCCACTTCGAGTGTAACTAAACGAGCCAATGGACATTGGCATGCGATCATTGCATCCAGCTGCCGCTGATCACAGCGTGAGTATAAGAGGCAGCCGGTGCACCGCATTAATCATCCTTTCGCTTCGGAGCCGAGCGGTGGTGCTTCACTACTGCTCTTCCTGTCGCTGCAAGTGAGAAGCTTGAGCGAGTGCGGGCGTTACGGCACAGCAGCGGTGGTTGCGGTCTCACGGGAGAACAACGGTCCGTGAAGACAGTCACACCAGGAGTGTGCGGTGGCCAGCTCCCCTGCGTGCTTCAGCACTAAAGAGCAAATTTCTCCATTAACACGGGTGATCGCGTCTTTATAAAGATGTCTTATCACCCGTGCGTTTCTGGGTGCGGTCGATCTCTGGCGCCTCAGGACAGTCACGATCACTGCCTCACGTGTCTGGGCATTCAGCACGCTGAGGAAGCTTTCGTGGATGGTTCATCTTCTTCTTGTGGGGACATGACCATCTTGGAGTTGCGCAATAGACTCCGCTGTGTCAAACATGGCGGGGTCCCTCTGCCTCTGCCGCGATCTGGCGTTCGTCCTGGCACAAACGGGCGGCACAGCATCCGGTGGAGTCAGAGGTGATCTGAGGATTACGGTGAGGGCTTCAAGTGGAGTTCCTCACCCCTCAGGCACTCTGCAGCCGGCGGGGGTACCGTTGTTTCGGACTGGGGCCTCTGCTGAGTGGGGTACCCCACCCGTTTCCTTTGGTGCCTCCTGATGACCAGATGTCGGTCGCTGCATCGGAGGGCGAGCCCTCTCTCCGGGATGACGACTCTGCTGCGTCTTCGGGTGTGGTAGCGTTGTCCGAGCCAGACCCAGAGATGACGGCTATGCTTTCCCAGGCGCCGAGAACGTCGGGCTCGTGTGGAATCCTCCACCGCGTCCCGACCCTTCTAGGTTGACGAGTGGTTTCTCGGGGGTCGTGCTGGTTTTCAGCGCCCTCCGGTGCCATTCTTTCCGAAGTGCATGAGGAGCTTACAAGGTCATGGAAGGCACCTTTTACTGCCCGAAATAAACCTTGTGGCTCCTCCCCTCTCACCACCCTCGATGGTGGAGCCGCTTTGGGGTACACGGGCATCCCCTCTGTGGAGCGGTCTGTGGCCATGCAATTGTGTCCAACAGTCGCTTCCACTCTGCGGGTGAACCGTGTCTCCCCTCACGGGCCTGTGTACTCATCAGGCCTCACTGGCAGTGCTTATAGAGCCTGTGGGGAGGCGGCTTCTGCCCTACACGCCATGGCGTTACTGCAGGTCCATCAGGCCAAAGCACTGAGAGACCTGCACGAGGGTGGGCACGACCTGGCGGTTCTACATGAGCTGCGTGCTTGCGACGGACCTCGCGCTCCGGCGGCGAAGGTGACCGCACAGTCTCTGGGTCGTGTGATGTCCACGCTTGTGGTCCAGGAGCGCCATCTCTGGCTGTGTCTCACTGACATGAAGGAGCAGGAGAAGGTACAGTTCCTGAATGCTCCCGTGTCACAGACCGGCCTTTCGGCGACGCTGTCGAGCTGTGCCCAGCAGTTTCGGCAGCACAGAAGCAGACTGAGGCGATCAAGCACATCATGCGCCGGAGGAAACCCGCTGCTGCTTCCACTCTGGCTGCAGCCCTCAGCCTGCTCAGCCGGGCACCCCTGTCCCCTGCTCCCACGCAGTGGTGGTCAGTAACAAGGCACAACTGCTTACTGTACTTAAGTACATTTTTCAAGTATCTGTACTTTACTGGAGTAGTTTTATTTTGAGTAACTTTTACTTTTACTTCACTACATTCCAAAGCATAAGATCGTACTTTTTACATCACTACATTTCATAAAACATATTGTTACTCATGTGATACATCACGTGCTCGAGATGCAGAAAGGGTGTCTGATTCATGAACAAACTCATTCTTTTCAATGAACCTGTTCAATCGGTTCGCAAATCGCAACAAACGATTCATTCACGAACTGCAATGATCCGATTGCAGCTTTTCTCGGTCGAAAATTCACTGATTCAAATGATCCGTTTAGCGCATCCGTCTTCACTTCAGTGAACTGAACTCCTGAACCGAGATCTGGAAATCGCAGTCCTACTGATGCTGTGAAAAGTAAGTTATAATGTCGAATTTTCAGGATTAATTATTGTGCCCAACTGAAAATAATATTTAGGTCAAAACTGTCAGCTGTTTGTGAACTAAATCTGCTGTAAGGGTGATCTATTTAAGCTGCCACTGAAATGCTTGAATGCAGAAAGATCATCATCAGTGTCCAACGTTATGTTTTAGGTCAAAACAAAACATTAAAATAACACCGATTAAATAAAATAACTCATGCACGTTCATATTCCCGCTGCTCACACAGGCCATATTCCCGTAATGTTCACAGTTTTATTAAAATGCTATGCATTTGCCTATGTGGCTGTCCTGTTTTTATATTGTTTATCAACAGTATACATTTTTATATTGTTTAGATCAACTAGAGTAGACAGATATGAATGTTTATTCATACCATACTGAAAATAAGTAAATATTGTTAGCTGATGCTAACTGTCTAGCTAACAAGCTTGCTGGTGCTAAGTTGAAAAGATATAAAGTCCAAATATTTTTATCAGCCTGCTAGATAGAATCCATCTGAGGAAAAGAGAAAGGATGTGATGTTCAGAACATAGTAACTCTTTATCAGCATGGAGTGATGCCCTCTGAGCACGCCTCACCCAGGGTTTTTACACCACAGAAAAAATAATTATGAAAATATCAATTAGATTTTCCTAAAAATGTTCTTCACTAATTTTCAGGGCTTATTCTCATGGGGCATATATAACTGACATTCTGCCAAAACAACACGTTCTAAAACACTTTTTCTTACTGGTGAAGATTAGGTGGTGAAATCTGTTTTCTCTCAGGTACATGGCAGTGTAAGCCACAGTGAACATTACTACATCACTCTCATCAACGTAGTCCATATCAACAAAATATATCTTGACTCTATATAGTGGTTATTTTGGGACGACCCAGGTATTTTGTTAGTGGCTATGATTATAAAAACAGGACCTGGTTCCCGGAACTCATGCTCTATATAAAATTGGCCAATTCCTGTCTGAGGAAGGATCTGCTTTCTTAGAGTACATAAAAAATTGAGTACTTTTGTACTTTCACTCGACCTGTAAAATTGAAAAAGCAGTACTTTGGTCCCTGGATGGGACGCGAGGTTCTATCCTGTACCTACTCAGGAGGTACTTGATCTGTGTACTTTGTCCACCACTGCTCCCACGACGGCAGCCTATACTCTGAAGTGGAACCCGGTCGCAGGTGTTCCTCCCACCAGAGGCCCCGCCAGATGCTCGATCAGCGCAAGTGCAAGAGGCCTTCTTACAGCAAGGAGTTGGGGAGATGATGCTGTCTCCCTTCCACCCTTAAGGTTTATGTTTTGTTTTCTGCTTACCGCTGAGCAGCCAGCGCAAGTCAATAAAGCACAATCTGGTTGTCAGTCTCTGTGTCTGAGGAGGAGGTTGAACGGGATCACCCTCCTCCTCTCTTGGTTTGGGGGTTGCCCAAGAGCCCTCCTGCCCATTTGAGCCTTTGCAGTCAGTCAGTAGCACTCAAGTTTCTGTCTCATGAAAACCCTTTCCTCCTGACTGCATTGGAGAATCAGGTCAAGACTGCATCACAGGCCTGCAGGCATTCACAGGCCCAGGCCGGGTCCCTTCAGTTTCCACATTGCTGACCCAGTGCACTGAGGCCCCGGCCCGCTGGCTCAAGGTCTCTCCACCTGGCTAGCTCCCCAGTCCATCTCGGTGGCTCCTACGGACCATCAGACTCCAGCGATTCAGCTTTGCCGCACGCCCCGACAGTATCCGGATAGAACTCAGTCAAACCACCTCAGCAGCTCTTTGTCTGCTACGGAGGACAGAAGGGAAGGCTGTTTCCAAGCAGAGGATGGCCCACTGAAGTGGATGCTATCACCTTGGCCTATGAAGCAAAAGGTGTGCCCTGCCCGCTCAGGTTGCGTGCTCACTCCACTAGGGGTGTTGCATCGTCCTGGGCGCTGGCTCGTGGCGCCTCGCTAGCAGACATCTGTAGAGCTGCGGGTTGGGCGACTCCCAACACGTTCGCTAGGTTCTATAGCCTGCGTGTCGAACCGGTTTCCTCCTGTGTTCTCACCTCAAACAGGTAGTGGCACTGAGAGGCCCTGTTCAGAGTCGGCTTGCAGCGTCCCTAAACGCCTTATTCTCCAGAGAGTTCCCTAACCGGGCAAACCCTGTCGAGTCCTCCAGCACTCCGGTGTCCAGACGCGTGTGACGTACGGCCAGGCCTTTCAGCCAATGAATTCTTGAAATCTGGTGTGAGGCTAGTGCCCATATGAGTGACCCTGTTGGGATCCCATATGTGTTTTCCACAGTATGCTTATTAGAACGGTGTTCCCCAGGTAGACCATGTTCTGCCGTCTCTAATGATGCAGCCTGAGCCATCACAGAGACTTCCATGTGCATTTGGGCCCTACTGGGTTACTTCACGTGAGTAATGTCACTTAACCCCCTCTGGGAGGAGGTGACTCCGCAGTGTGCCTCTTCCAAGTGGAAGGGCACACTTTCCCAGTGTTATTCAAGTCCTACTGTTTGGGTTGCTCTAGGGACAGCAGTAGTCGACCTTCTCTGTGTAGCCCGGTCCTATCGTCTGCCTTATAGGAAGGATCAGGAGGTCTACACAGGGCGCTGGAAGGGGCAGCTCCTGTGGCGCTTTGGTAGGGATCCCAATTCGTCGGTCATCCGACGTGACTCGGAGTGACCGACTGAAGAGAACGCCCTCGGTTACGTATGTAACCCTCGTTCCCTGAAAGGGAACGGAGGCGCCACCCTTCACCACAGTTGCTGTACCACCGCTGGGCGGCCGGGTCTCCGGCCCGGCTCCTCAGCGAAAACATGATTACGCGGTGCACCGCTGCCTCTTATACTCACGCTGTGATCAGCGGCAGCTGGATGCAATGATCGCATGCCAATGTCCATTGGCTCGTTTAGTTACACTCGAAGTGGATAGGTCTCTCTGGCGAGATCCCAATTCGTCGGTCATCCGACGTGACGTCTCCGTTCCCTCCTTCAGGGAACGAGGGTTACATACGTAACCGAGACGTTTGCTGTCCAAGATTCAAAACTCAACTTGAGCTGGAGGGTAGTGAGGTATGGGTCAAAAATGTGTAATAGTGTCCATAATGATATATTACTAGCATTTTCTTACTGCTTAAAGATTTGTGACAGTTTTTCAAATTTTGCATAAGTATTCAATAACTCAGTACTTAGTTGAAGCACCTTTACAGCCTCAAGTCTTTTTAAAGAGTATGCACCTTTAATACACCGCATCTTTAATACACCGCTGCTTGTGGTTTTTTTATATACAGCAGCTTCGAAAAAGGCATAGTTTACATTTTTTTTCTGTGGTATTAAAATTTCTCACATGCCACTGTTATTAGTAACAGGGCCGGTTCTAGACATTAGGATGCCCTAAGCAAAATTCAAGTTGGAGCCCCCCCACTCCATATAAAAGCACTTCAAACAAATATGATTCCTAACCTTTTTATTTATACAACATTTAATTTTAAATTAGGTATATTTTTACTTATAGAGTACACAAATTTGGAAACATTACTATTTTTTATGTTTTAGAAAGAAGTCTCTTATGGCCATCAATCCTGTTTGATCAAATATACAGAAAAAAATTATATTGCCAAATATTATTGCAATTTAAAATAATGGTTTTCTATTTTGCTATATTTCTGTGATGCAAAACTGAATTTTCATCAGCCATTACTCATTACCCATTACAGTCTTCAGTGTCACATGATCCTACATACATCATTCTAATATGTTGATTTATTATCAATGTTAGAAACAATGCTTAATGTTTATTTTGTAACCTGTGATACTTTTTTCAGGATTTTTTGATTATTAAATTTTTTAAAATAAATATATAAATATTTTATAGCATAAGTCTTTTCTATCACTTTTTATCTAACATATTTTTGCTGAATATTAATGTTTTTTTCTGTATTTTTGATCAAATAAATACAGGCTTGATGATAATAAGATAGGTCTTTCTTTTATGTTATAAAAAGTAAAATAGTAATGGGTCCAAGCTTTTGACTGGTACTGTATTTATGAGGAGTAAGCTAATAGCCTAAACTTTAATTATCCTCACAGTGCGTCATGCAGTGATGCGCTATGAAATTTTTGCCCGGCACTAATTTCATGTAGCTAGTTTAATAATAAAAGAAACCTAATAATAATAATAGGCCTACTAATAAGAAGAATGTAGCAGGCCTACATTAATTGGAAATGCTAAATCCTCTTAATATTGTCCATTTTTGATGCTTTGGACAAAACCTCTGGCTATTGCCGACACATGATACGTAGCAAGCATGGAGGTTATCAATTGGTTATTGATTGTTCATCAAACAAAAAAAGAGATTAACTTAGATAAAGTTCGATTAATATGTAAATACTAGGGGTGTATGAGATGGTTCGTCACGATTCGATACTATATCTCTATTGAAGATGCTTTTAAAATGTGTCAGGGCTAAGCAAGTTTCTGATGGGGCTATAGCCTCCGCCCTAGCTCCGCCACTGCTACCACCACTACGCACCGGAATTTTGATTGGTGGAGAAAAACTGCCTGATCAATCTACTAAAAGTTAAAGCAGATACAGAAAGTTCTATGACAGTCATGACTGCAAGTTCTTTTAGTCACTGGCTGTGCCACAAGTCTGAAACAGACGAGCACTCAACAGCTGTAGGTGTTGAGACGTAAGTCTCAATACTGGAAATGTAGTTCAAGAATGGGCCTCTATGATCACATGTTCCTGCTACCTCCTGTCGAACAGCGTGACTGGAATAAGCCTCGGCCTTTATTAGGTCATGCTGCACATGGTTTTATGTTTGGAATTGGCTGATATAGTGTGAGACTGCCAACCAGATTTGGCTTTCTATTGTGTATCATTTCATGGTTCTTCTTGTAACTTGCTGATCCACATAAATGTTGGCAAGTCAGAGATCAGAGATAAACAAAATAGTATAACTTGCTTCTGCACAACATGACACGAACGCACAAATGTGGAAGACACGTTGTGAGTGTGAATTTCATTGCAATGTTCTAAAACAGACATGACTGATGCAGGTCACGACAATGCTAATATGGCAGATTGAAATATATTCATACAGCACATATGTATATTTTTTACATTTTACAGTGTAAGTACCTCATCAATTGTCAAATGCAGTACCTACTCTAAGACAAAATTTTGGACACAGTGAATAGTTAACTAAATCATAAAGATTCTGCAAAGCTGTATTATAATAGTGTACTTATGTTTTTTCAGGAGTTCAGGTTTTCAGATCAAGGACTGTTTTAACTTTTTTTTAACTAAATCATAAAGAATTTGCAACATTGCATTATAACTGTGTACTAACAATGTTATTTCAGGAGTTCAGGTTTTCATAACAAGGACTGTTTTAACAGTTTTTTTTTACCGTAATTATCTTGCTTTAGTTTTTGAGACTTATCCTAATTTCTCTTTGGATTTACCTGAAACCTTCCGGTATGTTTTTCTTTTCAAGCCGTGGAGGAGTGTGTCCCATGACTGTAGAAGAGAAGGGGCATCGGTGATGTGCAGGGTGAGTTATTTTGTCTATTTGCATTGACTCCTCTGGGAGCAGAGGCTATGTACAGTTCAAAGATAAAAATGTGAGAAATGCTAAAGTCGGTCAGGGCGTAGTGCATGTGTGTTCAGAGCTGTGTTTTTCAGAGCAAGCTCTCAGTCATAAGAGCACAGTGTTTGAGTGATGGTCCATGTAGAGAAGAAGAGACTGCTTTGTTGGTGACCGCTCAGCCTCATCGAATGGACTCACAGAGGCATGCGAGTCTTTCCTCTGCCCTGTTTTCTGGTTTTCACGTTTTCCTGTGCAATACCTCCCTTCTTCACATACAACCGGATACTGTTTACTGTTTTTACTGTTACTAGGAAATGGATCATTCTCAAAACGAGACACCCCATTTTCTTATATGAATTGATGTTCAAAATGCCCGATACTGACACAGAAGACCATTTATGATCCTAATTGCAGTAGATGAAAAGTCTGTCCCTCAGTTCTTTCAGTTTACTATGATACTTTTCTGTAGCATATTGTATATTTAAGCAAGAGTGCATTCATACATGTATCTCTGATTAAATGTATTTTATTTTTTTTGTAGAATGTAAATATTTGATCATCGATCCTTTTATTCAAATGTTTATTTCTACTAAATAATGAGAGGGAGAGAAGAGTTTGTCTGCATAAAGTGCTTCTAATTTCCTTTTGCGGACAGCCGCTGGTATTTGTGAGTAGCACACTGGCACTGATGTGAATGTGTTTAGCCAACAGCTGGTATTTGTGAGAAGGACAGGGCTTTTGGCACTTGCTGACATAATGGCTGGATTTTTCAGGCTTGTTACCTTAAAGTTTCCCTGAGGAGTCCTGAGGCACTTCCTGTCAATAACAGAATAGCAGACGTTCAGTCTGTTTTGCACTTAGGTCAGTCCTGGCCAGAGTTTGTGTCTCTTTTCTTTCTCCGCATGTCATTCTCTTTTACTCAGTCTCTCTTGTCTTAACCCTTTAGTAGGTACACACATAAGATTAGTATTATTTTTTAGCAGTTTGTGCTTCCTTGGAGCAATGATAACAAGTAACAATGTTCAGTTTTATTGTTGTTGTTTTTACTATTATGAGCCTCAGATGGTTCAAATTCCAGTTAATAGTAATATTTTTTTTCCATAGCATCTCTAAGAACTCTGTACTGTAGCTCACTGGTAGAGTGCTTTCTTTGCATATAAAGAGTTTTTGGGTTTAATCCCTAGTATCTCAATACTGTAATGCTACTCATTCACATTATGAGCATATGTCTACCAATGTGGCCATATTATGACAGAAGTAAAAATATATTTCCCAGTGTGAGCCTATTGTCCATGACTGATGTGCAAAGCACTAGAACACCTATAGGAGTACAAAAACAAAACTTAAATGTGCATGTTTGAGGTCCTAGGTTCAATCCTCACCATCTCCTAGCACAGTCTTAATTCATACGTTGTACATTATCTCCCATGTGTGCCTACATGACTGAAATAAAAGTTTAACATACAGGAGTACAGAAAACAGCTTAGGCTAGATGAGGACCTGATTTCAGTCCCCAACATCTCCAAGCACTGTAAGTTCCTCAGCACCTTACATCATGTCTAGCAATGTGCACATATTGGCTATAAATGTATTAAAATCAGTTGCAAAAAAGCTATTTTTTTATAGAGGTGCCTCAATGATTTTCAGTACAAAAAAAATCCAACATAATATCATTACTCATTATGTGCTCTACCAAAGATTAAGAGGACCATTCAACTGCAAGCATTGAGACTGATCTGATGTTAGGCTTTGTCAAATAAAATGCCTAAAATATGAATATTCCTATAACAGAACCACACTACTACTAGTTTACCACAGGAACGTTCACGTCAGCTGCTCTGTTAAGTTCATTCTTGTTTTAATGGAAAATGAAAGAAGGAGTGGGGCTGGAGGCTGTTTATCAGTTTATGCAGTCAGAAATAGCAGATCTCTTTAAACTCCCTCTTCTGTAGGATCAATAACGTTCCAGAGACTTTACCATGTGTGGATCACATAAACAGCTTGGAGAAAACCCAGAGCTGAAAGCCAGTTTTCATCTGTGGATTGGCCTTCATACAGAGACATTTGTATCTATCTGCTCTTGAACTTGTCAAATGGTTAGGCTATGATTTAAATGATCTTTTAACGATTCTACAATGGTTTTCACAAAAATCATATCGTTTTGATTATTCCAAATGTAAACAATCCCCGCCAGCCTCTCATTGGAGTGCAAACTAAGCAAAGTTCTTCCCCAAATAAGGTAAGAGTAAAAGAAATAAAAGGGTAAATCCAGGACTATTTATTTAAAGTGACTTTCTTGTTTATGCTACCATCTGTAACCAGTTTTCCATTATGCTTATATATTATTGAGGTATATAGTGGAGCACAGCTGTGCAAAATACCATGACTTACTATGAAAAACACATGACAACAACATGTCGAATTAACCATTACTTGTGTAATTTATCTGCCATCTGTGAAGGTTACGAATGATTACTCCAAGGGTTAAAATTCAATGTTTCAGCGATTTGAGATTTAAAAATTCCAAAGGTCAAAATATTTCATATAATGGGCCATGAATATACTGGCCATTCCTATTCTCCCTGTTATGTAGGAAAATAAAATTTCCCTCAAATATTAACAAGTGTTTTTTCTTCCACCCACACTAACAACTGGGTTTTATTGGTCCACTAACACCTCATTGGCTCTTTAAATCAAGGCCCATTATTGGTATTGTGTTCAATGGCCTGCACAGGTGGCAAACTGTAGCTCAAACGCCTCACAATGAGAGAAACACACTTTGATGAGTAATGCTTTCAGCAGCTGGTTTGTCCATCTGCATATTTTCGCAACGCTCTAGTCGAGATATTTTCGCAACATTGACTCGTACACACAGGGGAATATGCCTATTACGAGAAACCAGTTAATGCAGCAGAACAGCTTCACTTCACCCATATGACTAAAGGTGCTAGAGAAAATGGAAATAAAGATTAGAAGGTTAAAATATATATTTCAAAATTCTAAAACTTAATAAAACACATATATATATATATATATTAAAGAATATGAGAGAAAACCAAGCAAAGTCCCTATTTAACCTCTGGTGTTTATGTATATTTGATTCTTAAGGGCATTTGTGGTGACTCAAGTAACGATGGGCAAACATTGAAGACAGGACAAAATGAAATGGTTCAAAAATTAATTGGCTTTTTGTTTTTCTTTCACTTTTGGTCAGTTTAAGAAGTTTGGTGCCATGGGTATATGGTTGCAACATAAATTCCATTACATTGATATATTTATTACTTTTTATTGTTATTGTATTTTTCCTCAGCTTTCCACTGCTGTATAACAGTCTACCTGAGGCTGTTTTCCTTCTAGGTCTGTAATGCAGGTGTTCTCCATCAAGCTAATTAAACAATCAGAAAAACAAGAGGAAACAATTACTACAACGGCAGTAATAATTACCAGGCTTGCATTGGGACGTAAGCTAACCACACTTTCAGCAGTGCTTATCCCTGACCCTCCAGACTGTAATATGCCTGCCTATAAATGGTGCTTGATATATAATTAACAAGAAAGGGTGGCAACAAGTCAAGATGTTAAAATGATTTACAAGTAACCTCACTTCCCAATGGATTCATTCAACAGAATGATTATTTGACATGTGTTGGCATTTTTATTTAACATAATCAATGCATAATTAAAGCTGTGTGTCTGTTTATGGAAGAACCACATTTTGTTGAAAATTCTTATGTGGCTCCACAGCAAACATCTAGGAGCAGTTGATTGTTGCAATCAATGTTTTGGGTGAGAGAATGTTCTGGAGATTGATTTTTGATTCAGTTTTGTTTATTCACAAGCATGATTAAAGCGAAGGGCAAGAGAAATAGGCTTTTGGGAATAAAATGAAAGCAGACATGGCCAAACCTCAGAAGAATGGGGTCTTTTGTGTTTTCTATCTAGGATCTGGGCACTGTAGCCATAAGAGAGAAAAAAAGTTATTAAATCTTATGTAAGGCTCAGACTCTGACACGGAGGATATGCTACACTGGTGATGATTTGGGACAGCGTGTACATAACTGTGTGAAGATGACCTTCTCATTATACAATACAAAGAACAGCCTGTGGAGCTTGACTAACCAAATCCTGTTTTTATTTCATCAGTTTTTATCTCAGTTCATAATTAAGTGTTTGTTAAAAAATTAATGGATAGTTCAACCCAAAAAATGAAAAGTCTGTTATTAATTACTCACCCTCATGTCGTTTCAAACCTGTAAGATTTTTGTTCATCTTTGGAACACAAATTAAGATATTTTTGGATGAAATCTAAGATCTTTCTGACCCTCCATAGACAGCAATATAACTGAAATGTTCCCAGACCCCGAAAAGTAGTAAGAACATCGTTAGAATATGTGCATTCTTCTGCTTGAAAACAAGGCGCAGCATATATTCTACGTCAGCAGGAGCACACACATGCATTGTCCAGTCTTTGTTATTAATCAAAGAGTTCACCCAAAATTTTCAAGTACAAATTAATCTTGATGTTAACTCCTCACAGATAACAGAGTGGAAGATTATCACTGAATAAAGATTTTGCTCTCTTCATCATAATCTCTGTTGGCGAGGAATATAGGATATGAGACATAATATGCACCACTTTTATGATACTTCCATGATGCATTTTTTGTTGTAATTTTGGAGCTTGCCAGCCTCCATTCTACTCCCTGAATACAAAAGTACAGCCAGGACATTCTGGTAAACCTCTCATTTTGTGTTCCCCATTAAAGTCATATGGATTTAGAACAACATGAGGAGTAACAGAATTTACAGAATTTAGAATTTTATTCAAACTACCCTGCTTGAGAGGTTTCGAAACATGCTTTGCATTTACAGCATGCCTTGTACCATAAAGTGTTGTACCATGAGTACCATGTGACTCAAGGCATATGTTACATGTGTGTTAACACATAATCAGGGTGAATTACAATGCTGTTTATGTCTGGTTGAGTGGTGGGAGATCTGGAATATTCATCTATACAGAAAGATGTGTTGATGTGGTCTGCAGGTACCAATGAACTATAAACTTGCATGTTCAACCACATCATTTCAGTTCGGAAAAAAATAATCTTACTCTCATGAGAATATACATATCATTAGCACTTCATGAAAGTATGGAACAATGTTTATATGAAGAGGCTTTTGATGGACCACACGACCCTCTTCTGCTCTCCTAACTTGCTACAGAGATTTTCATCAGCCTCCTTCAGTTTGTCCCTTTAGAAATTAGAGCAAACTAAACATGTGAGCAAAAGCTCAGACAGCAGGTCATTCTCATGGAATGAAGACTTTGCACACTTTAAACTGTAAATATGTTTGTCCCGCAGGAAATTACACTTAGAAGAGGAAGAAAAACTGAGAAATGGAGAGAATTAGAAACATCATGACTCATACAAATACATTTAACAAACGTTCTTTCAAATTTAGTGAATTAAAGTGGGAAAACAAATGTTGTTTTTCGGTTTTATGGGCTTTTAACCGGATTAAACTGGGAAATGTGAACTTAGCACTATTCCTCAGCTGTTGTTGAGTACAAAGAAACACATGTCCTAGGACAGCAACCAGAAAACTGTCTGTATTTGGAAAGCATAGAAGAGTAAAGATGAGAGACAGATGCATCCAGACAGAGGAGGAGAGACAGAGATGACGGAACGTTCCGTGCAGTGAGGAAGGGGCTCCCTTGAGGATCTGCTGGCCAGGGACGCTGTGGATCAGTCAGGCTTTAGTCCTTGGCGTGATGCAGAGCAGGGATAACTCATCCTGCTAGCAGACTTCTGACACCACTGTCTGCAGTCTGCAAGCCACTCTGGACCTTTGCAACGAAACCAACTGGTGTTTGTATATTCTGTATTTTTGTTTGTTTGGCAGACAATTGAGGTCAAGCTTTAAATACTCTTATCTAATTAAATGACTACTAAAAGACGTTTTGCCTTCAGAATAACTAAAAAGTCAATTCCAAAAGAAGTAATTCATTGACAAAGTCAACTCGATTATTTTGTTCTGAAGACTAATTTAAAAACAAGGCACTGAATTCAATTCTTCTAAACTCAGAGCACAGCTTTTCAAACCTGTGGGGGATAAGGGGGATAAAAGAAGGTGGTAGAAGGTCAATGCAACATTTAAGAAAACAAATAGCCTAGGCCTATATAGACTGAAGATACATCTTTCTATAAAAAAATAAAATAACAAAATGTGTTGTGAAAATGAAAAATGACACAGGATCTTAAGACAGTGAACAAACTAGGCTACTTCTATCCCTCAAACGTTTTAATAAAACTCAAATATGAAGTAAAGCAACATTTATTTGAATGCGTAAAATTTTTCAGCAGTGCTTTTAATTTTCTTATGTATTGATTTAATAATTCATCATTTTTTTGTTTTGTTTTGTAGAGATCTTCGTGTTCATACATGCACCAGCCAAGCAACTGTCATTAGATGAATTGGTGTTAACGGCAAGCTTTTTCCTGGAAAGATTGACAGAAATTAATGTTCCCCCCAAAAATACATAAAAAGACTACAAGTCTTTTTCAGTTTCCATGCCTTAGAAATGCTTACTTAAATGTCAAGTGTTATATTTAAGAAAAACTTCGGTGTCTTTCTGTTTTAGAATCAACTGCAACAGTAGCAGTTCAACTGCCTATTCAATATAAAACAGACCTATAGTTATTATCCAAAATCTAAATATGTCACTCACAAGCCAGTGATTACTTATAGCCTGAGCTGCTTGACACCTGAAATAAAAGTCACTCTATTCTTATACAAGTTCTTATGTTACAATCCAGTCATCTCCTGTGAGTGTGTAGTGAGTTGTATACATACATCTGTCTCAGATGAAAAGCCATATTTAGATGGTTGATGAATGATAGATGAGCGTTGATGTCATGAATGGAAATTTGAGGTTTCTCACTATGACCAGAAACAATCTGTCCATCACGGACTGCGAGCCTCTAGTGTAAGACTCTACGCCCCTACAGTGCAATTTTCCTGTCATAGGTATACATCCGACAACAAAATATCAGGGTGAAAGTCATAATAGCTTGCGTAGTTAGACCCAGCTCCCAACCCAACTTTGAGAATAAATAGTAGCTCAAAGAATTTTTTATCATCGAGTTCAGTTGCAGTTTTGCTTGGTTCATTATAAATATATATATATATATACACACACACACACACACACACACACACACATATATATATATATATATATATATACATATATTATATGAGGAATTGAACCCGACCATTGCTAGGGTATCAGGGTTCTGGTACTATTACTGGGCCCCCCGTCACTTTTGCCCCCTCAATTAAAAACTAGGTGCATGATGTCCCTGCATGGCTGCGTGCAAGCAATTGAAGTGTCATGCCCTGGTAAAGCAGACCACTCTCTGACAGACAGACCTGCACTGTATCACTGCAACACTCAACGCAGGCCTTGCAACAAGGACCCTATGGCTTTGTTCACTGAAGAACTGGTTGTCCAATTTCTTGCCATATTTCTATGTGTCCTTCTACTGTCTTTCTTCCCTAGAAGGATGTTACTGCGGTGAACAGGGAGTGTTTGAGCACTAATTATGTTTTATGGTGTCCGATTCTCCTTCTCTGGTGAGTTCCTGTTTACACCCTCACAGCTGGACAATGTCCAGGCGCGTGTGCGTATGTGTGGAGCATGTAGTATGAGCTCATTTGTTGTTCTCTCAAGGCCAATATTCAAGGCAGATAATGTAACATAGTTAAACTCTATTCCCCTGAGAAGGATGAGGTATTGAAATCAGTATAACACTCAGCATTATATTGTTAGGCATTGACATGTTCACAGCACTCATGCACATTAACAAAAGTTTCAGATTTGTCAAGCATCCCCAATGGATTAGTATTAATAGATTTGTTTTTAAATTATTATTTATTTATCTAAAGTAGCAATTACTGTAATAAATCATGCTAGATATATAAATTATGTGCTTTTCTCACAACTAGCTTCACTGTTCTTAGCCATTTTTGCACAGTAACTGGTGTCAAGTAGTTTTTAGTGTATGGGGCTGTCCCAATACACTTGCGGTCTTGACCATGTGAGACCGTGCCCCAGGTCTGAAAAGTGACAAAGATAAAGTCTCCTTAACGCAAACTAAATCCACACTATCTATAATACTAGTTTGGAACAGTATTTGAGGTTAAGTGTTCATCACGTTCAGGAACTTAAATGCTTCAGAATCGCAATCTGTGAAGGAAAACTTTGCAGAGTTAATTTAATTAGATATCACATATAAGTTGTGTAAAATGTAAAGTGTTGCACATTTTATAGATAGCCTAAACTAAGATTAATATGTGTATGTTGCAAAACAATTGCAATGGCTTTTTAGCACATTTACAAGCACCACAATTAAACTGTCACTCAGGGACAAATAAAACACAAATTTAGAAGTTTATTCAAAAGTGCAAAGTATTAAATGTGTAAATAAAGATCACTTTGTTGTAAGCGTATACCATTGGTTAATCTAAAGTTCTACATATGTCGCACACTTGCAGTCTTCACACCATTTGAACATTTGGGCTAAATACAGGAAATACGTCTTTAAGTAGACAAGTGGTCAAGTGTAAAGACAGCAAGTGTGTGTGTATTGGGACAGGCCCTATCTCAAGTGCACTCAAACTACTTATTATGGTCACTGCTATAGCCTAATAAAATACGTTCTTGGTGTGGTATTATACATTAAGTCTGATGAATATATTTAATGTCGTGTGGTTATATAACAGAGGTATGTAACATTAGAGAATGTATTTTGTTATGAATTGTCATCTTTTGTCAGCTGTTTACGGAGTCGCACTGATTTGATTTGCGACAGCGTCCTCTAGTGGTCATATAGCATTTACATTTCTGTTCAGCCCACATTCACAACTGTCATTTTGAAGACAATTTCTTGCCATGTTTTGTGCTTTTGGCAGTGCAGCCGCTTGCCTAATAAAAGAGAGAGAGTGTGTTCATCATGCCAGAGTCTGCATTCCAGTCATTTGCCGTATGCTCCCTGAATATGTGCACATTTGCAGCTGGTTGTACAGGAAGTTGCTTGGCTGGACAGTAGCCTATACCGTTTACGAGCCAGTGGAAGGAGACAGGGGGTGAATTACTGAAATACAAACTGCCATTCTTCTGCACAGTGAGACAACCACTCAAGAATCTCTGTAGGCTTCAGACATGTCTGCATCAAGTGAAATAGGAACACCATCATCGTTGCTTTAATATGATACCTCTTGGGAAGGTTGTCAGAAAGCACAAGATCAGTTTTCATATAGTTGCTGATGACCTATGCAGTCAGATATCGTTGTAGTTGTACTACCCAGGTTTAAATTTAAGTACAAAACTGCCTTTTACATGAGAAAAATAGACCCAAATGCATGTTTAATTAAGCTTTCGAATTTAAAACTTCACTGGCACTGGCCTCCTTGTTGTTTCAAGGGCCAGGACAATAAGAATACAGAATATTTTTTTTTTTTTTTAAACCTTTAGCAGTTGTTTTCAATAAATTAAAACTAACAGCAATGGACAATGAAAAAGTTCTAAACAAAATCTTCCTCTTAGATAATGTTAATTTCAGAGTTTATTAATACATTAGTAAAATTGTGTCTGTTAACATTATTTAACGGACATTAGCTAAAATAAACTAACAATAAAGAGCTTTGTATTTTTATTAACGTTAACATAGATTAATAAATGTATTAGTCTGTTAATTGTTGCATTAACTAAAATTAACAAATGGGACTCTGTTGTAAAGGGTTATCCATTATCTTTATTGATCTTGACATTTTGCAAGAAAAGTGTTGAGGAGGAGACCGGGGCAAGTTGTCTCTTGGGGATTTGAATCAAATGTCCAAACAGCAAATGCTTACGTTCTCTAGCAGTGATTGTGTACATAGGTTTCAACAATCTATTGCAAAAGTTGTATACATTAGGAAATTGTTTTGTGAAACTAAACTAAAATTACATTATTTTAATTTTGTTGTTGTGTAAAAAAAAGACAACAAAAAAACAAATTCAGGGGTTTTGCAGGTTTTTATTCTCTTTATTATTATTGTTATTTATATAAATCTATACGAAACCCGTTCATGACAGTGGTGAAAATTGTAATAATCTGTCCAGTATAGTGTGACAATATGGTCAGTGTGTGTTCACTGAACTATATATTTTTTCCTGGGTAATAATTGTGGAAATGTTCAATAGCAAAGAAAAATTAATAAAATAAAAAATACAAAAATCAGTAAGGTTATAATAGCCTCTCCCAATTTGTCTTTACATTTTTTCTCTTCCATTGAAATAATGTTTGTTTATTTTTTTCACACTTTGCCAATTAAACTGAAAAGCTAAAATTGGATGGTATTGTATGAAGAGAGCTGGGTTATGAAAAATGGTAAAACATAAACAAAAGAGGGTGAAATAAAAAGCGCATCTTGATACATCATCATCATAGATTCCTAAGGCAGTGTTGATTCAACTCTGATTCCCCGGTGTAGTTATCCAAATCTCAGAGCAAATAACACACATCTGCACAGATATACGATGCATAGACACTTGCTTTAATTATGTTTCTCTTTGAAAGAAGAAAAACCCTGTTGTTTCTCAACAGTGCTGCCTCTAATTGTCAAAGAATGGAGATGAACAGACAGCGCAAATCTCATGATTTCTGCTTAAAACACGGCGATCTACCAAAGGACTCAATTTATTTGACGGGGCCCCAAAACAAACATTCCAGCCAGAGGTCTTTTTTTTGACAGGGTTCCTGTAGCCTTGGCACAAACCCACCACTTTCTTTTATTCTTTTGTAATAATACATTAAGTGGAAAACAGCAGTGGGTCATTGACAATTCTCTTTCTAGACTGATCTGTGGAGGCACAATACAGCTTATTGCAGTAATGAGCATGAACACAGGACGTATCAAAAGAAACACAAGATTGTCTTTAGTTTTTTAAAGAGAGAAAGAATCGGTGATGTGTAAAGCTTTTCTCTTTTTCTTCTTCCTCAGATATTCAGTGGAATGAAAACAAATATTAGAGAAACATTCATTGCTGCCCATCTCTCGAGTGTGTAGAACTAATCAGTCTTCGCTTCTTGCCCAAGGTCTCTCCATTTCTGATGAACGTTGTTCTGCACCCCCAACAAAGGCAACATCAAAGCCGAAGATTTGCACTCAAAACAGCTCTGGCTTTGTAATCTTCTTCAAATCCAGCATTCTTAAGACTTGTTTACACAAAGATCAACTACAAAACTTCTTGGGAAGATATCACTCCCTCTCTGACATGAATAATTGAACTGGTGTGATAACCTTAAACTCTCTGTTTTGCAATTGCTTTGCTAATAACATTCAGAAACACAACACAAAGAATATAAACTACAGCTCTGCTAAGTTTGCATGCATGCAATACTAACTCATTTTAACTCATGTTAAAAGAGGTAGACGAAGCCTTTGGCAGGGAAAGTTTTCAGAGTTTCGAAACTCAGAGAACACTTTCAAACTAGGAAAAGAGACAATACATAGTGAAAACTAAAAGAATCAAATAAACATGACAAAAATGCTGTCAACACATCCTGCAACAACAATCTCCATGCAGGAAGGTAAGTGGAGATGAATTCAATACATTTACATATAATGACACTGAAAACGACACACAGACTGACTAAAAAGTGAAGAGAAAGCAAATAAGATCATTATTCTTCTTGGCTATTTGTGAGGAAAGATCATGTTTCTATCATCATAAAATGGAATGATTATAAATAATAAATGCTCGAGTTTAAATGATACCGTTTGATACACTGCACACAGACAAAAAAGTTGCCCGTCCTTTTTTTAACAGCATTGCTTAAAAACATGAAAGCTATTGCAAAATGTTACATCTACTGAATTGTTGCATGAACACACTGGAAAGACTGATGCCCCATTAGGCTATAAATGTATAATTTATTAGAATTCTTTTGAAGAATTTCAATTCATGTTGTCCAAGACCTTGCATGTCCGCACACTGAGACGTTCTGCCACCTTGTGGCTTTGTCATCTTCTGCAAAGAAGAGACGTCATCCTGGAATGGAAATGTTTTCGTCGCTCACATCCTCTTATTCACTTACATTCACTTCTATGATTCCATAATTTCCATTCCACACATATATATATATAATCAGATCTTCAAAAGACATTATTAAACAGCGTTGAAATTCTTCCTTAAGGACAGGTGAGGACAGACGAGTGACCTTGAGTTGATGGGCGAAGCGAGTGAAAGTCTGTCTTTCATTAATATGTTTAGGTCTCAGGACGGATGAAACGCAGTGTGCTGTCTGCTCTGCCCTGCTTTAAAGACAAACCACCTCTGGTAAAATGATGAACTCTCTAATCCTTTGTATTCATTCTTCTGCCCCCAGATTTAAATGGGTACACCGTCTCTTTTCTGCCTGTTAACAGGCAGCAGTATAATAATGTAGTTTCCTGTGATGTTTCGAAACCATTGCTCCAGGCTCAAGCTTAGTCGGCAGCGTATGGGATCAAGAAAAAATGTGAGCCAGTGAAAATGGATAAAAATGGCCCATTGTACCCCAAGGTAGGGAATGATAACTACTAACGTGAGACACAAACAGCATAATAAATTATTCTCTGCTCTTGTTCCAGCAGACCAAAATCAAACTTTTCAGCGTACGCTTGGCAGGCCATTAAAATAATTTCTTCATGCTCTGAAAACAGAGGCCTAAAATGAATTTTGATATTTCGTCAGAAATGTAAAATACACTCTTCAGAATAATTTACTTGCCTGGGTTAATGTTCTTTGCAAGAAAATAAGGTGCTCCAGCATATGATTCAGATATTTTTAAACTGTAAGTGTTGGTTTTAGTATCACAGGTAGACTTATATTTTATAAAATATTCATTTGATTTCACTGTTTTATCACACATTTCTCTCTCAAACACGTCAGATGCTATGAGATGTCATCTGCTCATTAATCTAAAAAAAGTAAAAGCGATTTCAACCATGTTAAGCTGCACAGGACCGTGAGATGCTGTGAATGAAAGCTGTTTTCTACAGAAAATCGTCCATCATATGGTAAATAACATTCTGTGAAAATTTTACCTTTATATATTTAATATTGATTGAGTGAGGTCATGTCAAAGATTTAAATGAATGGTAGAAATCAAACTTTGATGCTTGTTTTCTCATAATTAGATTTTGGCCTGGATTTCAGAGAGGGTCACATATGCATGCATATATATATATATATATATATAACTATATATAAAACTGACCTATAACAACATGTCCATATATAGAGTATTTTGAGTATAAACGATTCGTTTCTAATGATAAATTAGTTTCTTAACTTTAGCTGTGCTTTATACATGTTTTATTCTTGAGCATATCTCTAATGTTGAATCAATTGTATTTTCATATCTATCTATCTATCTATCTATCTATCTATCTATCTTAATCTAACAATGATTAATAAACTATTTAAATGTACATTTATAAATCTTATTATTTAGACATGATAATAGTTGCTCAGTGTGTTAATAAATGCTTTAAAAATAAATGCTGCTGTAATTCATGATTAAGTCAGGTAGTTATAAAACATTTAGTAGTTGCCAGTCATCTATTTGTGTGACCTTATCTAAAGTGAGGACTATTAATACCGTGTAAAGCATTTACAAAGGATATTTAAAGGCTCATTTATCTCCCAAACACAAAAGTTAAACAAACACAACACACAGGACATAAACAAATGTTTCTGAAACACCATATCTTTATTTTACCTTGAATTGTTTTCTTCAACTCTATCAAACAACATATGCATTTGTAGCAAAACATCATATAGTTTTTTGAATGTAAGATAAACACACTCACAGAAATTAATAGCCATTTTTTATTTTGGCAAATTGGTGTGAACTTATTCAATCTCACTCTTAATACGTTTTCATACAATCTGCTTCTGCCCAACTGTGGGTTATGTTTAGGGGTGGACCTTCATGATCCGTTTGGTTGCACTTTATTTCGATTGTCCACTTTAGACATTGATTCTACTAACTATAAGTAACTTTGTAACTACATGTCAACTAATTCTCATTCATTTGCAACCACATGTCTACTAACTCTCAGAGAAGACTGTTAGGTTATGTTTAGGGTTAGTAAGTTGACATGTACTTGCAAATTTTTCATAGTCAGTATGTTGTGGACCCATCAAATTAAAGTGTTAGAAATTAGACAAGTAAGCAGGCAGTCTACTAATACTCAAATGGCTGCTAGACATGTAGTTACAAAGTTGCTTACTGTTAGTAGAAAGTCTAAAGTGGACTATCAAAATAAAGTGTTACAATTTATTTTGCTTTTCTAATTATGCACACTTTTACTGTTAATTGCATGTTACTATATGTTATTATTATATTATGCATTTAGCATTGTTTCTTGCTATCCATGCCAGAACAGACTAAAAATGAACAGCTCAAATATTCTTAAAAAAATGAAAATAAACAAATAAACTGGATTCTAGTCAATAACACTGACATTAAATACTATTTTAAATGTATATTAGGCTACACTAGACTAGAGGTTACATGTGGTTTAAAATACATTTGATACTTCTTTATGTTACTGATTTGCTAAATATTAATTTCCTTTACACACAAGTAACAACAAAAACAAATGAAAACTAAAAATTCAGGAATTCAGTATTGTATGCTTATATGCTATACTAAAAAGTATGGCTACAATTACCAGAGAGAAATGCGTATAATCACTTACAAAATAAAAAGCATTCCATTATTCACCACATCGCTAGGTGTGCAAGTCCACCTTTCCACCATCTTTCCTGTTTTTTTTCAACACCAGCAGTAACTTCACCTAAGAAGAATTCACCCTCTGTCTGTGGAATATTCCATATCGCAAGCGGGGGATTTACAGTTTGTGTCTACTTCACTCCTTTTTATAAACACCCATTACACAATTTCTCCGTGAAAACCAACTCGACCTTAACTTATCACTTTGTCTTTAAAAGGATGTAAACGTTTCTTTTGGTCTTAGTTTATGGTGTGATTTGTGAACGTTCGGTCTGAACGTCCCTGCTGGAGTTTTAGTTCAACCTGCAGAATTTTAGGCAAAATGGCGACATTGTAACGGATGGAGGACGAAAAAAAGGACTGTAATCAAGTACCATGACAAACTTATCCCATGTTATTGAGTCATTCTCTGAGAAGGTAGGTTTGAAACTTACAAACGTCTTCCCTTGCCGGATGTGTGTTTAACTGTGTTGAGAGAAGAGTGCGCGATGGGTACAGTGGCTTGAGTCTTTGCATGGGCACGAAAGCTTACATACACGGGCATCAGGTATGTCAACACCGTGCCAGTCACGAATCGCGCAAGCTAACATTTCACCCCTCCGTTGTCATATACGCTATTGCTCTGAATAGTATCGCATTTGGGGAAAAGTTGGACGCTTCTCTGCCATCTGAGAGCACTCGCGCGGTTTCTCGTTTCCCCCTGAAAAACACTTTATACACACTTGTACAAGATGGGTGTCAGAATCGATCCAAAGCGGTGTCAGTCACTGGATGAGACGATCCGTTTTTCCGTGTCAGCGGGGAGTTTGTGTCGCGGCCTCTAGTCGCGGGGTTGACACCTGAAGAGCGCAGACGCGTTTGTACGCTCGTCTTGAAGCCGCTCGGCGCGACCTTGATTGGAGGGAATCTGCACAACGCGTTTGCGCACCGCGGCAAACAAACATCCCGTCAGCCTATTGCTTTCTAATGTAAACCACAGTCGATCATTTTGAATGGTGCTTAAAAATAGGCCCAATGTGAAAAGTTCTTGCATTCCCCAAGACATTTAATATCTGTAAATGCACATTTTATAGCTTTATAAAACGAAATAAAATCATATCTGTGTGTGTGTGTGAGACTTATGATCATAGATGGACTTTCTAAAACATAATTTTGATAAATCCCGCTTTACCTCCATTGGTCAGTTTATCAGGTGCACAAACTTTGTTTTGCTGCATGACAACTTTGAGTGGCGAATTTATATCCCGATTTACTCTCAAGCTCTTTGTCAAGATTCAGTGTTTTCATTTGCTCACTAGTCAATAACTCACCGACTGTCTACCTATGCTTAAAATGTCACCTTTGATTATTTATTTATTAGAAGTTATAAATAAACCGAATCAAATAAGT
Organism: Gymnocypris eckloni scoliostomus; assembly: GCA_027564155.1. Lineage (NCBI taxonomy): Eukaryota > Metazoa > Chordata > Actinopteri > Cypriniformes > Cyprinidae > Gymnocypris > Gymnocypris eckloni. The sequence goes on along the minus strand of CM050419.1, from coordinate 19,887,373 downwards.
GATATCAAGACAAATATCATGCTACTGGTATTCTTTATCAGCACGGCTGTGATTCGGCTGGACCCATGAGGTTTCAGAAATAACACTTTTGCTTATATTCAGTAGCACAACTGTACATGTGATTTTATAGCCTATTATTGATTAAAATTGTATAAAACCATTACGTAATTATACCAGGTAACTTGATTCAGACCCCAAAAATGACAGTTTTGCATATTTCTTCCCCATTAACAAAAATAGTACCAAAAAAGAGCCAAAGCAACAACCAACTAAACTAGTAATAGAAACAAGCAATGCTGTGAGGGGAAAAAAACCTTGCTCACTGCACCACAATCTACACTCTGCACCACTCACTTAATATGGTCTTGAGCAGTAACATAACATGAGCAGTTAATTCCCCAATTATGAAGTGTTGCCATGGGCAAGAATCATTATTTGGAGTTAATTAGCTCTAGCAAATGACCAATCAGAAGCAATCATTTCAGAGAGCTTGTAAGATTATAATGCACACTTAATTTTCCACCTGAAATAATTTTTTTCTTCTGAAAAGCTTACAGTAAATTCAGAGGTCATGACAGAGCCTTGCCTCAGTCCATGCATATTTGATAATACTCACCTTAATATAATGTAAACAGCAGGCTTAACAGAGAGATTTAGGGGGAAACAAATCCCATTACTTAAGATAATTGAGGGGGGTCAATACCAGGATCAGGGCTCAGGCACACACAACCTTGCAACCTGCATGTCCTCAAATGATAATCAAATTCTTTAAAGACAGATTACATAGCCAGACTTCAGAGCCAATTTCGAACAAATTGATTATGTGTCACTCAGCAAGGTCAAATATTTGCACTGAGGCGCATTGCTAGAATGTGCAGAATGATAAAAATTGGTCCCATCTTTCCTGTTTTTGCTGGGCTCCCAGATCGCAGTGTTCTAAATGAAGACACAGGGGACTGTTTTAATGGAAGTACACTGGCCTGAATTAGCAAGCCAGCACTACTGCAGCTGGGCTGGAGAGATATTTCAGTAAGCTGTTGATCTAACCAGAACATTGAGACCTGCATAAATCTATTAGAGGAAGAGGCCAAGCGAGAGAGAGGCCTATTTATCCAGTGCTATGCTCTGACTATTAGCAGCTCATTCCATATAATTTTACCTCCAGCTTGACTTCTCATTACAGCCAACAGACTCATCAGTATATTAGAATGTAATGAGCTCTTTTACTTAAATGAGACGTTGAGCCTAATAATTAAGCAGCTGTGTTTTGGTGGATAGCATAGTAGCAATTTATATGTGTTACTGTAGCAACAATATATATTTCTATTCATCAAAGACTCCATGGTTTCTACAAAAAATATGAAGCAGGACAACTGTGATAATAATAAGAACTATTATGCACTAAATAAGCATATTAGTCTGATCATGTGGCACTGGAGACTGCAGTAATGGCTGCTGAAAATTCAGCTTTGCTATCAAAGGATTCAATTAGATGTTTAAGTTATTTTAAATGCATTAACATACTGTATTTTTGATTAAATAACTACCACTACTAATATGTCGTAGCTTGCTATTGCTATTGTGTTACAATGTCGCCTAATGTGGTGACATGTCTAATAATAACAATTCTCTGTCTATCAATATGTTTATGTTGCAGGTGCGTTTACTGAGAACTACAGAGTGCCAATGCTTTGGAAAAGACTGGTAGGAACCATATATGTATTAAAAGTATTTTGTTTTCTGTATTGTAGCAAATCACAATAGTCTTTTTAATCATTGCAAATTGTTAATAAGCATGTGGAAATTTCATTAAAAAGAGATTAAATGCTGACAGAATTAGGATGGAAACAGTGAATGTAAGATGTATGTCTTCGCTAATGTTGCTGGAAAGCTGGAGTGACAGCGCTCTGGCTGCCTGTACTCAGCACCAGGGGTGTGTGTAATGTTCCAGATATTTGGTGGCATGTCTCAACACCTTGAGCTGAGGCACAGATGTGTGAACTGCTCTGATACTATAGCTGGGTGTGATCACCAGTCAAATTAAATCAGAGCTGTCAGTTACGCTTGTCACAGGCATACTTCTCGTCAGCCTGGAAACCTGGCAACCTTCATCTTCCTCTAGCAGCCCTCCAGAAAAAGGCCAAAAAGGGGAATCTGGGTATAATGTTGTGTGAGCAAAACTGCCAAAATAATTTTGTGTAATTGGACAATGATCCAACAGAATGGAGATGATAGTGCGAAAAATGTTAACCTGTCTACGTTCTGCATTCAAACAATATCTTTGTCTCTGAAGTTTGTCTTGGGATGTGTGCCAAAATTATTTGACAGATGCGATTGTCGCCGGTTAGTCTCGTTCCAAGTCGAGAGCTTGCCTCTCTCTTAGCGCAATTCTCACAACTTTGAAACAGATATGGCATGGGTGTCCCGCCAGTCAGTTATCCACACCCCAGATAAGCAAATGAGAACACTTCTTCCTTTTGAAGACTTTATGAAGGAAGTTACACACGTAAAATCTCTCAGCTCACCAAAAGCTACAAACAGACTGCACCAGCCTCGGGCTCCAGATCTCACATTGATGACTTCACCACTAGGGGCCAGGATTTGATCACTAATGCTCTGTGGGGTGCTAAACTTGGTTACAGCTTATCTCTGAAGATTCACTAACTGCTATGCCATTCATAGTCTATTTTTAAATAATCATAGTTGTGTCAGTATGAAATGTTGGTAACAGTTTGACAGTGTTACTTAGCCTTGAACAGCAGAAACATTTGTGGAAATACCTGGAAATCAAATTTGAGTATTGCTTGATTTTTGTAGTAAGTGCATTGATTGTGCTCGAGTGAAATTACATTCTCGTTTAATACCACTTTTATTTGAAGTCTCTTATCCAGTTATTGCAGGTTCTCGCATTTAAAATAAAGTGACCGCAGAGGAACATAATCCATCGGAAACGACGCGTTTGTAAGCGCCTACGAGAGATTCCAGAATCAATAGGACCAAGGCGTAAGAATGTTCTATCGATGCTGAAGGGTGTCTCTTACTGAGCACCAATTAACCAAAATTAAATCCACTGTTTCTATTGATTGAAAGGGTAAAGGCAAAAGTTTGCCTGAGAATTAACTGTCAAGCCCCCAAAACCCTTTTTCTTGCGAAATCCTTCAAGGTTGTGGTTCACCAATCTCATTAAATTTTCCAATTATTCCTGGAGTTGGATGTGATATGTTAGAGCTTTGAACAGAGGTTGCAGGGTGATGTGTGATTATAGAGCATTTCTGTCAGGAAGAGATCACTGAATGTGGTATTAAGAGAGATGAGAGTGTGTATGGTTTACCTGTGCAGTCATTACATATACTGATATTCTGCTTATTGATGTGTTCAGAAGCAGGTTCTGAAGGTTCAGGTTCAGGTTCAGGTTCTGCCATTTGTACAACCAGAGTTTGAAAATAGAAAAATGGAAGTCAAAGCATTAATTATTATCATATCATAATTTTTTAAAGAAAAATATTGAAATAAATAATTTACTTTTGTCATCAAACAACTACACAAACCCTTTATTTTATTTGTGACCCTGGACCACAAAACCAGTCTTAACTCGCTGGGGTATATTTGATTTTTGGGACAGGGTCGCATTTATTGTTATTATTAAATATCACCCTAAATAAATATATTTCTATTTTTTGCTCTTGATTTTTTTATTTTATATGTTTCCTTTCCTATTTTTCTTTTTTTTCTGTTTAGTTTTCTTACTTTTTTAAATGTGTGTATTCTTTGTTTTTACATGTTTTATGTAATATGGTTATAGAAAGTCTGGTCAAATGTTGCCGTAGCCATCTGTTGGTCATCACTGGTACTGACCAGTGGGAAGTACAAATTCTCTCAGCTCATGGCCTAAATGTAAATATAATAATAATAATTAGTGACCTACGTATAAGGGATTTGAGTAAATACAGTGCTTGTTTTACATTTTTGTAAAACAAGGACTTGTTCAGATTACATCTGTGGCAGAAAATCACATTTAGCTGTTTTGCTGAGCCCTGTTTAAGTATTAAAAATGTAAGCATTAAAATCTCATATTTATTCCAACTTGATGCTGAAAAATGTTAATTTCAATCGATCTGCCTTTGGCAGAACTGGAAAAATGTTTACATATGTTTTCTAAAATGAATATATTTATGCCATTCTGTGTTTGTTTATATAGTAAACATATTAAAATATCACCTGATCTGTTGCTTATCAAATACCACATTTTGTTCACTTTTGGTTTGGTCAGCTGCATTTTGACTTCATGAAGGGCTGCATTTGGCGCACAACCAGACGGCGCAGCAAAGGAAGTTGCTTCAGCGCCCTGTTATTGATAAGAGCACCTTAATTGGAATAAAGAGGGAGGGCCTCTCCTTCTGTCTTTTGTATACATTTACTGTTATACTCATTAGCTTCCCATCGTCTCCCAGCTAGCATCTTCTTTACAGCCCGCCGGGAGTCTCTCGGGAGGTTATTTACATCTCTCCATGGGGCCTTTCTCAGGCTACCGAGCACACCCCCTACCTCTCCTTCTGCACGCATGCAGCCTCCTCTTTGATATATTTGGGAGTTGCTCTGATTGAGTGGGGCTCTAGTGTTAATGACCAGTCTGGATGCAGCACCGCCCCCTCATTCAGCTTTAATAGATGCCATTGACAAGCAGCAGGGACTGATAAAAATGTGATGATTTTTTAATATCCTAAGGGAGCTTGTTCAGGGGGAGATGGACCAGAAAGTGCAAGCTTTGCTTTGTGCGGTTAAGAACGGGCCGTTTTTTTATTAGCACAGTCTTATTTTAGATTAAGTATCGGTTAAACAGATAGTCAGTTTGAATGTTTGGTCCCAATTTAGATAGGAATCTTCTGCCACTGTTTGCCCTTTTCCACTTTCCTCACTTTTATTACGTTGCTCATGTCTTAGCTTGTGCGGCACATTACGTTTTAAGAAAAGGTAATAAAAGTTGTTTCATCCCGAAACCTGCGGCGCTTGACATTTCTCCAAATTTAAGCGCATTGATGTCTGCTCGCTTAGACCCGATCCCGTCCTCAGCGTGTAGACAAGCGTTGACATTGACATGCTTTCATCTGATTGGTCACGTGTCTTCAGCAAAGCGGCAGTGACAAAGTTAGCTTTTTTCTTTCGCACTACTCAAGCAAGACAGATGCATGTGAGTCTGCCCTCGATCACAGCGGTAGATATGCGCCCGCGTAGCCCTGCCGTATTTAAATCAGATCTCCAGTAATCATCACATTCGTCGAAAAATCGATGCCATACATCACAGCTGAAAAAGCACCTACAACTCATGACCTGAGAGGAGGTATATTTCATGGTGCATCACTTTCATATTTTACACAGAATAGAGCGCAACAATCAATGTTTATTTTTCATCAAGAGATGTGCCACCGTGTAAAACTACCGCAATGATGCAACTGCCAGAAAACTTTTGCCCCCTTGTTTAAGTGACAAACTCTTTGCATCATTCTTTAATGTGAGAGAGAGGCTACTGGTTTAAGGGCCTGTCGACCTGCGCTACTTCGCACCCACTGCCCGGCTCACAATAAGAGTGCCCTCATTAAAACTGAAACCCCAGACCTGCTCAGCTTTTTCTTTTTCCTGCTCTCTTGCTCCCTTTTTAAAAAAGAGAAGTTTTAAACTGACAAAGCCACGGGAAATCCCCATCAGACACCCCTCCCTTAATCTGTCTAATTTTGAAAGGTATTGTTTAAGGCTTCAAAGTTTATATGGTTTAATCCTCCTCTAACACTACAGGGCAGCAAATGAGGCCATGTCAGCAGCTCTGGCAGCACTAATCTACTTCACACAACAGAAAATCCTCCTTCTAGATAAGGTTGCATAGGTTTCCTGTGAACTCGCCTTTTGATGTTCCTTACCTGCTATTGAACATGACTTCTGTCTTAACCCAACTGTCACTCACTCCCTGTCCCCTTTTATCATGCCCAGTGACCCCCCTTTCCCCTCTCCCCGATCTTAAATCTACCATCAGGCGTTTCACTCGCTCTATTTTAGGAAAGATTACTGAGGCGAGCTGTACGTGAGTATGTGTTGATGCTCTTTTAATTTGGGTTGAGGAAGGATGTGCTCTTTTGTTTTGAAATCCAACACCAAATTTGTGTGGACTGTTTTTTAATCCAGGTTAGTTAACAAAGCCGCAACGTTGCATCACCTTGGCTATGTTAGGCAACCCCTGGGAAATGCAACTTTGCAGTGCTGTGGCAACCAAGACGTTAAGAGTTGGCAGCCGTGGCTCCTGGTAAAGCAGCGGTTTGTTAGACACAGAGGGAGAGATCTCTTAGGTAGCTGCCCCTGCACTCTGTGGAGATTGTGTATTGAAGCAGATTTATTGCTGAGCTCTCAATTTCCACACATTCAAAAGAAATTGGATTCTTGCCACTGTCCGTGCATCTTAGTTTCTTTTCCAAACAAAGAAGAAAGGGGGGGGGAGGTAAAATAACCTCAACAATTTTCAAAGATTGTAATGTATGGTACAAACTGTGTGCAACAAATGATGTACTATCTAATATACAGTATATTTGCTTTCCTATAGCTCAGAGAGTACACAAAAGTGGGGCACAAAAGTTGTTTTTTCCAAAGGAATAAATATATAAATTGAAGTCTCTTAGGATAAAACTTTTGCTAAATCTATTAATATAAACATTTAATGTATATGTGGAAATGTTATACAGGGGTCAGGCCTTTTTTAAATAAACAGTAAATTTTTTGAACAAAAATAAGTACAAAAATACAACCAGCAGAGTGGATCAAAATGCAAATACCTTTTATTTTATGTATAGACATTGCTTCTATATCGAAAGTTAAAAAATATTAGTGAAGCAGGATAATCTTTTTTTCTTATGTTTATTACAATTAGTCAGACTTGAGACCAACTAATTTTACAAGTCATTTAATTAATTATAAATCATAATATAACATGAAATTCCAAAATATATGAGTGTTCCCTTGCACAAAATGCTCTCGTCCTGTCAGCTGTAGCATGTGCTGTGAAACCCAGCAAGAGTTTCATCCTGTCACTGCTGCTCTGTGTGTTCACGAGACTTTGAGTTGAACTCAATGCTTTTCCTCAACATGGCAAGAGAAGAAGAGAAAGACAGGCTCTCCTCAGTCTCCGTGAGGTGTCAGGTTGAATAGCTACCTGTTTGTTTGCTCACAGCTGTGCTTTGTTATTCTCTCTCACTTGAGAGGCGGCTTCATAAATTCACAGTTTGTCGAACAAATCAATAACTCCCATTAACCGAGGAAGATTCTCTGCTCTGTACTTGAGGGGCCACAGCCTCCCCTCTTTGTTTAGATGTGTTTTTTATGTGAAGGAGGAAGAGAGGATGGGGAAATTAAGGACAGGTAAAAGAAAGAAAGAGAGAGAGAGTAATATATATAGTGAAATGGAGTTGGGCATGTTGCCCATTCACATAGACAGATAACTGCTCTGAATTACTTGTCCCACTTGGTCTTTCCAGCAGTTGTTGTAGTCCTCTCTTTTAGGGGAAGCATCTGAGGAAACTACAAGAGATTTCACAGCTTCATTCTGTTGAATGAGTCTGAAATGTTTTGGGAATAAGTTTCTGTTTCGTAGCTTACATGTGCAGAAGGAAAATGCAGAATAGGTCCATGTCTTCACCCTACTTTAAGCTATTTTTAAATAGAGATAGATATTTTAGTTCTTCATCCATGTGAGTGTGTCTCATATTTATAGTACATACTTAATGGTTCTTTGCACTTGTACACCACATAATGGTATTCTTGATATATTTCCAGCTTTTGGCCTTCTGTCACCATCATACAAGTGTAGTAGGTGAAAAAAAGTTGTAGACACCAAAGTGGAAGTAGGTTGTATTCTCCTATGATTAATACATATCCAAGAAAAGTTTACCTTATGGGGTTCCAGAATAATGTGTAATGATAATATACAATTATCACCTCTTATTTTTTCAGCAGTAACCTCAAGATGAGGTGCAACTTGAGTGTTAGAACATGTGCTGATGGAAAAAATAGGGGCTGAAAGAGAAAGAGAGAGAGAGCACATGACATATGTGTGTCGTGTAAGTGTTAAGTGCTCTTTTACTTGTGCAGTTAATTTAGACTGATCACAGGGGGACCTCCTCTGATTCATTGTTGTTTGTGAATTCGAACATGTTCATTACTGAGCATATTTCAATCTCGCTCTAACTCTCTCCTTGAAATATGTTCATTACTGAGCATATTTCAAGGAGAGAGTTAGAGCGAGATTGAGAAAAAGAGCTAATCGCTTCAGATTGATCTCCGTGCCGAGCGTAAATGTATTTAAGCTCATAATCCTTGTAAATAGCTTCCAGGAAGGCAAAGGCAGCCTTTTAACATTGACTAAATGAAGTAAATAGAAGCAAATTAATTTTTAAAATGCGTATTGCAGTTGAACTCTGTTTGTTATGTATGGAACAGATCAGTGTGGAAACTGGAAGCTAATGAGGCCTGTAAATTTAAAGCTGAAATCATATTCTGAGGCTTTGCCACCCTGCTGTTTAGGGGTTTGCAGTGAAGTTCGTTTTTAAATGCAGAGCGTCTGTTCTCCCTCCGAAAGCCCCTCACACCCCAGCAGATGGAGAGAATATGGAGCTCGGAAGGTTTACCTAGGAGGTGGTAACAGTGAAGCCACTCATTAACACTGAATTTAACACTTCGTTAGCAACGCGGCTTCCTGTTGAGAGCAGCTAGTGCTGAATGTCAAATCCTCAGAGCATACACTGTGGCCTAGCAGGACAACAGAAAGCCCGGGCCCCTTTAACACACCCTTTAAACACAGTCCTGTTGTCCCACAGGTTTGCTGGTGTTGAGCTGTTGAAAACCATCAAATATAATTAGATCGGCTGATGACACCTGAGGTATATTTCTCTGGCTAGTCATGAACGGGAGCGTTTCTACCTGAGTGTGTGTGTGTGTGTGTGTGTCTCTGTGTATATGTGTGTGCAGTGTGCCAATTTGTCAGGTTTTAAGCAACAACAGTCTCGTGCTGGGATGTGCTTTGGCACCATCAGAGAGTGATAAGACAGAATAATATGATCTTATTGGTGGTGAGCTTTGTTCCCATGGAAATTGGTCAATTTTAGCAGCCGGCTGAGAACTTTGTTGGAAGAAACAGGAAGGTTAGATCCCAGAGGTGCATTCACATAATTAAGCTTCCTCACCAGGACTTCCAGGGCTAACGTTGGGATGTGTTGTGAAAAAAAATGCGGTGACAGTGGGTGTTTGAGATGCATATTGTGGCAAAAAAATGATGGTCGTGTTTTTTAGGCCATCATTAGTACATTTTAGAGAGCCTGATTCTTTGATGCTGCATATTTGTGATGCACTATTTTTCAAAGGATCTATTAATTTATTAAGAAATACATTAAAATGCAGTTCATACCTACAATGAACTGAACTCTTTTTTATGTCTGTTTTCATTTATTAATTACAAGTTAATTTGATATATTTTTTGATTGCATAAATACAAAAATATCAATGTGAAAGAACTGTACCTATATCATATTGAATCATAATATTTTATATAACAAAACTGCTTTTTACGTTTGAGTGCTGAAAGGTATGTGGTGCAGCCTATAAAGTAATGTTCCAACCAACATACAGAAGAAAACAAGATACAGGAAAGTATATCAGAGAGAGGACCATCTTCATAAATATTTTTGATAATTGAAATTTGTTTTAAAAAAAGAAAATAAAAGTTTCTTGAAAGTAAAAAAAACTAAACAAATTGGCATCTATGTGTTTTCTTGTCTTTTATCAAGGACACTGTCCACCATGACATTGACCCCTATAAGTAGTTATATGGAGATGCTTTCTTGAAACTGATCGCTTGTCTCTCTTTTGCAGACTGTGTTATCTCTGTTATGGCGGCAGTAAACGAGAGCGCTGAGGAAGACAAAGAGGTAGAATCTTACTCTGATGACACTCAAGAGCTGACAAGCACATCTTCTCCCAACAACAACAAAAACAGCTTGGATCCATCAGAGCCCCTGCCCTTGGACAGTCACCAAAACCCTTTAAATGGAGTCCAGCCGAACCCATTTGTCTGTGGTAGCGTCCCTGCTGCCCCCAGCACAAACGACTCATTGCCTTCAGGAGCACTTGTTAATGGAGCTGCTTCACACTGTACCTCAGAGGAGCCCTGCATCCACAACAAAGACATGTCCCCTCTGCCCGGGACAGACACCAGCCCTGAGGTGTTACCGCCTCCCAGTGAGCTTCAATCAGACACCCGGCAGAAAACAGAAGGGTGCGCCCTAAAAGTGCGGCCCGCACGAGCCTCATCTGAATCAAACAACAGTGACGGTGAGGCCCCCTTAGATGTGCTGGCGGGGGAAGGCTTGGATAACAGGCCAATCAGCCAACTGTTGGCTAGAAAGGAAATCAAAGAAGGGTGCTTATGGGACTTTGATTCGGAGTTGTCAGAGAGTTCTTCTGATGACTGTGATGGTCTGAACTGGGGCCTGCAGGAGAAGTTCATGCGGATACTGTTGAAAAGCAGCGTAGCAGGTGATGGAGTAAGAACAAAGGTAGAGATTGATGGAGCTTCACCTGCCAAGCGAAGACGGAGGATGCGTAAAAATCATGCCATGGAGAGGGTTGACACTGGAGGACAGGTTTATGATGGCTTTGATTACGTATCCCAGAATTTCCTAACCGACGAAGACTCCGATTTTGAGTCGTCCATTAACAAAGAACATGCCTTGAGGAAAGAGCCGGAAAGTTTGAAAGCATATGCCGGCTTGCGCCTGGAGAAATTCTGCGACAAGTCAGTTGCCATGCAGGAGCTAATTTCAAGCGAGAAGGAAGAGAAATGTGATGAAGGCGGCAGCGACGTAGAAACAAACACCTACATGGGTGAAAAATCGGCACGGTTAAATACAGAGACAAAAACAGTCGAGGAGCTGTCCTTCTTCCCGTGTTCAAAGTGCAACGATAATTTCAAGGAGAAGAGGCATTTGCATAGGCATATGATGTATCATTTAGATAGGAATAATAAGGTGAGACAAGAAGACATTCCCAGACCCTTTATATGTAGAGAGTGTGGGCGTTCGTTCCGAGACCTAACTTCTCTGCAAAAGCACATGATAATCCACCAGGTGCGGAGAGAGAGACTGATGGAAGAGATTAAAGGTTTCAGTAAGATAGATGTCGAGGGAAGAAGAGCTTGTCTTCAGTGTCCCCAGTGCGTCTTTGGAGCGAAATGCCCCAAGATTTTCATCCATCCTAGCAAAACTAATGAGAAAGAAAAGTCGTCTTATAGCTTTGAGGAATGTGATCACATGACAACGACTGAAAGGGAGGTACACGAGTGCACAGCTCACCACAATGCATGTGGCAAGAACGGCAACTTTTTTGTATGTAAAATTTGCACATTTAGAAGTAAGAACATATATAGTTTCAGAAAGCACATGAAGCTTATCCACGGGCAAAATTTTGATAATTATGAACCTCAACCACACAGCAATGTAGATGACCACATAAAAGCTGTGTTGGACCAACCCAAAAACATGGATTCATCCTTAGTTATGCCAAAGATTCAAAGCACAGAGAAGTGGTCTGTTAAGGACAGAGTTCAGCTGCCCTTTAGCCCAATGGCTCAGCTGACCTTAATGTGAAAAGCAAAGACGCACAAAAAGCCTGTGATGGTTTCAGCTCCTCGCTGATCAAATGGAGCCCTGGCAGCCCAGCAAACAAGCTGTCACCATTCTCACTGAGAAGTGACAAGCCAAGCAAATTATCCCCTCTGCCTACAGAGAAAATAGACGTGACAACAGGTCTCCCGTATGTCGAAGAAGACAATCAAGAATATGAAAGCGCTGTCTCCGAAAAGAGGACAAAATATCTTTCCAGCTTTGACGTACATCTTACAACGAAAACAGAGATCGTGAGTAAAGCAGCCTGTCTGAACCCTGGCACTGAGAGCCGTCCCAAAGATCCTTCAACCGGCAGTACTTTAGCACTGCAAACGCTGCGGCACAAAGTACCCTCGAAAAGAAAAATGTCAATCCCTTATCGCAACACCCATGCCGATATTCCTCATGTGCGTCTTCCAAAATGTGAGCCTGAGTCTCCACAATGGGACTCTAGCACACCACAAGAGGGAGATGACTATGTAGGTGCTCAGGATTTCAGTGACTGCACCAAAGAGTCTTCAGATCGTTTTCATAGCAATGCCCCTAGTGATTATTTCATCCCTTTCAACAGCAACATTCTGGACTATGCCAGTCATACAAATCCAGACAATAGCATTGAGGTGGACAGTGATGATATTTGTACATTTATAGTGAAGGAGGAGTGCATTGAGAGTATAATAAGTGATGATATCCCTGATCATGTTGTTTACCAGCAAAGTGACCCTTATGCAGAGTATATTGTCAACCCTTTGGTGGGCAGGAAGTGCTGTCCCTATTGCCCCTCAGTGTTTGAGTCTGGGGTGGGCTTGTCCAACCACGTGAGAGGACATTTATACAGGGTGGGGCTAAGTTATGATGCTCGTCATGTGGTATCACCTGAGCAAGTGGCATCTCAGGACCGCCAGCCTCGCATACGCAGAAAAATTCCTTCAGTGAATCGCAGAATCAGAAAAGGTGATTATTGTTCACCTTTCCTTGTTCAAGTCATTGTGATGTTAGATAATGCTCTCAAACTAAAATCACACATGCATAACCTATATTTATGTATGTGTACAAACATTTCTACATGTAACTTATTCATTTAAAGTAATTATGTGCTTTCATCATGGCAGATAAGCCAGAGTCTAAAACCGAGCATACCTGTCCGCTGTGCCTGGGCTGGTTTGACAATAAGACCGGCCTTTCCAATCATGTGCGGGGTCACCTGAAGCGGATTGGCAAGCCAATTTCGGGTGCTAGCAAGTCACCTCTCTGCATCCTGACGGAACTTCTTCAGGATGAGACGGAGTACAGGAACATTATGAGGGTGTTTGGTTCCAGACTGCACTTATCTAAACCTTTTGTCTCTCAAAAGTTTGCCAGCAGTGATGGACTGTTTCTTACATCCTCCGGCATTCCCATGAAGATCCACCATACAACTGGCCCACCAGATGAATGGACAATGATCAGACCCCCCAAGGTTAACAGAGAGAGAAAGAGGACCGATAAGGTGCAATCTAGAACTTTAGAGGATCTGCTGGGAAATAAGAAAGTGGAGCAGGAAATGGAAGTTGAGTGTCACTCCGTGGAGGCCAAGACTCCTTTGACCTTCTCCTCCACTAGTGGCAGTTTACCCGGAACACCATCTGTGAGGCTGGATCCTACCTGGAGTCAAGGTTAGGAACCACACACTCACTCATTCATGTGTCATTTGTTGTTACCCAGAAATGAATTAAATACTAATTCACAATGCTTACTTTCATTTTATGTCAACCGTTGAAATTTAGAACCAAACATTTAAAGCAGCAGTGTTTCTTTCAGTAACAAGGTTCAGTTAAGTATATTTACTTCAAATTTGAAGACATTAGTATTCTCACTGAACCTCTTGAAGAAGAACTGGCCCTCAAACATTAATTATGTATTTAATGTGTAATTATGTGTTTTCTCAGCAACAGCTTCAGTTTGTGTAAGCGTCTTTAATAACAGGTTAATAATGACCCCCAGATATTCAAGTTGGAGTTAAGTGACAGAATTGTCCTTTTCTCCACCAAAATACATAGAGAGTTGATTAGCTTGTATTTTATGTCTGAACCAACTAATCGACTTCTGTTGCAGTATTTTAATGGTTCACTAGAGAGAAAAGTGTAATGTTGTACAAAACCATTATCAAGGCTCAGAAATTCATAGTTGTATTTACAATGAAAATACCCTACTTACAGGTGCATCTCAATAAATTAGAATGTCATGGAAAAGTTAATTTATTTCAGTAATTCAACTCAAATTGTGAAACTTGTGTATTAAATAAATTAAATGCACACAGACTGAAGTAGTTTAAGTCTTTGGTTCATTTAATTGTGATGATTTTGACTCACATTTAACAAAAACCCACCAATTCACTATCTCAACAAATTAGAATATGGTGACATGCCAATCAGCTAATCAACTCAAAACACCTGCAAACATTTCCTGAGCCTTCAAAATGGTCTCTCAGTTTGGTTCACTAGGCTACACAATCATGGGGAAGACTGCTGATCTGAGTTGAATTACTGAAATAAATGTTTTTTTCCACGACATTCTAATTTACTGAGATGCACCTGTATATATTTGATTACATATACCAATTTAGCATTAAGTTTAGTGGCTGAAAACAAATATTAGGCTTCTAATTGGCCATCCATTTCTATTTTCTCATGCACTGTAAATGGACAAAGAGGGCATGGAAGTACCATTGATACTGAGCAATTTTAGTGAGAACAAACCCCCTCCATGACAAGAAGCTTTTGCCTGTTCGCTGACAGCTTAGCGTGTTATCTGTCTTGTTTCGAATGATGTTGAATCAAAGAATCTGAGAGTGACAGACAGGTGAAGTTTCAGATATCTGGGTCACAATCCAGCATTGATCATTCTTTATTCCCATAACATAGGGTTTTTATTGTTGTTAGTCTTTTGTTAATAGTAGCCCTTGAAGTGCAAATAATAAAGTAGTTTGTTAAGTGCCGTACCATTGATTTGTAATATTTACAGTAAGCATGGGTAGAAATGATCAATATGGTGTAACATGAATGCACGGCCTTGTTTCACAGCTGCTCTCATATGTTTTTCCACCTCTACTGCCTTCATTATTTACTGTGCACCTTAAACCCAATCTCAGTCATACACTCCATATTAAATATGTATGACAGACGTCTCATATTTAAGACAAAGTTCTCTTCCTGTACCCTTGAAGTTGCCAGTTGATGCCATTAAAAGAGAGAGGGAACACAAGATTCAGAGAGTGCATGGTGAAAGTTTGCCACTCATTGAAATATTGTAGCAGGTACAAAAAGAATGAATGTCATCAAAAGTGGCTTTGAAATTCAAATGTAAAACATAGCGTTCTTTTATGTACGGGAAACACATCAGCTGTATTTGCACATCTTTGTTTCATGTCTCCCCAAATAAAACTCCTATTTCATTAATAAAAAAACTAATTAACGAGTTTCACAATCACATTTTTTTAACAGGTTGTCCGTTTTAATTAGATATACAATGTTAACTAAATTTGATCCGACTGTTCAACCAGACTCATATAATTAGGTCTGTTTTTATGTTGTGCTGGAACTCTTTCATTGGTGGTGGAGCACTA
Organism: Gymnocypris eckloni scoliostomus; assembly: GCA_027564155.1. NCBI lineage: Eukaryota > Metazoa > Chordata > Actinopteri > Cypriniformes > Cyprinidae > Gymnocypris > Gymnocypris eckloni. Next base: position 19,872,076 of record CM050419.1, on the reverse strand, counting down.
ACAACTATTGCAGGAGGTTCAATGAGGCTAGTTATAAAAAGAAGTTTGTGCTTTTCAGAGTAATCTAGATGAGTACGTATGTAAATCATGAATTTATATTTTCTTAATCAAGTAAACAATAAGAGCTTATCATCTCAGAAGTTTTGTGTATGTCCTTTTATTGATATTACGCAGAATTATCAAAAGACTTAATGTCTTCAATCTTCAATTATGTTTGTATTAGGACTATTAACTAAAAATGCTGATTTGGTATAATAAATAAAAAACACTAATGTTAACAATTTATTTATTATATATGATACGAACTATTAACACAATTAACAATTCATGCCTCCTGACCTTTATGTAACTTCTATATTAAGGAAAGGAGCATTATCTATATGCAAATCTTTTTATTTTTTCAAATTCTGTCGAGGCCTAGCTGATACTACAGCACAGAATGAGTAAGAAACCGTCCACACAGGACATAATCTTGTTTTAAAAAACATCAAAACAGACATCAAATTCACACCAAAATTGACGTAAAAAAACAGGTCAAATATGCAAATCAAAGTGGTGTCAAAAACTTGACATTATGTTGATTGGATGTAAATTGAATGTCAAAAATATTGTCCGACACATTCATTAAACCAATTTCAGTGTGGGATTAACTCCCTATTTTCACCCAATTACCACTGGAAGAAATTGCCATCCAAACTGAGTTTAAAATGGTTACAGCATCCTGATCAAATCTAGTCTATTATTTGATGTCAAATTGATGTCAATGTGCCCACTGGGTTATGCAATACAACATGAACACAATAAACACATTGTACCTAACAATAATTTTTTCTTGACCCAAGTATATAGTAAAGTCACCTAAAATAAAGAGGGACCAAAATGTCTAATCAGTTGGCAGCCCTAGGTTATAATTATTGTATTCGCTTTGTAACCCTGATTAAAGATATGTTTGATCATGAAACATTTCTACCATATATTATTGCCTATATAGTCAGGCTTCATATAACAGCTGCAGATTAGCATTAAATTAACACATTTCATCTAAAAATACAATGAGAGCAGATTAATAGTTTCAAACATTGCCCCTAAAAAACAAATAAACAAACCATCAAACTGAGAGCAAATACTGAGAACATACAACTACATGTCCTCAAAAACAGAGTGCACAGCCGATCTTTATGCTATGAAAACAGATGGAGTGGGAGGTGATGACACTCAGGGAATCACAGTTTTATTTTCTTCAAGCTGCTGTGTTCCTTTTCTAAATTACACACTCATGTAGCCATATAACTTGCTTTTGCTTTTTAAAGAGCAGTCATGAGTGGAGAGCAGCAAGAGAAAAAAGCACAGGTCACCGAACTGTTATTTAAATGCTTGTTAGCTCCAAACTTTTTATTTGTGTGATCCAGAAAATAAGAAGATCTGCATCCACTGCAACACGATGTTCCACAGCGCTGTCAGCCTCTCCAATCATCTTCGAGCATATGCGCGACGGAAGAAAATCGCCTTATTAGAAGGAACAAGTAGGATTTCATACTTGCTCTTCCAATCTAATATAATATAATATAATCATGCAGCCACTCAGCTTTTTGTTGATTTTAATTACGTCGTTTGTTTCACAGCATATGATTGTAAACAGAAGAGGCCGAGATCAAGGCCAAAAAGAAAGGCATTTTCATCTTCACACTCCGCTTCTGAAGTGATCTACAGAATGACCTGCAGGTACTTTACAGCACTCCTGCACTCTCTCCTACCACTACCAGTTCTCATTTCGGTCTTTCTTTCCCCCAGATTCTGCGATCTGATCTTCCAGGGTCCTCAGTCAATTCAGGAAGACTGGATCAAGCACTTGCAGAGGCACCTTATGCACACGAGTATCCCCGGCGCGGGTGCAGGTATGGTGGAGGTTGCAGCGCTGTGTAAAGAGCTGTGTTCCCCATCTCCCCCCGAGCGCCTGCTTCTGGATACACACCCTTCTCTCAGTCTGCCTGAGGGGGTCTCCTAAGCCGCGTTTACACACCAGCTATGCTCACTGTACACATGTTCTCCACATGTTCATAAACAAATAAACATATAATACTGTATAGACATCTATATATGAATACAGAATAGAAATATATAATATAAATGAAAGATTTTCTTATATTGCATATTAATCTTTTTGTTTTCTTTGGTTTATTTCCCAATTTTATTATATCAATCTTTGTTTATTCGTAAGGGCATGCTATTTACAGCATAGATGTAGAGCTATATTTAGATCTTGGATGTGCACATTATGCAGTCGCTCGCCGCAGACTGCAGTTCTCAGCTGCTGTGACTTGCAAGTCTAAAATCCTTGCAGCTAGATTTTAGAAACTGTCCAAATCATAGAATACAGAGGTCACTGTTTAGAACATGGCACTATGTCGACTGATCCGCTTCAAAGACAGTTAGAAGGACTTACTGCTATTTACTGTAATTTTACACTGCAATGTTTACTTACACTGACAAAAAAAATATGTACAACCTATTTTTAAGAGAGCATATCAACATGATAATATATATACACATTTAGCGCTTCATTTATGGTTAAGAATTCTTATATATACTCTTATGCATCATTTAACACTTTGAGCCAAAAATATCATATTGCGTATACGAGCATTAGAGCCCAAAACATGTAACACACAATCTATTACAATATTTTTTATGTCATTATCAAAAAGATGAACTGTGAACTTTATGACTATATCAATGAATATTTTTCAAAAAGTTTCTAGCTGTTTAGTAATATCATGGGCAATACTGTCAGGATGCAATATTGATTAGTTATATCTATATAATGTCAAAAAAGGTCATTGTTCTATATTGTTGTACATTGCTGAAACTCCTGCAAATACTGCTTTTGTTCATAATTTTATGGTGCTAAAATGAAGGTATATCACTCAAAAGTATAATAACACAACTAATTATCATGTTTTACTTAAGGATACTTAAGGGAATCTTTACCACTCATTCTTTCTGAGGTAAATGATTTCATAGTATTTTATTGTAAATAAATCTGTAGGTAAAGACCAAATGGAGGTATAGTCCTCCACGCCCTAGTCAGCCCTTCAAATAGTTACCATGTAACTATATACCATTACTTGGTGATGATAATGTGCAAGCACATACCGATCAATTAAGGTATACAATGTGTTAATGAGCCGAGGAAGCGTTAACACATTGTATTTATGTCTCTGTTAAGTCCCTAATAGCCAATTAAAATGTAATTGTGATTTAAACCTTTGTATCTTTTTCTGCTGTAATACTTATTTACTTTACACTGCCACTTTTTTGACAAAGGCTCTGTCCAACAATGTCGTTATGTAAGTATCAAATATCTCCATGATATCATTGCTGTCTTTGAGTAATAGCTCTGATAATATCAGAGAAAGCGGCTGACCGGGTTCGATTTTCAGGTTCATCAGTAAGCGTCTGGACCGGGGGGCGACCTCACAGTTTGTCCCGGGCAGGGCTTAGACTGGCGATCAAAGCTGTACAAACCAATTGTCATCACGTTCCTCCAGAGGGAATTTGGAGTACATTAATGCCCCTGCTTTGGGAAATAATTGTATCTCTCTGTGACTTCATTAGGCTCTCCTGGCCGAATCAAAGACACTCCACCAAGGCTGGAAGCTGCATGGTGGGCAGACAGTGTCCCAAAGGGCCGAATGAATAAAAAACGAGGGATTATAATGAGATTGAGCTAACCATGACCAGGATTGAGTTTTTCCATTATACCATTGGCAGCTTTAAGAATGAGGTGGACGAGAGGGGAGGCAGAAACATAAAGAAATGTGTAAGATCCACACCAGCCATCTGCCACAGGGCTGTGCCGCTGACAGACCAGAGCACGCTTATCATTAGGCAGTGAATCAAAGAGGCCTGCTCTCTGGAGATTCCTCCATTAAAACAGTATACAAGTGTCATCCCTTCTCGGTGTGCAAGAGAGCACATCTTATCTGAATCAGGAGGCGTAATGACTTGGCTTTGGGAAACCAGAAAGAGGCTTTCTATTAATCACCATATTTTATTTGTTAAATCGAACCTCTATAACGTATGAGGAAGAGATTGCACACTGTGTTGTTTCATATTAATGGTGTAACCTTAGGTGGTAATTAAAATCGCCCTCTGGCGGATAAGCACATTCTTAATATTTCATTGGCGCGGTTATGACAAAGGCAGACTAAGAACCCCAGGAAGGATAGAGGGGTTATCTCACATTACATTTATCTCCTCTGATAGTAGTCTCAGGTGCACCTGACACAAACACCAGGAGATACCGTTCGTTGTCGTTGATTGATTGATTGATTGATGGGCACTTTCTCCTCTTTCTTAGTGTTTTTCTCATCTCCAAAGACTGCCACTTGTCTTGACTTTTTTCCCTCTTATGAAGTGGCAGGAATGACCTGGAGATCGGGACCAGTGACCGAGCCCTCGACGCTGTCAACCATGCCCTTGCTTTCGGTCATTTCTAAAGTGTTTGAGCCTTCACTTCCTCTGTGAAAAAAGACAGGAAAAGAGAGAGAGGAAAGAGAGAGTGTGAGAACAAAAAAAAAATCAATAGGTTTCCATTATCTGGTTGGGCAGTGTCACTGGCCTGTCAATGATCCCGCTACAGTCCCGGCACAAGGGTGAGACGAGCCCCCAGTCAATCGCCACTGACAAGAGGAAAACATGCTGACAGCAACCAGGAACAAGTCAGAACACAGATTTGCACTTCAAGCGCTCGTCCGAGGGGGTGGTGTGAGGGGCCACCAAACGGCGAGGGGCCAGGCTCGGGCTGAGAGGGGGGCACAGTACAGTGGGCTCTGGCCGGGTTTTCACCCCCTTGTCTGAATGCCTCACTCCCCTTCACAAACGCTTTTATCCTCACATCAATTATTTACCTCTGGATACACCAAAGGAAACCCAGGTGCACTGATTGTGGCCAAGAGAAATTCATCACCTTCGTTGGTCGCTACAAGCTCGTGTTCTCTGTTCCGTTCCTTCTCTTTCTCCCCCCTTTTCTACCCATTCCAAACACCCTGTCCCACAAAAGAATAATAATAAAAAATATATAGTATTGAATATGCATGTAGGGGATCTCTGCCAATGTAAATCAGTTAAAATGTAGACAATGTATCTCACTGTTTTTTGTACTGTGATGCTTGAAAACATCTAGAGTACTTTGCCTCATAGTATCTGTGAAACAACCAGATAAAGCATACATTAAATACAGTTGACTCGTTAAGGGGTTGTTAGTATCACCCCTCCATTTGAACCTGCTTATACCAACCCTCTCCCGCTGACCGCTGAGTAAGAGAGACATCAACCACGCCACAAAACCAGAGAAATCAATACATTTTGACAAGGATGAAACCTGTTTGGGAAGCACCATTTTGGTGCTCCAAAAATATGCTTTAGCCCTTGTCACGTTCAATTAGATCTCTATGGCTTGTCTGAGGTTCACCGCAGTCAGCTTTTGTGGAGCAGGAATCCATTTCTCTGTCTCTGTTTTTATATCTGTATTTAGGATTTTAAACAGCGTTTATTCTTAAACATAAAGGTGAAACTGCAACTGTATCATCCCTAATTATGTGTAACTAGGTCTTATAACAAAGGTTAATGAGAAATTAGCTCGCCCATTCGCTCTAAATTATTTCTAATGGACGGTTTTTACAAAAGGCTTCAAGCTCTCGGGGCATCATCTGACATGCGGTATAGAGCCTATTAATTAATGTGCTTTCCCGCCAATTGTTTTTCAATTAGTCCGCCTTCTTTTTTCCCCCTGATTTCCCCTTCCTTGTCTACTGCACTAATTCGGTATAGTGAATGACTGCAGGGAATTCAGGTTAATTTGTTGACAAGCCTCGAACAATAGCGAGTCATGTAGCTCTGCACGCTCGACTGCTTTGCTTCATTTCAGCAGCTGACAGCAGGTCCTAATCATCAGCTGCCCTAAAGACACGTCATTACATACTATTATGACGACATAGTTACAGTTAGCTATAAATGTTTCCAATTAATTATGTAGAATTAATTACATAGCATATAATGGAAAAACAAACATATCCTGCATGATTTGAATCCACCCAATTATTATTAATAATGATATTTTTAATAAATGCAATTATTATTATTTATTATGTGATTTGATTAAAACGTCTTAATATAGGATCCATGTCATGGTCTAAATATATATGGCATAAACACGACATGTTATGATTGGATTGGAGTTTCATATGAATAAATACAGTTAAAGGCCAAAATGTATAGTACATAAACCATATTAGCAACATATATGTTAGCCTATAGTGACATATTTGTAATAGTTAGCTAAAGACTCGTGTGTGTGTGTAGCATATATATGTATATGTATATATAAAGCCTATAATATAAATGCACTGAGTGTCATGCTAAATCCCAACAACAACCACAATAATAGGCTAATAATAATAATGTTTCGAAATGGTTCTGGGGTCTCTGTAGAATGAATGAATGTGTAGCAGAACTGTAGGTGTGACTGGTCACTGAGCAGCTGGCGCTCATCCCTCCGGGCGCACCATGACCTGCTTTTCTTTCCACACTAAATTGGAGGCTTGACAAGCCACAAAATGAAAGTAATTTGAGTTGGACTCGGGAAGAAATGCAGAATATGAGCCAAAAGTGACGAGTCCGACGGGTATCCCGGGCATGAGACATGACGCGTAAAACATACGGCGCCTCTTTATTCTCCATGTAGCCGGTTCTAATATTGTCCAACAGCATAGCCTGTTCAAATAGCCTTGTCTACATCCTTCCCCTGCGTTATGTAAAGCATCATATATGCGTTTATCATTTATCTAAGATGGATGAGTGTGTTGCTTATTAATTATAAATACTAGGCAGCCTTATTCATATTTGCTGTATCTCGGAATGTATTGGTTGTAATGGGTTAACTCATGATGAAAAAAACATGTTATGCTTTTCTCACACATTGGGGGAAATAACAACCAAATCAAAATGCAAGATTTCTCTCTCTTCTGTAATAAAATGCGGCGCCAATTTGGTCTTCCCAGCTCCGTTTGCGAGTGTTAATTGATCGTTTCAGACCAATGAACATGTAGAGAGAATCGGGCCAATCAAATAAGATCGCGTATGCTGTATTTGGCTTGAAGCCTCTGTTTGCTATACATTTTTTCTTGTGAAATGTAAACTGCATGCAGTTCAGATGTAGGCCACAAGGAGTCACTGCACTGCAATTAAGATCCATTTGGCTACGGATGCTTTGTTGAGCCAACATTAAACTGCAGTTTACCGTTTAGGCAGGCTACTCACCAAAAAAAGTTGTTTGACAAAAAGGTCATGTAGAAAATTGTGGCTAAATCTCACTAATTGTGCTCTGAAGAATGAAGAAACATTATATGGATATATTTTCCATATAGTTTTAGTGCAGACAATTTTCCATAATGGGTGACTGTACAGTTATGAAACTTCGATAATATGGCTTTATCAATATATGATTTATTTTATAAATTATTATAATTGTTGTTGTTGTAATAATAAAAATTATAACTTTTATGATTATTATTATTTTGTTTATTTTCCCACACACACACATATACTGTATATATATATTAGGCCTACATTCTTATTTATTGGATGAACCAAATTATTTGGGAGACTAAAGAAAGGACTCCAAATATTTGTACTTTCTTATAATATTCATAATTCTCCCCCACCTTTGGATAGTGCTGTCTAATTTTAGAAAGCCTCGCCTCAGACAGAAAAACGAAATAATTTTGCCTTTACTGCACTGACATGTCTGTTGTTTCAGTGCAAAAACAAACAAACAAACAGAAACTTGCTTGAGCGCGTCATCCTGCCGCGTGTTTATTCCTTTACCATTTAAACGTGGAATATCTTCACCGTAAGCAATGCTTTCTTTTGCTTTTTGCTTTGTTGATATATATATAATTGCGACCCAACTGTATGAGAAATGTGTCAGGCGACACGTGAATATATAGAGCAAATGACAGAAACAGAAGGGGAATAAGTGACAGTAGAAAGACGCACGCAGCAGTACAAAGGCGCGCAGAGCTTTGAGAGCGCAGTTTGTTTTAGCGCACATCTCCCGGGCTGAAGAAAGAAACTAACACGCCCTGTTTAAGAAACAAACATGCAGATTAGATAGGGGTTTGACAGACACTCTTTACTTGCAGATTCCAGGTCCCATCGCGCTTATACCAACACAAATAGTACAGCAGAACCTGCTTGACTAAACGTAGCATTGCCCTTCAGCCATAAATGCAAAATAACGACTAAATATGGTCACATTTTACATTCAGGCTACTGTTCGTGTTACATTTAATGCGTACGTTTTGGGCAAATAATTGTTTCATATGTAATTTTATTGAAATATTTAATATTTACACCTTTTTATATCATCCCAATTAAAATGAACTACTGAAAAAAATGAGGTTACATATTATCTCAGTAATTATGGAGGAACTCTGATCCATGACACAAACATATGTCTTTGCAATGTTTGTTCAACTGAAAATATGGTGGTGCATATGTGTGCCTAGAAAGTGTTTCCATATTTTACCTGCTGGCAGAGAGGCTAACATTGCAGGTGGTGTGCACTCACTGACAAACATGTTAAACTGCTCTAATCTGACATGATCAAAAATAAATTATTTTTTAATGACTTGCCCTCCCTCTGTGTTCTTATTTTCTGGCCCTGTTAAGGGTCATAGAGCTGACACAGTGTGTGTAGATATCACAGCTCGTCCATGGAGTTGTCACCTGTTATGCGTCTGTCACCTCCAGGCTTACTAGCTACACCCTGAGCTGTGATCATTGCTCAATCCTGCCAAAGTTCAGAAACATTTCTACGATTGTAAAAACAATGTGAAACTCATGCCAAAACACGTCGGCTCACCATGAGTTTGTAAGAGGTGATAATAAATGAATGTCTATTATATATATATATATTTATAAACATGGATTATACATGGTTCGATGCAACATTTAATACATAAGAATATGAAAACGTGTTAGATCAAAACAAAATCTACTTCATTTAGATTAGTATTCTTATTACAGTGTAATTACATATGTAATAACTGAGTAATACATCGGCTGTAATTAACAGCTTTTGTTTTTCCTTTTTCAAATGTGATTTAATATAGAGTTGTATTATACTGTATGTGTAATCTGAAAATTAAATTGTGCTACCGCATTGAACTATGTTATGGGGTTGATGGACATAAAATCTGTAGTTTGTCACGTCCATAATTGGAGTCAGTCAGGCTGCACATTATTGAGATTTTAAATTAGAGGCCTGCTCTATATTTACACATAGGCCTTGTTGAATTGACTGTTAAGTATTCTGCCCACTTCCAGACGCTGTCCAATGTTGTTCTGATCACTAGATCAACAACTCAGATCCACGGGAGAACAAATAATGGAGATGAAATGAACAAATGATTAGCATACTGTGAAAAGTACAATACGTTTCTTATTTAGCATTTAGATAACTGTCTGTCCCAAAGAGCAAAGCTTCAAAGTTGAACCCAGTTTAGGCGAAGGGAATTAATTCTCTCTCCTTCATGCTTCATTGAATCTCTCATTACCAAACTTTGTCTGTATTGATGTTAGATTTGATTGAAGATTAGAGCATTTAGCAAATCTTGCTTTTGCGCATGTATCAGGTTTTTCAAGCGCCCGCTGGTCAATACCCTCACTTTTATCCTGTGTCTGCTTCATTTAAACTTCATCAACTCCATCAATGAACTGGAACAGAAACGTCCCCGTGGTACAATGCTGTTCTTTTGTTAGATAATTCTTTACTGCCTGTCTCTTTCTCCCTCCCTCCCTCCCTCTCTCTCTCTCTCTCTCTCTCTCTCTCTCTCTCTCTCTCTCTCAACCACTAAAATCGCACAATGATGAATTATTTCAATCAATATGGTAATGAATATTGGTTGAGCTTTCAGTTCGTCTGGCTTAACAATGTATATGACAATAGTGATACTCTCTTCTGATGTGCATGTCAAATCCCATTCCACTTTTTTACAGCCCTATATTTCCACTGACAGTGAAAATTGTTCATATAATAGAAAATGATGTATTCTCACTTGGGAGATGTACTTCCCATGAAGGCAGAAATCAGGGTTGCCTGCAATGTTTCCACTCTGTATTCCTTGCTGCCCGTGATAAATTATGAGAAATGCAAATATGCAAGACAGCTAGTAAACCACACCATTGTGTGGAATAGATCATTCATGATAGGGTTGCCAAATATGTGGTGTTATTTGTCCCCTGTAGTGCACACCTGGTTGCTTTGACTTCGTACCTCTATAAAGTGAGGCGTGAAGCAGTGCATCATATTTATACGGCTACCTGAAGAACCATTTCTGAAGTATGTGTGAGGAAAATGTACATCCCATCTGTTTCCATATTAATGAATGTTCTGCCGTCTGAGCCCATTCAATGGTAATCATATCTTTAATGATCAAGTGGCAAGTGATATACTCTTTTCCATAAAGCCCCTCAGATTCACATTTCAGTGGGAAAGAGCTGTCCGTATGTCACACAGCACACGGCAGTACCCTACCCATTAGTTTTGGTTGTAAATGCAGCAAATTAGTCTCCAGTTGGTGGAGTTCAGAGCAATATACTACAGGACCACAGCACCGCAGAGACCTTCTATAAAGAGAGTGACATGCTGCCCCTCTTTTTATCATAAACAAGGTGAGTACTACATTACACTTCTAATAAGTTGTGTTATCCTTCTTGAAACATTTGATTATGGAATATATATATATATATATATATATATATACACTCACTGGCTACTTTATTAGGTACACCTTGCTAGTACCGAGTTGGACCCCCTTTTGCCTTCAGAATTACCTTAATTCTTCGTGGCATTGATTCAACAAGTTGTTGAAAACATTCCTCAGATATTTTGGTCCATATTGACAAGATAATATCACGCAGTTGCTGCAGATTTGCCGGCTGCACATCCATGATGCGAATCTCCCGTTCCACCACATCCCAAAGGTGCTCTATTGGATTGAGATCTGGTGGAGGCCATTTTAGCAAAGTGAACTCATTGTCATGTTCAAGAAACCAGTCTGAGATGATTTGAGCTTTGTGACATGGTGCATTTTCCTGCTCGAAGTAGCCATCAGAATATGGGTACACTGTAGTCATAAAGGGTGGACATGGTCAGCAACAATACTCAGATAGTCTGTGGCATTTAAACAATGCTCAATTGGTACTAAGGGGTCCAAAGTGTGCCAAGAAAATATCCCCCACACCATTACACAACCACCACCAGCCTGAACCGTTGAGACAAGGCAGGATGGATCCATGCTTTCATGTTCTTTTCTGAATGTCACAGCAGAAATCGAGACTCATCAGACAAGGCAACATTTTTCCAATCTTCTATTGTCCAATTTTGGTGAGCCTGTGCGAATTGTAGCCTCCGTTTCCTGTTCTTAACTGACAGGAGCAGCACCCGGTGTGGTCTTTCGGGTGCTGTAGCCAATCTTCTTCAGGGTTCGACGTGTTGTGCGTTCAGAGATGGTATTCTGCATACCTTGGTTGTAACGAGTGGTTATTTGAGTTACTGTTGCCTTTCTTTCATCTCTAAACAGTCTGCCCATTCTCCTCTGACCTCTGACATCAACAAGACATTTTCGTCCACACAACTGCCGCTCACTGGATATTTTCTCTTTTTCGGACCATTCTGTGTAAACCCTAGAGTTGGTTGTCTGTGAAAATCCCAGTAGATCAGCAGTTTTTGAAATACTCAGACCAGCCCGTCTAGAACCAAAAACCATTCCACGTTCAAAGTCACTTAAATCCCCTTTCTTCCCCATTCTGATGCTCGGTTTGAACTTCAGCAAGTCGTCTTCCCCACATCTAGATGCCTAAATGCATTGAGTTGCTGCCATGTGATTGGCTGATTAGCAATTTGTGTTACCAAGCAATTGAACAGGTGTACCTAATAAAGTGGGCGGTGAGTGTGTGTATATATATATATATATATATATATATATATATATATACTGTATATAATAAAGTGGTGATTGAATTTATATTAGGGATTACTCTCAATATTGCCTCACATTTCTAGGTATTACATTATCATATTCAATATCTAATTTTGATTTCAAATCGCTTCACAATAGCAAACATTAAAACAACTTTTAATTAAGTTGGGCTTTAGAAAATTAAGTCTTATTTAGTAGGCGAATTCATGGGCATGCTCGTTCGAAAATATTGGGTCGCACTCCCACTTGCGTGAATTAAAATGGCCCTGTTGGTAAGTACAAAGCAATGGATTTAAAATGACCTTCGGAAATGTACTGTCCAATGGAACAATTTGTATTTTACTCCACTGCCAGTAGGTGGTGTAAACAAACCCTGACCTACCAGGAAGAAAGGGTTGAACAAGTTGTGCATTCAACCCCTGGGAAAATATTTCAGTACAAAACTAACTCTGCTTCTCCATTTCACCCAGGATGTTATCATTTTCAGTTCTTACAAGAAACAGTAGGCACCGTAACTATTTATATATCGATTGGAAAGGCGTTTTAATCTGGTAAATTGTTGACGGTGCTTTACAGCTGTCTAATAGTGTTTTCATCACCTTCAGAGCGAGAGTCCCAGGATGTTCGCATACACGCAGAGGTTTTATATTCAAAACCTGTCTCGGCAAGGCATCTCATTATTCCTGTCTGAATGTATTGGCACACAGAGAGAAGTGTGATTATTGGTGATAAATGTATAAGTATTACGCTTATCTTATCCATTGGTCTCAGTGTGAGCTCTCACCCATCAGAGCGTTCCAAGCAAATGGGTAAAATATGAACATGCAGGAGGTGTAGATTCTCTATTCTCCAAAAACAGATGCACATCTAATAGAATATGCATAAAATGTTGTTTAAGAAATGGACAGTGACTGATATGCTAACAAATTATTTCACAGCTTGGCACAGGTAACTTGATTTGTAGCCTTTGTGAATAGTGTTTTGTATATAACTTTAACAAATCATACAATGACTTGAATACATGAAGAGCATGCTTAATTTCTTAAAAAAAAAAAAAAATGTTTATATGCATGTATGTATTTGTTGGCTTCCAAATGCCAGGGAGATACAACTTCAAATATCATAAAAAAATGCTATTAAATTATTTAATGAAGCTTAAAAAATGAAATAGTATGTATTTTGGCATAATATACAGCATATATAGACAGTATATTTTTGTAACAATATAGCTTCACTGTTTATTAATATTTGAAAAATGTGGTGCAGCCAACTCCAGAGACATGCAGAAAAAAGGATATACAGAGGTCCCCTGCAGACCTTGGCTGTTTTTAAAGGTCAATACATTTCTTAAATTATCAGATAATTTGACCCTCCCCCCCAAAAAAATGAATAATAAATAAAATAATAATAATAATTCATATTATTTGTAAAATACCTTATAGTTAAATATCTGACTTTGACATATTTAAAAATAGATAAAATAATAAAATAAATATGTAATATAATATGGATGTATTGTAATGTAATATGGAAAATATGTTATTACTTTTTACTTGGTGGTTACACCACAGAACATTTTTAGAGTCTTTAAATGTGATTTAAAATAGATTTTCCTTCCTTTATTATAGACATGCATATGTGTCATTAACTCATCTACCACATGTTTGCAACTGGCTAAAACATGCTAAATGTTTTTATGTGATTATATATTTGGTGTATGGTGTGTGGTATTGGATGGTAAAAGACTGATAGGAAGACAAAATGTTTGTGATTGGTATATTTGAGCATGTAGTGCAGGCACCAGTGAGAAGAATTGGATGGATTCAATGGACTCCGAATAAAGCACACACTCTATTCTCTCTCCTTTCTCTTGTCTTTTCATCTATCTCAGTCAGTCTGGAAACAGCTGTCATGTTTGACTGACAGGCTAACATACACTCGACATGGCCAGACTCTCTTGTGTGAAAGCCCTGTTCTATCTCTCAGCCTGGCCAGAGCTGAGACACATGTCAAGAGAAAGCTTTTTCCATCTCTCCGTTCAAACTCATACCACACTGCCAAAAAGAGAGAGAGCGAGAGAGAAAGAGACAGATGCTTCACATCTCTCGCTTTGCCTTTAATCACACTCAATGTCTGCTGTTCCTTACAACTGCTTTCATGCTGTGACTGGTCAAAGATACGTGAATGAGATGTTTCAAAGTGCTAAACCAATTTAACAGGCATTCTCATATGAAAGGAGACACAATGGTAGCTGTTTAGAGCAGTCATCAATACCATCCACAAAGACTACAATGAGGGGACAAACACCTCACTTCACAAAGGACAACATGTTTATTAATCCCTGCTCTCTATTACCAAGCTTTGCATCTCCAACGACGAAGCACAGTAATGATTTACGACAGCTGTATCTTTCTATCGCCACTGAGTGGTTGATGAGACGTCGTCATTGATGTAAGACACTCTGAACACCTGAAAGGACCTCATAGGGAAAGAGTAAGACACGCTTTTTACTTAAATCTCTGTCAAAGTGGAGTATGTTACAAAACATTGATGTCCTTTAATGAATGTTTTGTTTCTGATCTGTTCATAGGAGGTCTTGGATTTTTACTGAGGTTTAAATTGAGACTAAAAACGATCAGATTGGAGATTTGTTTTTGATGTGATTTCAGATTGTAATAACAGAGCGATTGAGAGTGTATGTGTGGAGATCACAGATCATGAGGCTTTGGTCACTGCTGAAGCGGTGTTACTGTTTATTTGGTGTGTTGTTTGTGGAATAGAGGACAGGGCAGACAGATAATGAAGTTTCCGGTGAGGTTTTGTGTGGAGCTCTCGACTTGACTTCCCTGGTCTAGTGTTTCTCCACTTTCTCATATGTCCTTCTCAGCCCCATTAGCAAGGGGAAAAATACTCCTTAACTGACACTAAACGTGTACTGTCTTCCCTTTAGCATATACTACTGAATATAATAAATGTAAAGATTCCACTGAAGGCGAGCGTAGTGAGAACCCAAGTGCAGTTTATTTACAACGTGATATCCAAACATCCAAACAAAGACAGACTTTGACCAGAGACAGACTTGGCATGGCATGAACGGACTAGACTCACCAACAGCAGGTTACAACATTAATACACGACAAGAACTAAATGCAAGGACATGGCTACTTATAACAAACACTGAGACACATGACAAGAACAGACCAATGGGGACATGACACAATGAACATGACAATGTTGGAGGGAACCAATAGTAAAGACAACATGAGTGCAAGGGAAGCATGACATAAACAGGAACCATAACCAAACTTCAAAATAAAGACATAAAAACAAGAACATGGAACAGAACCAAAAACAGACCTTACAATAAAGCATTATAATTTATGCTTGCTATTGGGAACAAGCACCAAGGGTGCCTAGGCACCTATCGTAATCATTAACATCCCTATTTTTTATTATTTATCTTACATTTCTTCTTCTTCTTTGGCTCTTGGGTGTATGGCAGCCCATAGAACTGCTTATAGGAAAGTTATGAACACAGATAGAGGAGTCTCAACATAAACCATAGCAAGTTTGGAGTATCTAACTCATACCCTCTAGTCTAGTGCCACCAATAGTTCAAAGTTGGTTTATACTGATCACTTTTGAACCGTAAAGTTTAGAAGCAAAATTTTTTTCCCCCTCTGATTCCTTGGCTTATGCCGAGTCTAACATACTTTTTTGAACTTGTCCAAGAAAGTTTATCTGATTATCACCAAAATTGGCTCAGATCATCATCAGACCAAGGTAACAAATGTTATGGAATTTATTTTGCAAATTATAATTATTGGGGGGAACTTGTCCCCCTTAATGTCTATGGTGGTTACGGCCTGCATAGGATAGATCACTATACAGGATTTAACCTAGTATACGTTATCGACATGAATTGATAGGTGAAACAACAAACAGCCACTCACAAATAGTCTATAAACCAAGCATCAGGCTGTCTTTGAGTTTACATGAACAACGATTAAAGTTACTCGTCAGGCTACAGAAGAATACCATAATTCCTCCGTTCAATTAGGCCCGGGTGTGTCTCTCTTGTCCTTAAAAGTGAAGCTACGGGCTCAAGTTCGCCCCCTGGTGGCTGGCTGCATTACAGGTCATAAACCCCGCCCTCTTCCATGTAAACAAACGGGTCTTCAGTCAAAGAAAAATACAATAAATTACACTTCCAAGACAATTTTCCGAAATATGGTTTTGGTCATTTAAGGTAGTTGTCATCATGTTGGTATATGTTCAATTGTTTGTTTTTGTGATAAGTTTGATTTTAGCTAGTAATTTGATGCTATAAAAACGGGGCTTGTCATTATGGTTGATTGGGTCTGCGAGTTTGGGCGGGAGTTTGATACCGCAGCTTCACCTCACGACACTACTGCACAGACTCTGACTCCAAATGAATCTCTACTGCGCAGACTCGGGCTCCAAATTACGTCATTTACTCAAGGTGGCAGCAGCCATTCTGGCCATGTATTCACTTCACTTTTCTATAGTGGAAGGAAGCGGAGACGCGTCGTCCATCTTTTTTTCACAGTCTATGATTAGGCCTAAGACATCGAGAGTCACGTACTCCTACATAACAACCCAGCCACAACACATAATAGCGAATAACATGCCTTACCTTAACACAGAATCGACCACAGAGGCCTAGGAATCTGTGAATCGGTCGTACTATTAAAGTCATCACTACACAATTTCTTTGTAAAAACCAAAATTAATTCAACTCCCTTGTGTTCAAGGACTTTGCACGCAGGTCAACAGCATCCAACGTTTATATTTTTTTCTAAAAATCTTTGAGTTAACATGTACTAAACACGAGTGGAATTTGCACCACAGCGCCCCCACACCTTGATGCTCATGACACGAATAGCATGTATATTTATTGAAGTTAATTCGATTTAAATCGCCATCATGCATGACATAATGATTTTCTTTTGCAATTTTACACATAATATTCTACGATGATCACATTACACAAAATGTCTTATTAAGGGGAGCTGTAGCCCTAGTCCCCCTAGCTCCTCCGTAGTTCGCACCCTGTCCACAATGCTTTAGGGCAGGGGTTCTCAAAGTTTACATTCAAAGGTCCGAATGGGAATTATCATCAACGTCAAAAGGTCCGAAATAATTGTTATTATAAAACTTGTTTTTATAAACATGCTTATAACTTTATATAACAATTAAACTTGATATATGCTTAATTATTTATGACGTCATCAGGTCGTACTTGCGTTTACGAAAATTAACCATAGTTTTATAAAAAAATAAAATAAAATAAAAATAACATTTGGTTATTATTAAACCATGATAACCACAAATTAACCATGGTCTTGCTACACTAACCATAGTTTAACCATTGTATTTGTAGTAAAACTGGTTATATAAATTGTAATCAATATGCAAAATAAAAAATATAAATTTTACTACACTTTTATTATAATAAAACCATGGTTATTTTTCATAAGGGTTACTCAACAGTAGGCCTACTGCATTTTTATACAACTAAATGCCTAATAAAGCAGTTCTCATTTAGGCCTACATATTTAATGTTTCTGAAATAGTACTTCAATGTAACCTGCAGTCCCTTCAACTGAATTGCCAAAATCTTTAATTATAATTAAATATATATTTTTTAATATATATTTCATGGAGCACAAACGTCCGAACTATGTGCATATTTCAACCCTTTACAGTAGAACTACATCCATGTTCATATGCCAGACAGTCAAGAGTGATAGGTTTTAGGAAACGCTGTTTTGTAAAATGTCGCTAGTTGCTGTGCTTTGTCTTACAAAAGAGTCTGTAATCACTGCAACACTGGTTCATGCGCCTATGTGTGTGTGTGCCACGCGCGCCGCACGGAGGTCTGAGTGATACGAGTGCACTTGAAATATCAAGTGGAGGCGGGTGGGTCCGAATTGAATTCCCTCCCGGTCCGGATCCGGACCGGAGTCCAGACTTTGAGAAGCCATGCTTTAGGGTATTGCAACCAAACTTGGTATGTTTAGAATATGTCATCATTCATATTGAGTCCTACAGCTTATTGGTCAAAAGTGATAAACCAGTCATTTTAAGCCACTGGCCATTTATAATAACATTCTAAAAATGTATGATTAAAATAACCTATTTTATTTATAATGAAACAGGTCTCAAAATATTCCTTGGGTCTTGCTGAGAACATGGATACAAATTTTTCCATAGTCAATCGAACTTCCTGTCTGCCATTTTGATTTTCTTTAAAAACATAGCCTACTTTTTCAAACTCCTCTTTTTCGAACTTCTGATTTTCACCAAATTTGAGTCAGATCATCTTCAGACTGTGTTGACAAAAAGTCATGGATTTTGTGATGATAGACAAAACTGTTTTTGTATAGCACCACAATTCATTTTAGGCATGATGCCAAAATGACTCTGAGGCAGTATCTCTGCAAAGCTTTGACATATTGACAGCAAACTCTGTGCGTGTCATTGTCACCTCAAAAAGAATACACAATATTGATTTGATAACCACATATTGGTCAAAAATGATAACCAATTAAATAATATTACCAGTGGTTGTATTTATGCATTTTGACTAAAATCATCTTAAAAAGGCTTCAATTTTCTAATAGCTGCAGTTGGTCTGATGCTTGCTGTCTTGCTTTTAGTGCTTGGCCCTGCCAATTGCTGCTTACTGCTATATTAATTTTTTTTTACCTGGTCTCATGGCATTTACATACCTGGGTGCACTTTTTAGCGAGACACCAAATATGTACCAATAACTACATATTATTGCTGTTTCCAAAAGAAACAAACACTAGAGGCAGTAAAACTCTGACATCTTTTATTTTCACACAAATTTACAGAGTTTTGATTAATAAAGTGTAATTTTCGCACAATTATTCGAAGAATATCATGTTACGACTTCAAAAACAATATTAAAAAGCTGGGAGTTTTGAAGACTGATGCTTCTGAATTTTAGCATCGCACATATCCAGCCTCATATCTATGGGTTTTCATAGAGGGTACGTTTATTCAGTAGCTCACGGAGTATGGAGATGTACTTAGGAGGCGGGGAGCTCCGGTTCAAATTCTATGTAATCAGGGTTCGACAAAACAGTTCAAATCTGCATATAAGGAAGTTGAAAGGGGTTGATTGCAGAGCACAAATTCCGAGTATGGGTCACCATACTTGGCCGTATGTCACGTCACTTTCACTTCAACTTTAGAGCAAGCGCTACAGATGCTCACAACACAAACAAATAAAGAACTGCACTGCAAATACTCACAACACAACCAAACAAGGAAACACATTTTTATTTGGTTGTGTTGTGAGGACTTGCATTGCCTTTCTTTATTTGTTTGTGTTGTGAGCATGTTGTGTTGTGTCATGTTGAGTGTGTTGTCAAATTGATGATGATGTTTCCTTGATTTGCTGGTGCTTTTTCTATTTGCATTTGTTTTCTGAAGTTGTAGCACGTTGAGCTCTCTCGGCCACCACTGATGACGTTTTATTATTCTATAGAAACGTGCATCATGTATTTCGAGTCAATAGGAGACATCATCGTACAGTCTATACACACGTCATAGCCAAGTTTATTAGATCCATGTCTCACAGTGTGACATGCAATGATCTTATAGGATTGCTAAAATCGTGCAGTATGTTTTGGGCTTTAAACATGTGCATCAGTTCCACACAAATCAATGAAGTTACATCAATAGTTTTCTCCCTCTTGGTTTAGTTTAGAACACTAGTCACTTCATTAGGTACACCTGTTCAACTTAACATTAATGCAAATATCTAATCAGCCAATCACATGGTGGCAACTCAGTGCATTTAAGCATGTAGACATGGTCAAGGCAATCTGCTGAATTTCAAACTGAGCATCAGAATGGGGAGGAAAGATGACACAAGTGACTTTAAATGTGGCATGAATAGCATCTCTGAACACTCAACAGGTCAAAACTAGAAGCTGATAGGCTACAACAGCAGAAGACTACACTGGGTACCACTCCTCTCAGCTAAAATCAGGAAACTGAGGCTACAGTTAACACAGGCTCATCAAAATTTAACAACAGAAGATTGGAAAAATGGTTGCCAGGACAGATGGGTCTTGGATTCTGCTTTAACATTCGGATGGTAGGTTCAGAATTTTATGTAAACTACATGAATGCATGTATCCATCCTCACTTGTACCAACAGTTCAGGCGGTAGTGTAATAGTGTGGGAAAACTGAAAAATGCTGCCTTTGGAGGCGGTAGAGATAGTTTTGAAACCTTCATGCTTTCATTTACAACATGACTCGATTACTGTAACTCATTAGTTGGGCTGTCTCTCCTCAATTTCTCCATCTTCAAATGGTCCAAAATGGTGGACCAGTGGCTACCAATATGTGTTGGAACTGCTTCTACATTAGCTGAATTTAAATTCATGCTTAATCCTCATCTTTTCTCTCATGATTTTAATCTTTTGTAAATCCATTCGTGTTACTTGTTTTATTTCTTGGTTTTTACTGTCATGTACAGAACTTTGGCTAACCAAGGTTGATATTAAATGTGCTTTATAAATCCAATTTTATTTAGATTTATATTCGAAGGTAGAAAGGCATCAAGGCACTTCCGAATCCAAATGTCAGCTTCACATCCTATCTCCTGAGTTAGGCTACCTTCTTCATCTGATAATTTTTTGTAGGCAGCATGTGTCCTTCACTGCCTTTGATATCCCACAATCCTGTGTATTCCATTCCTTTACAGTAGAGCAAAAAATAATGATGGCACCTGAATGTTGCGGTTGGTGTGTTAATGTGCGTTTCTGACTAACTTTTACTATTAAAGTAATTAAATATTCACTTAGTTATCACCAACACTTGTTCTATTTTTTTTGAAGACCATTAAACCATTATGCTGCCTCAGAAGCACTTTCAAATCAGTTTCATGAGGTACCTTCATGTAGAAACACTTCTTGCAAATTCATTGCCTGATATGGCAGAGAGGCAAAAAGTCAACAGCCCAAGTTTTTGGACGCAGCCAAAGACTGCAAGACCTCAAATGTGTGATAAGAGAGACATAAAAACATGCAGTGTTGGGGTAACTCTTTAATTTAACTTTCATTAATTTTTAATAATTATTTGTTAACACAAATTATCCCCCGGTTTCACAGACAAGGCTTAAACCTAATCAAAGACTAAAATGTAATTCTGAGCGGTTTCAGAAGAAAGAAATCTGTGATACCAGGCCTATATGAAGTTTAACAGATCATTAATTAATTAATATTTAAATAGCTACATGTATGATGTAACGTGATTTAATGTTTACTAATGAACTTATTGAACATTACATAATGATTAACAAATCATTACTTCATTTAAATAAAAATGCATACAAATATTATTAAACTTCAAATTCATTTATAATCAAGTACTTGAATCAATCTACAAATTTATCTAAAATATAAATCTGAATCTAAAAATCTACATCTGACAGTTAATAGCCTCCTGCCTATAATACATTCAGTGCTTTGGAGGAGGATCTGGTTCAAATATAAGCATGAATGAAATGAACTACAAATATGGTGGATATACAAATTAGTTCGATTTAATAAGTTAATAATCAATATCTAACCTGCTGAAAAATATTTGATGTTGTCTGTTTCACATTTAAGCTGCAAAACTATACAATTTTATAAAGATACAAATAGCACAATAGCAAAACAGACACCTTTGAACTTTTACTATCAAATACATAACAACAGGAAAACGGGAACCAGGAAAACAACTAAATGATCCAAGTGCAGCTTTTTATGACCCAAACAATAATTCAAAACAGGAAAATACAAGGCAAAAACACAAGATAATCAGAGGCATGAACACATAACAGCAAAAGCAAGACTGAAGCCCCGAATGACACAAAACCACCAACATATATACATGCCAACAGGATGATCAAACTAACAAGACACAGCTGAAACCAATGAAACAAACAAAACTAAGAAGCATGCTATGGCTATACATGGGCACACAAACTAGACACTGTGACACATAACTATGCAAAAACTTTTTTCTCTCCAAAATGGTCTGAAGAAGTGTTAAGTAGCTTAATGTAATGTAAATGTGGAGCACCTAAGACATTAACTGTGACAAGATGATTGAGAGGCCAGTTTACAGACAGGATGCACATAGCTATGCTCAATTATGATGTGGATATACCAAAACGTTCTGCTAAACATTCAAAAGTATTTACAGAAAAACATATACACTTTTAGGGCATAACTAAAAGTTGGTGAACTGGGGCACAGCGAGAATTTGAATAAGTTTGAAAAGTAAAACAATTTTTTTTTTGACTGTGGCTGCTGACTGTAAAATACTTGTTTTTATTTATGTTTTTATTTTATTAAAATATCCAATGTGAATTAAGTAAGTAAATACAACCTGAATTCAGGAAATGTTGGGACGTTTTTTAAATTTAAATTAAATTAAAACTTAAAGACTTTCAAATCACATGAGCCATTTTTTAATGCACAAAATAACATAGATAACATAAATGTTTAAACTGAGAAATTTTAAAATGTTATGCACAAAATGAGCTTATTTAAAATTTGATGCCTGCTACAGTTCTCAAAATTGTTGGGACGGGGGAAGTTTACCATGGTGTAATGTCTTCTCTTTTCAAAACGGAGGTTATGAGTTTCTATTTTGGTGTTAGAATTTGGTCCCATTCTTGCCTGATATAGGTTTCCAACTGCTGGAAGAGCTTGTGGTCAGCTTTGACTGTATTTTTTGTTTAATGATGCACCAAATGTTCTCTATAGGTGAAAGATCTGGACTACAGGCAGGCCAATTCAGCACCCGGACTCTTCTACTACGAAGCCATGTTGTTGTAATAGCTGCAGTATGTTGTTTTGCAATATACTGCTGAAATAGACGTCGTCTGGAGGGGAGCATATGTTGCTCTAAAATCATTATATACCTTGTAGCATTCATAGTGCCTTCCAAAACATGCCAGCTGCCCATACTATATGCACTTATGCACCCCATACCATCAGGAGAAGATGGCTTTTGAACTGAACGCTGATGACACGCTGGAAGGTCTCCCTCCTTTTTAGCCTGGAGCGGCATCCATGATTTCCTACAACAACGTCAAATTTGGACTCGTCTGACAATAGAACACTTTTCCAGTCATTTTAAATGAGCATTGACCCACAGGACACAACGGCGCTTCTGAACCATGTTCACATATGGCTTCCTTTTTGCATGATAGAGCTTTAGTTGGCATCTGCAAATGGCAAAGTGGATTGTATTTACAGATAGTGGTTTCTGGAAGTATTCCTGGGCCCATTTAGTAATGTCAATGACAGAATCATGATGTTTCATTTTTCAGAATCATTTTATTCAAATTTAAAAATCATCCCAGCATTTCTGGAATTCGGGTTGTACATAAATATTTGTATTAATGTACATACTTATATTTGCATCTCTTTCACATCTTTACTTGTGCGCAAGTGCACAGAAGTACAATTGACAGACTGGCATATGTAAAAGATGCGTCTGCATATCCTGTATTCATGAACATTTCATTGTGGCCTGAATCGTTCATTCCACAATTATGGCAGCTGACTGGAAATTAAGAAACTTAAAATATGGCTAAGTCAGGGAGAAGGCAAAAGCAGTTTCATTTGTATATAGGCTGTAGTTTTGTGTCTGTTTACTTAGTTAAGAATTAAACAGATAGCAAATCTTAGCAGTAGCAGCCATATGATTAATAATAGTCTACTGTAAACTACTAAACTAAATTACCATCATCACTCAAAATACTGTATGATAAAGAACATGATTATTATCTACTGTAAAGTTACAGTAGTAATTTAGCAGACAAATAGTATAAAACATTGTTTAGGACAGATAACAACACAACCCTTACAAAAATTCAAACTAAAAACCATGGTTACCAGTTAAACCATAGTAACAACAAATTAACCATGGTTTTGCTACACTAACCATAGTCTAACCATGAAATGTGTAGTACAAATATGGTTGTAAATTAAAACTGATTGTAATCAATCTGAAAAAAAACTTTTACTGTAATAAACCATGGTTAATTTTAGTGAGAGAAAAATATGACTCACGATAATGCAATAACACGTACAGTATTATGATTTTTCTTTAAAGATATTGTCATCAATATGTCAATATGACATGAGGTCCAGTTGGGCTATATCCCTTTAAAAACCTGTACAACCCCAAGTTACTGTAAGTAATCAACATGAATGACTTAAGTAATCTTATATTTTTAAAATTAGAATTAAATGGTCACAGTCAAATTAAGTCAAGAAAGGGTTATAGAATTGTGTTGCATTAGCAAATATGTGTAGTTGAACAAGCAGCAAAATCTTTTTTTTGTCTTATCTGTCTTATAGTTTAAAACCATTGGAAGCTGTCTATACACCCCTTTTGGGTAACCCTTGTGGGGAATCACTGACTACATCATAAGACCAGATGCCTCCAATCCACTGTCAACAGTCAGGATCTGAGTTCAGACACTCCTTACTACTATGTATTCTCTTAGTTAGCTCTGCCTTTCATGTCAAGCCATACTAGAACAATCAACAGGGCATTGATACGTGGTTTCGGGACGTGGGAGATTTTGAGACAAATAAAAGATCTGTGAATTACACACCATCTGCAATGTGATTGTACTCTAATTCTTTTGAGCTGTGTAAAATAAAGACCTCTTATTGCACCTTGCAGTGTTTGCTCATCTGCAGGACAGGCCCCTGCTCCGCAAATTCAACACGATCGGACTTTGGCAGGGAGGTGCTCATTTAACTAAAGGGAATATATGCATCAAACAAAAAAGAAAGTGGATGAAAAAAACATGCAATTATGTCCTTGATCAGGTTAAGCTTTCCTTTGTCAGTGCTCCAAAACCACCAGCATTTGCGAATCAACCTCCAAACGGGTGGCGTCTAGGAGCCAGGCCAGTCCCGAAAAGCATTCCCCCTTTCCCCACAACTTTCCCTGCCATCTCCCCATTTCTCATTCCTCAGATCAGCGTCCAGCCCTCTCTTCTCCTCCCCTCTCTCGTTCCCTTGCTCCCTGTTCCAGATAATGGAGCTCTCTGCCTCTGTTAGGCTGCCAAGGGCTGCAGCTCTGCCCGCTAGTAATGACCTGAGGGGATGGCGCGTGACAGGCCGGCTATAATAACGCCTCCAGCCACGGACAAAGCAGCCCCCAGGGCTCTATTTTTAAATACTTTATACTTTACAGCAGGACTAAAAGTCATTTATTGTTTTGTAGGTCATGTGTATGGATGGGCAGTGGTGTGTGGGTAAGTACAGAAAGAGAGACAGTGGAGACACATCCTAATCACTCGAGGTGAGTGTTTGCATAAAAGGAGGAGCGCTTTCTTTAACAGGAACAGAAGGATTTAAATGCGGCAGGTTGAGCAGGTTCAGTCACAGCGTCACTGGAGGGAGTTGTGCTGTAAATGTGACTGCTCACAAAAGATGTTCAAATTCATTAAACGACTGCTCTGTTGCACAAGGTCTTGCCCTTGAGTGTTCTGCAAGTCATTTGCAAAGATGGCTATGAAGCAGAAACATGCAGAAATTGTGTCGGTGGTGGTCGCTCTGTTCCCCTGCGGCGCAGTGGTTTGTCTGTCAGCATTTTCACTCCTCACCCCCTTCAACAGAATCAGTTCAGCCCCTTAGTGCCTTCCATGATTAAGCAGAGCATTTGACACGACTGACAGTGCTTCCACTGAACTCTTTCCAAAACAGACCTGGTGATGTTAAGCAGAGAGGGGATCTATTTAAATGGGTTTTATATTGTTACTAAACCAAAATGATAACAAGACTGACTTTGTATTAAGTGACTTTTTTTTATATATTTCTGCCGTGTAGTGCTTTGCCCAATAAATATTGTTCCTTTATTTTATTTTATTTTACTTATTATTTTATTTTTTTATTTCTGGTTTGAGCTGTGCACTCTACAAACATGTGTACAAATAATGCACAATATACAGTATAGTTTGAATACATTTTTCCGTATTTATTTTTTACATTTGTTTTACCAGTATTTTTAATTTTACACTTCATTGCTTTGTGTTTTATAGTTAACAGAAATGTCAGTAAAATGAATGGATTGTGTATTGTATAATGAGTTGCTAAAACTTTTTTTGTTATTTTACAGATTTATTTTTTACAGTGTAAGAGACAGAACCAAAAAAAGTTTATTTTAACAGTAGAACTTCCATATTTGTGAATGGTTTGGGCTGAATGGTGTATTTACTGTAACTTTTAATGATGCATTTTAAGTTAACTATATATATATACACAACTACTATATTTGAGTTTGTCACATATCACACACGTTTATTCTGAAACATTTACAGAACAAGCTTGCTGCTGCTGCTGCTTAAAAAAGGCACCCATAAATTGCTCTTTACTTCAAAAGTGTGTCTGAATTTCGACTAGCATTCTAGCATAGGCTACTAATCATACTATTTCCTTCACAAAAATGATACATCAGAAAGATTAAGTAGTATGCTAGCATTGTGAAAACAGAAACATATCCCCATAAAGTTTTGCAATATGAACAGCCAGTCGGGGCTAATTTTATTAATTAATAATTTAACTGTAAATGGTCAAATTAAACATTTCTTGTTCTGTTATCTTACTTAAATTACTTTTCAGTAATACCTGCTAGCATACCTTACTATAACTGAATATCTTACTAGCCTATACAGTTTATCCCTACTACAAAATGATAACTGGAAAGGCTATTTTGATTATCAAAAAGAAGATATAAAGAAGTACTGATATATCTTTTAGTGGTCCTAGAGGAAGAGAATTCTGTGGAAAGATACGATTTTGCATGACTTCGAAATGAAAGCATGGAGCTATGTGAAAATACAGAGTAATATGTTCCAAGCAAGTGAAGATGAGGAAAAACTGGTTGTTAGGTAAAATTAATTTATGCAAGATTGCAACTTGCCAAATTAATAAAGAATTGAATTTATGTGAAGTCATCAGCTTTATCAGCTTTACAGATTAATATGTGAATGAGCCAAAACTGTCAGATGTTAAAATTTACAGATGAAAAGAGAAAAAATAATCAGTGATTTGTAACGTCTTTAATTTAGTGGATTATCTTAAATTGTTTTTACATCATATGATGTTTTCTTAACAAGGTTCGGGAGGAGCACGATCAGATAATCTACCAATTTGGCACAGGTGTAACTTGTTTAGCTTACCATCCTAACTAGCACAATATGTGTATATATACATATATATATATATATATATATATGCAGCCTGCCTACTTCTGTCCTACGACAGTTTTCCTGCATTCCTCCTCCACTTCAACTCCTCACTCCTAATCTATTTTCATCCCATATTAGGGATAGGGGGAGTTCTCTGGGTTGGGGCTATATTCTGGGCTCGGAGCCCTCCCCCAGGACAGCACACCCAAAATATGCTTACCATTTTCTATCAGATTAGATGTAAGGGTGAACTTGTGAAATAATATTTTCTTTATATCTGCCACTCCTACCTGTGGTCATTAACTCAGTTTTGGTCAGCATTCAGACAGATTCACATGCACGTATGCGGTTATTTACGCAAAATGAGCTCAGCTGGTAAAAGAGAGTTAACAGAGAGCTCTTGGGAGAAAGGGACGGAGCAGAAAGAGTGCAGAATCATACTTCACCTCATTGATTTTTTCGATCGGTTTAAATGAGGAGCACTTTAGGCCAAGAGCTCACCACTGAGCCTTCAGTCCTCTGCTGAGTTAACTGAGCACCATGCTGCCATGCTACACGCAATTACAGCACACACTCTCACACCAGCTGAGATGTGCTCTGCTATCCTATAATTACATAATGATCTGTTCTTTGTACATTTTCTAGAGCTCAGACACAATTTATAAATTAAGTCTGGCCTATAAAAACCATATCATAGAAGCTTCATGTATAATAACAATGACTTTTGAATAAAAATACAAATGGATGATTGGGTGTTTTGTCTTGCTAAAATATTAATAATAAAAAATAATACAATTTGATTATAACTGTAATGATATGATTGCTTTCTTTAATTTAGCATTTAAATGATCTAAATCGTTGTTGTTTTTATACAATCCACTCACACTTCACTTTATCGGCAGCATGTTCATCACGTGTCATTCAGTAACAAATGACTTCCTAAAGCAAATATTGATTGAGACAACTCCATTGTCATACTGTTTACCTACCTGCCAATAAGCTATGCACCCTTTGAGAGGCTCATCTGTATTGTACATATTTGTAGCATACCTGACATCTTGATCATTCCAT
This sequence comes from Gymnocypris eckloni scoliostomus, assembly GCA_027564155.1. Taxonomy (NCBI): domain Eukaryota; kingdom Metazoa; phylum Chordata; class Actinopteri; order Cypriniformes; family Cyprinidae; genus Gymnocypris; species Gymnocypris eckloni. Next base: position 19,843,685 of record CM050419.1, on the reverse strand, counting down.
TATAATACATCTGACATGTGTTGTCCCTGCACCTCGCTGTGTGAAATATAGATTTTCTATATTCCCCACGAGTCTTGTAATCCACACCTATTATCTTACACACTACAGGGTTGCTATAAAATAGAAGAGATGATTATACAACTAGCATAAACCAGCACACCTGCCCACAGATAGACACCACATGCACCATACACGCCAGGAAAAATAATAACGCATCCTGTGATTTATTATATATGGGTGTGTGTGCATGCAAACTTTAAAATAAAACTGGTTACTCCTCAATATAAAGTAGTATAGAGCTAAACTAGAGCAAAACTGTGAACTTCAATGCAATTATATACAATTGTCCGGTTTAGTATTTTTATTTATTTGGCTGCTATCACAATATCACCAAACATCAGAATTGCTGTCAAATGTCTTGCGTATCCATATTGTGTAGATGCAAATAGCTCAAGCTAGCATCATTTGTCTTACAGGGAGGAAAAATAAGGGATGTGACATGCACACATCCTGCATTGTAAAGCAGGGTAAATCACCAGAGGAACAGCAGCACAATGACTGGTTTGTGTCTTTACATTGATTGAATGATAACAAAATGCACGAGTTACAAGCATCTCCTCATTTAACGACCCATTGGAGAGATAGAGAGAGAAAGGTAAAGGAACGAGTGGCAGGGCCCGGCGAACAGCTTGGCTCACCTCGTTAAAAGCTTGTTGACGTCTTGTAAATTTTCGAGGAGCACAGGCTGGTAAAAATCAGCTGCCAAACTTCCTCATAAGGGAAGAGGAGAGATCCAGTCCCCGCCCATCAGGACTGGATCTCAGGACAAAGAGAGGAAGAACAGGCATCTGAGGAGAAGAAAGAGACACAAACAGAGATAGAGACAAAAAAGAGAAATAGAGATGAGAGGGAAGCACCCAGACATACAGTACAAGCCAACGATAAATAACAGACGTATAAATTGCCTCGTTTTCTTGTTTTGGGTGATGTCGATTTAGCTGCTAATTGGTGACAGAAACTGTCAAACGGGTGGCAGCTAGTGATTGCAGTGGCTTCTGTCAGGATTAGGTGAGAGGAAAAGGGGAAACAAAAGCTTTTTATCTGAAGAGAGAATGAGAGATATGCTGGCAGCTTCCTCCCATCTCCTCCCGTTGTCTGATATTTACCCAAAACACATTAAAAACACAAGGCAAAGAGAGCAAAGAAACAATAAACTTGGCATTATAGGCCCCAGTTCTCTCACTGTCTTTCAGACTGATCAGTGTGTTTGTTTGTAGAATCTTTGTTTGTTTGTTTGCTTGCAGGAAGGAGCTGAACACACAAACACCAGTGTTAACCTATTCAGAGTAAGAGAGGGAGAAAAAGAGTGAGAGAGAGAGATAAAGGCTGACTGACTGATCTCCTGGGGCCGTCTCCTCCAAACCCTGCCTTGACTCCCCCTCTGTCCCGAGGAATATTGAGATGAGCAGTAATTAGGCTTTGATACTCTGGCAAATGAACAGTAATTAGAGGCTGCGAGTGAGGCTCCTCTGTCTGAGCTGCTCATCCAATATTCACATCATTATTGAACATTAGGATTAGCTCTCTTCCATGCACAAATAGCATGGCACAAACACTGCCCGCGCAGATGGTGACAGGGGGTGGCCGCCGGTGACAGCGGTGCGTGTTTGCGCCGAACGTGTGAATATAAGTCAGATCTGTGTAAGTATTGCACGGTGCAGTATATCTAGAGGAGCGCGAGTGTGTGTGTGTGGGATGTAGAGATGTAGAGAGGTCACCTGTGTCTGGCCGTCTCTCAGAGGGGATTTTCTGGTTATTAGAGCAGCGCCAGATCATGGGCCAATTATTCTGAAAACTGTCAGTCAAGATTGTGTGGCTACGTGATTAGAGCAAAAGGACAAAATCAGGTGAGGAGTGTGAATCTATCCAGGGCAGCTTTGATTTGCTAATGAGGGGAAGAGGGGAGAGGACCGGGGCCACTGTCCCCAGCTGTAGGTCCGTGCGCTTGCCTTTATTTTCGCTCTGACCTTCTTAGCGGACACTGCTTTTGATGCAGGAGGGAGACAAAGAGAGGGAAAACTAGAGAAGGCCGGGCAACTCTCTCTCTGGGAGTGGCTGGACCCCGGCCCTCAGCGGTGCGCTTTCGTATGCCGTGGGTCACGGTCCGTAAATGAGACCGAAGCACCCTGCTGGCACCGAGAGGGCCAACTGTAATCAAAGTCAAGGCTCTCTCTATAACAGCATGGGCCAAAGGCTCCTTAATTACCCTTAATAGGTTTAAACACTCTAATTCCGTCCCACTACCCTCTCGCATATAGCAGAAACACCCAAGAGTGGAGAGGAGGAGTTTAAAGGACAAGAGGAAGGAGGGACTGTGCATCAGCCATCTTCTCCCAGAATACTTTTGGCCCCGACTAGTCCTCTCATTTTCAAAAAGGAAGAGCTGACGGTGGCTCCTAATTTAGTAGCTACTGTTCGGGTTGCTGACACCGAGAGGCGTGGTGAGGTGGTCTTTGTCAGCTCAGCCTGGCAGCAGTGGCACCGGGGCGGTTAAGGTAGTGGAGGAGAAGAGGATGGTGCAAGCGGAGACAGGGTGCGCGGCAGCCCTGCAGAAGCGTGCGGCAGGGGCCTGTAATGAATGGAGCTGGGGGACGGGGAGGGGGATGACAGCTCTGGCAGCTGATGCATGAGCTCCATGCTAATTCCTCAGCCTGGCCGTGATGGATCCTGAAATCTTGACCAGACGTCCCATTAGCCCCTGTCCATGACAGCCCAAATAAAGATATTATCAAAATCCACTGAAACCTTTGAGGGAAGGCTAGGGGCTCTGGCAGAGGGGCAGAGAGCGGGGTCAAAGCCAGAGAGTCTCACGGACGGGTTCATCTCCCTCCAAATGTTATTGATGAGTTAACCTCTTGGGTGCGGGTTAGTGGTGATGGATATATTGGGACTGGAGAACCACACAGGATAATGAGATGAGCGGTGAATCACTGTCCCACCCCTGTTAAAAATAGAATCCACTGTACATCCTGCAAATAGAGTTGTGTTTTGTTTCGGCAGCAGAGATTATTCATGGATGGCGGCCCGTGAAAGAGAGGTATGTGCATATGCTGATGAGTGCGCGTCTTGTGGTAAAGACAGGAAGTAGTTGCTCAGCTCAGCGTACCTGTGAACGCTTCAGCATGACCCTCATTTCAATGTGCTGCCGTAATTCGGATACGAAGTCTGGTATCCTTAGTTACCACATGACCCAGTCCAGGTGTGTTTACCATGAATCTTTTATCTTCCGCAACGCATCAGGCTAATATTTTTGACAAGCGGCACAGGGGATATAAATGACCCAGGCTTCGGACAAATAGGAGAACTGGTGCCTTGGCGGGCGGCGTCGGAGCGAGGGCGTTCGGAAAGCCACACGATTCCTGCAGTTGACAAATAGGGTGGGGAGAGCCGGCTAGGAAACAGAGAGAGAGGTTACAGTGACAGACAAGGAGCACAATTATCACACCATGATGAAAGAGCGGCGGCCGGCGAGCTCCACACCGTTAATTACACGCCTTTTTCCACAGGACTCTAATGTGAGGAAAAACACGCAATGACAAGTGTGTAAAAGAGCAAGCAGTAAATTACTGTCAGGAAAAATAAACGGAGGAGCGTGCAGCCTCCTCAGTGATTTACGGGGGCAATTAGTCACCGCCCCATGGAGATGCTGAGGACAGCAGCGGAGCGAGAGTGTCAGAGAGAGAGAGAGAGAACTGAGGAGGAGGGGTGGAAGGAGAAGGGGAGAGCGAAAGAACGATTGTGTGCATGAAGAAGATAGAGAGGTGCACTTCAACCGCTGCCGAGAAAAGACAAGGAAGGAGAAAGTAAGAGGAAATGCTCAGGCTATTATGAATGACCTTCTGGATGCTAGCGGAACCTTATGTGCCCCTGATGGGCTATTTCTGTTGAGCTGCCTGCTGGCAGAGTCCTGGGCCACAAACACGCATGCCCCTAACGTTCTACAATTAAATCTGCTTACTTATCTGAAACAGCACAGGACAGCTCAACAGAACTGGTTAAAGTACTGCATAAGTGAATTTAATGCAGAACAAAGTGAAACAAATGTGATGGCAGAATTTTTAAATAGCCGAGCTCCATCTGAAAGAGGCTAACACCTGCGTCAGTAAAATAGGACAATAAACTACAGACTGCCATGCACACTTACTCGAAGTTTCCCAAATGATTCCCAAATCTAAGCGCTAACTGAAGCATCTTATTTGGGTGGAAGTAATACAAGCTGTCATTATGGCAGCTTTGCAGTCGGATATGAATGGACTTTAATCATTAAATGTTTGAAATGAGCAGTCCTACATGCAGACACACTTTAATGGTCCTTAATCGACTTTAAAAGTGACACCACAATGTCTCAGCGGATCAAAGCCATCTCCTCTTCCACTGATGATGCCTGATTTCCTTTCTTGTGTTTGTAAACAGAGATTTCTAACAGCGAGGTCTCGTTTTCCAAAGACACATGTCCCTCATTTTTTTATTCGTAATGTGATGCACGCCAGCTTTCATCCAACATTAAATACCTGCCGTACGTTTAACAAATTAAGGCCGCTGGGAATATTCCCATCCACCGCTGAGCCGAATGACATTAAATCACTAAAGACAGATCGTGTCATTCCATTTTTGTTAATTTCACCCATTCTGATTGAGTGAGCAAGGCAAGACTGTGTTTCTCTCAGAACAATGAGCAGCAAAAAGAGACAGAGACAGGCCTCAATAAGATACTGTCAGTTTGGGTGATTGCTTACAGATAGCTGATGAAATAAAAGCCTTTGTCAAGCGGGAAGTGAACTGAAAACAGCCCAGAAAGCTGTGCAATGGAGACGTCTGTACTAATTAGTCATGCTGATTGGAGGATGTCAGGTGAATCAGATGGTTTGAAAGTGATGCATAATCCCTGCACAGTTGGTAACTACATGAATCTATAGCCTTTATACAGTGAAGCTACATTAAAATTGTAGCTTTTTTGGAGCTACAACTTACATATAATTTAAAGTTGTTAAAAGTACAGCTACACTATGAGCTAACAAAACAGAAGCAATTAAATATGAGGTAGATAATTGTTATTAAATGAATTCTTTATAATGTAAATAGAATGCAGGAAAGTTTAAATGGAAGTTTTGCTTCTCATCCTCTTATTATAGATATAATCAGAAGTTTCCTGTCCTGTGTGAGACAGACCGTCACCCTAGACCCTCTGTGTGTCAGCTGCTTTCTGAAACTGTCAGCCATGGTTCCCAACACGATTAGGATTCAGAAAGAAAGAGAAAACAGCTGGTGATGAGTCAGAGTTTGATGGGTGAAGAAGCCCTGGCAATCAAAGCTGAAAAACTATGCCAGCGTTTTACCTTCAGCCTGCACTAGCTCTGGTCAAGGGCATCTATCTTTGTGTGTGATGCAAGTCGATGCATCTTTGTCACAGGTGCATCATATTTTTATCCTTTAAACCCTTCCATTCCCCTGCTTCCTTCCCCCTGGCCACCGAAAATGATGGTTGTAGTGATATTTTTCAGCTCAGACATTTTCTAAGTCATTTCACAGTAAGCTGTCAACCTGCACAAGGTTTATACAGTGACATTTACAATCAATAGCCATTTTCAAAAGGCTAACGTTTTTCATGTCATGGCATGTCTTTGCCTTTCAGTGGAATGACCTGTCAGGCCAAGTCTATGATGTGTTTACACTGATTTGAGCATTTTGGAGTATTTCATAATTTTGACCAGTGCATAGCCTAATATTTCTTTTAAATATCTCCTGTTTTTGTTTTTACCCCTCTCTCTAATTTGAATAATTACTTACATGGAAAATCTAAAGAAAATGTAAAACAGCAAAAAAAATATATTACACTTAACATCAAATTGATAGTTTAACTAAAATGTTATTATGTCATCATCTACTCACCTTAGCACAAAATATTTACTTGTTATACATTTTTTTGCACCAAAATCACTGTTGCATTTTTCTAAATATCATATTTTGTGTTCCGTAGAAGAAACATGAGAAACATGAACATTTTCATTTTTGGGTAAGATACTCTTTTTATATTAAAGCTACTCTTTAAATATTAAAATAACAACAGAGGAAACAAGCAATGGGAAATAAGTATTATTCACTATAGTGGAAGTATTAGAAAATTATTGAATTCAGAATTATTTCCAAAACTTCATAGCTGTAATAGACATAACCAAACAGTATTTTACATCTCCAGGGTCCGAGGTTATCCATAAGATCTATTTAGCCTGACTAAGCAAGATCAGACCACACCAGGTGCGGAAATGAATTAAATCATTATTTCACCTCGCATGTTTCCATCATTCAAGGTCTCATTCTCTAATGCAAAACTACTTGTTATTTAGCGCGTGAAAGTGAGAGGACCATGTTAATTGTTAATCCCATGTTTAAATATTTATCGCTCTATGCAGACCTGTAATGCTTCAACAACTCCCTCATTTGATGTCAAGTGCTGGTCGAGGAAGGTGTCTTTGGCTTCATATGCCTGTTTCCATGCATAATGCCTGTAATCAATTTTATATGTGCACCATACGCGTTATATGTGCCCATTCTGTTAGAGGTACGAATTTTTATGAGACAAGGTTGAATAATATTCATGTGATGGAGGGGGAGGGGGGGACATATATAAAGCTTGTTAGAATTATAAGTTAAAACAGCATTTTGATTAAGCTATTGTCCAGACAAAATGTAGGAACTTTGCTCAAGGTTACATGTTTATTATTCTTTTTATTTTATTTAATAATGTAAGCTTTTGAATATCAATTTCTTTATGCTACTATGGAAAATTATTATGAAAAAACATAAAACGGATTGCTTGTGAATCAAAAATGTTATTGGATGAGCTGAATTCAAAGTGATTGTATATTTCACATAAAAACCTGCAACTGCACATTTTATGTTAATCAATATATTAATATTAGTTAGGTTATATGCAGAATATATGATAAATAGTCTACATTCATGCTAAATAATTATATTACCCAGCCGGAGATTTTATTTGATTATTATTATTATTATTATTGTTGTTATTATTGCTATTATTGTTGGTATTATTATTATTAGTAGTAGTATTATTGCTAAATAATAACTATTTGTTTAGCAATATTGTCTTTCATCAATTTAGTGATCATTTGAAAATGTATACTTTTTCATGTCTTGGAAACTGATATTCTTTTCAGCTGTTTATTAGATTCTTCTTCTTGAATTGAATTGAAAACAATTAGACAATGAAGGAGTTTTTTTGATGAGGGATTTTTATTAATAATTGTATTTTTTTTTTGTTGATCATTTGACAATTGGTAAATGTTCATGTCTGGGAAACTTATATTCTTTTTTCAGCTGTACAACTGCTAAAGTATTTCCAGGGTCACATTTAGTCACCTCACCCAGCCATGCCATAAAACCACAGAGAACAGGGGAGAGTTAGAGACTGAATGTGTGTGTGTGTGTGTGTGTGTGTGTGTGTGTGTGTGTGTGTGTGCGTGCGTGCGTGCGTGCGTGCGTGCGTGCGTGTGTGTGTGAGAAAGAGAGAGAGAGAGAGGAGCCATGAATCAATCTGTGTAATAGGGGGAAGGCCAAATGTAATAAATAATACAATAACAAGCCAAACTAATGAGCCGTTGCCAAGGTGAATTTCACAGAATAGTCCCCCTGTACAAAACCCCACTAATAATCCAGGGGAGCCAGCGGATGATAAAGCGGCGCCATAAGGCAACACCTGCGCAATTAAAACAGAGGATCCTTTCGCAACGTTTCATTAATTTCAGCCTTTTGTAAAGGCCCAATGAGCACGCTAATAATCTAGTCTACTTGACTCCGTGTCTAGCCAAAACAGGGTGTCTAATTAGGTAAAGGTAATTAATTAGAGATAAACGGAGCTAATCAAGAGCCGTTAGCGCTCTGCCTGTCTCGTCATTAAGACACACAGGCTTCTCGCTCTCTCATTGGCTGCTCCACCAGCTCTTTAGCTATTGCCTATAAGGGAGGTTTTAACAGAATACCTGTTCAGATTTCAGAGTTTTCACCCAAGATACACATACAGTTGAGATCTCAAAAAACACCTCATTCAGAACTAGCACTTATGAAATGGATCAATCAATCACATATATAAAAAAGTTCAAATGATGCCACCAGTTTCTGTTAATTGCAAATGTCTCATTCATCAGAGCCGAGCAGCATTTTGATGGCAGGATTCACATGAGTGTCATCAGCCACTTCATTACCAAAAATCTGTTAACACGATTTTGATGATATGATGATAAAAGCTAGCTTAGCGGACCCTTGCGTTTCCTCTCACCATTAATTGGTGGAGTAGTGCGCTCTGATTGTGCTGATGGTGAGGGAAGTAGTGTGATGTTTAACACAGCATCACATTAGCGAAAATGAATAAAAATAACATGGATATGAATTTGCGTATTACCCCCTCCTCGGGGAAAATGTATCAGGACTTGTGCTTCGAAAATAACGGCTTGCTTCTCTGAAAGTCTCGTCAACGTTTCAGCTCTAATTACGAAAAGTGGAGCACTAAGCAGAAGCCAGAACTCACTCGAGACAAATCTCGAGCAGAGACTGAACTGTTCAAACAGGAAGGCCTCTACTCTGATGCGCATGTACCCATCATGTCCAATTGTCTGTGATTAAAATCCCGCTCTCTGCTACGGCTGGGACGAGATTACAAAAGTTGCAATTTAATGGTTAGCCTAATGGATGTTGACTCTGCATGCGAAGGGAAGGGCGACAAACAGGAGGAGAGGAAAATGGGAATAAGATATAAGGCATTAAACAAGTGCTAGATCTTGAAAAGGTTTGGTGAGTAGGATTTTTTTGCGTGTGTGTTGTAGGACTTTTGAGCTTAGAAATATTTTAGGGATAGTTATTATTTCCCCCCTCCTTTGTCCTCATACACGAGGGACTCGTCTCCTACAAGGAGGCAGGCCGCTCCCTCGACACGCATCATTAGAGGGTTTTTTACAAGCGACAAGCAGGCTATTTGGCTGTCATTGGGATTGTTTGAAGAGAATATGTTTATCTGCTGTTTACTCTAGGGGGGCTAGCATCAGAGAGAAAGGCAAGCAGATAACCATGAGCGTTTGACACCACTGTTATGCATTTGTCAATATTAAGCATAATAGGTGTGGATCATTGCCGTTAAATTGGCAGCTCGCTGCACCATGCCATCACAAATATCACTAGACCTTTGACCTTTACTGTGACATACCAGATGACCATCACTGCCATCACTGCTAATTGCTAAGTTGAAGTATTTACACAATAAAACATAGGTTCTCCCCTGTTTTACACAGTCTTTAAAGACGGATGATCATCAAATTATTCTGCTTAGAAGGGAAGTTAGAAGATAAGTGTTGTATTTTCAGATTCAATTTTATTTTAATGTATTCTCAGTTTAATGTTTTTACTATATATTTCTATATTCTCTCTCTCTATATTTTTTTTGTTTTATTTTATAAACTTTTTTATAACCTTTAGTGCTATTTTACATTTTAGTTAATGAATCAAATGATCAATATACAAAATATTACAATATCAACAACTAATTTAAAAGTTTTATGTTTAGATATTATCAAACTTATTTTGCATTTATAAAAACAAAATCACAATTAGTTTCGGCAGTGCTATTTATGGATATATTGGCTGAAGTATCTAAAAACTAGTTATTCTCAAAAAACAAATTCTCATGAAACAAATTAAGAAATAACTTAATAAGCCTTAATATTGCACAAAAATGATATAATAGGAGGATAAGAAGCTAACAAGTAAATATACACAAACATGTATAAAGAAAGTATGTGGCAAAGAAAGTGAGCTTGAATGCTAAAGAAACACATTTGTTATCTCCACTGAATTTGTGTGAAAACAGAACTGTGGCCAAGATACAAAAGTGAGTGCGACAAGGAGATGTGTGTTTTGTGTGTGTGTGTGTGTGTGTGTGTTCATGTGTGGACATGATGGACTGTCAGACAAGAAACGAGGGACGATAATACGGCCATCACCGACCCAAAGTGTCGGGTGTGTGACTGTTAGAGTGTGTGCGGCATTTCCAATTGAAATGAGACAGAACGGAGGCATACAGATCCTCATTATCCCATTTCCCCCAGGAGGAGCGAAGGCAGCCTTTCAGTCAGAGGAAGACAAGAAGAAAACTCTCTCTCTCTCTCTCTCTCTCTCACTCCATGACATGCATATTTGTTGAGGGGAGGAGCACAGCATATGAAAACTACATCAAATTACACTTAACAAACAAACAAATCGTGTGGCAGTGCTGGATGAGCAGTGTAGCTAACCCTCTGAATCTGGGTTCCGTTTAGAGCTGTATTCACCAGGGGGGAAATGTGCCCAATACGAGATACAGGTCACATCACATTTCCCAGCGGAACCCTGACAGTGAGGGAACAGGCCGCACATCACATGGACACGTCCTGTAGTATCGACTTCAGAGCGGCTGATTGCGCCAGCACCCGCCGGCGCTGTTTAGATAGTTTGACTACATCAAGCTCCTCTTCTCCATGCCTCTTACTGGTGCGATTAGAGAGGGGAGAAGATGAAAGGTGCTTGGTGTATTTTTAAAATTGTTGATTTTCCCCTCTAATGATAGCTGGTGCAATTAAGCACTGGCTTCAGGCTCTCTGTGTCCTTGTGTGAAAAATCTCAATTATATATGTGTGAGAGTGAGAGTTTAAGTGTTTGTGTAGGAATACTAGCAAAGGGTTTGAAGCGTGTGCGTGCATGTGTGTTTTCTGGAGATTGAGTGTGGCATGTGTTTGTGCATGTTGGTTTTCAATGTTGCAAATAGTTGTGTTTATGTCACCCTCAGCATTTGTAAGCTACTGTCATGCTTGATATGTTCAATTCAGATCTATTATAAAAATGTAGGCCTACAGTTGTGATGGCTTATCTTAGATTTCAATGTGTGTGTGTGTGTGTGTGTGTGTGTGTGTGTGTGTGTGTGTGTGTGTGTGTGTGTGTGTGTCTATCTTATCTATATATTCACCTTTATTATTGAAGGCACTACTATACAGTATTTCAGAGAAAGTGATAATATGAAATCAAAGACATACATAGCATGATTTTTAAAAGGTATACTTAATATACTTCCACCAAAAGTTTGGAATAATTAAGATTTTTTTTAATGTTTTGAAATACATCTCTGATGCGTGACAGGAAATAAACAAATTTTTAAATGTATAAAAAAAGGAAAAGAAAATAAGTATTTGAAATTGTAAGGATATTTAGAAATATTTCTGTTTTTACAGTATTTGTATCAAATAAATGCAATTTTAATTAAAAAAAGTGTCTTCTCTTCTTTAATACATATTTAACATTAAAATTTTTCCTGTAATGGCAAAGCTGAATTTTTCACATTTTTTAATTGGTGTGTGTGTCTGTGTCTGTGTTATTTTGTTATATTTATGAAATATGTGTTGATGTCTGTAGAGAAATGAAAATGAGATAGACTTGGAATTTGGAGCAGTTTAAGGAAAATCACTGAGCTGAGTATTTATAACAGAGAATTTAGTTTACTTAACATTGTGAACACTCATTACATGTGCCAGGCTCTTTCAGCAAGCATCCCATCACCCCTTGACTTCAGCCCCGTGAAATCCGCTGCAATTTTGCAAGCAGTCACTTGGTTTGGTAGACGATGAAAAGAAAAAAGTGTTTTTAGCAGAAGCTGTGAAGAGGGAATTGAGAGGAACACTTTTTCTATTCCTGTTTGATGCACCCTCTATACCTCAGGGCACAGTTCTGGAAAATATGGCGTGAACTTTCAGCACTTAAATGCTAAAATGTGACTGATTTGGGATGATAATAGGTGCCCTAATAGGAGTGGATCCCCAGCAATGGCTTCCAGCCCTATTTCCTTCTGACTTAATGAAATCTGAGCAGACAGTTGGAGGGAGGAATGGAAAGACAGAGGAGGAGGAGAGAGAGAGTGAGAGTGAGAAAAATAGCACAAGGCATGATCCTCCTTGCCGGCAGAGAGGGTAACGGATCTTACAGCTTCTCTTTTGTTTGGGAAGAGGGTTGATGGCCATGAGAGCAGCAGGTCAATACCAATAAGAGAAAGAGTCTAACACCATGCACCTGCACTTGGTGCAAAATAAACAAAAGAAAGATCTCTCCACAACAGCTTCAAGCAATATTGTATCAAATTGTTTAGTACTAAACGTGACATATTTCTCTTTTTCAAAGACACGTTTTGGTTCACAGAATAAATAAGGTATCAATAATACATTTCTGCCACCACGGGAATAATTACAGTGCAATAAGTACTTATTAAGACTGTAATTACACATTAGTTATCATTTCTAACACGGCACGCTTTCACAGATGAAAATATGTCATTTCAATTAGGTCTAATTTGCCTTGGGACACTTGAGCATAGATTAGTCATCATCCATCCCGTGAACACCCCATTTAGATGAGTCAAGCCTCATCTGGACTCCTGATAAATGGAAAGAATACAGAGGTGGGGATGCTGTGAGTGCAATTGTTAAGACGAATCTGCCTGTCGAGGTGTTCGGGTCAACCGAATGTGTTCTTTAAACTTGACCGTCGCTGTAAATCAACTCATCAACACATGCAGGTATCCTGTGGTGTTCTGTCACACACCGACAGAGCATTTGTTAAGACGTTTAATTACTTGTGTGGTTTGAATCCAGAGTAGGCCTGTAAATATAAGCTTTATTTCTTTTAATCTGTCCTCTTTGTTGTACCCTGGTGCCGTGGTGAGCAATTCATATGTGTTAAGATAGAGAGAGAGAGATGAAGAAAGTAAAGCAAAAACTGTGAATGGACCTAAATTACAATGTAATGTTCGCTCTAACTTCAATAACAAGTCATTAGCAGACTGTCAGAGAGTTTCATTTATTTGTTATTACGGTGCCCACAGCGAAAATCACAGAGCTGGGAATGAACGCTGACTGCAATTAGACTGGAAGAAAGAATGCACAAAATATATTTTAACGGCACATTGTCGAGACATGGAGAAGTGAGCAACGTTTTAACGCCTCTGTGCATCGTTTTCATGCCTTGTTTCTGGTGTAATTTGCAATAATGGTGTTTGCATCATCAGCATCCTTATTATCATATCATGAACCATGGGAGAGCATGTAATCAGGTTGATGTGTTTTAGAGGCACTTTCTCCTCCGTGTCTCACAGGCATGGATAAAACACAGCAGGTCCTACCTCTGAAAGAGCCGGAAAGCGCCAGCAGTGTCGCACGAGCTCGCATTATTATAATAATTTCTGATGCGTTTAATAGCCCCTGTTTTAGCTTTGAAGACAATCTTTAGGGAATATTGAATCAGAGCATTATTTTCTGCCCTCGATTCCTTGCGCAGACAAAACTCTGTTAATTAGCCCATACCTATAAGCAGACTCTTCCTCTTCCCTCTGCCTTCATGATATTATTAACCGTGACTCCTTCACCCCCCTCCCCTCATTTTTGCTCTTCCCCAGTGTTGTTTTGTAATCAGAATACCCCATTGGCACTCATGTTTTTTGCATGCATGATTGGGCTGAGCATTTTTCACCCAACATCCTCTCCTCCCATTAGAGCCGAGGCCCGAGGAAGCCCCTGTGAGTGGCTTCTTCCGCTAGCATGGCATGTGGAAAAGACCCCTAGTATCCTCTAGACTACCATAATGCTCTTCGCCGTTCATAGCCTCTTTAGAACCGGTTCCTTCTTGTGAGGAGTTCAAAGTCCTTGTTAAACCCAACTGCCCCACAGTAAAACAGGCCGGGGACACTTTAGAATGTATTTCACAAATCAATAAGCCCTCCCTAAGGATTTCCCTTCTCTCTCTCTCTCTCTCTCTCTCTCTCTCTCTCTGTAACATCTCTAGACTTGTCACAGAGGCTGTTGTAATGCAGCAGAAAATTCCTTAAAGAATAGACGGAGATAACCGCGAGCAAGACAGAATGCAGCGAGAAGATGTTTTACACAGCCAAAGGGGCAATGCCAGGTACTCCCCAGTCCCCACCAGCCCAGGCGGATGTTATTCACAAACAATATGCTAAACTCGTCACGGGGGATTTCGATTGTGTAGGAAGGATGGCTAGGGATAGAAATTCAGAAACCGACAACGTTTAAAAGCACGTTTTGTCTCTGCTTTTTCTTCAACTTGGAAACAGGGTATCAGTCAGGATTTAAACGTAAACGTCGTTCAGGCTGTTTTCATTTCAGGGCCAGAAGGAAGATGCTTTTTGTATTCATGAGAAATGATTTGCTCTTTGGGAGATCTACTGTAAAGAATGAAAAAATATGTATTTTATTCAAATGCTCTCCATAAGCGATAGATATCACTCACATCTTGTATCATAGCTCCCTATACGCTTTCACAAACCCTTGAGAGCAACACTAAATGTATTAAATGCACAGCACAGAAACAGCTTAACTTTATGTGACAGTTGGGGCAAGGTGTGCTGCAAAGCTATGGTCAGATTTTGGCCTGGGGCTGTTCAGAGAGCGTACAAAACTGAAATACTCCTCATTCAGCCAGACACAGAGCAGAGAGAGCAGGGGGGTAGAGACAGGAGATGAGGGAAGAGAAAGAGAAAGAGCTGTGTGTTGTGAAGAGATGGCATTTATGATAGGAGAGGGCTGCTTGATGTGGCACTGTGGCGCTGTAACAGCATTGTAAAGCCTGCTGACAGGCTGTTGTAGTTGCGTACTGATCACAGGCAGTAAAACTATGCAGATGGTGGCAGATGATCAGTGCTCTGTGAGTAGAATATAAATATGGCTGCCACCAGAGAGAACACACTCCCCTTAGACAAACACAACACTGATGCAGCGGCATCGGCTCACACCAGCGCTGCTGCTTTAAAGCTGGCTTTTAAAGGATTTTTTTCTTTTTCTGGGTTCAAACCAAGTTAAGCTCAATCTAAAACATTTGAGGCATAATGCTGAATACCACAAAAAAGTAAATATATAAAAACCATAGAACTTGTAAGCAACTACTTAGTAGTTGCTTACGATGTTCCTGTGGCTCAGTGGTAGATAATTGTGGTAGCAGCACAAAAGGTTGTGGGTTCAATTCCCAATGTATAGCCTGAATTGCTATATATATATTACTATATATATAGCCTGTAAGTTGCTTTGGATAAAAGCGTCTGCTAAATGAAACAAATTAAAATGTAGTTAATTGTATAATTAATGTTATAATCTTAAAATAAAGTGTAACTAAAGCAAACATTTTGTACTGATGATGTACTGTCATCTTTATGGTTATATTAAGGTTTTAGGTGTTCCATTGCCATTGTAACACAGGAAAATTGGATATAACGTGTAAGAAGAAATTATGAGGATGTTGAAGATCTTGATGAAGATGTTTATTGCAGCATATCAGTGACAAAGTACATGTTGTACCTTGGGTTCAGAGTTGGAATGAACCCAGAAGTTCTAACCCTTTATACATTTTAAGTTTACTACCCTTCAGGTAAATTAAGTTGCTTCTGTCACAAAAGCTGTAGTCTGTATGTGTAACGAATCCGACCCCTGTGGTCCCCCTGATCATCACCAGAGGTCACCATCACCTGAGTATTGACTTCTCTCTCCGAACTCCATTTCCCATAATCCTGTACCTGGACTCTGATTGCTAGTTCACCTGATGCTCATCTATGGGACTACTTAAGCCACACTCACACACACTCATCGCAAAGTATTGTATTGCCCTGGCTGACATTTCTGAGCATTCTTATCTTGCTCTGTTTGATCATTTGTGTTTTGACTCTGGACTGTTTCTCTCGTTTTGGATTGATATCTGCCTGCCTTTTGACCCTCTTGCCTGCCTTGATACTCTGCTCTTGTCTCTCCTCTGATATAGCTGTTACCATTACCGACCACTGCCTGTACGACTGTGTTAACTCTTATTAAATCTGCAATTGGATCCCCACTCTGTTGACTCATCATTACAGTATGTTAATTAAGTTCTGACACCCTTTGTCTGAGGTAGTTATCGGTGTCCCACACCTGCTCCCATTCTACAATTGGTGACCATTTGCTCAGGATGTGATCATCCTAAATGGTCTACAAACAACATAACATTTGACTTTCTTGTTCTCTATAATAATTACGCCGTTTTGGAAAAACGGCTTAATACATTATTTTAATACATTCCTTCCTGCTTTAACAGCCCAAAGACTAGTCATAAGTTTGATGTTTAATACTACATGCTATGAAAGATTCTTTTCAAATTAGTAATTATTTTATGAATGGCTTGATTAATTCATTTATATTGAGCCTGCACTGTATGTTGAGCTTGATGTGAGCTCAGGGACCTTATATGTATCGAACCTGCTGAGTTTTTACTGAGACACTTCAGATTAAGTAGCCCCCCTCCCGGCCTCAGTCCCAACTGGGGATGCTGCCTTCTGCTCTTTAAAAACCAGCATTACTAATTGGCAAACACTATAAACCGAGCCTTCCACTGCAGGCTCTTATCCACAAACAGCATACGTTTCGAGCTTTCATCTGACTGTGATCAAATTAATTCACACCAAGCTACACTAGCTATACAAATAATAAGATATCAGGTCCATATTGTGTTAAGAACTGAAATGATGCAGAGGCAAATTAATGTGACAAGTAATCCCGTCTCAACTACTGCTGTGGAGAGGAAGAAAAAAAAGGCCACAAGGTGGCTGCCGGCTATGCAGTCTCTGTTGTGTAATTAATGTAGCATTAAATTCTCCCATTAAGGTGACAGATGACAGTGTATATCACTGAGGCAGTCTGCATTGCCATCTTTGTAGGCAAGGAGAGGGGGTTTGAAAAAAGATAGCTAGTCATGAATCATAATAAATGGTCTAAACATGCATTTTGATCAGTTTCTTTCCAGAAAGGACAAATTGGAGGACATTTCGCTAGAATCTACATAATAGAGGTAGATTTATTTAACAAGCTAATTTGTGTCCCTTATTGCCTGCTTGTACTGTTTTATCAGGAGTTCGGGAGATACTTTTCACCCAAAAATGGAAATTCTCTATTGATTTACTCACTCACATGCTGTATGAAATGTACATGCTTTCTTTCTTCAGAGAAGAACAAACAAAGATTTTTAGAAAAGTAATCCATCTCTCTGGGTCCATATTATACAAATGCAGGACCTTCAAAATTAACACCACAAAAATGTAAAAAAAACAAGTGCAAAAGTTCTCTAAAGTGAAACCAATGTGTGTGTGAGATGAAAAAATCTAATATTTTAAATGTTTTAAACTATGAACCATTGAACCATTGGCTCTGGCCAGCTGTCCAAAGTGTATTCGTTAGACATAAACAGCATATTGTGAAGTGAGATTTAAGCGCACTCTTGCAAAAAAGTTTCAAAATGCGCATACATCATGCTTCACAATGTGCTGACTCATACGTCAACTCATTAACCCGTGTGTGACTGTTGACTGGAAGCATGGTTAATAGTAAAAAAAGTAAAATAAATAAAAAAGATATACTCTTTTTGATAGCATTTAGATTAGGGAATGCTATTAACTAGTCTTTTATTATCATACATATTACTAGCATATTAGCTGTTTATTAGTACTTATTAATGCCTTATTCTGAATGGCCATATTCTAGTTCCCTTAACCTAAACATAACTACTGCAACAACTACCTTACTTACTTGCAATAAGCAGCAATTAATAAGCAATTAGGAGTTTATTGAATCTTAGTTAATAATGAATATATGTTCCATAATCTAAAGTGTTACCATATTTTCTTACACACCACTGATTCATCTACAGGGGTCATATGGGTTACCGTCGTGTTCACTTTGTGTGGTTTTTTGACACGTCCACATTGCAGATCCCCTGCACTTGCTCTAAATGGACTCAAAGAGATGGATTATTTTTCTAGGAATCTTTGTGTGCATCCGAAGATAGAAAGTCACATCTGGGCCAGCATGAGCGCAAGTAAATTATTTTTGGGTGGAGTATCGCTTTAGTCTGTTTGTGCTTGAGGTGGAAAGTGCCGTGAATGCCCTTTGACCTCTGAGCTTTGATTGAAGCATGTATAATGGGAT
Source organism: Gymnocypris eckloni scoliostomus (assembly GCA_027564155.1). NCBI lineage: Eukaryota > Metazoa > Chordata > Actinopteri > Cypriniformes > Cyprinidae > Gymnocypris > Gymnocypris eckloni. Next base: position 19,825,584 of record CM050419.1, on the reverse strand, counting down.
GGCAACTGCTTTGGCTAATTAGCGCTGTGTTAATGTGCAGTGCCCTGTGGCTTGTGTGGGGCACTGTCTGTCTGCGTGGGGGTCTTGCCAGGCTTTTCAAGACAGGCAGCGCTTGTGGGTGAGCCTGGTAGGTCATGCTGTATTACAGCTTCAGTAACATCCTCCAAGCACAGGCCAAGGACGCCCTGAGATGGTCACCATCCTTGTGAAGTCAAGACAGAAGCTCCTTGCTTGTCCCCACATGATAATCATCCATCTGCACACTACAGAGGTTGGCTAAAGGTTCTGACATCCCAAAGATGGCTGCTAATTCAAATTAACTCTCCTTTTGACCTGTCTTGTTCAGTGACCTGACTATAAGCATGTTTTCTTCCATTCTGTTGATACTTGGCAACCCCAACAGCCTCCACGGCTGGATGGAAGAGCCATTGCTGTGACTGGCAACAGCAGCCATTTTTACTGGGTCAGGTCATGTTTAAGCTATTGGTCAGGTTGGTAGGGGAGGAAAGAGGTGGGAGTTGATTAAAAACGTCTCGGTTACGTATGTAACCCTCGTTCCCTGAAGGAGGGAACGGAGACGTCACGTCGGAGGACCGGCGAATTGGGATATCGCTTAGAGAGACCTATCCACTTCGAGTGTAAACTAAACGAGCCAATGCACATTGGCATGCGACATTGCATCCAGCTGCCGCTGATCACAGCGTGAGCATAAATAGGCAGCAGGTGCATATTCAGGTTTTCGCTGAGGAGCCGAGCCGGGGCCCGCCGCTCAGCGGTGGTACAGGAGCCGTGGCGGGGACGTGACGTCTCCGTTCCTCCTTCAGGGAACGAGGGTTACATACGTAACCGAGACGTTCCCTATCAGTCGGTCACTCGACGCCACGCCGGAGGACCGACGAATTGGGATCCCTACCAAAGGCCACGGATACTGCCCTTCCAGTGTCCCGTGGAGGCCTCCTGTGCCGTTATTTTCTGGCGAGGTTAGGGCCCCATAGGAAGATCCGTTACTGTTGCTATGGCACTACCCACTCAGTAGGACTGGATAACACTGGGAAAACGTACCCGCTCAGCTCAGAACAGAGACGCTATGGAAGCCCTTACCTTCCCGAGGGAGGTTCAGAGGCAGTTACACATATGGACAATAGTCAGATGCATATGGAAGATTGGAGGTGATTGTAACCTCTTGGAGTAGCAGGAAGTCTGCCGGGAAACACGGGCTCTAAGGCTAACCGTGGAAATACACATATGGGATCCGAACGGTCTCTACATATGGAACCCAGCCCTCTACCGGTTCTCAAGGATTCATCGAGTGAGGGCCTGGCGCCGGACGCCTCCGCCCGTCCAGCTGCCGAGGGGATGGAGGAGCTCGACAGGGTCTACAGTGGACTCTCTGGAGCAGTTTTTAGCAAGCCGACCCGAAACCGGGGCCCCTCAGTGCTTCTACCCGTTTGAGGTGAGAACACAGGAGGAAACCGGTTCCACACGAAGGCTATAGAATCTAGCGAATGTGTTAGGGGCCCAGCCCGCAGCTCTACAAATATCTGTCAGTGAGGCGCCACGAGCCAGCGCCCAGGAGGACGCTACACTTCTCGAGAGTGAGCTCTCAACCTGAACGGGCAAGGCACACCCTGTGCCTGATAAGCCAGGGTGATGGCATCCACTATCCAGTGGGCCATCCTCTGCTTGGAGACGGCATTCCTTTCTGCCGGCCTCCGTGACAGACAAAGAGCTGGTCTGAGGTCCTGAAGCTTTGCGTCCTGTCAACGTAGTGTCTTAATGCTCGGACGGGACAAAGCAAAGCCAGGGCTGGGTCTGCCTCCTCCGGGGGCAGCGCTTGCAGGCTCACCACTTGGTCTCTAAATGGAGTAGTGGGAACCTTGGGCACATAGCCGGGCCGGGGCCTCAGGATTATCTGGGAATCCGCCGGTCCAAACTGTAGGCACGAATCGTCGACCGAAAATGCGTGCAGGTCCCCAACCCTCTTGATGGAGGCCAGTGCAAGCAGGAGCAGAGTTTTCATTGAAAGAAACTTGGGCTCAACTGTCTGCAAGGGCTCAAACGGGCCCTGTTGTAGTGCTCTAAGCACTAAGGACAGGTCCCAAGAGGGTATAGAGGGGGGGCGTGGAGGATTCAGCCTTCTAGCCCCTAAGGAACCTGACGACCCAGTCATGCTTCCCACCGACTTCCCTTCCACAGGGTCGTGGTTGGCAGCAATCGCGCCACGTAGACCTTGAGGGTGGAGGGAGACAGCCTTCGCTCCAACCCTTGCTGCAAGAAGGATAGCACGACTCTGATCGGGCATCTCCGGGGGTCTTCTCTGTGAGAAGAGCACCATTCGACGAACAGGTTCCACTTCAAGGCGTAAGCGTGTCTCATAGACGGTGCTCTCGCCGAAGTGATGGTGTCAACTACCCCTTGGGGTAGGTCACCTAGAACCTCCGCGTCCCGTCTAGGGACCAGACATGAAGTTTCCAGAGGTCTGGACGCGGGTGCCATAAGGTGCCCCGTCTCTGAGTCAGTAGATCCTTCCTCAGAGGAATCTGCCAGGGAGGGGCTGTCACGAGGAGCATCAGCTCTGGGAACCAAGTCCTGGTAGGCCAGTATGGTGCCACGAGCAGGATCTGCTCCTCTTCCTCTCTGACCTTGCACAGAGTCTGTGCGAGAAGGCTCACTGGGGGAAATGCATATTTGCGAAGGCCCCGCGGCCAGCTGTGTGCCAGTGCGTCCGTGCCGAGTGTTCCATCGGTCAGGGAGTAGAACAACTGGCAATGCGACGTCTCTAGGGACGCGAACAGGTCTACCTGTGCGAGTCCAAAACGTCGCCAAATCAGCTGGACCGTCTGGGGATGGAGTCTCCATTCTCCGGGGAGCGCAGCTCGTGACAGCTCGTCGGCTGTCCGGTTGAGCAAGCCCGGGATATGAATGGCGCGGGCGACCTCAGATGCTTCCGACTCCAGAGGAGGAGGTGGCGGGCGAGTTGTGACATGCGACGGAGCGTAGACCACCTTGTCGGTTGATGTACGCAACGGTCGCCGTGTTGTCCGTCACGGACTAGTACATGCTCGCCTCGTGGCGTCTCTTGAGACGGTTCAAGGCCAGGTGTACTGCCAGCAACTCTAGGCAGTTGATGTGCCAGTGCAGTTGGGGATCCGTCCAAACCCCCGACACTGCATGCCCGTTGAACGTGGCCCCCCAGCCCTTGGCGGAGGCGTCTGTGTAAACCACAGCGTGCCTGGAGACCTGTTCCAAGGGCACTCCTGCCGAAGAAATGAAAGGTCTGACCATGGGGTGAAGGTTTGGCGGCAGGCTGGAGTGACTTGGACCCTCAGCGTGCCGCTCTGCCACGCCCACCTTGGGACTCGGCCATGGAGCCAGTGTTGAAGCGGTCTCATATGGAGCAGCCCCAGCGGCGTGACCGCCGCCGCAGCCGCCATATGCCCCAGGAGCCTCTGAAACTGTTTCAGTGGTGCCGTCCTGTTCTTGAATGTATTCAAGCAGTTCAACACCGACTGAGCGCGTCCCTGCGTGAGGCGCTGTCTGACTGACCGAGTCTAACTCCATACCGAGAAAAGAGATCCTCTGCACCGGGGAGAGTTTGCTCTTTTCCCAGTTGACCTGAAGGCCCAACTGGCTGAGGTGCGAGAGCACCATGTCCCTGTGTTCGCATAACTGGTCCTGCGACTGAGCTAGTATAAGCCAGTCGTCGAGGTAGTTGAGAATGCGCACGCCCTGTTCTCTCAGGGGAACAAGGGCTGCCTCCGCTACTTTCGTGAAGACACGGGGCGACAGGGACAGCCCGAAGGGCAGGACTTTGTACTGATATGCCCGTCCTTCGAACGCAAACCGCAGGAATGGCCTGTGGCGCGGAAGGATCGACACGTGGAAGTACGCGTCCTTCAGGTCGATCGCTGCAAACCAATCTTGGGGACGGACGCACCCAAAGATGCGTTTTGGTGTGAGCATTTTGAACGGGAGCCTGTGAAGGGCCCGGTTCAAAACGCGCAGATCCAAGATTGGTCTTAACCCACCGCTTTTCTTGGGTACAATGAAGTAAGGGCTGTAAAACCCCGACCTCATATCGGCTGGAGGGACCGGCTCTATCGCGCCCTTCGCCAGTAGGACTGCGATCTCTGCTCGCAAGATGGGGGCATCCGCTGCCCTCACTGTGGTGGAGTGGAAGCCGCGATACTTGGGAGGTCGCCGGGCGAACTGAATCGCATAGCCGAGTCTGATGGTGCGGAGGAGCCAGCGAGACGGGTAGGGGCGCTAGCCAGGCCCCCAGAACCGTACTAGTGACACCAACGAACCCACTGGCGTACCAGCGGTGGGGCAGCGAGGGGAACGCAGGGACCCGGCTCGAGCGTCGTTGCCGGTCCGGGCGGGTCGGCGTGTGTGCACTTACCTGCGTTCTGGCAGAGGGTGCGTGAGTAGTGCGATTGACCGCCCTCTCGAACCGCCCACAGCTGCCCACTGGCGAGAGAGAGGAGGTGAGTGTAACTCAAGTTTGACTCGTTCACAACCCCGTCCCTCTGGGGACCCAGAGATAGAGGAAACTGCTCTTTGCCGAGGTTTTGGGTACCACTGACCGTGAGGCCAGTGGCAAAAAAACAAAAGATTCTCCGCCCGGCCCTCCTCCGGGAGGGAGTGGTGCGTTCACCATCTCCCGAAGAGCAAACATCTCCATCCCTGGGTCGTCCGTCTCAGGGCCGCTTGCGCTGGCGCTTGCCGCCTGGTTTGGCGGGGGGCCTGGACGGGCGGGCGGCTGCCCTGCGGCCGGCTCACGGCGCTGCTTGGCTGGACTGCTGCGCGGGAGCGGGGGCGGCGGCAGGGGCCGCCCTCGGCGACAGTAGACCGAGGCACTGCCCGGGCGGCCGGGTGGAGGCAGCAGCTGCACGCCGGGCAGGATGTGCCGGATTGCCTCAGTCTGCTTCTGCGCAGCGGAGAACTGCTGGGTGAAGTTCTCCACCGCGTCCGAACAGGCCGGTCTGGGACACGGGGCATTCAGGAACCGTGCCTTGTCTACCTCCTTCATGTCAGCCAGACACAGCCAGAGGTGGCGTTCCTGGACCACCATGGTGGACATCGACGACCCAGAGACCGCGCCGTAACCCGTCGTCGGCGCCGAGGTCCGTGGCGGTCCGAAGCTCACTGAGAACTCCTGGGTCGTGACCACCCTCGTGCAGGTCCCTCAGTGCCTTGGCCTGGTGAACCTGCAACAACGCCATAGCGTGTAGGGCTGAAGCAGCTTCTCCGCAGGCCGCATAGGCACTGCCGGTCAGGGCCGACGAGTGCCTACAGGCCCGGAGGGAGCGGATTACCGCGCCAGGTAGAAGCGGTCCTTGGACACAATTGCATCGCAACCGATCGCTCCACCGGCGGGACCTCCGTATACCCCCGCGCCGCTCCGCCGTCAAGGGTGGCGAGGGAGGATGAGCCACTGGAGCGGTTTCTGGCAGTGAAAGGTGCCGTCCACGTTCCAGTGAGCTCATCATGCACTTCCGGGAAGAAAGGCACCGGGGTGGGGCCCTGAGAACCAGCGGCCACCCGAAACCAATCGTCCAGCCTTGAGGGTTCGGGACACAACACTCTCAGCGGCCCGGGCAAGCATAGCCACCATTTCCGGATCCGAATCCGGCACCGCTGACCGCCCGGAGGGTGGCAGCGGTACTGAACATCATCTCGGATTGGTCTGACTCACCCTCCAATGTAGCGATCGACATCCGATCGTCCGGGAGCGCCAAAGGATACAGCGGTACCCTCCATGGGAGGGCCAGCCCGCTCCTAGGCAGCTCCATCGGTAGCGAGTGCCGTAACAGGAGGAGCCCTCGGTGTACTAGGGGAATTCCTCACTGTCACCGTAAGACCAGCCCGGCTACTGCCGGAAGTAGCCTCCCCCCGGTAGCCACCAGGGGGAACCCTAGATCTCGGCAGAGGCACGGGTACCCCGCCCCTTTGCAGGAAACGCGAAGCCTGGTCCGCAGTTCGCGACAGTCATCCCCCCGCAATGGGGGCATGACTCGTCCACAAAAGCCGCCTCTGCGTGTTCAATGCCCAGACACGTGAGGCAGCGATCGTGACCATCACCCGGCGCCAGGTAACGACCGCATCCAGAAACGCACGGGCGGAAGGGCATCTTTAAAAAGACGCGTCTTAAAAAAGACGTTCCGCCCGTAACACTCTTTTAGAGAAGTGTTTTGCTCTTTTAGCGTGCTGAAGCGCACAGGGAGATGGTCGCTGCAACACAACAGGGGTAGTGCAGCCTGATGTGTGCAATCCACTCGACGAAGGAGACCACCACCGCTGAATCGCCGTCCGCCAACACCAGAGTCTTGAGGCACTCTCAGAGGTAAGTCTGGAGCAGAACGATAAACACCGCTCGGCTCCGAAGCGAAAAGCTGAATATGCGCTGCACCTGCTGCCTATTTATGCTCACGCTGTGATCAGCGGCAGCTGGATGCAATAATCGCATGCCAATGTGCATTGGCTCGTTTAGTTTACACTCGAAGTGGATAGGTCTCTCTAAGCGATATCCCAATTCGTCGGTCCTCCGACGTGACGTCGAGAGTGACCGACTGATAGGGAACCTTCGTTAATGATGTTAAGCAGACCCTTGTCATTAATCTGAGCAGTGGTTGGTGGCCAGGTCTGGTGGCAGAGTGATTGATGTAGGTCGTACTCTCTCACGCAGGGTGGCTGCTTGTAGATCACACTGAGTACATGTGATTGCTGTGGAGACTGTCTCCTCCTTGGCGTCCACTAAAACAACAGATGTACTCATGCACAGTGATGAGCTGTGCAGGAAGGTATAAGACTAGACCCTGTTAGCCTAAATGTTCCTGTGGCTCAGTGGTAGAGCATTGTGTTAGCAGCGCAAAAAGGTTGTGGGTTCAATTCCCAGGGAACACACATACTGCCAAAAAAATGTATAGCCTAAATGCACTGTAAGTCGCTTTGGATAAAAGCATCTGCTAAATACATAAATGTAAATGTAATGTAAATAAGCCAATTACTTGAATTGCATACATTCAGTGACACAGAAAACATGGAGTTTTTTAATTTGGTTAAGATATAAGTCCATATAATTCCTGCACATTTTGTCAGACCTTATATCATTGCTTGCAATCAATTTAAATTGTGTTACTTAATTACATTTGAATCGGAACAACACAAATAATTATAATTTTAAAAGTTTGAATTTAGTATTCTACCAAAAATATTCTGTTATAGTCTAGAAAAAAATATAAACAGTCATTGCTAAACACTTATATATTGCAAAAATTTTTTTAAGATATATTGTAATATACAGTGATTAGAGATATACTTAATAGTGTATTAAAGTGAGTAGCTTCAACAAGGCGGCAAGCTATTGTATATGTTGTATGTGTGCAGGCAACCCAAATTCAAATGCTTCTCAATCCTTTTACATTTATATTTATCCATTTGCCAGACACTTTTATCCAAAACAACTTTGACACATTCCTTGGGAATCGAACCCATGATCGTTCCATGCTCTAAAACTTAAGCTACAGTAAGTTTCTTTTTGTTGTATCTAATAGGTTTAAACAAATAAATTCAGGTTTATACAACAGGACTAAAACAAAGACTCAATTTTAAAGTGGATAATGGATAATTACGGTGTTTGTAGATAACTATATCAAAAAATCAACTGTTTGCTGAAACTTCAGTACACTGCAAGTTTTATTTTGCATTTAAAACCTAGTCAGTTACTACATTTAGAAATAGTCAATAACTGCTTTTGTTATAGAATAATTAAATTAAATAAAAATGAAATTCTAATTTTTCTATATTCCTTAGCTGTAAACATTAAAGGTGGGGTATGTATTTTTTTTTAAATGCTTTAGAAAACTGAGTCGTAGCCAATCAGCAGTAAGGGGCGTGTCTACTCATGATAAGCCTCACCAGTGCCCATGACTGACATTAGCCCCATTGAAAATAATTTTACATTTGTGTCAATATGTCATAAATAAAACGCGGCAGCAATTTACTTTCGGGGATTTGTCGTGTCACGGAGCGGCATCCAATGTAGACAGCATCACTGATTATAATGAGTTCTACAGTATTTTGTCGCACCGCGCTGCTCGCGTCCGGTGTAGACACGGTGTTACAATAAGGCAATAAGTAGGACCCGTGTAAATATTGGATCAGCTTTCCAGTGCTGGAGAGAACTCAAGGAGCAGAAGGCCTGCTTCTTCTTGATAACATTGGTTTTGTTTTGTTTTGTTTCACAGAACTAATCTTTGTCATACATATGTATGTGTGGGGTAGGATCAAAATAGGGGCGAGACCTTTTTGGGGTAGGGGCGTGTTGGTTTTGGTGATTTCAAATGTCAATATTGGCTACCAGAAATCAATTACCCCACCTTTAAGGTTGCACTTTATTTTACATTATGTGCATGTATTTACAGTGTACTTACCTATGGTAATATAAGGTAACTACATGGGTTAAGATTAGGTTTAGGGGTATGTTCAGGGCTAGTACCCAGTATGTACATGCATATCAGGACTGTAAGATAAAGTGCTAACCGACCATTGTTATTGATTTACCATAAACACTTGAATGGCCCCACTGAAAGGCCAGTGAGAGGATAATGAATTGAACATCTTTAAATATAAGGGTAGTTAGGGAAATCATTGTGTGGAGTGAAGTCTCACACATCCACTGTCTCCTGGTGACCATGTCTTCTGATCTTTTCCTTTCAACTTTCTCCACTGCTTCCAAACGTGGAGTTTGGTGTAAGAAAGAGATAAGTGCTTCTCCTGAGATGACCCTCTGAGCCTAAATTGCCTTTCAATTCTGGGTTAGAAAGTCCAGGATGTGCATGTTTAAGTTCTTATCATTAATCACACATAGACAGTCAATTAAGTACATCTAGCCACAGATCTCAGGCCTGTGAATGTGTCATGGTGAAATAATGCATGGTATTCTCCTGAATTAGAACAAGCACTTTTAATTGTGCTTATCTTTTTTTTAACACCCTTCTTGCTTCATCTTTAATATAAAATTAGCATGTTAAACTGACAGTCCCTGCTCATATTTGAGTCAGTGTATTCCAAACATATACACTAAAGTAGGACGTCTATAGATGAGAATGGGTCCCTGTGGCTGTAATAGAGATGTCAGGATGTACTGAGGGGTCAGTAGGTTCAGAGGGGCTTTTCACTCCAGGTTGACCTTGGACCAGACAGATTTATCCTCTGTCAGGTCTCTGTTTGAAGGGGACTCCAGCAGACCACTTTTTGGCTGTAGAACAGCCTCATAACAGGCACATGCTTGTGAACGTTCTCCCTTTGTTCTTTGACATGTTTGTTTCAAACATCTTAACATCTCTTTCTCGCTCTCTCTTCTCTCTTTTTCTCTCACTCTCAATTTTTGTTACACTTGTTTCTTTATTCTGTTGTCACATAGCAAATAATGCTCTTGGCTATAAGAGTGAGGTGCGGACATGAGGGGATAATCTTTTTTAACACTCTGTCGAAGGAAAGCAAATTAAAAACAAGTCTACCCATTTGCACGCATAATCACAGCAAATTGCCCATAGCTCATTTGTGTATTGTTTGTCGGGTAAGATCGAGCCGATTGTACTCGTTTGACAGCTTAGTTAGCAGTTGATAGAGCTGTGAAATATCACACTCTCCATAACCATGGACTTGTTTTCAATTTGGAAACCACATCCGCAGTTCTGCATAGCATTTTTTAAAACAGACACAGTGTTTATACGATTACACTCCGTTTGTGAAATCATCATAAAGATTTGTATTAAAAACTGGCAGTAGTTTAGTATTTCTCGCATTTTTTTCATACATAATCTTTTCAAACAATATTTCCTTCAAAACCATATTAGTTGGTAGAAGCTTCCTTGTTTTACCCCATCCTCACCTAGCATGTGCATGTGTGTGTGTAAACTGCGGGTTGACATAAGTTAATTATTGATTAAACACGAGGAAGGCACATAAAAACTACCCTCTTCCCTCAGGACCAACCAAAACTCACGGGGGCAGCCGCATGCTACACTGCCACATCATTTTCCCAAGAGCTTGTGCCCCGATGAGACCACTGGCTCGATAATGAGTTGTTTGCAGACCTCAAGAACACAGTGATGATGACCTGTGACCTCCAAGCACATTGTCTGGGGAGTATGAGGTAAGGGAGAGAAAACAGAGGGAGAGCAGAGAGGAAAGAGGAGGAGGGAGAGTAGTGTTTTAGCTCAAGTGTTTTCTTGTTGGTGGTGTCTTGGCTCTCGTGTTAAACCCCTGTGGCCTGGAGAGCTGTAAGGATAACATGGTGCTTTGTCTTTGAGCTTGGATCGATTTGCCACTTGATAAAACGCATCCAGTTTTTGTTGATAAACTGTAACTCTGTCATTGCTTGTTTGTATGGTGGACCCGTTGAAGCACCAAAACTCAAGGACAGACGCTCGCACATCGATGTACGATGCACACACACAAACACACTAATGGCTATGATTAATGTTCTGTATCTCTGAGAAAAATAAACCAGTTTCTCCTGTGTGTCGCACAAAGGTGCTAAAGGAGAAACAGTTTATCATCCATGTCACGCGCATGTTCAGTTTGATCCCTCTGTGCGAAGGTTGTGTAATTATTTTACAACGAAATTCCCAGTCTTTCAACAGACAAAAAATATGGATTTGTGCCCACGTTATAATCCTTGATCCCCCTCAACAGAATATTTACAAAGTTTCAACATATGTAAGTCAGCGCAAGCCATTATTGATGATATTTTCTTGGCTAACAGCAGGTAAAAATAAACAGATAAAAGCTGAGATGGTGGTAAGTAAACAGCTTCACAGATGGTTTCCATTGAAATGTCTTCACAGATGTACGCGCGCAGACAGGTCTGCGTCATTCATAATAATCACAGTGACAATCTGACTGAGAGGAGATCTCTATTCGCATCCTAGGATGCCAGTATTCCAGGCTGGCACCACTGTGCCCAGTGAGGGGAAAAGCCCATCTAATTAATCCTCCTGTTCCATGTCATGTGATTAAATTAAAGAAGCCCCCCCACGGGCCCACCCTGCTACAAACACTTCCAATAATCATCTGTTTTGCTTTCCTATTTAAGCCTGTTTCAGCTCTCTGATGAGGAGATAATTACCACAGCGGTCTCGCTCGCGCTTCCCTTACATCCAATGTTCATTAATAACAAAAAGAGGTTGAGGGTTAAAAACTCATTTAATTGCCTTTATGTTAATGACATTATGAATAGCCACAGAGGCAAAGATTCTAATTCTGTCCGGTATTTGGTTCTAATGCCCGGCCCCCTAGAGGGCTGCTCATTTCTCTAGCATTACAGATGCACTGCTCAGCTCTCCTCTCTGTGCAGGTGGGTTTCAAAGACAGAATTAATGTTTGTAGCACTTTAGCATCCATGACTAACATGTTCCCGCTCCACAGCTCTGGAATTTATCATGAGAGTTGGCCAGGAAATTCAAAGCAAAAGCACATGTAGACACAAGGTATGGAATAAACAAAAGTAGAAAAAAATGGAAACACATGTCCAAAGATGTCTGCCTATAACACAATCAGTTATAATTACAATGTGTCAGTTAGAGAATACTGAATTAACAACTGAATTAAAAATCAATACAGTATTATGATATTTCATATTTCAGTTATTTTCATTTTATTTTAACCATGTTTTTCAAAAGATGATTTACGAAGTGCTGTTTTACTTATTTGATGTCATTTTAAACATGTAATTTCACAAAGAGTAAGATTTTCAATTGTAAACTCTCATTTAGAAATTGGAAAAAAGCATATATATTATTTATAGCTCTCTATCTTTAGATTCTCGTTTGTAGTGCACTCAATGCAAGGCATTTTAATTTTAATATATATATATCTTGCATAAATTATTTATTGTGTACATGTAGACAACAACTCTATATGGAATGTCTGTTGTTCAATCTGCCATAAAGCAGGAAGCATAATGAAGAAAAGCTGGGAGCATGTGGAAGTTGTTAGTTTACAGCCATCTCCAGGCAGAAACCAGGCCAAGGGGGTGATGATGAATGAGTCCATCTCCCCAAGCAAAAGAATGACCTGGATCCCCCTCTCCTCTCCTCCTCTTGCTTCCCTGCTCCATTGCCAAGTGGGCCAACATTTTTCAACCGCCTCGCTTTTAGCCGAAGACAGGCCCTCCTTCCGGTAGCCCTGACACACCGCAACCCCTCCTCCTCCCTCTTGGCTTCTCTCGTATTTCTTCTCCCTGAAGAACAGTAATCCCTTTCGCCAGGTCCCTAGTAATTTGATCAAATAGCATGCGCCCTTCCTTACCACTTATTGGCCAATTAAGTCAAGTTCTCATGCAGGGGGTCCGGCTGCTAGCGTGTTATCTGTGGATGAATTGATTGAAGCCATTCGGCAATCGCTGAACCCTGCTTTAATGATCTAGGTGATAATACTTGTAATTCTTCTCAGTCAGGGGACCGGCGGGCGCAGCTGTTGGCAAGGTAATCCCTGTCCTGATACACTGAAGTACCAGAGAGGCACTAATCTGTCTCTCTGATTCCTCGCTAGCGATTTTTCATCTTTCTCTCCCTCTCCCCTTCTTTTTTCTCTCCCCATATGATCATAAGTGGATCTGTGAAAAGTGACATTTAGGGCTGCAAAAATGGCAACAAATCCACATAACATTAATCTTATCTTATCAGTAACACATATCATGTTTTGCTGCCCTGCACATGTAATGCTCAGAGCAGAGAATGAGACCAAAGCATGATTAAACCAACAGTTTTAGGAGGCGTTACAAAGATAAGCTCTAAAAATCAATGGCTACATGCCTCATTTTCAAAGGCAGACATTAACATTATAAAAGAGACAGCACACATAATCCAGCCTCCGGCCATTGAGTTAAAATATCAAATTATCATAATGAAGTCTAAATGCATATAAATGTTAAGAAGATTTAAGCTAAAGGAAATTGCATGTAATGTACTAAAATTATGTAGCTAAATGTGTCTTTTTGCTGTGTAAATGAAATCTGGATTTAGAAAAAAAAAAAAATTAAATGCACCCGTACTCAACAATAAACGACTGGCTGTACACATACAGAGTTAGGGCACAATCTATTATTCTACATTATGCTTATTATCTCACACACTCATTTTCCTAGTTCCTTTTATCATATTAGACCTTAATGAGGGTGGGAACATCTTTTTTTCTCCAAAGCCCTGATCCTTTCAGACTTGTTCGCTTCAGGTGAATATTACAACTTTTATGGTCAAATTAAAGATACAGTACTTCAGAGTCAGATTCAAAAAATATTATGCACAAAAAGGCACGTACATTCCTTTAAATTTACCGGAGCCGGCTTTAAAGTCGACATCAAGGGGGGAGAATCAAGGAGAGAGAGAGAGAGAGAGAGAGAGAGAGAGAGAGAGAGAGAGAGAGAGAGAGAGAGAGAGAGAGAGAGAGTCAGTATGAGTCTCTAGTCAGGGTCAGACAGAAAATGATTTTGATCTGAGTTTCTGAAGAAGGCCACACAGCAAGGGCTGAGCTGAATCCCCTCAGCCAATTACACCTCTGTACATAAGCTTAATCTGTGCCATAATACAGTACCCATCCACAGCAAGTATAGTACTGGCCTTAAGACATCACTTAACCAGAAAACGTAGTCACTTCCTCACTCGCTCACCCCCTTAATTCACTGCGCTACAGCCATACAGGCGGAGGTCGGACCTTCACGTCTCTGAGGGCTTGCCCCATTCGCAGGTGTCAAAGGTGGCTAAAGCCAGATGGAGGAGGGGACTTTATCAAGGGAATAAGATCATGTGTAGTTTTAGAAATGACCAGCAAAGAAACGCAGCTGCAAGAGTAAACACACCTGCCAATAAAGAGTAATCCTATATGCATTCAAACACTCCATAATCAATGTGACTGGTCACTATTCATCTATATACACATGCAAACAACGATCCTCATTTGAAGAGTTTCTCAGGTTCATACAATTTTCTATCTTTGCTAGATTACACTATCTTTAAGGGTGTGTTGGGTAAAAAAAAAAAATAAATAGAAATGTGCAACAATGTAATTTTCTTATCTGTGTTGAAGCATAATGTAAGATTTTGATGTGTTTGCATTGAATTTGCTTTTAAAGATGATAATTGTGATTTTAATTTAGATGATTTGACATGAGCATAAAGAGTATTATAAGAAAGCAGGGACAACTAAGGGATTATTGTAACATTTGATATGCAGTAATTGCAACATTTGTAACTGTGTGTGTATAATATGCATTTGTGAAAATTAAATATAAGTAAATACCATAAGTTTAAAGTTGTTTGAAAAATACAACTTTGTTCCTAAAATGGGTGAATTACCTGACACACACACACACACACACACACACACACATACACACATGTTGGTTTTTATGGTTTACGGGGACTTTCCATAGGCGTAATGGTTTTTATTCTGTACAAACTGTATATGCTATTGCCCTACACCTACCCTACACCTAAACTTAGCCCTCACAGGAGATGGTGCATTTCAACTTTCCCCCAAAAAAACTTACTCTGTATGATTTATAAGCATTTTGAATTATGGGGACACTGAAAATGTCCTCATAAATCACATTCTCCTTGTAATACCTATGTCATACCTACGTCATTATACAAATTTGTGTCCTCATAAACCACATAAACATGCACACACACACACACACACACACACGTATGAGTATGTGAATTGTGGGGACTTAATATATTTTATACTAATGACCAAACAATATTTTCTTTCCCCTAACCCTAAACCTACCCCTTACAGAAAACCCGTTTGCATTGTTACACTTTCAGATAATTTGTACAAGTTTGTTTTCAACTGCTTAAACACATTTTCTAAACTTTGGCTCTTTTCTTTCAAAACTTTACATATAAATCCAAGAATTGCACACACAAAATGCAAAATGCCTTACATGTCTTGAATGAAGTACTGCATTCAAAATATCACAAAAATGTCTGAAAAGCAAACATTCGTAAACACCTTTTCCATAATATTTTATTACTGTTAGATTTTAGACAATGTCAAAAATGTCAATTTTTACTATCCTTGTGTAACAAAATTACAGCTTATGCTATCATTCCAATAGTGTGGTGGTCTGTGGTCATGTGTGGCTTTTTACCCCTGTAGCTAAACTTTAATTGGTTAATGTTACAATTATGTAAAACTAACTTCATGTTACATCTAAGAATATTTCCAATTTATAGACAATATATGCAAACTCACCCAAACACCAAAAATTGTTGCAAACCTTTGTCATATTAATTATTCCATTAAAGAGCCATGTTTTTCATGTAGATAAGACACCAAAACTCACAATAAATAAGTAAACTTGAGAGCGCTGCCACAACTTCCTGAACATTCTGCTGGGATTGAATATTACATGAGCCCTGAATAAATGAGGGCAGGCTGGAATTAAGCACAGACTCAAATAGCACCCCTGTCTCGAAGTATAGTGTCGGATGCCACAGAAGATATAGCTGGTAAGGATGAGAAATTGGGTGCGTAAGCACTACTGGCAAGCTTGATTAGTCTCATGGCAAACAATTTAGCGAGGGGGCATAATCACAGAGCTTAGACTCATTTAGAAAGCCTGTTGGCTCCCAGCTGAACGATGTCGCTGCCCGCTGCATCCGAAGCATGGTGATGGCCACATTCTCGCACTGACACGACTGACAGAAGAGTTGAGCTGCGATGATGCTTCCACAGACGCGCCCTCCCCCTCCAACACGAATTCCACGGCACAAAAAATCAATCGTTGCTAACATGCTGTGGCACGGTATCCAAAATAGCTTAAATGTCTTTGTGTTTCTGTGTCTGGTTGTTAGCAGAATTGGAAAGTCATTGCTAGGTCACCGGACGATCAAATTGAAGCTTTATTTTGCCATACAAAATAACACATCACAAATTATGTGATTTGTTTGGGTGTGTACTTTCAAATCTACGCTAGTTAAATGATTGGCCCTGTAAACATGAGTAGGCCTATATGTGAGCATATGTTAGCATGTCTTATTTTGGTCAAGGCTACAAATGTTTCTCTCTGCCTGCTGGAGTCTGATTATCATTCCAATCAGTAGAGGCGGGCAGAGTCACATTAATTTGTAGTAATTAATAGCACTGAGGCATCTGACAGCACATGTTAACGAGAGCCTTTGATTGTTTGGATCTCTAACTGCCGCTCCTCTTGTTTGCATCACCTCCAAGGAATTTGTAATATCAAAGCATAGCGCTATCTGATACTTGTCAAAATGCAATTTATAAAAGTTTAATTCTTTTATTGATTTAGTTTGGGTTTGATGCCTGCAGTGTCAGCTCCCCTGGTAGAACTTAGTGGATTCAAATGCTTGTCACCAGCACAGCCTCCTTTTTACTGAGAACAATTGCCATAGGCCAGCCCAACAGGCATGGTTTAATTGCCATTAATTAAAAGCATAAATCTTTTTTTCTTCGCTGGCTCTGCTCTTAAACAGGGCTTTAGTTGTTTTTTCCCCCACGCTTGTCAGAATCCCTTCTGGCTAGTGAAGGTTACCCCCCTCCCATTCCCTCCGCCTCCCTCCACTCACCAGACGTTTCTGAAATCATCTTTTTAGCGTGCTCCTCTGCATGATATGATGTGAAGTGTGAGTGGTGCAGTGATATTTAGTAAACCGGCTTCTTGCTTTATTGCGGTATAATGAGGTCAAATGAATCCCCTTGTACGCATGCTTAGATGCCTCCTCATTTCAAATGCCTCCTGACAGCTAGTAAAACAGCCGGCAAACACAACACTGGCTCCCAGAGAGAGTGGACATTAGAAAAACATTACTGAGGCAAAAAAATGCAAATTCACATCTTTTTCTTTGCCTTCCCTTTTAATAAAATATATATATATATTTTTTTTATCCCGCCCTGCATTTTTTATGTTTTTTTGGCATATATATTATATTATCTATCCATCTATTTTACAGGGTCTTGGTCTGTAAGCAAGGAAGCACCCTGGATGGATGGCCTGTGTATTATAATATTTTTTATCCAAATTATCAATTTTCTCTATATGATTTACAGGATTGTGCAAAATTTCCCTTGCAATAATTGGCTTCCTTTCAAATTATTAGTGTGAATCTGAATTAAATTAGCCATACCCTATATGATCTTGAATTGGATTTTGAATCAAACGTGAAGAAGAATTTACTGAATTGTAATAACAAAAAGAAAAAGAAAAGCAATGCATTGTGGGGAAAATAAGCGTAATGTCATCCTTATTTCACTAAAGGTAATTTATTTAATATGGGTTATCTATCTATCTATCTATCTATCTATCTATCTATCTATCTATCTATCTATCTATCTATCTATCTATCTATCTATCTATCTATCTATCTATCTATCTATCTATCTATCGTTGTATGAGTTATTAGAATTTAGACTTCAAATTAATATTTCTTTACATTTAAATTCGATTTATAATTCTGCATCCTGGTTGCTATACCTAAATGCTTATTCAATGCAGGTGATGAATGAGCATAAATGACGTGATGTTAAAGTGTGTGTGTGTGTGTGTGTGTGTGTGTGTGGGCATGTTTATGTGGTTTATGAGGACACAAATTTGTATAATGACATGGGTATGACATAGGTATTACAAGGAGAAGGTGATTTATGAGGACATTTTCAGTGTCCCCATAATTTAAAACGCTTATAAATCATACAGAGTGAGTTTTTTTGAGGGAAAATAGAAATGCACGTCTCCTGTGAGGGCTAAGTTTAGGTGTAGAGTAGGTGTAGGGCAATGGCACATACAGCTTGTACAGTATAAAAACCATTACGCCTATGGAAAGTCCCCGTAAACCATAAAAACCAACATGTGTGTGTGTGTGTGTGTGCATGCATGGATGTACTTCAAGGGTGCAATTAGTCTTCGCCATAGATGATCAACTGCCTTTGTCATGTCAAAACAAATTTTGTCCTCCTTTGAAAGCTTACTGACGTCGCCCATGGCTGTTAACCGAGATTCATACTCAAATTCTCTGTCATCGCATTGGAGACCGTCGAACCATTTACGCATGTTAGTCACTGCCACATCTGGTGGCTTTCGCAGTTATTTCCTGAACAAGAGGGTCCCGCACAGCCCCTGGTGCTGGATTAAAAACAATGACAGCAGCAAAGCC
The DNA here is from genome assembly GCA_027564155.1 of Gymnocypris eckloni scoliostomus. Lineage (NCBI taxonomy): Eukaryota > Metazoa > Chordata > Actinopteri > Cypriniformes > Cyprinidae > Gymnocypris > Gymnocypris eckloni. The sequence continues at coordinate 19,807,399 of CM050419.1, read as the reverse complement.
CAGCTCCAGGACACTAGGAGAACAATGAGCATTAATATGCGGCAGATACACTATCATGCGGTCAGTTTAGCCAGATCAATAGTAGCCCACGTGCACTCCAAACAAACGTCTTAAGCGGATGCAGTATTGCTTAATTGGGAGCTTTGCAGACTAGACGCAGGCCCATCCGTACCCCATGATTAAGTCCCTGGAAACCACCCGTGAGGAATTTTGTAAACTAATGTGTTTGCTCGCCGTTTTCATTTGCAAGATAGTCACAACTCTAACCTGTCAATTTGACCTGCGTAGCATAATACTTTAGAGCTAATACCCAAGGTCCTTTACTCTCTTGACTCGACATAGACACTGCATATACTCAAATCAACATGGCCAAGGACTCTTTTTTTTCTTATTCTCGCAGTTGCTATGAAGTGAGGAGGAAGTTCCAATTAGAACTAAAATAAGCTGCATTAACGGTCTCTTAAATTGACAACTGAACAATGATTTTCGTATTGGTATCTGTCAGAGGTCTGGGAAAATCCTCAGTTGATAAGGCCCAATGCTTCCAATTAGGAGCTGAGCAGGACCTTATGCAGTAATGATTTCCAGCTCCCTAAAGATGTGGTGTGGACACTTATTGCAAATTACTGACAAAAAGCTACACTGTATTGATGAGAAGGAGAACAGCCAGCACTCCATGTTCCCATCTGGAGGGCGAGTAACGAGGAGAAACCGTAGTAGAGGCTTGCCCCTTTTATCTCTCCTTCTCTGTCTCTTTCCTCTTCTTTTTCTTCTTGTGCATGGTGAGCATGGCCTTGCAGTCAGACTCATGCAGTCTTGCTGGTATGACAATGCCTTCACAATGTTCATTGACTGAAACTCCAAAGACTCTAAATATTGCGTGTATGTATTATAACTTGTGGTGGTTCTCTTTCGCCTCCTCAATTATAAAAATGTAATAAGATGTAGGCAACAATAAATTATTGTTTTTAGAATATCTATGTGCAAGGAATAAAATGTGCATATAATATATTTTGTATATGATATTAGCAAGTAGAAAATTGCTTGACATTGCTCTTTTTTATTATTTTATTAGAGGTGAACCTTGTAGAGCGTAAATCATTTGTTTAGTGCTCATAACAACAATAAATAATTTGCACAATCATATACCTGCCTATAAATCCATAGTTTGTTGAAGTTACCTAAAGCTGATTGATACACAGTAAATAGTTGTAACCTACTATTTCAACATTATCCAACCCTTAGTTGATTTTTGTTGGGGTAACCTTATGTATTTAATTTAGTTTGGTGAATAAATAATGTTTTGAAACATAAAAAAAAAAATGTAGGTGTTATCACGCGAAGCCCATTTTTAGGATCTTATGTTTTGGACATAATACAGTGTTTAATTACAGTATGCCATGATTTAATGTCTTCCATGCTGATATGGAAGCAACATAAAACTATGGCATCTTTTTAGGGTAATTGTGATATTCTACATAGTCTCACATAGTTTAGTGTCAGTAAAAAATATCGTTCAACATTAAAAATGATTTTTTGTTGGAAAACTAAGGGTTATTTTCACATTATTATGTATATTATTATTGGTCAAGAAAATAGTCCAAATATACTTGCATAAATAGTTACTCCATTAATTGCATTACAAATACAACACCTGTGTGAGTGAAATGAGGGTTAATTTGAATAACTTGTTGGTTGCTGCTTAGATGCACTTTTTTGGTGAAAATTTGTCTGAACTTCTATCGTACCTGTGTTTCTTTGAGATAAAAAGTCCTGTCTTCCTTTGATATCCACCATCCTTGTGTCAGAGTGAGTGACAGCTTGTCTGACAGGGCGGGTAGAATTCCTGAAATTGCCAGTGAAAACCCTTCTTTGTCGCAATCGTTCGCCCTGGGCTGTAGGTGTCAGAGACAAGAGCCCAACTGCTTTATGCCAAATGTTTATCAAAGCTACTGATTAAATGCTTTGCTCATCGTATTTTAGTGCAGTAAAGATCAAATACCCAGCCCAACCCTGGAAAGCAACTAAAGCTTGAGAGGGAAAAAAAGAGAAAATGGCATATTATATAACACATAAATACATTTTCAAGGTACCTGTGAAATACATGACCATTGCTCACAATGTTTTGTCACACAAAAGCGCCACATGATCTGAAATCTGTTGTTTTTCTCACTTCCCTTCATTTATATGTTCACTCAATCCATCCCATCTTCTCATCGCTTCCGTTTTCTTGCTGGAGGTAAAACGTCTGACCCTTGTGGTCAGTGCCATGACGGCTTCCTCTGGTCGCAGCTCTGTGTTTTGTTTCAAAAAGGCAGTGCAGTGCGGGCGAGTGAGTGCCCTGCAGTGGCAAGCCTGGGGCCATGTCAGCCTCAGCTGCTCCATCACCAGGAGACTGGCCTAACATCTCCTGACTACACTTTGCTGTGTTTCCCTGATATGGTCATATCACATCTGCCCACCCTCCTGCGACAGAACCAGCACTTCCAACTTTAAACATTTTGCAGCTATCTCCACCTTTCCAGTTTTCAGCTGTATATGAACAATGTTTGGACATATTTCCCACAGCCACTGTAAGTTGATATTAGGTACCAGAGCCAGTTACAACTTCTGGTTCTTTTTTTTTTTCGTCGGTGAGAACGAGGCCTGCAACCCTGCTCGCACCCCTTCCAGCAGCTCTTCCTCCTCCTCACCACTGCATTTGAATTTCTAGATAATAGGCTTTGACTTCTGGCTGCACGTTTATAGGTCTTTTCATGTTATCTGCTTAGCTCATAGCATGGAGCTCAAGAACACAGACTCCCCGTGACAGGCCAGCCAGTCAGCCAGGCAGGCCTGTCAGGAGCTCTCATACACTAATGATTTCCCTTTAGTCTATTTTCTGTCTCATTGGCCGTTTCCTTCAAAAACAAAATTGCTCATTTAAATTCTCATGCCTGGGGCATTTTGGTCTTCAAATATTGTTGGAAAGTGAAAGGATTAGGCAAAATATGGTTTTTTAAAATGTTAATATATTTTCTGGTTCACTTTCTCCTCTGAGGCCAATTAGGGAATTTCTGCTGGCTGCATTAATGTCAAACTGACATTCCCAGCTATAATTACACTGTGCTTGAAACCTAACTTTCACTTGTAGGATGAGTGTGCTTGGCAGTGACATGGAGACTCACTCCGCCAGCTTTGATCATTTAATCATTGCTTTGCTTTCCCCACAATTTTTTTTTACCCCTGCTCTCGCTCATTTATGAATTCACCTTTATTTTCGGTGTTGCAAAATGCAGTGTTATCTCTCATTACTCGCGCCAGTGTTTTGCCGGGGTTCATTAGTGACGTTCGTTCTGCTCCCTTCAGGTGCAGCAGCCACATGCACACTGTTTACCTGCTTGATTCTCAATTTACATTGCCTTGTCTTGTGTTGTTGCCGTGTTCTTCTCTCTCACACAGTGGGCACGTAAAAGTGAACGGCCCGCGTACAGAGTGCGACGGGTTATAATGAATATAAATGTTCTTGACAGGCGGTCGTCATCGTCTTCCTCACTACCAACTGTCGCTTTGCTGCTACAATACATGACTCTCTCAAAACAAAAAGAATAAGGATTTGTGCGAATAATTTGGGTTACATGTGCAATTTTTTATGAGAAATAAAAGCACCATTATTCTACTTGTGATGGCATTTAAAATAACTTAATAATGTAGCCTATACAAATCACATTTTAAACTAAAACAAATGTATACATTAAAACCTAAAGGTTGCTATTGCGTGCACGTTATTAATGGAATTATTATTATTATTAAAAATACTAACTGATCTCTACACATACATTTTTATATTCAAGCAAACTATTTACAATCCGCATATGATTTCGTTTCGTTTCATTTAACTGTGTTATAAAAATGGGCAGCAAACTATATTTTTTATACACTATATATAAATTACATAAACGCACAATTTATTCAATTAATTTGTTTTTGTTAGGTGGCCTTTTTAAATAAATAAATGCACAGTAGGCTATAGCAGAAACACATAGCCAACAAACAAGTTAATGTTTTATTTTCACATGAAACCTTTTAAAAATGAACTTTTGAAATATTATACGTTGTATTGTAAAACCTGGTTTTGAAAGCTGAGTCTGCCATAGGTGCCGAACTAATTTTGGATGACAGCAGCGAAGACCTCCAGCAAACACAGAGATAGGCCTATCCCTGATTTAGCCTCCAAACATTCTGTCAGTGCCGATGCCGATCACTGTAATAACGTGCGAACGGTTTTAAATCTGACTAAAGCTGTGCTGGACAATCTCAATCTGGCTTTTGTTGCTTTGAAAGGAAATCATTTTCGCGTCTTGCTCAATTGCTCGCTCTCCCCTTGAGCAATGCGCAGCGTTCACAGCCTCCACCCCTCATTCTCCCCCTCTTCTGTCTTATTTCCCCGTGATTCTTTGCGCTTTTAGACTTCAGGTAATGGGAAATGGCATTGACCCCCCCCCCATCCCCATGATTACCTTTGTGAAGCGTGCACGCGACACAGAATCACACGTCACGAGGCGGCTCGATGCCATCAGCACGGATCAATCACGCGCTCAGCCGCGCGCAGGAATGCAGCTCGCGGACACGGTCAGAGCCAGCCACGGCCCGCGCTGATGGACAGCTCTGGTAATTAGGTGATTGTAAAGACCCTTCTGACTGCTAGAACAACGTTGTCAGGGTGGCCGGAGCGCACAAATCAATGTGCTTTCCTTGAGCAAACACTATAGAATAGAGCAGAAAAACTAACAAAGAGACGCGATGTGGGGATGGGCACGCGTGTGATGCATGTGTCATCGTCGCTTACCAAAATTTACATTGTAGTTCTTGGGTGGATTGCTGTTTTACGTAAACAAAACGAGACAGACACTTCGCTGATGACACTCCATGCGTTATCTCCGTCTCCCGCTTTCGCTCGCATTTTAACATTTGATTTGGGTGTTAAATTAAAACTGTAATTGATGTTCATCTAGGCCATGGGCCCTTCTGTGTCCTTCTCCACGGCTTATTATTTCCCCTCCTTGTTTGCCTTTGGATTAATACTAGCTGCACTTCAAATTAAACTTGAATGTCACATGTTTTATTACAGTGTAAATGTTGAGAGGAAGAGGGGGGGTACTGTTAAGATCTAGTAAAAACTGTAATATTGGGATCCTGAAAGCCACTGCTGTAAATGTCACATCACACAGAGAGCACCAACCTTCCATACGAGAGAGCTTCTAAAATAAAATTTCCTGTTGAATTTTGACTTTCATAACAATTTTGTGTTAGCCTTTTCCTGTCCGCTCAAATAGAGATGTTAGACATGTTTAGAGAGAGTCGAGACAGCTAATTTGTCTTCTGTCAGACCCATGATTCTCTGATTAAAGATGCATTTTGTGTGAGACCGTGTTCTGTCCAATACTCAAGCGCACTGCCAGTTGAATACAGTGTATCCTTTACAGCTTGCTTTTATGACACTTGCAAATGAAATACAGATTTTCCACACAGATTTGTAAAAATAATTATGTGCATGACATCCATGCTATGGATGTCTTTAATAAGTCTCACTAAAATAGCATGTAAATACAATGCAATATAAATAAATGATGTTCTGTAAGTATATTTTACAATGATGTCTCTTTTTGACTGCATTCCTCAAATATCTTTTAACACACATTTTGATTATTACCTGCACGGTTGGGATTTCAACAATTTTCATAGATCTACAGTATAGGCTACACTTCCTGACAACTCGGTTGTTTTTAACATCATGATTCAGATTATTATTTATTCCATTCATTATTTTTTTAAATATGCATGGACGAGGGGCCTTCTGTGGTATTTAATTGATTTATATCTTAAATCTAAGTCTTTAATTTAAACACCTATAGGCGTACAATTGGCAAAAGTATATTATAATTAATACAGTTTGCGTTCAACAGATCAGTTAATCAGCTTATTTATTGCCCCATAATTTGTTATAAATTGCATAAACTTTCCCTGAGTTATGAGTAAACCTTAATATAAAATACATCACAATCATATTACTACTGAACAGTAAAATGAACAGTAAAGAAAATGAGAAAAATAGCATTATGTTTTTAAAGCATCATTAATTATCCTGCATTTATAAAAAAAAAAAAAAATAGGCTATATATTTTCAACTTTGTTTGTTTCAATAATGTGTCGTTTTCAGATCAGATTAACATTTTGTATTTACGTTTTATAAATGCTTACAGAGATTGTGCACGAAGTATAAAACAAAGTGGAGCAACCTGTGTGTCTGCAAACAGCGCGAGGCCTTCAGCGTTCGCGAGGTGACAGTTTCAACAGAAAGCCGCGAGGGGAATCAATACAGTGCAAACTACAATTTCACCGTCCGATCATCGACCATCAGCCCCGGCTGATCAGATGATACCCTGACTGGTTGTATTCAATTTGTTCCAGCGGCGCCCTTAAACCTAATAAAGCGATTGATTGAGGCTCAATGAGTTGCTGCAATTAGTGAACTGTTAATGAACACGCTGCTGGAGTCTCATGAGAGTGACTGGCGTGTTCAACCATCGCTTTGATTTTCTTCAACGGAAAGACATACATTGCCAATAGATCGTTTTCACATATCTTGGGGCAAAACACATTCCACTCCTCTAACTCAATTAAATAGTACATTTGAATATATGTATAAAAGGGCAAGAATATGTGTAGGGTATATGGCAGAAAATATCATATGGCCAAATAATTATAGGCTGTGTAGTAAAATCTTCTAAAATATATAAAAATATTTGTTTGGCAGAAAGCTAATATAATGCATTTAGATGTGACTGCTAAATTATTAGATATTGCCTACATGCATTAAAGTCAGTTAACAGTACAACCTTACAGTGCATCTTAATTGTTTTATATATCCACCTCAGATATCCAAGACTCATATTTAGGCATCAAGTTGAATTTGGCTGTTGGTAAAACTTGATGTCGGTGTGTGTACATAGAGAGGGTTTGCCCTGCTTTAACCAGCAATCTTCAAGCGATTATTGACAGGAATTCTCAGATAGCTTTGTCGCCGCCTAGTGTTATTACTGAGCGTGTGTAAAATCATGTCAGAGAGTGCGTGTTATACAAGAATCGACCAATTAGCCACGAGTTAACTAATTATTTCATTTCAGAATACAGACGTTTTAAGAATGACAAGCTAACAAGCCAAGCACAACGTTTATATAAGTCAAACTGACACTAGCATGTATAGCCTAAATATACAGAATCATAGATGTTTTATTTTGTTTAATCGTTGTAGTGTTTAGTCACCAAATTTGCATAAACTTCTAACCAGACAGTTACTATTATGTGTAACAGGTCAGCTATTAGGTCGCCACAGGAAACAACAAAACACAAGAACATTTAGACAAAATAATAAGTACACTTTTAAATAAAATATTTTTTCAAAGACAGTCTTCAGTACAGTCATGTAAATCAGTATGAATTATTAAACAGACTGAACATTTAAAGAGTTTGTTAAAGTCCCCCCCGAGAAACAATTACACATGAATAGAGCAACATATATTCAACAGCGTTATATTTTGATTGCGATATTTTAAACAGTCTTCCAAAGCATATGTTCAAGGAGTCCTTTACAACAAAATCAGACAGGTACATATAATAACCTACATGATAAGCCTAAATTATAATTATAGCATATTACAAATAAAATAAAAATCTATGAACATATATAACCACATAAAACTGTTTATTTATTTCCTTTTTGTGAAAGAAATGAAAGCGGCGCGCACAACAAACCTAAATGATGACTCCCACGTCGCTCAGCTAAATACAAGAGGTTAAAGGATCTCAGTTCGGTCCGTTACAGGAGGAGGTTGAAACAGTGGAGTGATCCACGGAAAGCTCGACCGTAAGAAACCTACGATAGAGAGCGCAGCAGCCTGATACAACCAGCTCTCAGTCCGTCTGTTGGAGAACATGCATCAGATACCTCCATCTATATCGCATCATCCTCCTCCTCTCAGTGTAAATCCACGCACTCAACGGCATATGAAACATCTGTAGCTCAAGATTAAAACAAAAGTCCTGCATTAAACAGTGTTGTAAGATCATTATTATTTTATCAATAATTATTTCCCCTAATGTTTAACGAGAGGTAAAGATTTAAACGCATTTATTATTCGTTGGTTAATTTCTGCTCATCAATCTGAAAACATTTCCATTTAACGCACTTTATCTTCTCGTGTATAACGAAATGAAGCTGATTTATACATCTAGAAAAGGCCCATGGGTTTATTTAGAAGAAAATAGGCAAGATACGATTCGGGCATATGTCATGAACAATATTCGCCATCATTTCATTCCCTTGAGCTATTTCGAATCAGTGCTTTCACTCAAAGGCCCTGACACACACAATGACTATCAGCTCAAAACGGGCTCATTTCTCGAGTCTCTGTGCTCACGAGAGAATAAATGACACAATTTAGTTTTGCCAATGGGGATGATTATTGTGAGGTTTTCTTTTGGAGAAAAATAAACTGGAAAGGGGAAATAAAATTAAGAAAGAAAGAAAGAAAGAAAGAAAGAAAGAAAGAAAGAAAGAAAGAAAGAAAGAAAAAGAAAACAAATTGACACAACGCATGTGTAATGAATGAATATTAATCAAGTAAATAATGCAATCATTAAACAAAGTTCAAAATTGGAATTGTAAACTTTCTTTTTGATATTATTAGTTAATATATATGTTTACATTTTAATTGACGGAAGATGAAATGCTGTAATCACAGAGTAGAATCGCTGGGTAGCCTAATATTAGTCTACCGAACTATACTTGTGTGTAGGCCTAATTATTATATGGAACATCTAGTAATTTCACGTCGTTGTTTATTACTATAATTAGTTTCAGCAACAAGCAATATGTGTAAGATGCACAAAATTATGCAAAGTGTTTCCATGAACGTGTTTATGTGTAATGAAAATGCCGTCTGAGACATAGCAGAGGGAAGGTTTTAAAAGAGCATTGCGGAATCAATGAGTGGCTCTGTGCAATGATGAAGTGAAAACCGCTGATTGGACAGACGCGTGACCATGTAACCAATGAGAGTAGAGATGGTGAACACGAGGAGTGTGTTATAATAAGGGAGAAAATATGACGTCAATATAGGAAGTCATTGTAGAGCAACACTACAACGATTAGTGGCAAAAGGGAGCGTGATGTCGAGGAGTTAGAGCATCCCAATCTCTCCACACCTCAACTTTGAAAGAAAGTTCAACAACCATAACAAAAGGACGTGGACTACACAGATCCACTTGCTTTCCACATTCCACCTTGAATGTAACAACATCTTGGAGCGCAGGCTATATTTCTCTTTTTCTTTGCGTAAGTGCAAGGATTTCTTTATTTGCGCGTAATGTTTATTTTGTACTTTTTCAGGGCTTTTTTATTGCGTTAACCTTTGAGTTCCGTTAGTCGTTTCGTTGATTCCGATTAAGAATTGTTTTATTTTACAAAATTGTACAGGAAAGTTGTTATGAAGACGACTTAAGTGCTCATCCTTTTCTTGAACTATGGAAGGATCCAGTGGGTCTAGTTTTGGAATAGACACTATTTTGTCCACAACCAATTCTGGCAGCTCAGTACTGATGAACGGAGATTTTCGCCTCGGTGACAGTAACAGAACAGCGGATTTCAGGAGCCAGGCGACCCCATCACCATGCTCGGAGATAGACACTGTGGGAACAGCCCCCTCATCCCCGATCTCAGTTACGATGGAGCATCCCGAGCCGCTTCTAGTCCAAGACAGACTTCACCATCACCATCATCATCATCACAGTCAGGCTCAGAGTTTGCAGCTTTCACCCCAGCCTCATCCTCTCGGTCAGGCTGGCTGTGCCCCCAGGACTGCCACCTCCTCCTTTCTAATCAAAGACATTTTGGGCGACAGTAAACCGCTAGCAGCGTGCGCTCCTTACAGCACCAGTGTACCATCTCCACATCACAGCCCTAAAACAGAGAGCGGAACCGCCTCGGACGGCATCAGGCCCAAATTAGAGCAAGATGAAAACAGAAGCAAACTGGACAAAAGAGATGACATTCAGAGCGATTTCAAATGTAACGGTAAGAGTGCGTTTTCCATGCAAAGTAAATTAATAGCCTAAACACATTAAAACTTAGGGTAGACCTTCAGATCACAGTAGCCGTTTGACATTTATAATTTGTGGTAATATAATATAATCAATTAGTTAAGAACAGTTTGAAAAACTGAAAATTGTTGTTACGTTGTACCTAATTATTTACACAGTAATATGAAAATTGCATCGTACCGCGAAAAACAAAACAAAACAACCATTATCTAATAGATTACAAAAATAAATATTACATTTAAATGTCTTAATGAACTTTTCTGGGTCGTTTATTATTGAAAATATAAGTATTTGTGTTTTAATAAGTATATTTTTCTTTGTAAAGTTAAAAGTGCATAGAATTATGGAATTTTTCAAAACTAATTGGTCATGCTACATTAAATAAAATGACCACATTAAAACGGATTTTTGGACAAAACGTAAATACTTCTTGAATGGGCTGTAACAATTAACATTGTGGTTCAACCGCTTGAACATTACATGCATTCAGTGGTACAAAATAACGCTAACATTTTTACTTATTATCATTATTTAAAAAACATAACAATTAAAATCAAGGTCCATATTAAAGCCAAATAAAAGGCGTTTTTCTTGTCTGTGTTTCAGTAAGAACCATTATTACACTACAATAACAATATCGGTCGCCGGTCACTGAGGTTATTCTCTGATATTAGCATAACAGATGTAAAGGCTGGTGAATTTTGCCCGGTGTGGGATCCTCCCTAGTGAGTCAATTAGAGAGATTATTTTTCTTCCTTGAGGGGGATCACGGAGCCAGCAAAAACTGCTACAAATAGATATAGATTGACAGATCGATCATGCTTGTTTTGCTGTAACATTTTCGTCTACATACGAGCGACCTAATTTATTTGGTAGACAAAAAGCTATGTATATTTTTCTATACCTGTTTTTTTAGACCCTGATACTCATATTGGTTACTACTAATACCAAGACGAAATAATTAGACCTAACCAGATTTAGATTTGTGCACGTAATCGAGGCCTATAGCAATCACAAGTTACCAAAATAAACATTTTGAATAGTTATTACTAAATTAGGCCAATTAGTCTGTGCTCTCATTTTGAGTAAACTTATATAACGAATAGTAGCCTAGAAATGAGCAACTTCTTTTATAATACATTTTCTTTAATTTTCATTTGACTAACTTCTTTAGGAGAAAAAGAAGAGGGCGATCGGGAAATTTCTAGTTCGAGAGACAGTCCGCCAGCCCGCTCTAAAAAACCTCGCAAAGCGCGGACGGCCTTCTCCGACCATCAACTTAACCAGCTGGAGCGCAATTTCGAAAGACAGAAATACCTCAGCGTGCAGGACCGAATGGACCTGGCATCAGCCCTAAACCTCACAGACACACAAGTCAAGACTTGGTATCAAAACCGACGGTAAGTTTCCATATAACATTTATGAATAACAATAATGTTTTTAGATTGTGCAAGCATTTACCATATTTGTGTATCTTTTGAAACTTTTGCAGTTGCCAAAATTCGAGATGTTTTGTATTAGCCTATATTATTATTTACTGGCCAATTTTATAAGGCCTTTATTATTATTATTATTAGGTTATTGTTAAGCGAGCTTTTAAATATCTGAACGACGCAACAAAATAAGTGGATCAAACTATTTTACATTATGTCTGAAATTGTATTTTTGTATACAGTTTTGTATACATTTTGTATTCGATATACAGTTTTGTCCTATTAAACTATTTGAAATCATTTGAATGCAAAAGGATGTTCATAAACAACGCCACCCATAATTACTTTAAGCAACTGAAATATTGTCTGCCTTATTCCCTCCTAAATATTTTTTTCATTTTTTAAACAATGCTCATATGTGTATAACATTTCTTATAACTATTTTCATATATTTAGGGAATTAATTTCCGTCATGCTGCGTACTGTTGTAGAGAGTTCAACGAATTCTAAATGCATCGGAAATAACAATTTAGACTAATTTAATAATAATAATACAAATGTTTTAATCACAAACACTTAGCACTATTCTGAAGTATTTTACATCATTTCGGCCTACTAGTTTTATTTAGCTATATAATGTTTACCTACTTTTGTTTTGTACCCGAATCCAGCATTCGCTTCTCGAACAATGGAGCCATGTGGAGAGTTTAATAATGTATTTCTTGTGTTTTGATCTCATTACAGGACGAAATGGAAGAGGCAGACGGCTGTCGGATTAGAACTGCTGGCTGAAGCTGGAAATTATTCGGCTTTACAGAGAATGTTCCCATCTCCGTATTTCTACCACCCGAGTTTATTAGGCACCGTGGACAGCACGACAGCCGCCGCCGCCGCTGCTGCCATGTACAGCAGTATGTACCGGACTCCGTCCACACCGCATCCGTCTTTCCAGAGACCGCTCGTCCCCAGAGTGCTCATTCACGGCCTGGGGCCCGGGGGACAACCGGCACTGAACCCGATAGCGGGCACAGGGCATCCTCGGTAAAACCAAAAGACACGGAGAGACAAATGTATCACACTTGATGTGACAGACTGTGCTGAACTTTCACAAGACGCAGTTTTTCTCCAACACTGAGAGACGATTTTATCGAAGAAAAAGATGTATTATTTAATATGGACCATTTCTGACGTATATAGGCCAAACTAAACCAGACGGGCCTGTGACATTGACAGTAAAAGGACTATTCATTGTCAGAATGTTTGTTTTGTCTTTTTTGGTACAAATACGCGTATACTAGCACATACGCTTATAAAGTTTATTAGATTTAAAGAAAGGGTGAAATAAAGACAAAATGATAAAACGCTAATGTCAGACGCATTCTCTTGAAAGGGGCCATGCTTACTAATTTAATGGGAACTTTTTGTGGCTGCTCTGTTGTTTAAAAGTAAGTTTAAAATTTAACTGCACAACTCAAGAAAGATAGGCTACATTAAAGTGAATGATTTTTAGCATCATGCGTGTTGATAAAAAAAAAAAAGAAAAAGAAAAAAGAAAGAAACAATTAATTTAATAAAAAATAAATACAAAATCAAAATCTCTAACATATAGACCTAAATTCTAATTCTTCTCGGCATGTGTGTTTAATGCAACATAGCATAAACATAAGTTTAAGAGGACATAACAAATCCTGTTTATATATATATATATATCCGTGTGTGTTTGTGTGTGGTAGCCTATATAATCAAATTTTTATGGAACAACATAAGTTCTTTGTAAACTCTTTCAGCCCGTCTGAACTCATTAGCATAGGCGTGTATTCAAGCAAGGCTCGGGACCGGTCTGCTGTATGAGGATAGATGGTTTGGCGCATTTGCTCTGGGAAAGACGAAGCTGCTCCCGGTCTGGCAGCTGTTCTGTGGGAGAACCACCGCGGACAGACAGCAGGCGTGAGCCTTCTCAGCGTGAGTGAATTAAAAGAAACATTTCATATAAACAATTATAGACCTCTGTAGAATCAGCGACACTTAGGATAAAGATACAACCATACATAAACCCACTTTCTTCATTTAGCCAATTTAAAATAGTCCTAACGATTTATACAAAACTTTCCCCCCCCCCAGACAAATTAGTATTTCATTCCCAGTTCGTGCTAGTCGTGCACTGAATAGCACAGTTCTAACACTAAGCTATTGAAAAAGGTCTCTGGATGTGTATAAACGTGGTCTTAAAAAACAAAAGGAATTTTAAATAAGAGACGCAGCCAAATCGAAATGAGAAACTTACTAGCCAAATAATACACAATACATAATACATTATCGCAATATTTCGTATCATAGCATAAAACCACAAATGTAGTTATAGAAACGTAGGCCCACTCTCTTGGTCAGAATTGCTTGGGATGATATAAACGAAATGAGAAATAAATAAACTAAACGTGCAGTATATACGTAACCACGTCGGTTTTTTTAGTGGAATGTAATTAAGTGAACATTACAATGCTTTTCTTTTTTGAGCACGATAACATCCCCTGGAGGGCTGCTTAGGCTGTAGGATCGAATAGCCTCAGGGCGCGTTTGTTTGGGTTCCTCTAATTGGAGAACGGGCTGCTGATTTCTGCGCTGCTAAATTCTTATTAAAGCCAAGTTGACCTTTGCTATGTGGTTTGAAACAATATGAGATGCGCACGCCAGTACATATCTTACATTTACTCCATAATAAGAAAAGACAAAAAAAGCAATACAATACTTTTTCAAAACAATATAAAACATATGCAAACAAAGCTTAGTGTTTAGTTAAATTTAAGTGTTTAATGTTTGAAAAACAAACGAATTTCAAAACTAAAAATTAAAAAAGTCAAAACTGTTAAGATTTCGGATATCGACAAAAGTTATGAATATCCTCTGTAGAGCTCGATTTCTTTAGCGTTTGCAGGATACGCAATTTTAAAGGCAACTTGAGTCATTTCTATATGATTAAAACGCCTGTGTTCAGCTGTAATGCTGCAGTGCCACTCTTGCATGCACCATCAATAACCGCATTTAATATGGACCAATAATATAAGCTGCGCATTGATGCTCAATTTGCATAATCTGAATCGCTTGGAATGCGTTAAAAAGTGCCATATTTTTTTTTTGTTTTTCGTTAATTGGATATATTCAAAACGCATCAAGAATACTAGGTTTAGAACAGAAAAAAGTGCTATATCATAAGAAAATATTATTTAGTAAAACAAATAAAAAATAAAACATCCGTATGTTTATGGGACAGTAAATTATTTTACAAGGCTCATAATTGATGCAAATGAGTTAACCGGGACAATGAGTAATGATAAATTCCGACGTTCGGCTGGCTGTCGGTTTTGCAATTCAGACGAAATGCCATTTTCAAACGCTTCTCCATTTGCAAGGCTTACCGAGAGCGGAGTGGTTATGAATGTTTAGACTACATGAAAAAGAAAACCCTTGCAAGTAAATCCTTTAGACAGACAAGATACCTCAAAAGTGCATTTTATAATTGTTATATTCAGCATTTGTAGTGGAAACATTATGCTGACATATGTTGTTTCACTTTTCTGTGCGCCACCAGCAAGCGAGTGTGGAGACATTAGCCTTCTGTGGTATTGCTGAAAGTGTAATATCTATTTAATTCTTAGGAAGTGATGCTTGATAGCATCCTCAAAACATTGCGGGGCAGTAAATGCTCAATTTGCTGTGGCCTTCTGACCAAGATTTGTTCGTTTTATTTAACCCCTGGTTAAAATTGACTTCCAAAGGGCGGAAAAGAGGGAAGCCAGGGACCGTTAACGAGCTAGGTGAGAGGAGGGGTGCTGAAATTAAAAGAGGATGTTCAGACCTTTCATTTGCATGACACACATTATAGAAACAGATTGCTGCAAGGAATTGGTTTGTTCTTGTTGCTTCCAGGAGTCCAAGTAAGGTTTTGTAATTGCCACATTTTCCAGCTGATGTCATGTTAGGGATGTCGTACTTATTATCCTAATGAGAGAAACGCACCAGCTCTCAGACGCCCGCTCATTACCACATTACTCGCTCGCACTTTCTTAACGCGCCATCTTTCATACTCAAACGGCAGGGACGTATCCAGGCGAACTTCTCGAAAATGGTCACGTTGCAAGGTCACTCACTGAAACGTTGAAAGGCGACAATCAGTCGTGTGGGATTTAAATGATGCTCTCAAGGCCCGAGTCATCGCAGTGCCTCGCAAAACAGCAAGGAAGCGCCACATTAAGCATCTGGGTGTCCCTTAATTATCGTGGGTTGGATTCTTAATCTTGCCCTGTGGTGATGGTGAGGTGTCAGGATGATGAATATTAAGACGGTAGGTTGTCAACGTGTGCATTTTCAAAGCAGGCTGAATTGGAGGAACGGTTGTAACAAGGTTAGAATCGTTTAAAGTGTGAAAGGGGATTTCTGCCAGGAGGCAGGAGTGGTTGACAGGCATCGTGGTGCACCTCTGCGTTATTAGCAAGTTTTAGAATTATTTCAGAAGGTGTGAAATGGACTAATACATTTAAAGATGCTTTTCAGATGCCTGGTTATCATGATTAATAACTAACTGTCCCTAAACACTCAAATGATTCATCAGCACTCAATTAAACACTCACTTTTTTTATCGACAGCCAATATCCATGGCCACATTGCTTTCAACAAACTTACAAGCAGAAAATCTGACGGTTATCTGGCGGTATTAAATAAAACAGCAACTACAGTGCCATTAGATTACGCGACTAAACTAAACTTTTCCTGCACACACTTTCACAGATTGTTTTTATATTCTTAGTAAGTGCAAATTATTTGACTTAAATTGCCAATAGAAATTAAATTACAACTCTTTTTCATGTTAGAAAAATATCTACATTTTGATATTTATATCTCATCTAATATATATTTATGGTTGCCTTGATAATACTTATTATTCAGAGCTGATGGGCTGGAAGAATGTGTTAAAATCTGGCACCAAATATCTTTCTCACCAGTTATCAGTTCAATCATTAGAGCAAATTTCTATGAGTATTATTCACAGATGATGCATGTGTAAAACTGCCATAAAAGGATGCAACTGTCAGAGAAAGAGAAAGAACTAGAATAGAAATAAAAAGAACAATAATTTCACATGTACAGTATATGCACAGAAGGACTGTTTTACTGTAGTTAACCTGGTTGAGTTTGATTCACAGAGCACACACAAAGTTTTAAAATATTTACCAAAATCCATTACCAGAAAACCTAAAGCAAGACATAATATTTTTTTTACAATAAAACAGGTGGAAAGGCTATTATTACCGCATTATAACTGCAAATATACTGATGTACTCCCACATCTAATCTTAAGGTTGTTTCCAAATAATTTTACAAAAATCATACACTAGTAAAGTGTGTAGGGTATAATATGTCATTATACGCTATGTAATGGTGTATGAATTTTACAAGATTATTTTGTCATCCTAAATTACAGAACCCCTCGCTTTCCGCTAAGTAATTATATATATATATGACAGTTGAATGCATTAAGTGTCCAATATTTGTTTAATTAAGTGCATCATCCGGGTATTTAAAAGTGCACACCTTTTTGGACTTTTGTGTGTGTGTGTGTGTGGGGGGGGTAGTCATGAGTGAACTGTCATTTCTATACATCCCATAGACCCATATAAATCCCATAGTCCTCACTTCACTCAGTCCTGTCAGGTATTTAAGGAGGAAACTTATTACAAGTTTCCTGGGCCATCATTTCATCAGGCTGGAACAGCCATCTTCCTGCTCCTGTCGTGACATTAACGCTCATCCATGACACTTCTGCTGAATGATGCATTAGCTGAGTGCTATCATGGTTTAAACGCTCTCATCATTTCAGCAAAACCAGCATTTTCCCCTCTCCTTTTTCCGCTCAAGTGACGGGACAGCTGATGGCGGAGAAGTTCTGCTTGCTTTCAAGTTTCAAACCAGCCACCGTCATTGTACGTGTGGCCACATGAAGGAGCACAAGAAAGGAAGGGGAAAAATTCTGTCAGCAGCAATGTCAAAAGCTTCAAATCTTACAGAGCAATTAGGGGTTTCATCATCTCTGAGAGGTGTCAGCATTCATTACGGCTCAACAACAGCTAATTGCTTCAAGGTTAAAATTACAGATCTGACAGCATTATTTTAAGTGACAGACTCAAGCTCTGTGATGCTTCACAGTGGCAACACACTGACATTAAGAGAGACGAAAGAGAGAAAGAGTGCAGCTCGGTCATAGGGAGAGAGATGGAAAGATAAAACGAGTGAGATAGAGAGAAAGGCAGGGTAGGAGAAGTGCTGTTGAATTTACTGCACGTATAAGTGCGATCTGGTACATCTACTAATGCTCTCGTATTAATCCACTCAAGGCCAGATTTCTAACTGCCTATTAAAAGGCCCATATGATCAATTCTTCACATGAACACTCAACCTATTTATACAGTCCTTTCCTCCCCCTTTTCCTAACCAATCTCATCTGCAAGGTAAAGCAATGGCAGTACAGGTGCATCTAAATAATTCACAACTAATGAGAAGTGAGATCAGACTGAAATTAAATGTGGATAAAATGCTCAGTTTTGTGCAGATCTCCTTATTAATGCACTTTTTTGTGGCTATTAAGTGCATTCTGACCACATTGTAAATGAATTACTGGAAGCCTGATCTGCTTGTGGAAAATACTCTGTAGCCATTGGACTCAGCATGGTTAAGATGGTCGTTCCCTTTATTTGTTGGCCACGTCATTACTGCAAGCTGCATGAAACACGTTGATACCGTTGGCAATTCTCCTTTCTTTGTTTTTGTTCTCTTTTTTGGAGAACTGGTCTGTCTTTTGCCCGCAGTCATCATGTGGGTGTAGGTCTGTGAGCATGTGGACTACTCTTCAAATTAGAAAGCTGGTGCATGGGGAAAAATTGAGCGTTTTTGAGTTAAATGAATTATAGATTGCTGCATGCATGCTGGGCAACTGCTGGAGTCAATTCTTTCAAGTGAGCAGTTGTTTACCCTTCTCTTTTCCCCTTTTCTTAAAGTGGAATACCTGATCCTTTGAACTGATTGTTTGTTTAACCGCTGTTGGGAACGTAGAATCCCTGAGGTCTGAGCAAGTGTTGATCTAAGATTGGATTTAAAATTGTCTAATGAGGAACTCTTTGGATAATTAGCACAGGCTGAAATTCTTGTGGATAATTTGAGTACCTCACTACGCAGTTCAGGGGAAGGAGGGGGGAGGGGGTCTAGATGAAAGAAAACGGAGTGCAGGGTTAATGAAAATTATCACATCAACTTGGTCTCTACCTTTCGGTGTTATCCTTTGTTCTGTTTTGACTGCGTCATTAGGGGAGCAATGGAACAATTAGCTGTGCAGTTCATGGAGAGGCTAGGACTCAACACTGCAGAGCTGTTGGTGTGGCTTTAGCTCCGTAGTGGTAATTAGATACTTGGAAGTGTTGCTCGGCAAGGTCCGGCAGGAAATGAGGCAGTGGCACCTTGCCTGTGAGGGAATGATTGATGTCCCACCCTGTACCCAAACCTT
This sequence comes from Gymnocypris eckloni scoliostomus, assembly GCA_027564155.1. NCBI lineage: Eukaryota > Metazoa > Chordata > Actinopteri > Cypriniformes > Cyprinidae > Gymnocypris > Gymnocypris eckloni. Next base: position 19,788,277 of record CM050419.1, on the reverse strand, counting down.
GAGCTGTGGCAGGCCACAAACAAGCGCTGTGCCCATTTTCAATAATCATACAAGTCATGACTGGCTTGCCATAGAGTAAAATACATTTTTTTGACAAGTGTTTCCTTAGATTGATCCATCTGGGACTGGCCTGTTAACACCACATGACTTGCGTAAATAGAATCACTGTGATTTTATGCGTAGTCGTAGCCATTTTACCTCTCCAGTCCAATATAAACATTAGTCCATCACCCAAGTGTGTCTCTCAAGAGCTAAACCAGCACACCACATGCGGTCGTTGTGTTTTAAAACATGCTGTCCGATAGTGTCTGCATAGTTTGTCTCCTGCTTTTCACTACATTGGAGGGGTGATAGGTTGGGTGTGTTTTGTTTGTTATTTCTTTTTTTCCCTCTGAAGACCCTGAATGTAGAGCAAGTAGAGCTCATGCAATGTCAGAGTTAATTACATTTTTAAATTGAGGTTGTCTTTGGGCCGGCTGCTGGGGAAGAGTGACAAAGCCAGGCTATTAAGAGCACGGAGGGTGTGAGGAAATAGGGCTGAGACGAGTTAGCAGATACCTGTGAGGTACAAGCCCGGGCCTGCCGCATGGCAGAAATGTGATTAGAAGCTGGCGTTAAGCATCAGCAGGTCTTCCTCTACCCCTCTCGACGGCTGTGGGGATCCAGCTAGAAAACAAGTTGTTGATTGCTGCTGAATTGTCAGCTTTTTTTATGTCACGTAACTTCCTAGGCCTGTGAGGACTGGCAGTGGAGCTCCATTCTATTAATATACGCTTCTTGCACCTGTGTGGACAACTGGCAAGACGAGGAGAAATTGGAATATGGAAAGAAATGCTAAGAAGCAGCCCTTCAAATGTGTTGGTGACAGTGGATCTTCTTGTTATTTCAGCTTGGTGTTCATCTGGTGCAGGGTTTTCAGAGTTGGCAACAATAAACCTCTCACTATTGGTGGAGGTATTTTTTTCTCTTTCCTCTCCTCGCTGCCTCCAGCCAGTAGACATCAGATTTAGAGTTGTCTGGAGCAGCTAAACAAAACCGATCTGCCTCTCCCAAGACTGCAGGGATGCTCTTTTTAACCAAGTTATTTTCTCCGATGCTTCACAAAGAAACTGGCCCCCTCAGCTGAAACGATTTGCAGTCCACAATACGTCAGCTTAACCAGCCAGGTCGGGTCAAGTTGAGCCAGACAATGGGCTAAGTCTCTCACCCAAGACTGCTCTGAACCAATTCCCTCAGACTACCAATGCCAAAACAAAGTATTACACAAAAAAAAGAGCTACACATTGAGGAACACAGAATTGTGCACATTCCTAAGATTGAAAAAGGGGCTTTGTATTTGAGAAGAATACTTAATAATTCAGAATCGTGCAATTAATCAAATAACATATTCAACATTTTTTTTGTAAATTTCCCTGTTAGATTAACTTTAAAAATGCACACATAAGGGGCTGATGAGCAAGGAATTGTAATTAAGAAGACAGTGTTTATTTATAATTATGCTTTATTTATGTCCTTTTCTCCATGTTACGCAATCTAACGTTTGATTACAAAAACTATGCATGATCGGTTCTCAGGGAATACACACAAACCCCTTAGAGTGAAAAGTCTTAGAGTGAACAAAGTCTTAGAGTGAACCGCTACTAAGTTCTTCATTTTGGAATTCTGCATTTCAGGACATATTGTATAATATATTTTTAATTGGTTTAAGTTTGGTTTACCTCATCCCATCCATTTCACAAAAATATTAATAAGTTCCTCTTTAATCTTTCCAGGCAATGCCATGCATACTGTTTATGCAATTATGTATAAATAATGAAAACTGCACACATATGTTCTATATTTAGTGTGATACATTATAAATCCCTCATATACATATAATATCACTGGCTTCATATATCATGGAAAATACATAGAATTCCATGATGTCAATAATACACAAGAAGCAACTCCCATCCAATGGCAAGATTAATGAGTCTGCTGAGCTAATTGCTGGTGAAGGAGGGACAATTACAGCCACTGTGCTGTGATAATAAGGAGGTAATTGCTTATTTTCAGTTATACCCACTTAAGACCCTGTGTCCTCGGGTAATAGACAACAGCTCTCACTCATGCAGTGAACAAAGACTACAGCTGACCGTCCTCTCAATCTTGCTGGTCTCTGTGGAACACAGACACACTGTGTGCGTATGAGTATACATGTGAAAGCAAATGGCCGTTTATAGCGTAGTGTACATGTAATCAACATAATTTGCCAAAAATTATGCTTGTTTGTTAGACACGGTCTCCTACTGCTCGTGGATATACGCACATTATTTCATCCAGGTATTATAAACTATGATAAATTGCCCAGTACTAGTATGCTCAATCAGACGTTAAATATACATATGCATACACTCACCCGCCCACACACACACACACACACACACACACACACACACACACACACACACACACACACACACACACACACACACACACACACACACACACACACACACACACACACACACACAGCAAAACTGTAAACACACGAACTCATGCAAACCTCTCCACATGTACATCCTTCCGGCAACAACAATGGAGGCAGGATGCAGGAGACGAACATCTGATTTGTCACATTTGAAACGCTAATGTTTTAACCAAAAGGAAGAGCACACAGTAATGTGTTCATTCATCTGCATAAACACCACCTGTCCCGGCATAGACAGCTCCTCAAGCACAGAAAGTTTAGTGGCAGCCTATGCGCCAGCCAATCAACGCCAGCCCAGCTGTGGTACCACCATACCGATCGTTTTCAAGTGTCAGAAAGCGCTCAGAGTGGTGCTGTTGGTGCTGGAGAGAGAATGCTTTCATTTCATGTCATCCGCCAGTGAGAAGAAGAGGCGACACACTAACACAAAGAAAACAGGGCACAAAATCACGATTGACATCCAGTTGTAATTTATGCTGCCCCTTTATTTATGCCTGCACTGATTCCATATATTCCTCAGGACCTGCTTGAAGGGTAATTTAGATCATATTTGGTATACCGCAAGCTTTTTGTCTGCAAAAAACATCCATCATTTGTCTCAGGTGTGTACAATGAGATATCAAATGTCATAGTCCCATTGATCACTAGGAAAGCCTTTATATAATAATCATGTGTGGAACAGATCTCTAATGCCAAATACCTAGTTTATTTTTTGTGTACTTTTTCAGAGTTAAAATAACTGTCATATTTGTGACTTTGTCTACATCGTGGTCTTTGAATACTTTCCTCATTGTAAAGTTTTAATCAAAGGCTCACCTGTCTTTGGAGACAACTTGTCAAAGAGACAACTTACAGGCTTGATGCTCTTTGCACATAGACATTTACCGACTCTTAAATAATGACAATAGACCACTAACGAATCACGGTTAGATGACCATGGCTGCATTTCCCAAAACCATCGTAATTTAAGTAGTACTTGAAAATCTTCGTGGATCTACGAGTGCTCTGGAGTAATCGTAACTCCCTGTGCATTGTAAGAAGACAGAATTATGAGGTCACCTGCAGGACAATTGGCAGACCTTTACATTTATTCAAGTGCAGTGTGATTATAATTAAAGCTTTTGATTGAACTTTATTGTAAACTTTATTACTCGATGTTTTATATTTAAATGAATTTATAAATGAAATAATAAAAAATGACAGAAAATAGAAATACATATTTAAATTGCACATGCTAAAGGACTGAAAAAAATCAAATACAATAAATAATGTAGGAAATAAGCTTCAAAGAATGGGAAAATAGGAATAAAATAAAAAATAAAATAAAATAAAAATGAAAATCGGTCAATGACGAAAAACAGCCATGTATTGGACCCGTAAATAACGTCTCTACAGATATTATATACTATATAGAATAATATTAATCTACAAATATAATATTAATGTAGGCTAGTATATCTTACATAATATTATTATATATAGTAGATTAATATTATACTTATCACTTGTGTACTTATTATACTTACACTGAACAAAATTATAAACACAACACTATTGTTTTGCCCCAATTTTTATGAGCTGAACTCAAAGATCTAAGACTTTTTCTATGTACACAAAATGACTATTTCTCTCAAATGTTGTTCACAAATATGTCTAAATCTGTGTTAGTGAGCACTTCTCCTTTGCCAAGATAATCCATCCACCTCACAGGTGTGGCATATCAAGATGCTGATTAGACAACATGATTATTGAACAGGTGTGGCTTAGGCTTGCCACAATAAAAGACCACTCTAAAATGTGCAGTTTTATCACACAGCACAATGCCACAGAGCGTGCAATTGGCATGCTGATTGCAGGAATGTCCACCAGAGCTGTTGTCCGTGAACTGAATGTTCATTTCTCTACCATAAGCCGTCTCCAAAGGCGTTTCAGAGAATTTGGCTGTACATCCAACCAGCCTCACAACCGCAGACCATGTGTAACCACACCAGCCCAGGACCTCCACATCCAGCATTTTCACCTTCAAGATCATATGAGACCAGGTACCTGGACAGCTGCTGCAACAATCGGTTTGCATAACCAAATAATTTCTGTTCAAATGGTCAGAAACCATCTCAGGGAAGTTCATCTGCAGGCTTGTCGTCCTCATCGGGGGCTCAACCTGACTGCAGTTTGTCATCGTAATCAGTGGGCGAATGGTCACATTTGATGGCGTCTGGCACTTTGGAGAGGTGTTCTCTTCAATGAATCCTGGTTTTCACTGTACAGGGCAGATGGCAGACAGCGTGTATGGCATCGTTTGGGTGAGCGGTTTGCTGATGTAAACGTTGTGGATCGAGTGGGGTTATGGTATGGGCAGGCGTATGTTATGGGCAACGGACACAGATGCATTTTATTGATGGCATTTTGAATGCACAGCGATAACTTGACGAGATCCTTAGGCACATTGTTGTGCCATTCATACACAATCATCATCTCATGTTGCACCATGATAATGCACGGCCTCATGTTGTAAGGATCTGTACACAATTCCTGGAAGCTGAAAATATCCCAGTTCTTGCATGGCCAGTATACTCACCGGACATGTCGTCCATTGAGCATGTTTGGGATGCTCTGGATCGGAATATACAACGGTGTGTTCCAGTTCCTGCCAATATCCAGTAACTTCGCACAGCCATTTAAGAGGAGTGGACAACCTGATCAACTCTATGCGATGGAGATGTGTTGCACTGCGTGAGAAAAATGGTGGTCACACCAGATACTGACTGGTCTTCGGACCCCCCCGGAACCCCCCAATACAGTAAAACTGCACACCTGTGCAATAATCATGTTGTCTAATCAGCATCTTGATGTGCCACACCTGTGAGGTGGATGGATTATCTCGCCAAAGGAGAAGTGCTCACTAACACAGATTTAGACAGATTTGTGAAAAATATTTGAGAGAAATAGTCCTTTTGTGTACATAGAAAAAGTCAGCTCATGATAAATGGGGGCAAAAACAAAAGTGTTCCATTTATAAATTTGTTCAGTGTATATTGTATTATATTATATCATATACTCTAGCACTCTCTATTCTAGTTCTATTTTATTTTTCTTCTTTTTATAAAAAAACACACACTTGACACTCTATAAATTGTACATGTATTCTACATATATGTTACTACTAGCTTTTCTTAAAAACTAACACTAGTTTTCTTTTTTTTCTATTCTATCTACTTATTTCTTATATATATATAAAAAACACTTGGTTTCTTTTTTCTATATTCAATCTATACTCTTTTTCTTTAAAATAAAAAAAACAAAAACAAAATATTGCTATGTTTACTGCGTTAGGCTAACCGAGACTTATCATAGCACTTGCATATTGTTGCTCATTTGTTGGTTTTGATTACTTCTACTGTCCTCATTTGTAAGTCGTTTTGGATAAAAGTGTCTGTTAAATGACTAAATGTAAATTATATTATATTATATTATATATTATATATATATATGAAAAAAAAAAAAAAATATATATATATATATATATATATATATATATATATATATTAGCGATGGGCGTTATCGGCGTTAACGTGCTAACGTTAACGTGAGACTCTTATCGGCGATAAAAAATATTGCCGTTAATCTATTCTCAAAGTTGGGTTGGGAGCTGGGTCTATACTACGCAAGCTATGATGACTTTCACCCTGATATTTTAGCGCGGATGTATACCTAGCCGAATTGCACTGTAGGGGCGAGCGAGTCTTGAACTAGAGGCTCGCAATGCGTGATGGACAGATTGTTAACGGCTGGTCTATGTGGTAATACAATCGGGCAGGAAATCCAAACGCTCACCTATCATTCATCAACCTCAAATATGGCTTTTCATCTGAAAGATGTATGTAGTAGCAACTTTACATGGCCGCTCAATATGATGTTAACCTAGAGAAATGTGCGCTATTGAAGTGTTTGTGTGGAAGCTCGTTTGCTGCAAGACAGGCTCCGGTGCGCTCACTTGCTCTTAAAATCTCCGTCATTTTTGGTCATACAGATAAAAGTAGTCTAATACATCTTTCGAACATGTAAAGACTCTACGTTTATTTGTGTGCACTCAGAATAACAACGAAACGTTGCGCTTTTAAGCAAACAGTATGTGCTTTAGGTCTCATGTGGACTTGAGCGAGAAACTTCGAAACTCGAATATATCTAAAAATACAGTACATAGAAAAATATATCTATAGAGAGTGAAATGTCATAAAAATAGAAGACGTGTGTGTTAGCATGGATGATTTCCATGAAATTTAATCTGTGCAACACTGTGCATAATAAGATGGCTTTCAGTTCAATATAATAACAAAAAAAGACATTTTGGGTTTTTATTCAACTAATAAGGTGGGCACGCTGTGATCTGTACTATATTTTTACTGTAATTGACAGTTATCGGCAAAAAAAAACACGGGAGTGGGAGGGAATGGGAGTCATTCTTCCGGGAGTGGAACAGGATTTTCCTCCAGTTTTTTCGGGATTGGGACAGGAAGAGATTAAAGTTTGTGATGCATTTTGGAAACAGGAGATGAGCCCTGGTCTAATGTGCCACCTGGCTTGAGAAACCCGTTCTCAAAGACTTACTTTTAGTCATTATTTGGGTAGCACATATTCTGAATGCCTTGCAGAATTCAAATGAGCCATTTTAATCTAGATTAAAAAATTAATCTATGCCCACCTCTAATATATATATATATATATATATATATATATATATAACTAGACTAGACACATTTCACACGTTACTATGTGTACATTATCCCACAAAAAGACTCAACAGTATATGTATGTTTACTTGCTCAATCACTACAAATCACCTTACACTGTTCCCCAGCCAGCTGCTTGACTTACGATATTTCTCTCTGCACATGTACAGTTTTAATTTGAAGCACTCGTACAGTTTGTATAGTTTGTATTTTTTAGTCTATGTATAGGTTAACATTAATATACAGTATATTTATAGTCAAAATATGTCAGTAGGTTAGTTGTGTTTAGGTATATAGTCTTCTTTTTTTACTTCATTGTTGTATGTTTGTATTTATGTAGCACCGTGGTCCTGTGAGACACGACGTTTCGTTCCACTGTATGTACCCACATGTAGCGGAATGACAATGAAGCTCAACTTGAAATTGAACTTATATTATTATTTGAGCTATCTGGAATGCAGCATTAGGTTAACATTTCGATAAACGAGCGTGTACTACAAATACGAGCCATTCTAAAAATCGACATTTCAGCACTTGGCCAACGGATAGCGACTCCTAAGTAGCGCTTAAAGCATGGCTACATGCGATTGTGTAAAGTGCATTTTTGGGAAACGCACATGAAACAATAACGAATGTCCATAAAATGACTCGTAGAAAATGCTCTTAAGCGTTAAGATCAATCGTTATAGGGATACCCGGCCCATGCCATTTCGTTGAGTGATGAGTATTTTTAAGTTCATACAGACATTTTAAAATGCTCTTTTTTATAAATTACTAATCCTACAATGAAGTGTGGTTCAATGTGATATTTTACATCTAAATTAAATTATAATACAATTTGAATGAGACATTGTTTTAATGTGAATATTCTTCAGATGTTATTTAATTTTAACTCACTGCTTATACAACCACTTAAAGGGTCGTTCACCCAAAAATGAAAATTATGTTATAAGTTACTCGCCCTCATGTCGTTCCAAACCCATAAGACCGTTGTTCATCTTCGGAACACAAATGAAGATGTATATATATTTTTTTATGTAATCCAAGAGCTTTTTGACCCGTATAGACAGCAATGCATCTGAAATGGTCCTGGGAATATTTAAATTACATTGCTGTCTATGGAGGGGCAGAAAGCTCTCGGATTTCATCAAAAATAACTTAATGTGTGTTCCTAATATGATCGGAGGTATTACAGGCTTGGAACGACATGAGTGTGAGCAATTAATGAAAGAATTTTCATTTTTGGGGGATCTATCCCTTGAAGAAGTGGCCACAATTATATCCATATCAACAAGTAACTAAATTCAAGCCCTTCTTCTACTTTTGTGATAGCTGTGAACAATGCCTGCAGCCATAGATACAGCGACTAAAATAAATATCAAAGATGCTGACTTCTGTAAACCCTGATAAATTGATAAAATGTTCAATAAACGATATTAATAAACAAGTCAAGTGCATTGAATCTTAATTAATTGACCCCATCTTTTTAGATTGCATGATGAAAAGCAGCTGAGAAGGAAAGACAACATTTGCATCCAAAATGCAACTGCTCAGCTCACATTCATACCTCTGTTAGTTGTGGAACCTTATCTATAGAAAGGAAAAAGGGGGAGTTTGGAACCCAACCATATTTAGCACTCTAAAACAGGACTGACAACCATATTTTGCTCTAGTGTGACTGTATAGCTTCCGTGAACGTATAAAAGAGTCATAGAGAGAAGCCACAGAGAGAACAGTGATCACTTTGAGGGATTTGTTCAGTAGCTGAGAAGAGAGTAAAAGTGCACTAGTCAACTACTGTTCATCAAGAGCTCTGTGTAAGGCTGGTCTGAGTGAACAACAAACAACTGCTGAGATGTGGGAACTACTGAAAAATATTGCTGGACAATTTATTTCAGTCTTCAAAAAGGCCTGGGTGGAAGAATCAATGGTTTAATTTTCAAATTCTGATAATTATAATAATGATAGTATAGCATGTTGTGGTTGTAATGCTGTGAAATACAAATATTTCAGAGTACAAAACTGGGTCTGAATACTTTTGCAGGATACTTCTGTTCTTGTACATTATTCCAGTCATCTCACATTATTGCAGTATGTTCAGTTGTCATTGCTTTGATGTTTAATACAATACACTAAAAGTCCCATCTCAGTCTTTCTCGGTACAAACATCTCTTCATAAAACCAACAGTAAATGTCAGTTCATTTGAATGCTTACTGAAATGCCCTTAGATATTTTCAGACTGAAAGCAATAGAAATAAATTACACTTTTCCTTTGATAGACACAATACTAGAAAATTGTCAGTTGTCTGTTTTTATGGAAGTATGATATAAGTAATAGCCTTCGTCTCAACCTGACTCTTTCTTTCAAGAGAAGCTTTCAGAGACACAATTGCGGACAAAGTCATTCAACCGCCACAGATATCATACAGGGGATACAGGAGGAAGAAAGGAACAATTAGAGATCATTTGCTGAAAGAGGCTTTCCATTGCTTTCAATTCAAAGGCCTTTGTCTTTTGTTGACCCCTCTAAGAGCAGAGTGGAAGGAGGAGGGGTCAACCTAGACTCAGAACAGGAAACATACCTGACTCTTTCATCTTTGTGCAAGGGAGAGAGTACAAATACTACTGTTTGCCAACCACTTTAATCAACTTAATGCAACCAGCAGTCACTTACAAAGAGCTCCACAGATGCAGGCCTGAGATGGTGCTTTCAAGAAGCTCTGTGGCCCAGCATAGGGGCGATAGACTGGGGCATGGGGTTTAGGAAAGGACACGGGCAGCAGGACATAGGGGTGACACTCAGACAACCTGTCAGCAAAGTCATACTCGTCCGTGTTGGTTTTATTCTCTTTCTAAGTTTCTCCCTCCCTTTCTCTTTCTGTCTTCCTCTTTCTGTCTTCCTCTTTCTCTGCAGTCTCGTCTATACAAGGGCTACAAGTACTTCTGATATGATGTGCGGGTGATGGACCTTTGTTTAGTTCAAAGGTTTATACCTCTTTATTCCAGTTCCTTTGTGGATCCTAGAGCCCTGAAATATGTATCACTGTCCCCTTTTATTCTTGCCATCAGAAGGGGAAGGAAATCAAAGCTCAAACTTTCTCTGAAAGTCAGTTTGGAATCAAGAGTCCACCCAATGTCATCATCCACTAACCTGGTAACCGGCGTAAAAGGAATGTGAAAGGCCAGAATCTGAAGGGTCTTTGGTTTTAAATATATCCCTCAAATTGAAACTGGTTTCACCCATTCTCACTTTTATTCCACATACTTATTTATTATAGAATGTGTAATGAATCACATATATAAACATATATATGTTCCTGTGGCTCAGTGGTTAGAGCATTGTGTTAGCAACGCAAAGGTTGTGGGTTCGATTCCCAGGGAACACATGTACTAACAAAAACAAATGTATAGCCTGAATGTAAGTCGCTTTGGATAAAGGCGTCTGCTAAATGCATAAATGTATATAGACGATTTAAGAAACAAAAAGTTGTAAATGGTTGTAAATATGTCCTGGAACTGGAGATGCCAGCACGCCCTCTCAAGAGCACTGAAATATATGTACAAATCAAGACTGATGGTGATTTATACTTAGGACCAGGTTTAGGGGTAATTGTTTTTTGTTAAACATCACAAAAGGCCCCAGAATTGTGGTTACTTTAAAGGCCGGAACACATCAAGCTGGTCAGCCATTAATCAAATATATCTGTTGAGTGTCTGTCAGCCCAGGTTTTGCATTGTGTTCTACGTCATCATCACTAGTTGGACACATATGTGGCTTTTTGGCCACTTGAGTATGTTAAATTGACATCAGACTGTCGATGAGAGAGATCTGATTGGCTGTTCAGCTTATAGAAACCACTGTACGAGAGGAAAAGATGGAAGCAAGTAAACAACATGGTCAAAATGGCACCCATGGAATGCTCTTCTAATTTTACATGTTCATCTGACCAGAGCATTACAATACGACAATTATTTTTTTACGTCATAGTCATCTGGCATGAAGAAAATACCAACTGATCAACATGATTCATATTTGAAATGGTAAGCATGAATTTTGAAGTGAATATTCCCAGTACTACTTTCAGTTTAACTTTCTGATTGACAAATTTAGACCACTGCTGTTAAAGACATTTACTTCATACCAAAAGACTGCTTATAATTATAGACTTTGTCTGTAGTCTTTGCAGTGTGTTCAAGCTCAACTTTTTAGGCATGACGCAGGTGGTTTTTATCATAACTTTTCAGTTTGTAATGTCACAGGCTTAACTCTCTCTAAAGTTGTTGTGGTCACTTCAATGTCTTATCAGTTTTTGGAATGCAACCGTCTAAATTGGCAACTTTTTGAATCATCGCCATATACAGATGCATCTGAGCGGTTTATAGTTTGGAAGCAGAGAAACCACCATGGGGCCAGATTCTCTACTCCATGTATGTGTGATCTTATAAACTCAGGGGAGGGATAGATGGGATTACGGAGGCTCAATTGTCTCCCCAGTGGGAAAACTAATGATGTTCCTCAGTCGTGACATCTCTTGTTGACCGTGCAAGCATCTCCCCATCTCCCCACCTACCATGCATCATACGAAATGCACCCAACACTGATCTTACAGAAAGCTCTCTAAAGCTGCACTCAGAGTTGAAAAGACACCCGGTGCAAATACTGGGGGCGTCACCAACAGCAGCTGCAGTCAGTCCACTGAGAGGCTGATTAGCTTTCCAATGGATCCCTCAGACACAGCTATCTGATTCCCTGCTCATCCAGTGATCCCCCTGTATTGATGTATAGCATTAGATTGGACACCTGCTGTTAGTCAATTAATGAATTGTGTACATCAGAATATCATTTAAGTTGCATTGTGTTTTGAGGAGAGCAGTGTAATCAAAGATTAAAACAAGGCTTATTCTAGATGCTTTAAGGAACAAATTGGCAGGATCAAGGGAGAGTAATATTACATGAACTTAACTCCTGCCACAGATTAAAATCACAAAAGATCAGTACACATAGCATCATGTAGCTTTATAGTAATTAATAAAACTCTTTTCAAAAACAGAGAAATCACTGAGCCTTTTCTCATGATGTATGCAACCTCTCTAATCATGACAGAGCTTTCTGTCATTTCTGGAATAATAAATTAAATGTTTTAAGTCCCATTCCCATTGCTGTGGCAATAATCACCTGTGCTGAAAACTTGATTGGTTAGTTTATACAGCAGTACTGGTTAACATTGGATATGTGTTGAGGTCCATTATAAACAAATTTTGGAAAACAATGTAAACTTAAATGGTGTACAAAGCTGACTAGCTATGCTATATTATTAGCTGTATTATGACCAAACATCTATTTGATTTCAATTTCTATTGTTTTTTTGTTATCTTTAACAGTTGGAACTATAGATTTGTAAGAAACCTCAGGTCTAATTGGTTTTTGGAACACACATTATTCTGTAAACATACTGTATCTTTTAACGGAATAGAAATAACTTGAAACAACTTTACAAACAAAGTAGAGTTTTTTTGAACATTTGTTTAAATTTTCAATTTTAAAGTTTATAACTTAAACACTAGCTGAACTGTGCACATAAATAGTGACTCTGAGGATGATGTCTCCTTGTCTCTGAGATATTAGAGAGCCACTTTAACTGTGTGGTGTAGGTGCCACTGTGAATTGGAGCGCTTGCGGGCATGACATTGTTTTTAACTTAATAAAGTGCTGAGTTGTGCACCTGGCTGAAGATTAGCAGTCAGACACCTGCTGAAAGGAAGAATTGAAAGTCCTCTAGTACTCACATGCGAGACACATTCTCAACACAGCCTTGTCTGTCATTGTTAGATTGGTGGTGCTTATTAGGTTTTCACAAAATTACCTTCTTATATTGTATTACATAACATGTTTCATTATGTGTCTGTATTATGCATATTTCATTTTAATGAGATAATTAATATAGAACAACAACATGATTAAATATTAAGTACTTTAATTTGAAATATTCAGTACAGTGTAATTACATTGTAGCTACATTGTAATACACCATATGTCATGTTTACCCCCATCGGTTATCTATGTATGTATTTTTTATTCCCCCCCCCATTTTTAAGTAAAGTTTTTGTTCCATCAATTATTTGAACACTTGCTATTTCATTAGATTATGCTATTAATACATTTTTAAGCAGCTCTGCTGAACTAAAGAGAGAGAGGGTGTTTTTGTTCTTGATCCTTCGTGAAAGCAAGTTTAGGTGTTTCTTAAATTGGCCAGTGCTCACACCAGGGTCAAATAACAGATTAATAGGTTCAATAATGAGCTCCCTGGAGTGTCCACTAGTGAGGCACGTCTCCCTGGCCTCCTTTAGTCCTTCTCCTGATGGATGGTGGCAAGTATCATTCACACATCACAGAGGAAAATGACTTGGATGCCATTTATTAGAGGGAAAAACATTCTCTGTTTCAGTGACACGTTGTTGTTCTTTGTCTCTGTTTTTGTCTTGTGATGTCTCATTGTCAGTGCATTGCTATGTCTCGAGGGCGGAGCGTCAGAACGGTTTAAATGTTGTTAGGAGTTTTCTGTGTATGTATTACAATAGAGATATCTAATGTCAAATGCTGTTGGGACTTCAAAACCTGAATATAGTAAATACATACTGAAAACAGAATTTATACATTCCTCTTTTCATCTTTTTCTAAACACAATCTACATAATATTTAGTATCAGTTATCTATATAGACCTGTCTTTCCTGGATATCTCAGCTTTATTTCAACACCTTTAAAAGGACAGTTCATTTCAAAATGAAAAATGAATCCGGACCTCTAAAATTATATATGAATAAATGAATGAAAGTTATTTATGACTTGTGCACTATATCACTGACTTGTGATTTGAATTCCATTTAAAGTAAAAATTAATATTTATTAGAATGGCAGACTGAAATCTAAATTATTAAACACTAATACATCTCAATATCACATACACAAGTGGTATGGGCCATATTAAAGTTGCACAACATGCACACATCATATGACCAATTTCTTTGTATGATTTTTGCAGCCTGAGAGTGCTGGTCCTCATTTACTTTTATTTAAAGGACATTTAAAAATTCACATTTAGTTTTTAATGCAAGAAAGAAACTTTGGTAACACTTTTTTTAAGGACCGATTCTCTCTATTAACTAGCTGCTTATTAGCATGCACATTGCTGACATACTGGCCGTTTATTAGTTCATATTAATGCCTTATTCTGCATGACCATATTTCATATCCCTTAATCTTACCCCACACCTAAATGTAATAACTACCTTACTAACTAGTAATAAGCATCAAATTATGTGTTTATTGAGGGGAAACTCTCAATTAGTAGTCAATGTGTTCCCTATTCTAAAGTGTTACTGAAACCTTTTCAGGTATTTAATAACATATGGTTAAGTAAATAACAACAGATTTTATATATATATATATATATATATCTTTGGGTGATCTTTTATAATAGCAATTTTATACTAATGAGGGACAATTATTCTATAATATGAGAACATGAAACAGTCATTATGTTGTAGACCCAAAACCAAATCCAAATGGACTATTTGTGCAAGACTTGCATCCAGTGTCGATCCTAGACTTCTGGGGGCCTACGCAGAACAGGGGTGGGGGTGTGTGGGGGTGTGTGTTGGATGCAACGCATCTGTCTGTGTTTCACTCTGTGTCGAATCGTGCTCGTGGAAAATGCTCATCTCTTTCGCTGCTCCATACGCTTTCTACTCTTTATTTTTTTTGAGCAAGAGACTAAATGATATTCACGTCACATGATTTGACTGATTTTACGTAGAGAGGGTAACAGCGCACCGCATTAAAATTAATGATTATTCATGTTTTCATAACCTCTGGCCAAACTCTAAAACGAAACTTAAATGAAAATATCTTTGGGAGCAAGGGGTTCCCTGGTGTTTCGGGGGACCTACGTAGCTTGCGTAATCTGCATATAGGGAGAATTGGCTCTGCTTGCACCTCCTTCACTAATGTAAAGGATGTTTAGATAAGGCTGTACCTCACATGAGCATTGCTTCCAGTTCCTGCAAAACACTTCAGTGCTATTGTCAGAACCAATAGAAGCAACAGGCTTCCTTTTCAATCATACTTGACACCTTATTCCCCCGCAATCATACCACAAACAAAATCAGAAAGAAACTCAGCTGAAAATCCCTGGTATCTTGTGTCTTGCCACTGATGAGGAGGTGTAGAGAGAGAAGCATTATCAAGCCAGGCTGTGACTTGCTGCAGTCTGACGTCTCTGTCCAGCATCATTAGCTGCTGGTCTGTGTGTTGAGCAGCTCTGCAGGAGGAGAACTGGCAAGGTGTAAGATGAGGGAGACACACTCTGAGGCTGATTGCTTTATGCTACACCATGCGGTTATACTAATAACCTCTGTGTTCCTGCATTAATGCTCTCTTCCGTCACTCTCTCTCATGCTGGACATTTGGCTGAGCAGGTTTTGGCCTTTCCGATGGATTTTGATGGGTTCTCATGTAACAAGAAGTTTGCACTTGTTGATTTTGGGACTGAGGAGCTTCCGAAATACAACTGCCTCTCTTAATAATAATAAGTACTTTGCAATCACTAGTGAAACAGTGTGAAGATGAACCTTTCTTATTAATATTAACTATATTACTTAATTTTAAATAATTTTATGTTGTAACATTTTACCTGCATGGATAAAATAAACTGATAATATATATATATATATATATATATATATATATATATATATATATATATATATATATATATGTGTATATGTATAAATAAATAATACTTTTTTTTTTTCACCCACAAAGTGAAAGTGCATGTTTGTGGAAAGCGACAAAACTATAAACTAGAAACTTCTGTCCAAAAGACAGGATATATTTTAAATATCTTAGGAATATTTAGTTTTCTCATAATTTGATGAATTCACAGTGAATTCACAGTGAGTTTGACTTCTTAATATGGATAAACGAATAAAAAGAATGTAAAAATCCATATTATTGGTGGGTGGGGGGTCTCTAAACTAAACTTTAGTTTAGAGACCAATTGTTTAAAACTGGTTAAACATATTTCATGGTAAAGTGAGGATAAGCAACCGAAATGTGAAATAATAGTATAACATATCATAATAATAATAATAAAACAGTCATTAATTAGAAACATTAAATAATAAGTGCTCTCAATTATTTTCATTAGATCAAATCTATCCTTGAATTTCTTGTAAGTTGGTTTGGTACAGGAGCAAAATTCTATGTGGCATTTTGCTTGTCTTATGTCAAGTGGGGCCAGAACGTTTCTCTGTTTGTGCATTTGTGTATGTGAGCCGAGGATGACCAAGTGGCAGTCCCACACCAAGGTTGATGTAAACATGTTTCTGTCCCCGTTGTGTGCAAGCAAACCCTGGGGGCAAGACTGCCCTTAAATCCAATGGGTTGGTTGGCTAAAGCTCCACGGGTTAATGTCTCTGAAGCACACAAATCAAAAGAGCATTGCACGGGGGCAGGCTCCTATTGCACAGACCTACCCAAACTGCTCATGTAATGCTGCCCTCCCTGGCAAAAGAATAAAGAAATCATGGAAAAAGAATAAAGAAACCAAATACACACATATATTTATAGTTCATTGGATGATTTATAAGCATGGAGTGTATTTTTTATTTTGTTGCACACTCAACTGAAGAGATATGCAATTATTAAAAAAAGTTTTTTTTGGAGGTGTGCCTTTTAGGAGGTGTGATTGGTAAATCCAAGTGTTCCCTCGCTCTTTTTCTCTGTAGTGACTAAATGACCAGTGTGTGATTCTTGCATCATTAGTAGATCAAGCCTGGAGGAGAGTCCTCTCCTTTGAAATAGCTGTAGAGTCCCATTTCTCCACATGGCTCACCCTTGAAGTTTTTTTCCTCCCGCTCTCAAAAGAGATCAGGATTGCTCTTTAAAAAAAGACTGAAAGAAAGCCAAACCTAGGACTTCTTTTAATCTGGGGAATTAGTGCTCTGCCATGAAACACAACCGATGAGCGAGTGCCTACCAGGCCTGGCCAGAGTATTAATATTTAAATTCCCATCCAGATAATCAATAGAAGGGAACACTTCAGTGCATGGTTAGCCCCGTATGGGAGGCGATAAGAGTGAGAAAAACCTCCTGATTAAGGCTCTTAGAGGCTCTCCACACTGTGTTGTGCTCAATACTTTAGCACTGATTATAAGCTATTGAGGCACAAAACCTGATCGAATATAACCTCTTTTGAATTCCTTGTTCCCTCAATGGAGTGACAAAAAGAGCATTCAGAAGTTCGTCTAACAAAATGGCAGCCTATCTAAATCATTCGCTGTTTCTTCTTTGCATATGGTGCAAGAGAAAATTTCAGGAGCCTTTATATTCGAGCATAATGCTTTGATTTGGGAGCCAGTGTCATAACGGGCAGCAATAAAGAACTTATATCTTATTCTTCTTTTCAGTGTACATAAAAAATCCCAGCTTAGTCCTCTTTGTCTTTTGAATTCTTTGAACTCTTTTCAGCCTTAAAGGACACTTTTTGTGCTTTAGACTGTGGTGTGCGTTCACTGTAAAAGCACTCAATGCCACAAGAAGACCACAAGCAAAACTGCGAGTGTCTTCGGCCAGACCACACATCTTAAGCATTTGCATAATTTAAGGAATAAAAAGAAAGAGAGAAAGAGAGAAAACTCTGTCCATTTACAAGCGAGCGGGCGAATCCTTGCCACATACTTCAACCGGTGCAAGTTTCGGTCAAATTGTGCCAACAACGTCTTGGAATCCAGACCTTTGAGAAAAGGCTGGGCTCTTTTGTCATTGTCTGTGCTTAACTAAGACATCATAGATGGAGGAGAAGAAAAGCGTCATGGGCTCATGCAAGTGCAGAAGCTGGGGATAATATCTCGTTTGAAGGGCCAGCAGAAAGGATGGCAGAAGGCGCAGAAGAAGAGGCCAAGAAGATGTTGAAAGAGAGCAAGTCCAAAGCCGCACTGCTCAGTTAATTTTCCAGCTCACTGGCCTTCGTAATCCATCTGGGCCAGCTGCTAACAAGATTGGGTCTGAAGTTTACCTCCACAATGACTTAATCAGATTAAGATCCACAAAGATCAAATAATGACCCTGCTTTGGGGCAAGTTCACTTGGCCCTTGATTGCGTTGTGTGGTCCTTGAGATTTATTAAGGAATCATGCGTAGTTGATGCTTATCAAAATATTTTAGCTTTCTTGAAGATAATAATATTAGGGATCAAGTATCTTAAAATAAGGCTGCAACTACATCTCTGAAAGTCCTACACATGCAACTGAACTCTTGAGCAGGGCTGACAAAGACACACACTGAATTAAATAAGTTTTGCAGGCAAAAGAGCATCTTACAGTAATTACTACTCAGCAGTTTCAGGACCCAAGGCAGGATTTTGGTGAAAAAAATGAAAGACAGAGTTCAGGAGATAGTGGTGTTCCTTGTGCAGAGCGAATGCTAAATGTCTCACATGACTCCATGATTTTCAGGATCCCACTGTTTTGTTTTCTGAGTTTATCTCACTCTCGCACTCTCTCTTTCACTTTTCCCTGCTCCCCTGTTCCTAAAAGGGGTAACGGGATTATTGGCAGAGGCATAGAAACATGATTGTCTCACAGCAGATGGTGCGCACTGCTTCACCTTTGAGAAAAGTTAATTAAGCCCGCCATATTGTGCCCATCCAGGGGAAAAATGCAGATGAATATTGACCAATCGAACTCTGTGTCTCCTTTTCAAGCCCTTTCTGTGGAATGGAGGAGCCCACTGAGGGAGAATTATGTACAGAGCCAAACTAATTCAAGCCCAGGCCCCCCCAGTCCCTTCCCACGTCTGCACCAGCCAGCCCACTAGGTCCAAAAATGGTTTGCTATATGGTAAGCATGGTGTCCACCAAATTAAACTAGTCTATCCTCAACAATATGAGGTGTGATTGCAGATGGGGGATGGAATGGAGTTTATTTACATCTTGCCACAAAATTAAAGTGCAGAAGAGCGTGGCTAGTTTTACCGTTAAAGAGAATCAGGCCAAGCCCTGCTGGTAAAATAATGAAACGCTAACTTTCATTCCTCTATGAGCTCATTTGTTTGAAGGACGGGAGAGTTATTTAAGGCTGAATGAGAGGTTGAGAGTGAAATTTGAAAGCTTTGAGACTGGCAGCGTTTTATTGGGAAACAGGGAGATGTGGATTAGGAGCCTGAGTGAAATCAGAATAACAAAATAGTGTTCAAAGTGCACAACATGGAGGGAAGAGCCTGCTGGGCGTAAAATAAAAGTTGGGGTTAAGCTTATTGTAAACTCCTTCCACTACGTTCCATTGGTAGATGTTACATATGATTAGAGGACCTTTGGTGTGGAGGTCCTGTTGCGGTACTTCCGTTCCAGTTGAGCATTGCTAATTTCTTAAACCCCTGACCATGGTTTTTGCTGCGCCTAGACCTGCTTTTACCCACCTCCCTGCTTTCTAGTTCTCTTTCATTTTTTCTTCTTTATTTTCTAAAGTCCAAATTGAATGGTGAATCAGCTACAGTACTTTAGTCATTTCCCCAAATGTTTAATCCTTCTTAGTGCACACACACTGTGAAATGAAATTCTGATTGGTCACGAGTGATTGTGTTTAATACCTTTTTGAAAATGGATAAAATAAATCAAATACATTTTTTCTTCAGATGGAAAGAAGAAAACACACACACACACACACACACACACACACACACACACACACACACACACACACACACACACACACACACACACACACACACACACACACACACACACACACACACACACACACACACACACACACACACACACACACACACACACAATCATATCCTTAGAGGAAATATGGTTGTACATGTTATGTCTTAAAAAATATATCACATTTGTGCTATTATATTTCAGTTAAATGTGGTGCCATATCGCCAAATTAATTCAATGGAAAAATCTTTTTTTCAGACTTTACAAAAGTGGGAGAAGGCGAGCAACAGCTCTGCAGATTAGAGGAAGTATACCAGTCAGAGCACAGTTCTTGCAGTGTTAACTAAGTCAATTGTCTCTTCATTGAAAGCATCTCGTCCTCTTGAATGTGTTTGTGGAGCGGCCCACAGCATTCTCTCCAGCGACTGTTTGTATGGGTATTACGTTCCCTTGAAGTGTGGCCTCCTCCCTTCAGAGGCATTGATATCTTTCTATTGACTCAGAAAGCTGTGGACAGACCTACCAGGATAAAAGCGACTCACACTAATCATCCGGTCACTTGGGGGGCCAAAAGGAATCCAGACAATAGACCTTATTCGCTTTCCATTAAGTCTATCTGTAGACCTATCAACTTTTATAGGAGGAGTTATAGTTTTATAAGTGGCTCATTATATTACTTCTATATGTGAGGTATGTTAATATGAGTATGTGTCTGCCGAAGGTAAGCTGGCTATCCGATATATATTAATAGTTTAAGTTAGACAGACTGTTTTTCAAACTGTGCTGGTTGACCTTTCGATGTGTGAAAATTACTTCTCACACCAGCCACAATGCACATAATACAGCCCAATTAAATCAGAAGACTATCCCCACATCACCGAACCATGGTACAATGGTGACAATAAATCCCAAAAGGATCTTGGTTTTCAATTTGTAATTGATCATTGAAATGGATAAATGCAACAACTAATTGATAACAATTTGCAGTAACTACAAAGTGTCTGTTAAGTCATTTAATGAATTGCCAGTAAACATATACAAATGTTTAGTTTAAATTATGTGAAATTAAGGTCAGGGCAATGTGCTTTTACTCACTCAAAAGTTCACTCAAAAACTAAATTATGTGAGGAAACAATGACACTATCCATCCAAATTTATTTTTCAAGATAATTTATGGTTATGGAAATGAACAGGTGTTTGTGTAGCATAATATGATATAAAATCAAATTTAATTATATTGTTTGTAGTCATTTGTAAATCCAATCAAACAACTTAAACAACCCACATTGTTATTTGAAGCTATTGAAATATATAAAATGACAAATGATTTGAAGCATTTCTGTAATTATACAAAATTCTGATGTGTAGCTTCACAAAGGATGTGTTATGCATATGCGAGATGCCAGTCATTAGACTGTGGAAGGCCCGGCAAGGGCAGATTTAGCTCAGGGGCAGAGCCAGAGGTGTTACCTCATCAGCCACAAATTGACAACAAGACTTACCCGCATCCATAATTGTAGTTTCTCTTATCAACAGTTACGCCAACTAATGACAGCAAAAACTTGAAGGCCTTTCTTGGCTAGTTTTAATGAGACCCCCTTCTTTTAAAGACCACAAAAGGCCACCAATTTAAGTTCTGCCAATTTTCTCCACTTCTACTTGAGAACCACCCTGGGAGAGGAGAAATCATCATACTGGTCAGCAGCGGCGACACTTAAAGAAGAAGTCAGCATGGGTCTACTTTCCCTGAATGACCAGGAGCAGATTAAAATTCAGGAAATAATGGCTTTCTGTCATGTGCTCATCATGATGTCCTCACCAACTTTTAATTAAGAGAAAAAAATAGTTTCTTCTTCCATTTAGAGGGAGCAGTGTGAATAAGGAAAGAAAAAGCGGAGAGGGAACAGTAATCAGAGTTCTGCTTCTCTTTTGAGCCTTGATAAATGTAACCATTTGTTCTACACATGACAGATTTATAAATGTTACATTTCTGCAATCCAATTTGTTCCTTGTAATTCATTTGACAGTTATGGTTTATATATATATATATAATTTACAATAATATAAGTGTAGTAAATATATACTCTTAAAAATAAAGATGCTTTACGATGCCATAGAACATTGGTCTCAATCTCACTTCCTGGAGGGCCAAAGCTCTGCACAATTTAGCTCTAACCCTAATCAAACATACCTGATCCAGCTAATCAAGTTCTGCAGGATTACTAGAAACTTATAAGCAGGTGTGACTTGGAGCTGGTTGGAGCTACACTCTGCAGAGCTGATTGTTAAACCCCCCCGGGTCCGCACCATCACACCTAGCGGGTCTCGAACCCGGGTTTCCAGCGCGGGAGGCGGGCGCTCTAACAAGGAACGCCAAAGGCTACAGCTTTTAGCGTCAGTCGCTAGAGCGCCTCTTTGTGAGGTCAGGAGAGTGAGGTACATTTTAAACAAGGAAATATAGCGATTTGGCATGAAACATTGATGGAGCAGTGAATAGGTTCAGTACACAGCAAAATGGCATGACGAACTCATTTTTTTTTAATTTGGTGTTTATCGCGTTTTGGAAAAGAGCTCTTCATATATATATATATATATCCCAAATGCTAAACATTATGCCTGTACATTTTGTTTAAACTATAGATTGCAGCTCGAGTTAGCGTCCAATTCCATTTCATTGTTTGGGGATTGTGTCTTTCTCAGAGTTCTCCATAAAACTCTCCTTTGAGCTCTTTTGAGCACTGGCCACCTTTTAAAAAGAGATCACAAGCTTAGTTTTCTCTAATCTGTGTGTGCTCCTTGCAAGCCAAAACGAAACCAATCTAAGAGCAATCTGGATCAGTTAGTGGGTGTAAACGAGAAAGCATTTGTGCTTGGAATGGATAAAACGAGGAAAGACATTTTTTTAAAGTTGTGAATTGATGAAAAATGTATTTAAAAAAATCCTTAGCATTTGGGATGCAGAAAAAAAGGAAATTCCGTTTTATTGTGAAGTAAGGTGCAAATAAACACATAAATAAATAGGCATATATATATTCACACACAAATAAACAATTATTATTAAAGTAAAAAATAAATAAAACATTATAAATAAATAAATATATTTTCTTCCATGTCTGTCTATGTCTGCCTTGTTCTATGGCTAGGCTATGATCACTGAGTCTGTTTTGGTAAAGATCCATATCTGCTTTGTATTCTCTCTCTGTGTCTCTCCAGTGAAAGTCTATATTGAACTGATCTGCACGTTACAGTTCTAAAGGGTCCAGCACAAACGTTATAATATGCACAATTAGACGTCATAGATATGTGTTAATTGAATTGGTGTTTAGCTGCTTGTCTGTTATTGTTTTGTTTTACTCTCTGCATATTTATTTATCCCACAATTCCTAAAATTGGCAGCAGCTGTGTGTATAGCAGATGGTTTAGTTTGTAGATGTGTCATCAGAACCACACAGCTCCTTCTGCCCTGTGTACACAGAGTGCTGTTGGGTAGTTGGTCTGGGAATATGGAAACAGGACTTAAATTCCTTAATGTAGATTGCACTTGCCTGTATATTTTAACATGACAGTGAAAAACAGGCTAAATGTTGTGCTGTTAGGCTTGCAGCTCACAACACATCCTCCACCCCCACATGCTTTTATTGAGTGTGGAGGGAGAGGAAAGTACAGAATCATAGCTTGCAGGTAGTGTTGAGGGTACGTGGTGAGTCTATGATATATGACATGTGCTCCATGCAGTCTTTGTTAATTTCCCAAGGACCTGTCAGTGCTCCAGAGCTGTCAGTTAAAGGCTCCGTTATACTCTGCTTAAAATCCTCGTTTACCGCGCGATTCTGCTGACAAACATGAGAGATGAGACAAATGAAAGACTTTCGACTTCCTCATATCACATATTAATTTTAAAGAGCACACTTTTTAAATGAGCGTGTTTTGTCCAGCCCAGTTTGAAGTGTGACAATTACATATGTTATTACATGTTTATTACATATGTATAACAGATAAAATGTTACTAATATGAAGAATTTATGTGGGTTTGGTGGAATTATTTGTGATTACACACAATTTACATGAATTATAGCAAATTTTAAAGGATTCACTTATGGGAAGATTGTAAACACAATGACACATTCCACTACAGCCCTCTAATTTGCCAATCTCAAGCATGTGCAGTGAAGTAATTTCTCTCTTTTACATTTTAAAAGGGTCCCCATTAATCCCGAGGTCATAGGCCTGTGGCCCTGTCTGATTATTGCTTTCGCATTACTCACTCAAGGTCGCGTCATTGCTGGAAGCTCAGACCTTGTCTAATGTATTTATCTCAAGAGATAAAACTACAAACATCCTCACACACACAGCAGAGGCACTCACTCAATTAGAGAAGCACACATACAGAGCATTTTGTTTAGCCGCTAAATTTAGTTTGCCAAATGTTTCAGTCATGCAGAGGTGACGTCTGCTATGAAACTAATTTCAAACATGTTTCCAAATCGTTCAAAAAGTGTTCGTTGAATGATGTTACATTGGCGGAGAGTAAACAAGTGTAAACAACATCTTCCAGAATGCAGTTTGAAGGTGTCTGTCCAATCACCGAGCACGACCCGTATATGTGACATTCCACCAAGCAATAAACAGCGCAGCTCTCCAATTCGGGGCCTATTAGATGTGGGAGGGGGAGGGCAAAAAGGCTTGGATTATTTGCCAGAGACTGACGGGGGTCCTTGGGACAATTACAGTAGAGAAAGAGAGAGAGAAAGAGAAAAGGAGAGAGAGAGTCTTTCTTCGGCCCCGCGGCCTGCTGGTGCTGAGTAAGATTCATGCCCAGGCAGAGAAGGATGCCAGTGCACTAATACTGCCTGACAGTAAATGTCATCAGAATTTAAATTACATGGCCTGCTCCCTCTCACGGAGCATGAGAGTTTGCTTTAACCTATATCGGCCACTGCAAACAGCAGCGGAGGAGCCCGTGGGGGCCAAAGAAGGGGAGTGGGGGTTGCGGGGTGGGAAGTGATGTTTTTGCACTTCAAGACGTCTCGTGGTTTGAAAACACCAGCTCAGTTTTTCTCCTCCCTTGTCATATATGTAAAAGCAATGAGCTGATCCACCAGGCGTGTGCACGGCTAATTAGAGGGATTCAATTAGCCTGATCATTAACGATGTGGACAGATCTGCTGCTTTCACTAACGACTCGCACACATGCACCCCCCGCCTTTGTCCCCTGGCTGATATTAGCGTTCGCAAATGGGTTATAAGTATGGATGGCGTGCGGAGATGACCAGGCCAGGCCAGGATTATGAGGAATGCAAAGTGCTGGGAGGTTCATCCGTTTGAATGAGCGTCTATATGGAAATATGCTTCAGTTTAACAGTTTCATATGACGAGCATTACTGTAATGAGCCGATGATGGGCCAGATCTAAACGCATGTTGTGTATTGGATAAAGGGTGTTTTATTGTCATGTGACGCCTGCAAATATTAGCCATCAGCCATGGTACCGCAGTAGTCGAAAGTTGTTTTAGATGGTATGATGTTCAGAAGACTATACTTTTATATTTCATACAATCAGGTTCTTGCTATCATACAGTAGATTATGAGGTGACCTTATTAATAATTTGAGGTGTGTTTTTACGCTGTTAAGTTGTCCTCCCGTGTACTCGCTGTGATGGAGTTTGCGCTAAGATGATGTAATTTGACCATTCCAGATGAAGTGTTACTTTGGTTTCAGCATCTTATTAGCATATGTCAGTATGTAATAATTATGCCCAGTCCTGTCACACAGTTTGCTTTCCTGTGTATTATAATGAGAGTGAACTTTCACTGCAAGTATCTTTATTGAGAAGAAACGGATTGGTTGTTTTAGGTGTGGAGCCTCTGCAATTAACTTTAACTGAAGTAACATTAATAAGATAAGTGACCTTTTCTTCATTCACCCTGCTGACCAGTCCAGGGACTTCATGAAGGTCTGAGCATCACTTGGATCTTCCTGAAGAGTTTTAACATTGCTGTGCAATGAACATGTAAACCATAAAGACTTTCACAAATGTTTGAAATAAATATGCATCTTTGCTGATTTAATTGAATGTTTACCAGTGTCTTACAGCCATTTTTATGGTGCCCAAAAGGAGAATGTGTTCTCTCGTTCTTCTGAATGTATAAGCGGTAGGGTGAAAAGCACTTATTAAGCCTTTTATAAAAGATACAAGAGATATACGTGTCAGATGCGATTTGCTGCTATTGTAGCTCCATGTGTTCCAGTCGAGTTTCTTTCTCCTCCGTAAGGAGGTTACATTAAAC
Organism: Gymnocypris eckloni scoliostomus; assembly: GCA_027564155.1. Classification (NCBI taxonomy): domain Eukaryota; kingdom Metazoa; phylum Chordata; class Actinopteri; order Cypriniformes; family Cyprinidae; genus Gymnocypris; species Gymnocypris eckloni. Next base: position 19,762,063 of record CM050419.1, on the reverse strand, counting down.
CCTATAAACTTCAAAATTCGAAGAAGCTGTAAACGTTTGATTCCAGAATGGCGTTTGTGACACCCCTGGGAAGAGTCCCAAACTCGATTAGTTTAATGCTCTTTAGTGCTTGTCTCTGAGCGTATCCACATCTGTCTGCAGTATTGCTGTCCTACAAATGTACGATGCTGAAAATGTCAAGACCGATCTGGACTCTGCCTTCCCCTCAAATGAAAACGCTTACCCATGCTGAAGTACATTCTTTTTGTAAGCGCGTACTGTATAAGGGTGCTTGCTTTTCTACAATTTGGAGGAGCTCCAGTGTCCGAAGCATTAAGTGTAAAGCCGCCTTCTCATTGAATTTGTAATGTTCTGTGCAAATGTGTGTTTTGTTTACAGAGAGAGAGAGTGCTTCATGGGGAATCCAAGCATGAAGTGGAAAAAATATGACTCTGATGGAGAATGAGTGGTCAGTTAGGAAAGTGCATTTCCATCTTTATCCAGATTGTCCTGAGGTCATTTCTTCCACTCTTTCATCCTCTATCCCCCATTCTTCTATCTTCTTCTGCCCCATACTATTATTTTCTATCACATTATTAGGCTCTTCTTAGAGGAACACTCACAATGTTCCTGTGTGAGAAACACATAACTGTTTTTCTTCTCCTGAATGTGACAGGGCCCACATTCGCGCTTTGTTCTATACTTGGGGGTAATGAGCGATCCATATTTTGCCAAGTGTTGTAAAGAGATGCCCCTGGCCACTCACAGCTGTAATGGAAGGCAATGGCGTGTCTTGGGTGGAATGAGCATTAGAATAAGCACAATCCGACCGTTATTCAGATACTCATGGGGCCTGTCATTACAACAGGCCGCAAGATGAACAAGATCTAATCACTCCAGTGGAGCTTTTCAGATGTGTTTCTAAACTGGGGAAACATAAGGTTTTATTATTTCGTTGTGTTGTGCAGTTTAAGAAACACACATACTGCAGGCTATTTTATTGATCCCCAGGAAACGTTCAGTAGAACATGCCATATTTAATGTACACATTTATGTAAAACAGTGTCCAAAAACATGAAAACACATAATTTTAGCAAATTCTATTCAGAATTCAAATATTATAAACTACTGGGTTTGTTTTTAATAATATTTGCACAATAATAATATCCAGAAATGTCTGGATAAAGGTCTGATTGAGCCACAACTTTGTTTGTCTGCATGTGATTACTTCAAAACAAATAACAATCTATCATCATTTACTCACCTGTTCCAAGCCTATGTGACTTTCTTTCTACTGTGTGCCACAAAAAGTGAATTTATGAAGAATGTTCTGATGCTCAAAATAATGGCAGTAAATGTGAAGGAATGTGAAATCAAAAGGTTTCAAAAATATCATTAAAAAGGTTTCATATAAGCAGCCCATGTGATTTATACATTATAATTAGTTAGATATTGACTGAATCAGTGAGTAGAAATGAATCCACCTAAATCATGAACAAATCCTTCAGTTTTGTGACCTGGAAAGACTGATTGTCCATTAAGATTCAACCACAAAAGAATGATTCATTCATGAATCAGAAATCAGGACTTGTCGCATGAACACTCACACATGTGCCAAAGAGATTTAGGGCATATGTAAGTGTTAATTTTTTTTTTTATAATGAGATATATTTCATTAGGGTAAGAAAATGATAACAGAAATTGCATTTTGTGGTTAACTTTCCCTTTAATTGAACTTGTTTTTAGAATTTACTGTAGACACATTTACTTATAGCATCGCTCTCATTTACTTTGTGGCTCTGTTGCCTAAACCTTTCTATGCCAGCAAGGTCATGTGATTGCTCTGCCCGCTGCAGTCACAAACACACAGTGACAATGGCGCCCTCCTTTCTTTAATCTGAATGCATTCACCGTCACTGTTCTCTCGCTCATCCTGTCTCCAGGTTAATGCCCTCATACAGCGTGTCAGCTGCAGTGTGCTCCCTGGTGGATGTGTGCTCTGCCATGACTGCTATGCCCAGCCTATTTAGGAGGGGAAGTGTTTTCCTGCGACCGCGCCAGAGGAGAGGAAAACACGGTTTTCTGCCACTGCATGTCACTAAGGTCACAGAGGTATGCTGCAACTCTGGGCTAAAGGTGTTTCTGCAAGCTATGTGGTGCAAATGTGCATCAACGTAAAAGAAGAAAAAAAATCAGTTTTTAATATACATGTTTATGGCTAAAGGGCTACAATGAATAACACCTGATGACCTTGGTTGAGCACCAGCACAGGTTGTAGAAGACTTGATTTCTAGTATAGTTTTATTGTACTTTTATTCAGTTATTCCACAAGCAAAAGTGTTAACAAGATGAAGTCTGTATAGTATTCAGCTGGAAATATGCTCATGTCTGCCCTCATGCTCTTCGCAAAATAAATCATCTATGGTTAGGTTGCTGATATGATGTATTTATCTATTGTTTATATACTTATATATAGCTACGGTATATGTAATTTATAATAAATAATTGCATTGATTAAATAAGATCACTTATATATGTCTTAAAATTACTTATTTACATTTCATATAGAATTTTGATTTCTATTATATTTCTTAGTCAAAATATATTTTATATATAATTTAATTCCATAATACTCCAGAGATTACTCTAAATGTTTGCTTTGTGTTATCAATTTAACATTTTGTGAAAATACATTATAATTAGTTTCACAGTCATTATTTATTTTCCCATTAAATGTAATACATTTTCATGAAACTCATTCATTCCTTCTTTATTTATACATTTATGTAGGTTTTTTTCAATTAAGGTATAATAATTATACTAATAATAATTAATGATAATTTATTTATTAATTTAATTTAATCATTCATTTTTTATTTGTTCATACAATTTCTTTAGATGTACATGTTTACATTTTATTGATAAAAATTGGTGGGTAAACTTTAAAAAATGTAAAACTTAAAAATATATTATTTGCCATACCCAGCAAATAAAGCAGAGAGCCCTGTATTATTATCTTTTCATCGGTAAAGCACAATTTCAGACTGTGGCTAACTGGCTCAGAATTCTCATTACCTATTCTCAACACAATGCACATGTGCCATTACAGAGCCATAAAGGCCTGTGAAGGTCAGCAATGATGCAAGCAGCTGCACAAATGTGCCAATTTACATGTCACTTCAAGTGTACATTGTATCCTCTTAGGACTAAATGCTCGTTTTACAGCAAGTAAATGTGATATAGATGCATTCTGAGGACTTGACACCACTGCGTCTTCATCTGACCGTGTGCTGACAGTATGAGCGGTCATTTAGTCCACATATGGAACAGAAGCAGCACAGAAAGAGATGGCATTCATGCGCTTTGCCAAATGTGAAATTGCTTCTTGGTTTTACGTGAACGCTCTGTTTGAAAATAGTTGCCAACAAGAGATGAATTTGATCAATTAGGGAAATTCTCACAAAAGTAGCCCCCAGAGCACCAAACATTTCTGAACATTTGAAATAAGAAGTGCTATGAAGAGGTGTGTGATTCGGCTATAATGTGCCTGTTTCTTCCAGCTGTTCACTGGCTTGAGGTCTGATTCATGGAAGCGCTCTCAGCTTCAATGCAGGAGGTGGTTTGAAGTGAAGATGAGTGTCATGTCCAATGACCATAAAAAAATGTCTTATACCTCAATTACATTACACTCCATGGAAATTGATGCTACACCGTCAGGATTCAACCACTGATCACAGTGTAGAACAACATGCAAGACAGCAACGAGGGAAAAAAAATATGCCCGCGGGTCTGTCTCTTTGCTTCTTCTAGAATGAGAAAGTGTCTAATTAATAAACATTTGCCAAGCAATCAGCCCATTTAATGCATTTACCATGCAAATCTTCTAGTACGTGTGAAGAAGTCTAATGGATTATGTTATAGCTCACCTCTTGATGTGTAATTGTGGCAGCATTAGAGAGCTCTAAGGGAAGCATGTTGGTGTCCAATAATATGGGAATGAAACGAGTCAAAGTGGAAAAAGTATATCCCTTGCATTTTCAATCCCTGAATGACACAACGTGGGATGTGTGAATATATAATTGACTGGCCATAGATCCTCCAGATTTTGCATGATTAGCAGTTTAGATTATGCTTTGTCTCCTATCTTTAACTCATTTTCACGTGATTTTTTCCAGAGCCGCAGACTCTGTGTTTAATCAGTTTAGCTCAACTTCACTTGGTGGCGCTGATGCCTCTGCGCTTTAAAGCAGAGATTTCTTTGCGTCCCCATCGAATCCCTTTTCACATAATTTAATATGCCATCTTGCTCTCTCAGGGCTAATAATTGAATCTGGGCAGAGTTTAAATAGCTTAAAGGACAGGGAATACAGATGGGCATTGCCATGATTAGCGCAAACTCCGGCCCATGGCCTCTGTGTTGGCTGCAGGATTAAGACATTACGAAGAGAATGACAGGGCTTTTTTAACACTTTATTCCCTCTCAATAACATTCTTTCACATATTAATACCACCCCTAGGTAGCTACTTTATCATGCAGAAGAACTTAATCCACTGGTGTTGAGTCCATCTCACTCTGGCTTTGATGCAGCCCCCGCCTCTGCTTTAACGCTGCTGCTGGAAGCCCTGTGTAAGACAAAGAACCCGTGACAGAGACAATCAGAAACAGCTCAGGCCCAAAAAATGGGCTTCAGCCTTTCGAGAGCAGAGAAGAGAAGAGGCATCGTTGAAATAACATTAAGCCAAAGAGAAAACATCAAAAGAGGCAGAAGTAGACAATATGAACTCCTGAAGAAGAACCTTTAGAGCTCACATTATGCCTGAGAAATGTATCATTTTCACTCCTTTCTTTGCCTCTGATTTGAGTCAGAGGGTTAGGCCCTAGTGATCTTCTTGTATGCCCCTTTATCTGTGGAGCACCTCTGACCTCTGGCTGAAAGGCCCTGGATACCATGATGGGTGTAAGCTGGGGTGTGTGTCTGATGTGGGATTGCCGCTATTGCTGGCATTTAGCTTGCCTGTGAGCAGCGGTGGTGGTCAGTTTCTCCTCGAGAGCCTCACCCTGGGAAAAATTATTGGGGTCAGAGCACCCATCGCATTTACAGGCATGCAGAACTAGCAAAATCAGATTTGCGATGGCTGTAAGAGGTTTGTCATTCTTATATACGATACTCACACCAAATTTTTAATCGATCAGAATATAGCGAGATTCAGCAATGTCAAGCCATCATTTTATAACTAACCTGCAACACTCGCATACTTCGCACAAATCATGACTTTCTTTGAGTAAAATTTCAGCGGGAGTGTCATCTCCTAATTTTGCCTAATGAATTCAGTCACCTGTTTAAACTTAAGCTGTCCATTTCATTGTCAGAACTGGTGAGAGCTTTGAAGGGTTTTGATCCTGCTAGTGCTAACAGATGGTTGGTGTGACTGGACCCAGGCTGGGAATCGCTACCCAAACTCCCACTGAAGGGTTGAGGGGCTAAATCCTCTGTTGCTGGCCCTAAGAAGACCATAAGCTTGAGCAGAGCAAAAGAAAGGGTCTGCTACTGGTGCTAATTACCCAGAAACCACACAGAAAGTACCCACTGTCACCCACTGAAGAGGTTCACATCCCTTCCTCCACAGATAAAAGGCATAGTATGAAAACATTTCACGAGGGACAGAGGGGGGAAGATTAACATAATCTTTGGGTTTGTATCCCCTGTAAGCTGTCCGTGTGTGAGCCCCTGCCTCTCTCTGTTTTCTCCTCTCTCGCACTCATTTATTTTCTTTCGCTTTCCTCGTTTCTTACCTCCTAAAGTCTGGATTTTAAGGAATAGGCACGACGGTAAAAGGCTTTGTCGCCTAAGCCTGACAGTTGTGTTTTCCCCGCCTCTTTGTGATCCTCTCTGTAGATGGGACGCTGGTGTTTGGGCTAAACAGACAATAGTGGGCAAAAACAAGGTGTAACACTGCTCACTTACCGTTTCTCATGTTATGTCATTGGTAATCCAGAGTCCATGGCCTTCTTGCTTTAACTTTCATTAGAGGACTTTCCTCATAACGTTGTTGCCCATTGGGTAGAGGTAGAGATATGCTGCCATCATTGTTCTGTATTTTAAATCAGCAGCTTTTTACTTAAATGGTATGGGACAGTAGAGCACACATAACTCTTTATTTAAGCTTGTTTTTTATATAGAACATTATAGTAACAGAGGGAATCTTTCAATCTTTCAAGGTTAGCACTGATCTCTCTCTTTCTCTTCTGCCCTTACTTTCTCAAAGGATCCTAAACCAAAAACACCAACAGGAGGATGTAAAAGAAACAGTTGGCTGCTTTTTGGTATATGTCAAGGAATGTCTATAATACATGGTTCTCCTTTTATCCCAGTGTATATATTGCCTTGTGTGCATTCAGTTCCTTGTGGTTTATTGTCTTTGCTATTGTGTTATGTTTGCATTGCATTTCTCTTGGATTAGCTTCTCACCTTATCCACTTCTCCTTGCATACACTGTAACATGAACAGTGTGCTTTTACTGCTAAATTGTAACATACAGTATGCATAGTCAGAAGATCAGAAATGACCTTTTCCATAAAGGGGCAATATTTGCCATCTAAATGGTTTTCCATGGGTATTTTTACTGTGTGATTTTTCTAAATATATATAGATTTCTGTTTGGTAAAGTAACTAGTTAAATGTAAGTATTTGACTAGTTTATCATTTAGTGATAACATTTTTATGGTAACACTGATAGATTTCTGTTTGGTAAAGTAACTAGTTACTTACATTTAACTAGTTACTTTACCAAACAGAAATCTATACAGTGTTACCATAAACATTGTATCAGCATCAACAAAAGCCATGTTTACACTGCAAAGGTGGAACAGAAGCTGCATCTGACATTATATTTATGTTTATTTAGACTATTTACACTTCTCAAAGGGATAGTTCACCCAAAAATGAAAATTTGATGTTTATCTGCTTACCACAAAGGCATCCAAGATGTAGGTGACTTTGTTTCTTCAGTAGAACACAAACTAAGGTTTTTAACTCAAACCGTTGCAGTCTGTCAGTCATATAATGGCAGTCAATGGGACTAACGGCTTCCTTTAGTCAAAATGTAAAAAAAAACATACACAGACAAAATCCAATTAAACCCTGCATTACCGCCACCTATCTTTCAGATGGCCATTGACACTAAATGGTCAATTTGAGAGATAGGTGGCGGTAATGCACTGACAAGTCTGCGATCCACCCTAAAGCAAGAAGAAGAAGAAGATGTGTCACCACCGGTGTTCTGACGATTTGTGCTACCCGCTCAGATTGTGCTACCTCCCATTAAAAAAGATAGGTAGCACAAATCGATTGCGAAAAATGCTACCTATCAGATTGTGCTACCAGCCTATTTTTTGTGTGGTTTGAGGCTTTTTTAAATTCCATACCTGCCCCTACCCTAAACCTACCCGTCCACACCTACCCTATACCCTAAACTTACCCTTAAAACAATACACAAATATTATTGGTAGCACAATCTGATAGGTAGCATGTTTTGTCGGTATACCGGCTGTTCTGAATGCACTCAGGACAGTTGGACAGTGCGGTGGATCAGAGGTAAAAAACAATATAAATACTGTTCAGTTTCTTGCACAGACTGATCATTTCGTGTCTTTAGACCTCGAGCCGCAGGGTTTAATTTGGTTTTGTCTGTGTTAAATGCATCTAACATCGTTTATTTTTTAAAGATATAATATAATTAAACAAATAAATCTTCTCCTAATGTTTTATGTCACATTTCATATGCAACATTTTTATTTGTATTTGTATTTTTTAAGTTAAGTGACAGAATCTATGAAAGAGACACATCTAAATTTCATTATATAACTTAAGGAATTCTATAATATTTTATGTTTAAATGAAAAATTGCTACAAAAGCAAAATATTATGAATTTAGACTTCTGTTTTATTGGCCTATATGTTGATGAATAATGAAGAAATGTATATTATCTAAAAATATTTCATAAAACTTCATGAAAATCTTTATGTATTAAAATGTTTATTATATTGAGAGCAACGTGACACTGAGTGACTTCTGTTTCAGTTCTGAGGGGGACTTCATGTTAACAAATTATTGTGTGCATCAGCTCTTGCGTTAGATACATTTTTGCCCTCTGAATGGTGTAGTTACAGCAGCTACCAGCAGGTGTTAACTACACCATGCTAAACAGACAAAATATTTGGTAAATGCTGCCTTTACCCTTCATACTTTAGTCAGAGAAAAGTCTGGGAGTCAGATTCTTTCTCATCAGCCCCCCAGCATACACACTGTCACGTTTGTCTGGGTGGAGACTGGGTGGATGGAAAGGGAGGGGTGAGGAGAAGAGGTACTGCCAGTTAAAATTGTTTCAATTAGTACAAGTGATGGGTGATGCAAGGGACTTCTTCACTCCGGTAGAACAATGGTGCCTGCGAGAGACTCCCGCGTTCATTATCCGGAGATCTCTGATCCTCTAAACCCTGAGTGCATCTTGACGGAGAAAAGCCGTAAACGCCTTTGCTTTTTAGCAAACACACAGGCCTCTTTTGCGCTCTCTTTCCCTTTATTTCTTGCTCTCTCGCTTCGAGCTGGAGGTATCTGAGACCGACACAAGACTTGCTGGTTTTAGTGCATTTTAACATTTCTGACTCTTTCAGATAGTTTCCCATCAGACGTAGTTTTTTCTTCTTCTTGCTTTTGCCTTTTCAGATTTCCATATTTCCCTGATGTCAGAATGAACTCTATGTGACTATGGCAGATCCGTCTGTTTGTCTGAAGCTCACAGTTACAGTGCCTCTCATTGTGGTGTCTCTACCCACAGCACTTTCACTTTAATGATAATGGCACCATTTTTCCCAAACGTCAAATATCACATTTTGTTCTGTTTTATGTTTGAAACAATTTTGTAATAAAAATGTACTTTAAATGAAAGTAAAAGGCATTTTGTATCTGGCAACTTTCTCTGTCCTCTCATGTTTCAGGAGTGTGGTTAAATATTAAAGGAGTAGTTCACCCAAAAATGAAAAATCCCTCACAATTTACTCACCCTTATGTCGTTCCAAACCTATATCACTATATCTTTCTACCGTGAAACACAGAAGATGAATCATGGCCATTCTTTCTAGTATAATGCAGTGAATGAGAAATGACAAAATAACTAAAAAGTACCATAAAAATATCTCAAAAGTGGTCCTTATAAATTAAACAAGTAGGCTATGTCTGTCACTCAATGAATCTGTCACAGCCTCTAACAACCCACCGAAGAAGATTTCCAGCAAATAACAGCCTAAATTCTGTTTAAGCTATCGTATGGCTTTGAAAAAGTATGTCCTATAGATAAAATAATTGTGCATGGTATACTTAAAAAAAGATCTTGATTCCCATTAAATTCAAATGCAAGCTGCTTGAAGTTGCTTTGGATAAAAAATTCTGACTAAAGTATACATGCATGTACATGTATGCCACTGTATTCAGTATAGTACAGTTATTTGATAGTTTTGTGTGAGGAACAGTCATTTAAGCAATTAGACACTATATAGACATACATATATTTGAACCACTTTCAAGGTTCAAGGTTTGTTTATTCATCACATACTAAATAATACAGGTTATAATCAGAAGTGAAATGTAAATCAAGTCAGGTCCGCTCAGTGGACAGTGCAAAAAAAATAAAAATAAAAGTAACACAACACAAGAGCATATAGTAGATAAATATAAGTAAAAAAAGAGAAATAAAGAGTAAAATGTGCAATAGAATAAAAAAGTGCAAAACAAATAAGATGTGCAAAAACAGTATACTGGGACTTAATAAATAGTAATATGAACAGGGATGTGCAAGAGGGATGTGCAAACGGGTTGTACCGGGTATGTACATGTAGCAGCAATACGGATGATGAGAATAGTGAATGTTTTACAGTTAATAAATGAGTCTTGTAAATGTTTATGAAACTGACTTTATTAGGTACACCTGTTCAATTGCTTGGTAACACAAATTGCCAATCAGCCAATCACATTGCAGCAACTCAATGTATTTAGGCATCTAGATGTGGTGAAGACGACTTGCTGAAGTTCAAAACGAGCATCAGAATGGGGAAGAAAGTGGATTTAAGTGACTTTGAATGTGAAGTGGTTGTTGGTGCCAGACGGGCTGGTCTGAGTTTTTCAAAAACTGCTCATCTACTGGAATTTTCACGCACAACCATCTCAAGGGTTTACACAGAATGGTCTGAAAAAGAGAAAATATCCAGTGAATAGCAGTTGTGTGGACGAAAATGCCCTGTTGATGTCAGAGGTCAGAGGAGAATGGGCAGACTGGTTAGAGATGATAGAAAGGCAATTAACTCAAATAACCACTCGTTACAACTAAGGTATGCAGAATACCATCTCTGAAACCACAACACATCGAACCCTGAAGCAGATGGGCTACAGCAGCAGAAGACCACACCGGGTGCTGCTCCTGTCAGCTAAGAACAGGAAACGGAGGCAACAATTCGCACAGATTCACCAAAATTGGACAATAGATGATTGAACAAACGTTGCCTGGTCTGATGAGTCTCGATTTCTGCTGAGATATTCAATGAATGAATGATGCATTTATATAGTGCTTTATTGTGTATTGTTGTACACCCAAAGCACTTTACAATCATATGGGGTGTCCCCCCCCATATGAAACCATTCAGATGGTAGAGTGAGAATTTGGCATAAAGAACATGAAAGAAAATTATTTTTTCTCTTGAGTGAGAGCTACATATTCTCACTGTACTGAGCCATAAAACCAAACATTGGGCCATAAAAGCCTGAAAAAAGTTATTTATTTATTTAAATTTTTTAATACATTTTAATTTAAACATGTCTAGTATGAATATTATGTTTTAGTCTTTCAGTGTTAAAATTACATACACTCACAGATGAAGCCTGCATTTATACCAGTGGTCTAAACAATTTTGAGATCACATGACCAGTTGTGTAAGAGTTCCATCAGTGCTAACAAAATTACTAATGGCTAGAAAAATAAAAAGGCTCAATCAAGCAGTTCCTGCTGAAATGATAAAACAAATGATCACAAATGCACGGACCCCAAGCAGCAAGTGAGAACACAAAATGTTTCCATCCGAGTCAAGTCAAGTCACCTTTATTTATATAGCGCTTTTAACAATACAGATTGTGTCAAAGCACTTAACAGTATCAAATTGGAGGATAGAGTGTCAGTAATGCATACTAATAAGATTAAACACTCCATTTTCAGTTAAAGGCATTTCATATTGAATTCAGAGATGTTATCGTATAGCTTATTTTAGTTTAAATAGTATCTGTGAAATCAAATTGACGATAATCGCTAGAAATTGGAAAATAAGTCTCCCCAACAGAGCAAGCCAAAGGCGACAGCGGCAAGGAACTAAAACTCCCTCTGTGACAGAATGGAGAAAAAAACCTTGGGAGAAACCAGACTCAGTCAGGGCAGTTATCCACTGGCCATGAGATTATTGTTTATTTATTGTTTACTTAACAAAAAATGTAAATGTATAAATGTATTATATTTCGATTTTGATATTGTGGCAATTTCTAACACTAATAGTATTATGTAGTTAGGTAATTTATTATATTTGTAGTTATTTTGTTTTATTCCACAGACCTGTTTGCCAGCAAACTAGTCCGAAATTTCAATGTTTTATTATTTCTTTTTGCAGCATCTTAGACATCATTCAATATAATATCTGACTGATTTAGAACGCTCTGCATAGGCATCAGCTCAATAGCAACACATTTAGTGCTCTATCCAAGCACAATATTATTTTTATAAATTGAAAAGCCATGAAATTTTGCCATAATTTATTATTGTTTGCTTTTTCATTCTTCCATGCATGGAAAAAAATATATGTTTGGGTTAGGGAGAAAAATATTTGCTTGAGTGAGAATAAATTCCGAATTTATTGATTTTAAATTTTATTGGAAGGGCTGTTGAGTTCTTTAAAGTCATTTCTGGTTAACTCACAAATGATTTAGTGTTCACCACAAGGCGAGGTTGGAAAAGACTATTTCCTCAAAGACATAGAACACAGCAACAGGGACACACTCTTTGGCGATGGTATTTTGTATTGATCTACAATAGATCTGGATTTTTATAGGGTATAACAACTGTTAATGTGTGATGGTCCACAGGTGCAAAAGGCTTTTATGTTTCTAACTGATCATCATGATGTAAATATACATTTTTTATTTAAATGTCTCATGTTCAGGTTCATTTACAACAGCTGTACTAGCAGTGAGAGTGAAATGGAGGCGTGTTGAATATTTCATCTGAGACATGGAGGAGAAGATTTTTTGACAACAAACAGCACTTACGGTTGTATAAGTGAGAGGTTCTGTGGCAGAATCTTGTTCATTGGACCAGACTAGACACAGAAAAAATGCTGTCCTTCAGACAGCTGCCATCGATTCAGCACTCCTCCCGTGAGGAATTTACGCTGTAAATGTAGCATGTTACCAACTATTACTCCAGCAGATACAAGCATTACAATTACATCACTGTCAATCCCAATGCAATATAAGAGACGTATATTGAAGATGTTTAATAGAGCATCTTATCAAAATAATGTTTTATCAAAATGTTTCATGTTTAATTGTTTCTAGGAGCAACATAGCTATATCCCAGGAATCCAGTAAATCTCTTACTGCTAATTTTAATGCAGATACACTACAGGCACAAGAGAGATAATTAGTTTCATTGCCTGAATTAGTCTTTAGAGAGACAATTGCGTCATCACCAAATTAATCTACAGATTTAGACTTCCTGTTCAAGAAATCTTTAAATCTGGAAATGGGGGAGTTTGCCAGTTGTGTTTTCACAATGAGTGAGAGTTTCTGCATGGAATGAACACACACCTTATGAATTTTTCATTCCTCACAAACAGTAATGAAAGCGAGCAGAAGGTTCATAGTTTGGAACCTATCCGAATTGATTTGGCTCATAATTCATAATTGAGCAGCTAACGCATGGAAAAGTATTTCATCACACTGTATCGTGGTGACAAAGCTTTTCTTGAGCAGCGGGTGACTTTTATTGTGTCTCGCTGATGGTTGGTTGGCATCTCAACTGATTCGGTGACAGAGTTCATTCAACTGATTTACTTTCTAGTCAAAGGCACACTGGGAAATGCTGTCCTAAGATGTTTGACCTCAGTTTTGTGAGACGTTGTCTAGTTCTCTGGCCCCTTTGTTCCTTTGTTATTGCTGAATCGCTGCTATTACGATTTCGTTTGAAGAAAACTTGTATTTCTGAATCGATTATATGGTCATAGAAGATTATAGACTGGGGTATAAGAGGCCCAGTCTCTACATTTTACCCCAACAAAGTTCCTATAGTAAAATGCATTGTTTGAGCACTCAAAATTACTATGATAATATGTATTCCAGGAAAATACATGCTGATATTTTACGTTAAGATTCCATATCTTAAAACTAGCTTATGAAATAGTTAAAGCAATTAAAAATAATGAACAATACAACATTTATTAAGCGTATTAATCTTCTACATACTGTTAATGTTAAGTATTTACTTAATGTTAATTTAATTTAATATGTGACCCTGGACCACAAAACTAGTCTTATATTTGTAGTAATAGCCAAAAATACATTGTATGGGTCAAAATGACAGATTTTTATTTTATGCCAAAAATCATTAGGATATTAAGTAAAGATCATGTTCCATGAAGATATTTAGTCAATTTCTTACTGTAAATATATCAAAACTTAATTTTTGATTTGTAATATGCATTGCTAAGAACTTCATTTGGACAACTTTAAGGGCGATTTTCTCAATATTTAGATTTTTTTGCACCCTCAGATTCCAGATTTTTGGCAAAATATTGTCCTATCATAACAAGCTTGCAGATGCATTGATCTGCAAAAAATTGACCCTTATGGCTGGTTTTGTGGTCCACGGTCACATTATTAATTCAAATGTATTGCAAAACACTTCTGCTGCTATTGAGGTGGGATACGGACAAGGTTATGGACATCTTTGGTAGGTTTAAGGGTAGGTTAAGGTGTAAAGGATGGGTCAACAGAGTAATTATAAAACTAATTACAGAAAATACTTACAGATCTGATTATATGCTGGTATTTTACAAATGTAAAAACATGTAAGTGCAGTATACCAAATTATTAATTTCAATGTAATGTGCATAGTGGTTAAGGCCACCTAATAAGTGTGACCAAAAAAAAAACACTTGATCCAGATTAATGAAATGTATCTAAAAATTGCTCCTTATAAATCTCAATAAGGTCTCAATAAATTTTTTTTTTTAAATAGAAAAATAATATTCAAGAAGCAGCAGATGCTTTTTTTCTGTGATTATGATTCAACTAAAAAATATAATGTAATAAACCTTTATAATTATATTCATAATTAATAAACATGATAAATAATGTGCATTCCAGGTGGTGGTAACCTTGGGTCCAAATCTGGACTGTGGTCTGCTAATCAGTGACCTCGGCAAAACGTTTAATGTTAGTAACTATAGTATTATTACATACTGAGTTTGTGTTCAGGTGAGTGGGTGTTGAATTGATACTCATACAGCCCCAGAAGAATGAAAATCAATAAACTTACAAGTCAGTGCATCCATTATCCAAAACCCACAGCAATTCCCTGACAAGCAATCAGCCCATAAATATGCGACCAGTTGCACTTTTTGCCTCCCGAGGCATCATATACACAGAGCACAGGCCACAATAAAGCCCTAGGTTTGTGAGGTTATTGCTTGCCCACTAAGTTCGATGTGACCAGATGGGATGTTTTGTTTGATGGGCCTCCCTCGCTTTGTCACACACAATGACAACTTTTCCCCTCTCCCCCTTCCCTCCTCATGCCTGCCTTCATTGTTAGGCTGTTAAGGAGATTGGGTTGGCATTTACTGCATCTGTAGCAGTGTCAGTTCGCGTATGAGTGTGTTTGTGTCAGGCAGGAGAGGCCCCTGCTCTGCTCCTCTCGGCTCTGGCCTGCTCACCCATATGGACGGTCTGATCAAAGGCAGCTGATGCAGGCTGCAGCACAGGCGCGCTGACAGGAGAGCGAGAGAGAGCTGCATAATTGACACGGCCCCTCAAAACCCCGAGCCTCACTGCATGCCGGGGTCTCCACACACAGCACACAGCAGCGGAATGTCGGCTAAACAAGCTCAATATTCACACTTACCAGACTGATTACGTATCATATATACAACAGCAAGTCATTAGAAAGTGTGTACTATACAATGCTCTAATAGATTGTTATTGCATGACGTAAACAAGAAATCTAAACTCTGACATTAAGGATTTGCTCGTTGCACATGCCTGACAAACAAGCCCTTTAAAATGCATGTTTCAGGGCGCCGTGTCACCCTGCACTCTCTCCTGCTGAATGGTGTCTATTTTGGCTCCAGACCGGTGGTGGTTGCACATCACTGGCTGTCTGTTCTGAGAGGAGAAATGTCAGAAGCCTCCGGTGGCAGCCATTCCAGCTCCTGCCTGCCACCCCGTCACATGCCTCCTGTAAAGGAGGAGGTTTGCCAACTTGCCCCACATTAATCAGGGCCCTTTCGCACCATTAGCCAGTCAATCATTTTCTGGGGCTGAGCCAGGCTACTAGCCCTTTCGCCGTCTCAGCCCAGCCTCTGATTGGCCAAGATCCCTATAACATCCAAGGATGGGCCAACTGAAAATATGGTCATGCCTAATTGTTTCGTATTTAAATATTTTTTGGGACTATTTGAACTATCTGCGACATGATATAGTTATATAACCATTTTAAGCATTTGAAATAATAATACAAAAATGTAATTGTTTTAAAAGTTTATTGAGCCTTTAGACAAAATATGCCAATATTTTTTTGAAAATGTGAAAGAAGAAATGTTGTTTAGTTTTTTTGAGCATCATATTTGATACATCAGAATTATACATTATAATTAATACAATATAGTAAAAATATGGAGCTCATACTCCAGGAGTAAAAAAACCTCTGAGTAAACTGAGTAAAGCGCTGATGTTTATATGGTCATAAAATTAATATGAAATTCTGATGCTTGTAATGCAAATGCTTGTAATGCAAATCAATAAAATATTCATAACAGTATAACTACTACTTACATTAAATGCTTATAAAATAACAGTTGTCAGAACTTGTCACTCATGTCTCTCTTAATAATGTATTTTTATTACATTTTATTATCAAAGCTCTATAGTTTTTTTTATTGTGTGGGCAAAACATGTAATTCAATGCAGTACAGTGATGATTGAGAAATGTATAAATAAATGTTCCTTAAAAGCCTGAGTATTATATTTGATGCTCACATTTTAACATGATTAAAAGTTCATCTTAAATATACTTTATAAAAATTATTTAAAAAATCATAGCCTTTTACTTGCTAAAAAAGTATAAAGTACCAATCAGATGGCAGATTGTGTTTAGATTGATGATAATTTATAAACCTTACAAATATACACATTAAATATGATACAGTATGCTTTTATAGGTTTGAGGTGTTTTACATTTTAAGCTATGCATTTTAAGGAATCTATACCCATCTGTTGAAATTGCATTCATAAATCCATATTAAAAATATTAGCTTTTTAAGCCATTTGTTTACAATATGAAACATTATTCATAATGTAAGGTGAACAGCACCTGCTGTGCCTGAGATATCCATTCACTAGTTCCACAGCGTGCTTTTACATGCGCATCTGCGTTTAGCTGTGGCATGTTGACCCCTAGGTTTGGTAGCTATCAGCGATGTGAAGTGTTTTTAAACGAGGTGAAGCTGTTTTACACAGATCTGGTAGGGGCAAGATAGTCTAACTAGCCTTTAGTGTGTGAGATAAGGGTTGGTAGGGGGCTGGCGTGCCCAGGAGGGGTAGTGGGAGGGAAGGGATCACGCTCCTCACTACAAAGTGAGAGCCCAGGATCCAGGCTTAAGGGACATTCATCATTAGTTAATGACTTTGGAGATTAGTATTATAACACAGAGATTACAGAGGAGACAAGGGTTGTTCTCTGGTAATTACACACTGAAGCACAAACGTCCCCCTTCATGCTGCATCTCTTATTAGACTTAATTGAAGACAGCATCGCTGTAATGACATAATTTGAAGCTGTATGACTCGCTGTATTGGTAAAATACAGCATGTGTCAAAATGGTATTTATTTAACTATTCCTATCTATTATAGTGCTATGCCACCTCAATGTGTATTACGCTACGCTGTAAGTTATATTCTTATTAGTACCTTAAATATCTATTTCAGCGTGATCTAAAGCATGAAATTAATGTATTCTGATTGATTTAAATTTATCAGATTGATTTCATCATATGAAAAAAAAAAATTACCAGTTAATTTATCACTATTACCAAATATATTTTACACTCTTAAAAATAAATTGATTCTAAACATTCTTCAAAATGATGCCATAGAAGAAACTTTTTTGGTTCCACAAAGCACCATTCAGTCAAAGTTTCTTTAAATAACCATATATTCCATACCTTTTTATAATCTGAAGAACCTTCTTTCACCACAAAGAACTTATTGTGAAACAGAAAGGTTATTCATATGTTAAAGGTTCTTTATGGAGTCATCTAGACAAAATTTTATTCTATTGCATTGTGAAGCACCTTTATTTTTAAGAGTGTAGGTTTACTCAAAGAAATGTATATATATATATATATATTAGTGGTGGGCCGTTATCGGCGTTAACGTGCTGCGTTAACGTGAGACTCTTATCGGCGATAAAAAAAATATCGCCGTTAATCTATTCTCAAAGTTGGGTTGGGAGCTGGGTCTATACTACGCAAGCTATGATGACTTTCACCCTGATATTTTAGCGCGGATGTATACCTAGCCGAATTGCACTGTAGGGGGCGAGAACGAGTCTTCGAACTAGAGGCTGGCAGTCCGTGATGGACAGATTGTTAACGGCTGGTCTATGTGGTAATACAATCGGGCAGGAAAACGCTCACCTATCATTCATCAACCTCAAATATGGCTTTTCATCTGAAAGATGTATGTAGTAGCAACTTTACATGGCCGCTCAATATGATGTTAACCTAGAGAAATGTGCGCTATTGAAGTGTTTGTGTGGCGAGTGGAAGCGTGTTTGCTGCAGGACAGGCTCCGGTGCGCTCACTTGCTCTTAAAATCTCCGTCATTCTTGGTCATACAGATAAAAGTAGCCGAATACATCTTTCGAATCTGTAAAGACTCTACGTTTATTTGTGTGCACTCAGAATAACAACGAAACGTTGCGCTTTTAAGCAAACAGGATGCGCTTTAGGTCTCATGTGAACTTGAGAATTCACTCCCGTGTCACCCTCTGTTTCGAACCTGTGTGTATGCCTAACGTTACTGTGAAATTACCACATCAGACGTGACGTGCTAACATGGATGCAGCTATGAAGCCGCCGGGTTTGCTTCAGGGAAAATTTATTTTTAAGAAGCTTCCCAATGGAAACTGTAAACAGTTCATCA
The DNA here is from genome assembly GCA_027564155.1 of Gymnocypris eckloni scoliostomus. NCBI lineage: Eukaryota > Metazoa > Chordata > Actinopteri > Cypriniformes > Cyprinidae > Gymnocypris > Gymnocypris eckloni. The sequence goes on along the minus strand of CM050419.1, from coordinate 19,743,570 downwards.
CGACCTCCTATGTAGGCCTACAGTTCAAAATTCATGTTTAACTGAATAAACAGTTAGTAAAACACAAGTACATCTTATTGAACATAGTTTATTTTCATCACCAATTATCATAGTAGAACAGCTTTCTCAAGCAGTTTGTGATGCATTTTGGAAACAGGAGATGAGCCCCTGGTCTAATGCGCCACCTGGCTTGAGAAACCCGTTCTCAAAGACTTACTTTTAGTCATTATTTGGGTAGCACACATATTCTGAATGCCTTCGGCAGAATTCAAATGAGCCATTTTAATCTAGATTAATTCCAAGATTAATCTAGATTAAAAAAATTAATCTATGCCCACCCCTAATATATATATATATATAACCTGGCAACTCTGTCTCTTTATTATTTGTAGGTGTGTTTCTGGACAGGTTTACCCACCGACTGTTGTGAAAAAAATACATATTTCAGAAGTAGTCGAGGCCTACAGCAGCGCCACAGCTCTGGTTTAACTCTACCGCCCATTTATTTCAGCCGTTAAGTTAACAAGCAACATTTGTATTTACCACCAGGCCTGGGTGGTTAGGAGCAATCAAAAACCAAACATCACAGGGGAATGGAAGGGAAACAGATGGAAAGTGAAAGAGGTGGATGGGGAGGGTGAGAGAGAAGGTTCAGGTTGATATGTCAAGAAAAACTGGGGTGAAGTGCTGACACGTCGACGTCTTAGCTGATAACGCTTAAATCATTTTTCCTCCAAAACTTCAGTCACCGGGCTTCAAAGAGATATAGCCATAATACAAATTTTTGGAGTAAGTAGTGGTGTTTGAAGTTATTTTATGGGATTTTGCTGTAAGGCCCAGAATTGATTTGCAGAGGGGATAAAAGGAAGATACTTTATCTTTGGAGCTTTGTCGGAAAAAGCTTAGCATCCATTGGTGGTTCCGCCAATATGCCTGCAGGGCAGGGGGGGGGGGTTGCATGGTGGGTTGGGGGGTGCTTGGTTAGCTTGCATTGACATTATATACCAGAATGGATTGTGCTGAGTGTACACCTCCTGCTGCTTATGAGCTGCTCTTTCATAATCTTTCATGAACCATACAATGTTTTATTTAATGTACTGGGTCAGAGAAAAAACTTGAGAAAAAACATATTAATAATGAAAGATGTGGGGCTTGGGAGAGAGAAGGCAAAAGACGAGAGAGAAGGGAGAGAAAACTTGGTTTGAGGCTCATCTCTGCAAACAGGTCAGGGGGACCTTTTGAAGTCTGCAGCTCCTGTGCTGTCAATAGTTTAAAAACTTGTGTTATGTCTGAATGCGAGGCTAGCTCTGAGCTTCTATTGCTCTCCCTACCTGATAAATGCCAAACATCTCATCTGTAGTGTCCAGTGGCTCTCCATTGTGGTAGAAAGAGAAGAGCGAGCAGATTCTCTTCAGGCTTTACAGTTTAAACACACTGGACAGAATCCAAACTCAGAAACCCTCCAGTGTAAACACAGGAGGCTTTTTCCTTCTTTCCCAAACCACCTCCCATAAAATCAACAAATTTCATGACATATTGCTTTTCGCATTGCTCGAATGCTGCTCTCGCTTGTGATCTTGACCTCAGATCTATTTGTACAAACAGGAACAAGCTTGGGCTGTGTGGGCATAATGCACTCTATCCCCCAGTGTCTGCACATTTGCAGGCTGTTAAGTAGGGCAGAGGCAGCTGCGAGCTTCTTAATTGCTTAATTGCACTCATTATTTGAACTGAAGAAGAGCTCACCTCGTGCCGTTAATTGAAAAGGTACTGCAGTGCAGTCTTTCTGAATGGCACGGCCCCTTGAGGAACGCACCAGCTCTGATGTTTGGCTAGTGTGGGACGCTCTGTCTCTTTTTCTCTCTTTCTCTCTCCCTCGCTCCTGACACTCGATCGCATATGCTGTATATGTGGTATCTGAATTCGCGGTGATTCTCCAGGACATCGCAGGCCCATCAGATGAAAGAAGCACATCTTAGAAGCTCCAAAGCCTCAGAGGAAGGTCCAGGGGCCATGTTACTTATTTATGACTCTTGTGACGATGTGCTCCCCCTCCCTGGCCTTACAGTAACACACACACGTTCTCAAACACACTTGCGCTGCGTCTCCCTGACTTTCGCATGGCATGGCCTCCTCGCTCTATTTAAAAAATAAACAGGAGACTGGTGTCTGTGCTAATAATTCATGGCCGGGGACAGTGAGAGGTGTTTATGTGGGGAAATGAGATGCTCTTAACACCTGCTCCTCTGTGGAAATGGCGCCCCACCTGGACTAATGGAGCCATTGCAAGCTTTGGTCATGTTTATACTTTGTTGTTAGCTGATGTTTTACAGTCTCAGCTACCAAAATGACAGACCAAACCGTAAGGGAAATATAAATGTAGTAGCCTATAGTATATTGAGCTGCTTTATTTGTGGATTTGCTTCATGAACAACTACCGGGCAAATACACTTCACAATGTGATTGTCTCAACAAAGAGGACTGATTTTGATTGACTAGTTTTTAGATATGTGCTTACCTCCTTTCCCTACACTCTTAGAAAAAATTGTAGAATGCACCATTTAGGTAATAGCCCTTGTGAAAAAGACAAATGCTTTATCATTCTTTTAAAACAAATATGTTTTTAGACACTTAGTTGCATGTTAGATTTATGATTAAGTGAAAACATATTAAGTACATTTTTGTATGTAATTTCATAATACTTTCTCACTTTGAAATATAGTGTGTACTGTTGAATGTAATAACAGGCATTTATGATCTACTGAAGCTTGAATATTATTTGTATTTACACATTTGTAATAATTAAGTTGTAATTTAGCCTATTTGAAGTATATTAACTTTAAGTGTATTCACTACAGTTAAAATTATAATGTAAAATAGGTATTATATTCCTATGTTCACACACTTTAGGTACTACTGAGTAACTCACAGGTACCAATATGCAACCTTTAGAGGTACAAATGTGAACACAAGGTATACAAAATATACATCCCAGTGACAATGAATAGCACTTATATACAATTTTTTCTGAGTTTATGTTTGTAAACAACCTTTTACAACATAAACATTTAAAAGTGATTACCTTCGGCAGCTTTTTCTTCCTAGCCTTCAATTTAGATGTAGCACTATATTTTTTTGACAATTAATTTAGATTTTACCACATGAAACACATTTTTTTTTGTCTGTGTACCCATACAGAAATTGGACCTAGCAATCTTTTATTTTGACTATGCTACTTCTACATCTCCATCTAATGTCACTCGTCAAAATGTCCTTTGTTGGAAAACTTTTCACTCTGTGAGGTCAGAGGTTATCTCTAATTTGATATCAAATCAGCCAGCCAGCAAGAATGTGAAATGAACCGTATACTACGCTATTTCATTTAAAAGTGCCCTGTTTGCATCACTTTATAAATCTTGTAGACTGAATTTCAGGACAGCAAAAAAAAAAAATATATGTGCAGGTAGCTAACATTGCATAAAATCACCGGTCCATTTGCATCTTTCAGGATCAGGCTGGAAGCCATTTCTCTCTGACCTCATTCTAATTGAGCATGGCAAAATGCTATTTCCATGCCTCTCCCAAACACTTTTGTTTCTGCCTTTTAACAAAGCCTTTTTGTTGGGAAATATGTTACTAATGGCTTATAAATTAATAAGCAGCCAAACTGAAGTTGATTTTTATACAAGGTGATGCAAGACTGGCTGGCATCTCTGTCATTTTATTCCCTTTCCAGAATTTTCTGGCCGAATGCATTTCCATATCACAGAATGCTATAATGCATCTTTTGTCATTCTCTCTCACTAGTGCCGAGGCAGTGGCGCTGAATGTCCTGGTGTGATTTACGTTCCCAATCCCAGTCATTAATTTTCTATCATTGTGAAAATATGATTCATGTTTTGGGGGCTGTCAGTATTACTTATTTAGATGTTCAGAGGGGAAAACTCAGGCCTTCTACTTAATGGAATATAAAGTTGCAACGTCTCATTCCCACTCTAACATTAAACAACAGGAGCTACACATGTGTTAATGTGTGCTCCCAAAGCACCTTAATTCAACTTGAAATTCCTAATGGAACTGACTTTCAGTGCTGGCCCGTCTGAGGTGTGTGTAAAGGGGGGGATGCTTAACACGTAAATTCACTTGTCTTTGTTGTCTGTGTGTGTCTGGCAGCTTAACGGCTCTAGTGCTTGTATGTCTGCTGGGAGGTGTCGGGCGAGCACAGTGTGGCCAGATGCACCCCAGGACCATGACCTGTTTTTGTTTTTCTTAGTCTCCTTTTTCCAGTTAAGTCTTGCAATGACTACCTTCATTTATTATATTGAATATGCTGCTGGGCTATTTTGACTAGCAGTTACGATAATTAGTACGAGTTTTGCAACTTTTGCAAGTTTAATTTTTTTTAAAGAGCATCACAACCAAATTCTTTACATAACTAATTTATGTTAAATGTAATGTATTATTAAGGTGGCTGACATGACACACTTTTGGAAAGTGGACATGTCATATGTTACATGCATTTTGTTAAAATTATTTAAAAAAAAAATATAGAATTTGCTGATATCTCTAATGCATTTATACACTTCACACTCATATCTATATATGTATGTACTGTATCTATACAAACACAATTTTGACATACAATTTAATGCATTTAAAGAGCCTAACAAATTAATAATAATATATTCAATATATAACATACCTAAATAATAAGATGTATAATATATTTTATTAAATAAATAAATACATCTTTATTCATTTCATGTATATTACATGTTAAGTATTTATTTAATTATAAATAAATACATTGTGTCCATGCAATGTACATTTGAACTTAAAATCTTCGTGTTTTATACGTCACATTATACGTCAACTATCTATAACTATAACACAAGGCAGTTGTCCTTGTCGCTATTTATTGCGCAAATGACTGCTGTGCACTTAAAATACAGGATACTGTAAAATAATAGTATATCAAATAAAATATATCCGAAACGCATTTGTGATTCAAGAAGTGAGTCATGCATCATCTAATTAGTCCTCATCAAATAACACAGATTCAAACACAAAGACTGATGACCATAGACTGAGTCAGAGATGAATGTCTGGCTGGCTTCTACTGCAGATGACAGCATGAGTGATTCCCTTCTGCATGAGTGAGTAAGAAAGTGCTGCTCTCTTTGACAGGCAAACTTTCTCTCACACTTAATCTTTCACTTTTCAAAGAGGATGAAGTAACCAAATGATTGTCACCTTTCCCACCAGTGCGTCATCATAAGAAAATCAAAGCAGGTCTGCTAGTCCAATGACAGAGGAAAAAAATACATACATATTTAGTTTTTGATAGGACAAGACATTGACTGACACAGTGCTAATCTGCCCTCGGTCATGACACTATATAATTAACTGGCTGCCACTGCAGGGTTGTAGATAATAGAAGGTTAATTAGACAAAAATTAAAGGCATATATCAGGTTATCATGGCCATCACAATAGCCTTCCTCACCAGGACAAATCTAATCCTTCACAAGCTAATTCAGACCAACATACCTTCAAGTTAATTATAGCAGAACAACTTCATCTCCTTCTTACCAATTCAGAAATTTAGATTTTAAACTAGGTTATGGTTGGTGGATGTCCACTCATGTTAATTTAATGAAGCTTAGTGAGAATTTGGACTTAAGGCATATTTGAGCATTGGTGGATCTCAATAATATATTCCTATTGAACAGGAAAGGACCTGGTTTTGTCCCACATAAGGGCGTGGAGATCTTAAAAAAGGGAAACAAATGTCTGAGGCCATGTGGATATCAGTGTAAAACCTGGATCGAGATGAGAACTCGATATCATTGACAGAGTCTTCAATTAAGAAGACGTTTTCCAATGTCACATTAGAGCGGGAGTCAATATCAAACCATCAATAACCTTCTCTGCTGTTCACACACGGTCTGGTGTATGGGTGACCTGCAGACTCAGGGGTCAGGGCCAGTCTGGAGATGATCCGGGTGATAAGTCAAGGTCACCCTGCATATTCCATGTTCACACTGATTGACTCACAAATGGAGTTTTACCTTGTAGTCAGTAATAAACAATAGACATTATCAGCGTCTGGAGCACAGGATGGAGCCATCACAATCCACAAAGTTCAGCTTTCCGTCTACTTGTTTTCAATGATTGTGTCGCCTTCTAAGTCCAGTCCCGGAAGGGCTTGTGCAGCCATGGGGTTACACATTGTTGATTTCTCCTGTTTTTGTCCTATCCTTAAAACCTCACTAATCCACGAATCCGACCTTGGATTTCAGTTGGGGAGCCAGAGGAGGAAAATAATTGGGTTGCTGCTAATAATTGGATTTTCTGCTTCTTTGGCAGAAAAAAACTTAACAACTGTCCTGACAGGAAGAGTTTGGGGCAGTAAGCCGCTCTTCAGAGCTCCTACTAGGCCTCGGTCGCCACATATAAAATGATTAGCATTCTGTGATATGATTACAGGCTCTGCTTTTAAAATCTAATTTTAAAAAAGAAAAGAGAAAAGCTTTATACAATTCTTTAAGTGATCTCTCAGTCCTCATTATAAAGACTTTAGACTCCTTTTATGAGGGATTTAAACAGAGAAAAAGAAAGGAGGAAAGGTTACCTCGATTACATCTGTAGAAAAGTGGCTTTACAGGAATTTAAGTTAGAAAGTAATATGAAAGAGCAAGAAATAAGCATCTTGGATTTATTGAGTTTGTAATCTTGTGGATTTTGAGTGTCATCGAGTAAAATTAGGTATAGGCTGTACTGCTCCTGCACTGCTTGTGGACTGCTGTGTTAGGTTGCATCAAGTAGGTTACTTTCCTTAGTAATAAACAATTTACAGAAATTAGAGAAAAACATTACAATTTTTTTTACTTACAAGTCAAAATCTATTAACTTCAAAAACACATTAAAATCCATTGTTTGCAAACAAATATTTAAACCTCTTCTAAGATTTGTTTGATATTAAAAGTCATACATGTTATAATAATAAAAAAAATGTCAGAGCAATGCAACTGTCCATATATCATAAAAATAAATACAACAACAACCATACAAACAAACAAAACAAAATAAACAATTGAAAAGAACATGTTAAGAAGTTTTTATTAATTAATAATTATCATAAACACTTGTTATTATTTCTTAAATATACATAAACATCATGAACAACATAAAACAGGAAATAATTTCATATAGACTTGCAATCAAGGTCAATAATGATAAATTGTTAATGATAATTTGACCCTTTTATGAAAAGGCAAGGTCAAAAACAAAAACGTAATTATATTTATTAATTAATTACACTACTACTAATAATAATAATGATAATAATAATACAACTTTTTTAAATGTATTGACATTCATATGTATGTTTTATATATATATATATATATATGTGTGTGTGTGTGTGTGTGTGTGTGTGTGTGTATATATCAATTAATACAAACTGTTTTACATATTTTTACATTCATAAAAATTACTTAGCATGAAATTATATATTTTTTTCCCCATGAAACTACTTTGAATGCATACAAAGTGTTTATGTTTTAAACTATCTTTTATAAAATACTTTTCCCCCTCGGGGGGCAGTTGTATAGAGGTGTTGAATTGTTACGAACATTCTCAACATTTCTCCATAGTCAGAAACAAGTCTGAAAAAAACAGCTACATATTTCAAAAGACCTTGTCCTGTGTTACAGTCTTAGAGACGTTGTGTGTATGTGTTTGCTATACAGCAGGAGCTGCAGTGTGGTAATTAGAGTTTGGCAGGGAGTCTGGGTGACTATGGCAATATGTAATTCTGCTCACCGCATGTGTGTACCTGCCGTGCACTTTGAGTCACATGTGAGACCAAACCTCAGACTGTATCAAAGGAAGGGTGCAATGTGGCCCTGACTGCCCCTCTGGTTAAGCACACCCAGGAGGCCCTCCTGCGAGTCACCTTGCCAATGTTCCCTTGTGAAGCAACTTAAGCCTGTCGACATGCTGCTTGGACAATGGAGATTTCAAAGGGTCCAAGTTTCAACACGAGCTGTGACTCCAAAACAAACACACGGCCTCTGCAAATATCAACCTACCAGTATCCTCCACCTGTGCTTTGGTGCACACAAGGTACACGGCATGATTTTGTTTTCCAAGCATAGGACAATATGCTTTTTCTAGACAAATGTTATCTTCGGTGTATAAAAGTTTGAAAGACATAAAAGAATAATAGTGTTTACTAGAGACAAAAGGTCATTTATATTACATTCACACCTTGTATGATGGTGATAATATCAAATATCAGAACGGCATTACTACTTTATATAAGATACTTTATTGAACTTCAAGATTTCTTTATAATGATAATTTTTTAAGATGGATGATCAAAGCAAATTGGAATGTTTACTGGAGAATATGATCAATTTTGCATCCATTTTTCAGCCTGAATGAGAAGTCTTGTGCATTCAGCAGTACTTTGCCAGAAGTGAAAAATCGCTTGTGATGAGGTGTAATTGCATGCAAGAGGACACTACACACTGCAGTATCACAATAGCCCGGCGAAGGCAGACGCTACTTCGTGGAACTTGAAATGCAGGCAACAGACAATCCTCCCCCCCATCAATTTATATATTATTGCATTGTAAAGGTCAAAGCTAAAAAAGCCTCTCAGAGTGACTACAATTACAGATGATTTCTGGAAGAGGAGGAAGAAAAGGCAAGAAAGAGCCAGAACCTTTTGTGCACTTGTTTCAGAAAGCTCTAATCTTGTCATATGGAATAAAGGCAAGCCAGAAACACTTGAGAGTTTATGTAATGAAAAAAACATCAGTCACATTATGGACACGTAAATTGGTGTGGGCTTTAAAATTGACCTAATTTTCAGGCAAAGAGTAATAGTAAACAGTACAACACGTGTGTGCACACATGTATGGATGCACAGCACCTATGCATACGCACACACGCACACACACATGCACACACACACACGCACACGCACACGCACACGCACACGCACACACACACACACACACACACACATGTCTGTAAACAGAAGATAGTTACATACTGTATATGTAGATGCGAAACTGTAAAATAAAAGACACTTTTCACATCTAGTGTATGTGTATGTATATATGAAGAATTCAGATGCTAAGTGCCATCTGAAATTTTCTTCTAAAATTATCATTTTTATCAGCCTCCTATGTGGTTGGTTCAGTAATTTCACTTTCATGGCACTGAATAGGTTCTTTTCATTGCATTTAAGTAAAATAACTGAACATAAACATATGGAGCCTGATAAAAATGCTCATTTTAGAATACATTTTCAAACGGCACTTAGAGGCTTTTGCATCTGAACTCTTCATATACTTAATATATATATATATATTTATATATACATATATATACTGTATATACATTCAATTGTTTAATATATTCCATGTATATTGTTAAGTGTACTCAAAATGTGTTTTACAATATTTATTAATTTGAAAACAGGTATAAAAACGTCTGATCTCATCTAACAGCTATGACCTTTCTGTGGGAGTTTTGTAATGGCAATAATGAATGATCACTTTAATTCTGTGATGACGTGAGTAAGGGACACCACACTGTTCAAGCAGACAGACAGCTCAAATAAGCTTTATCGCCCTCTTTATTTCTCTCTTTTACGTGGAGGGAGAGCGATAGTGGACAATTTGTTTTCATACAATTGTCCAAAACGTGTCGCCTCCTTGGCTACACTCAAAAAAAAAAAAAATGCCTCTCGAGACAAACAAACGACTGTTCTTTTTTCCCACCCATACTTTTTTAACACGATTCCAGTGAAGAAATAATTAAAACGGAGAGACTGAATTGTGTACAAGGTGGACCCTCTGTTCAGTAAGCCACTTTCATTTGAGAAAAGCCTTTTTTGGAAATAATATGTTCTGCTCTGCTTAAGTCTGAGATCAAATGCTCTCTCATAACGCCGGGGTAATTAGATTTCACTATGTAAATGGCCTTTGGAGGCCATAAAGAGGAGAGTAAGGGAGATAGAAGGCAAGAGCAGGCTCTTGTTTGTTCACTGCTGCCTCCCTCAGGACATTCTGGATTCTGTCGGTTGGCATCTCATAGACTAAGCAACAGCACATCTACCACGGAAACTATTGAGACGGCATCAAAAATAAGGGTCCTTATGGATTAGATACTTTTTAAATAAATATAAAAGTATAATAAATATAAATATAAAGTATAAGTTAATGCACACACACACACTTTTATATATAACCACATTTTAGTCAGACGATGACATTCATGTAGATGTCATCTGTGTTTAATTAGTTTTTATCTGCCCTTACGAAGATAATGGGAATAGCAATTAAATGTCTTTCTTCTAAGGTTTTCATCTCAGGCAATCTGTCACAAACACTAGCATATAAACAGTTTAAGACCTGAGGCAGATTTGCCTTGTGTGCTCTCCTGATAAATGAATACACAAAACACTCCAAAATACATTAACAGAACGTTTTAATAAAATACAGTAATAAGAACATTTAGTAAACAAAAGTCTCCTACCAAAATGGTAACTGTGTGTGTGTGTGTGTGTGTGTGTGTGTGTGTGTGTGTGTGTGTGTGTGTGTGTGTGTGTGTGTGTGTGTCTTTTTCTGGTTCTTTGTCCCCAGTAGATTGCACAAACATATGGCTCGTCTCCCTCACCTTTAGTTAAGCCTTTCTTAATTAACTTTAAAGGGCTAATTTGCAAGCTTGACTAAGTATGGTGTTATTCTCGAACAAAGATACTTTTTATTCAGCTGCACTACAGCATGAAAACACAGAAGAAGAATATTTTTTTTGGTTTACTTCAAATAAAGACAATATTGAATCTGCAGTAAGAGGAAAAAACAAGACAGCAGCCGTTGACTAAGATTAAGGGAGTGGTAACATCATCTTTTTTTTCAAATATAAACAGCAGGGGCCCATTATAATGGTACAGTTTTTAAGCCTGGAAAGATGACCATATGCCATGCTCAAGGCACGGTCGAGGCAAATGTCCACAGACTACGGATCAGTGACAAGTCTCCTTGCTCTTAATGCCTTGTCAAGCCACTGTTGTAAAACAATTAAGATCCTATTAACATATATTTTATTAATTGCCCTATCGGAGTGGAAACACAAAAGACATGTTGATGTCCTGACTGGGCAGGCAGCTTTTGGAGAATTGGAGCATGGCATCTTTCTCACAGAGAGTGACAGCTGAAAAAATCGGGGTCAGATTATATCAGCACGGACAGCTTCACAGATTTGTTTGCCATTGATAGCAGCAATCAATTAGGGCAACCACATCTACAACGGCTGAAAAATGCTGCAGGGACTCGTCGCATAAAGTTTTTTTTTTTGCCTCAGTCAGTCATTTGCGAGTAATTGTTACAGCTTGATAAATTCAGTCACTGGGTTATGCAAAAATAAATATATAAAATAAAAACAACTCCATTATGTGGTGATGATTATTTCACAATTATCATATCACAGCTTTTTTTCATTTCCTCCGAGTAATTGGACTGCCCCGGTGCATTATCTGATCTAAATTGCATTGCTAATTACAAAGCCCAACAGTTGAGCGGCATCAATACTCCATTAGGATTAATTAAGATTGGGAGTGACAGCTGACGATTAGGCACATCATTTGCAGTTCAACAATGCAGAGGTCAAATGATCACGTTTCTTTCTTTTAATCATGATTACTGTAAGCTTCTGGATAATTCTCATCAAAATGAAGCATGCGTGTAACAATACGATTAGCTAGGACATGCTCATTCACAAACATAATACCGTGAAGGTACGAGACAGTTTTCGAGGTTTTGCTCAGTCTAATTTTCACCCGGGAAAACATAAAGGTTTTATAATTGATTATGCGTCTAATTACAAAGCATATAATTAGTGGAAGTTATTGATAGTTGAGAATGTGCTTTTTAACCCTGAAGCTGTGTATCTACCCAGAGGAGATGTGTGTCCTTCTGATCTGATGATGGCTGTGACTTTTTACTAATTAGTCTGTCACACAAAGTCACAAGTTTTTCACGCCAACCTGGATTTAACAAGGCCTGTGTGTCTTTTTTAAGCCTCTGATTTTCATATAACCTGTCTGTAGAAGTATATCATCCTACGTGACCTTTAACTTTATGAGTAGGAGGCAAAAACAAATCAATATTTGCATTACAACTTACTTTCAAATACACACAGGGAAAAAATGTGCATCTATATAATGACTTTCAAAATGATTTTAGAGTTCTCCTGTTTAGAAGTTTTAGTGGCTTGATGTGTGCTGTGCTTTTGAGAAGAACACTCGGAGATGTGGAATACAACACAAGTGCACTTCATCTCGCTTCATAGCCATACAGCTGTAACAGCCCTTAAATGTTTAACATTAGACATTTTCAGATGCTATCAAAAAATAATAGCATCAAATCATGTTTTTTCCTCATGCCACTTTCACAGAGTGGAGTGGGAGAGTGGTCCTCCTCGACAGCGTATGCCCTCAGAGAGACTTCACGCAGGAAAGCCAACCCATTATTGTTCTCATAACAGAAACAGAATGTTAAATGTAGGTTATGGCACATATAAAGACAGATCAGATGAAAGTATGAACATGAGCTTCAAAGTCTGGTTGAGAGATTGCAGAGTTCTGACAGATGTAAAAACTGATGCAGTGTCTGCAAAACAGGGCCAAAAGCCAAATATAAATCTGGAAGACAAAAGTAAGTAGTGCCCACACACACAAATATGTACACACACTCACAAGCCATTACAACTGTACTTCCTGCAAGTGCATTCTTAAATGTCACCGGGGACAGTGTGCTTTCCTAATTGTGATCATTTCCCAGCTAAAGATCAGGATCCCGTCCACAGCCACTGGCTCTCACTTTAATGGTCTCTGGTGAATGTCACAGAGAGGGAAGTGTTATACACTTTACTTCACATCACAGTACTTTTGCATTGGATGTGTGAATACTGAATGCTATGTGCCTGATTTGAGGAAGAATGATTACAATTGTTTAACATTTACTTAAACACACATTTTATCCATCCATCCATCTATCTATCATCTAATAAATATTACAATTTAAAATAACTTTTCCTGTTTAAACATATTTTAAAATACAATCTATTCCTGTTATTGCAGAACTTTCAGCAGCCATTATTTCAGTATTCAGAGAACCTTCAGAAAACATCAGAAATTATTTGAATAAGCTGATTTGGTTCTCAAATCATTTTCCATTTCTGAAACTATTCAGATACTTTATTTTATTAACCTTATTTTATCCTTTTTTGTTGCAATATGTGCAAGACTTTCCATACTTTCAATGTGGTCTCAGACTTTTAAACAGCACTTGATATATATATATATATATATATCACAATATAGGTCCTGACTCACAGCCTTTTTTTATGTGCAAGGTAGTATCCAGGTCCAGTCAAAATCAGTGCCATGGCAGTAATGATTTTTTATTCATCAGCTGTAAGAGACACTACAGTCATGTACATTCAAAACGGAGAGACTCCCAGTATTGAGTGCTTGCTGGATGCAGTTAGTCTAAAAGTGGCTGAAAGAGTGCTGCCGGGCATACTTACCCTCCAGCTCCCCGAGGAGCTCTGTTATTATTGGTAATAAAAAGTGATAAACATGGCGTAAAGGAATAGCTTGTGCCACTGTAGGTATACTGTGTACTTTTGCGGGAGTCATCCACAGAGGTTTTTGTGTCAAATGTCAAGATTTTGTTTCTGTTTTTTCAAACTCACTTTGAGTTTGATTCAGCAAACTTTATAAGGACTCTACGCATTTATATTTATATTTTTCAGATAAGCTATTCACCTGTTCTCTTCAGAATCATTTAATATGCTCCTCTGACTAAAATCAAGTACACAGGTATTATAGAAACTGTATCCCACAGTGTTACAAATTTTCCACTTTTAAAGTTGTCAGTTTGAGGTAAAACAATTGTTTATAAGAAACTATAGATTGAAATGGAGATGTTATGCATACAGCATTAAAAAGGTGCATTTATATCATTTAAAATAAATGTCAAGTTTTCATGGAGCATGGTTGAGATTTGCGCCTAAATCAGTTCTCTTAAGATAAAGAAAAAAATCAAGACCTTATGTCTCGGAGAACCCAGACAAAACACGAGGGTTACATATATATAAAAAAAAAAAAAAAAAGCAATTCTGACTGCTAAAAATCCTATTGGTTTAACAATTAGATGATGTGGGATCATAATACACAAATATCTCTTCCCAGTGCTTTTCATATGAGAAGCTAGAAAAACCTAAAACAAAGGCAACAAAGTATTTCACCATCCCATGTCCACACTGAGTTTCTCCTCGGATTCCCCTAAACAAAGAAGTCATTGTTAGATGAGCTATTACCAGCAGTATGCACTGTGCCAACGAGTGTGTGGCTTAAGGGGGTCATCTATAGATACAAAACGTACTCATCAGACCCATCTCAGCTGACCTCTTCCGCTTCAAAGGCAGTGTGCATCAACACAGTAGAACTGTATAGACAGATTTTCCGAATGTTTTGGAATCTGTTTGGTGACCGGGAGTGTGAGCACGTTTGTCTGTGAAAGAAAAAGAGCCCGAGAGAAAGAGAGAGGGGAACATAATGCTCCTTGAAATGGATTTGACCTATGAACGTTAAGTGGTGTGATGCCCATTTCTTGAGAAAGATGACATTAAAGGACCTTTTTTATTGATGGTTGTGAAGAAAGGGAAAAAGAGTGCTCATAATTAAGAATCAATTGGAGGAGCAAGGAATTGAGTCAGGGGAAAATGTTAGCTGTTAGCCTCATAGCTTCCAGGCTTTTCATTTTGAGAACATAAAAGGAAGAATGAGAGTGCAGTGTTCCTTCTTAAATCCCTTTATTTTCTTCATCCTCTCTCTCTCTGTCTCTCTTGCTCTCCTGTTTTTCCTCTTCCCCACAAATGGTAGCTGTTCCCCCTCTTGGAATAGATGTATTACTTATGACATCCCAGTTTTCATCCGTTCACAATTTTTACATTAGAGTTAAATCTCTGCAGCTGAATTCTTACGGCTGAGTTAGCCAGAGCCCATCAAATATTGAAGCGTTCAGAGCCACTGGCAGGCAGGTTGAGGGGAGTTCACGTCCAAAAGCCAAGCTGTAGATTCACAGACATCCCAATAGGAGTGTACAACAGAAAAGAGCACTGATAAAAATTTCATTAAAATGAGACGGGTATATTGCAAGCATTCTCTCCAGCATCACTATGAAAACTTAATCCGAGTTAATGGAAAAGATATGAAAGCCTTTCTCAATTCAAAACACAAGCAGTGCATAATTTATAAATTATTGTCAGAAAAGTGATTCCGCTCTGAGATTTACTCAGCGCGAGATGGAAGATGGTCTGTTGAGACGGGAGGAGGGGGAGTCAAACATTGCTCTTTTTGACCTTTGATGCCAGCAGATTTTACACTAAAGCTGTCGATATTATCACGTAAACTGGTCATTTCGAGAAAACTGCAGCAAGAGCACTCACAGTGAGTAAATATCAACACAAGGTTACCCACAGATCCCCTCAGAGGAAAAAAGAATGAAACAAACGTGGAAAGCAGGTGGACAGGGCTAACATATTCTGCGCCCAGCAGTCTGACAGTTGCTAAAAGCTTCATTATGTTGTCGGCACATGTAACTTTGAGCTGGCAGATTATTTTAAAAGCCTTTTCTTTTCCCCTACACTTTTCCTTTGCCTTTTTTTTTCTTTTGGTCTTCCAATTACATATGATGCGTTTACGTGGCAGAACCCCCGTGGTTAATTCTCAGTGACAGCCGTCTCATCCTGAGGCATGCTGGGAGTGGTAGTAATGGTGTCCTGCACCGGAAAACACTCCCCTCTAATGTAGGCTGCTCGTGTCCAGAGTGCGTAACTCTGTTGTTCCTGCTCTTTTACATGGCAGGGAGCGGATGTTGATGAAGATTAGCACATGTAGTTCTCCACTCCCTGAAGGGAGACGCTACGTTATGAGCTCATTTACTCAGTCAGTACACATTACACACCTCTGTCTCTCCCCTTGGTATCCAATAGAGCACTATGTGTCTCTTTCGCAAAGCCTAATGCACGCTGGCATATGTTCTGATATCATACATACTAATTTGTCAGGAAACATTGTTAGCATGTGTATGTTTAATAGCTTAAGTAGTTAAGTAGGAGCCACTGAAATGGAAATGTAATTGGATTTTTTTTGGTTTGTTACAAATAAAATAAGTTCCTTTAGCTATGGCTAAATGTGGGACAATGCTGGCTGTAGTGGGACTTAGGGGGAGAGGATTTTGTTCAAACATATGAAAAGAAAAAGAAGATGCAAAAAAATCCAAACGGTTCCTAGCCCTAGTGGGAAGTGATGCCGTTACTTCCTTCTTTGGCTTTAAATGTACATGGGGGAATAAGGAGGGGAGTGTGCCGGTATGGAGCAGGTTTTATATTTTTTTTGGCTCAGTGGCGGGGGTTTACTCGGCTGGGCTGGTAAATGTGCTCTGAAATGGCAGGGTGAACGCTTGGCTGGGCCGCCACTTATTCAGGGTGATAAAAGCATAAAAAGGCAATATAAATCTTAAATGGAATGCGGAAGTACACAGCACAAACTTATTTGGGACAGTGCCATTAAACTCTCATCTCTCGCAGGGTGATGTCCCTAAAGCTCCCGTTTAATGTGGATAAATGGATGTAGACTAGAAACCTGCCCCTGTGCTGCCTGCTCCATGCATGTTGTTTGAAGCAATGAAAATTGATGAAGGTCTCAAAAGCACGACAGCAAGAGCGAGCTAAAGATGAGGTGAGTGAGTGCCGGTAGGTATAAAGCAGGTAAATGGGGCTTTTTTCGCATGCAAACAGGCATCATTTTGTCTGGGAATGCCCTCCGACTGTACTCTGTACTCAAGGCGCTTTCCCCCTGTAAGCGATCACGGCGTAGTCTGAATAGGATCATCCTCACTACGAGAAACATGTAGAGCAAGCCAAACAGTGCTCATGTTTTATTAATGATCAAAGTTGTTCTACTGTCTCTCCGTAGCTAATTATGAGCAGTGCTTAATTTATGGAGGACTAGGGGCTGTGCAGGGGAAGAGGTGTTGGGTGTCGTTAAGATCTTCCCCAAATTCATCACGGGCCCATTATCTATTATTTAGCCCTGTACGATAGCGTGAGGAAGAAGGGTTTTACTCTAGTGCGCATGTAACTGGGTAAAGTCATGTGGAAAAAGGTCTAGTGAGTGAGAGAAAGCTTGCAGTCCCTCAGAGTAGATGAGTTAAGGAGAGTAAAAGCTACCTTTACCCTGGCCAGGGGGAAATGGGAGGGAGGGTTCATGTGTGTATGTGTGAAGAAAAAGCGATGTGCAATGGGAGCAATTTCCCAACCTTCTGGCAAGCACTGGGGGTGATGTTGTTCATCTTTGGAAAGCTGCATATGTCAGAGCGAGCCCGGCCGAGACGCTCTGGGACTTACCGTGTTCTCTGGGTGTCCAGCAGCGGACAATAAAGCTGTGGAGACGTCCCCGGACTGGATATGCTCACTCACTCAGCGTTACTTTACAATTCCCCTTCAGAGCCCTGGGGCTTAGCACTCTCTACCTCACTTCCCTTGGCTCCTTTCTCTCTCTATATTTCTCCCTCCGTCGATTTCACAATACCAAATTTTAAAAATATTCTTGCCCTATTGCTCTCCTCCCCTCTCTCTCATTTCTCACCCATTTCCTTGCACGCTCTTTAAAACCACCTGGACTGTTCGTGTCTTTTCATTTATTCTCAATTTTTTTCACTTCTCCTTCCTTCCAGCTAGCCGCTTCCATCCATCGTGCTGCACTCCTGCATTTTATTTCCCTTCCTTGGTTGTTATTTTTGTTATTGTTTACGGTAAACTACTTCGGAAACTGCTTGGCAAACGTTTTGGCCTCTCATGTATTAATTACTGAGATAAAGCTGGAATGAGAAGAACACAAACACCTGTCCCACAAGCCCATTTCTTCCTCAACACCCCACCATCAGTTCCTCTCTTTGTTTGTCTACTGCTAAAAATGCCATATTTCACCTTGAAATCGGATAGAGAGAGTCAATGAGAAATCACAGTACCTTGGGGGGGACTCTTTGTATTCATATTCGTTTTATAGGCTGTAGACGATTTATATTTAATGACTCATAACCACCAAGTAAACAGTAAAACATTTTCCTTGTTTTAAAATATATTTTAAAGTAAAATATTTGTTTTGTTTTGTTTTGTTTTTTACAAATATTATGAATTATTAAATTATAAATATCATTACATTTTTGGGGAGCCGCACCATTATTATTTAGTGAAGTAGTGTTATTAATATATAATTTTTCTAACATTTAATCATAACTTTAAATAATCATAATCTTAACTATGATATCAGGACCGTTGTATCACCCTGACATTTCTGACTTGAAAATGTGTTTTCTTTGTTTCCGGATAAAAAAAGAGAGAATTTTAATAAAGAAATAAAAATTTGCTCATCAGGGATTCACATTATGGCGTGTATTTCTTACATTTGAATGTATTTATATGTATTCATGTTCATATTCATGTCATTGACCCTTATCATTATGTGAAGCCATACTTATTCTTATTATTAAGTGGTAAAATGGTCGAATACCTTCTAATTATGTCTTACTGTAATCCATTTCATTCTCTCACAGGCTGAAATCACTGCCGCACGCAGAGCAGATTCAGGCGGATCGTGTACAGTCGCGTTCCCTGTGCTAGTGTTCTTGTCCAGGGTAGGTGCTAATGTGTGTGTAGAGTCCCTGTACTCACAAGCTCGCTGTCACGCTCAGCTGCACCTGGGCTTGTTCTGCAGGCCTGTCAAACCCCAGACCGGCCGTACGAAGGCATACATCCATGTTTAATTACAGTTGCTCTCCCTCCCCTCCCCCAAACCCCCCTCTCTCTACCTCCTTCAAGACGAGACAGCTCCTGAGAATCCCATATTATCGCTCTTTTGAAGTTTAAAAAAATCATTAATATTTATAGCATCCTCCCTTTCCAATTCAGACCTGATTTCTTATTCAGGATAAGAGATAAACATAATTTATATGTGTTTTAATACAGGTGCCTCTTTGCTCATGATATTGTACTGTAACGATAATGTTTATTAACTGTGGCAAACATAGAATATAACTGTAATATTCTTACACAATATAAAGCTTTTATTTAACTAATTCTGCATCCTCTTAATATGGAGTGAGTTTTTATATTATTATTTTATTCCTCTTTCCTCATCTTTTTGTATTAAAGGCTAGATAAACTGTTAAGAAATTAGGAGCAATTAAGATAAATTCAGTCAGCTTTAAAGAGGCTCAAAGGAGGTAGAAAGTGATGATGGGCTATAAGAGATCAAAGTCATCACCATTCATTCTGATTTCTCTTTTATTGTGTCAAGTGGAGAAAAATAAATATTAATATTTCTGTTTATCAATTTATACGGATTCGCTTTAATGATTTGATCTGAGCAAATGCAGTCTGGGAAATATCACGTCTGCTAAGGCTCACTTCATTACCAGTAAAAACGCACAAAGATCATATTAGACAGATTCTGTGCTGTCACACTAAACAATAGAGCCATTGAAGACAGCAGGAGGGAGAGAAAAAAGAGAGGGCGAACGAGATGCACCAATGTTTTCTAACAGACATGACCTCTTTTTCTGACGTGTCACATTATGGTTGAACAGAACGTGTATCCTTTGCATAGAAAAGGTCAGGGAGATAAATCAAATTCTGCATCCTTGACTCTTATAATTCATCACAGAGGAAGAGGGGTCAGCCACTGAGTCTAATCAGATTCTTCTTTTCACTTAAGATAAATATGCCGGGGAAATCTGTGTGGAAAAAATCATGGTTTTATAGTAAACATATACGTCTTATTAAATAAGCACAATAGTAGGCCCTATCGCACAGTCATCAGTGTTTTTTCTCTTCTATTTTTTTACACATTTTGGTATAAACCAAGGGACTAATTTACCCGCCAGGTCCAAATGATGTTTGTTGGCACAGTGACATTTGTGCTTGTTAGATAATATACCATGATGCAACACGGTGAAACCCAGCACCTCTCCCAACTCAGGGAGCCACTGAGACAGTGCCAAGCCTTGTGTGCCTGTGAGTGCTTGTTGTAAAGTGTCAGTTTTATTGCTAGGATATCACAAACCTGCTGTGTTTCTAATTAGGCCACTATTTATTCTGTGCAAAACTACCCAACACCCTTTAGTCAAGTGATTATTACAAAAATACTGAACATAGGTACAATACCTTTCACAAAGAATTCAGGTTAATTCTTAATTAACCACAGTGCAGCTTGTGCCACTGTGTGCTGTATGTGTGTGTGTGCGTATATGTGCACACTAAGATTTCAATTAGTGTTTGTAGAAGTATGTGGGTCCCCCTATTCCCACTTTCCTGTCCTCCCTCCCTCCCTTAACAGAGAAGTTCTGACTTCCTCTTGCGTTAGTGAGCCTCTCACAGTGACTGATCACGAGAACAGGCAGAGGTTCCGCCATCCAGACAGACATCACACCTCTCCCACACGCTGCTAATTAGAGTTCATTATTTATATGCTTTGATTTAGCCAAGCTCCTCTCTGCATCAGGTGCCAAATTATTCCCCGCTTGTTCTACAAATGAAAGAAACCAAACAGACTGATTGATACTACTGCTTTTCCCTTCTTTTCCCTTCATTAAGACTGAAAATCAAAGCCTTCAGAAGTTGATTTTATTACCAGCACACCTTCAATGTCAATGATTGGAGGTGTCTTAAAAGATGTTGAAAGGCAATGAGAGAATTTTCCATCCATATTTGTTGCTTTCTGGAAATAAAAAAGAGTTATCTTTCCATTAATAAAACTTTGTGTTAAAAAAACACTAAAGGGCAAGACATCTATTAAAACAACAGCAAGCTTTATGCAGCAATGTCTTACATATATTTCATGACTAGGCCCACACGGAATATGTATTTACAATGGTAAAAATGTGTAAGCTGTGTTAGATTCGTATTGTCAGCTGAAAGCATAAACAAATTACCAAAAATATTTGTAATAAACATATGAAGGGTCAGACAAAATGTAGATTTTTTTATGAATGATGAGCAATTCTCCACAAATATGCTTATGTTTCTATGCTCTCTGGCAAATGCAGGGGCAAATTCACCAACCAGTTGAACTAAATTATTCTTTACTATAACAAACTTTGCATTAACCTGGTGCTATCAAGTCACCTAACGGCTTACACTTGTTTTGATTATGCAACGAGACACTCACATTTAGCGTAATGTCAAAAGCAAATATAAATTACTATCACTGCCACTATCCTGTCTACGCTGGATAGAGTATACAGATGCGCTTTCGCTTTCGGATACAGTTCACGTGCTTGAGTCTGTCATCAACAGGACAAATGAAGTAAAAGAATGTTCACTTTGACACGTTTGGTTTAAACAGCTCATTTGCATCATTTTATAGATTCCATCCTAGCGTAAGGAACAGGATAGTTTATTTTTAATGGTTTGATAGTTTACTTTTGATTGTGTCAGAGGATTTTGTTTTGTAGATGAGGCACAGTGTCATGGAGAGTTCACAAAGAAACATTTTTTGAAAGATGATGCAGCACTCTATCTGACTGCAGCTGCATCACAAATCGTAAGTAAATGATTTCGTAATGCTTTGTTTGGAAATCGCCATTTTATTTTGGTCACGTTGTTAAAACACGTGCATGCAATAGCCAATCATAACAGTGACAGATTACTTACAAGCCTTAAAGGACACACCCCTTAAAATGTTTTAGACAGAGGGTCAGAATGAGGGTTGAAAATAAGGATTGAAAAAAGTCCATGTTATGACCTCTTTAGCAAGGAATCGGAAAAAAGTCCAGAAAACACACTGATAACTCACCAAGTTTTCTAATAATTTTTGATGAATATATATATATATATATATATATATATATATATATATTCAGGCAACTGTATAAAAAATCATAATGGACAACACTTCTGTTCTGTGCCCCATCTAGTGCTTCACACTCCAGTCCAGTAGATGGCAGAAATGCATGAACTTTTTACATTGATGTATGAAAGCACCAAAAGAAGTGTGGAAGAAGAGATTCCTCAAACAATGATCTAGTGAAGGATAAGAGTATTGCACTATCTGAGCATATGTCCAGACGATGGCAAATTTAAAAAACAATTGAGCCGATTCACTGGATTACACATATAATTTTTAGAGCCGATTTAGAGTGATGCTGTACGGTAAAGTATGTCAGATTGAAGTCTGCTGTGCAAATGTGTGCAAATAAATTACCCAGTGGGCACAATTAATTCTTAGTGATACATGAGTGTGTTGGATTGAGGATGATAAACAGAAAAGTGGGGGCTAAAAGGAGAGTAAAAATAAGGTTAACCATTATTGACTATCCTGGCATATGCACGGCCACTCATTTCAGATGAGCACAGGGGGGAAAAGAGAGAGGGGTAGGAGAGGATAGGGGTTGCCCCGTGCAGACAGGATATTCATCAGTGTTGACCCACATTTAGGCCAGTGGACTTCACATCCCATAATTACCACCAACCTGCCATTGTTTTACATTCATGGGAATAGGGCAGCTCTGTGACCGCTTGTGCCCCATTTGTTAAAGTCATACTGTTTCCATCCTGGCTCACTCATGTGTAGGATGAAATTATATTTTGACATTCAGCATAAAACAACTCATGATATGTCTTAATTGTATAAACATCAACTCGTAATGGTCTTCATGTGCTATTTAAATTTTCTTTAGGATCTTAGGGTCCCCTGTATGTGTACATGAATAATAGCAATTGTATAAACCTATATTCCCTTCAAATTATTTGTATGTTCCTTAAACCTGGTGAAAACCTAGGAAGTGTTCAGCTGTGGTGTGTTCACAAATTAGAATTGTAGGCTGATGTGTTTACAGGGCAACATTTTTTGAGCAATTTTGCCAGGCAATTTTTTTGAGCAATGTTGCTTGTGCACTTTATAAATGAGAATGAGTAACACATTTCTATATGGATACTTAAAAAAAAAAACACGTAAAAACTTTTTACCAAAAAAAACAACAAAGCAATAAAGACATTCTAACTTCGGGTGGGGAAAACATTTAAATACAGGTGCATCTCAATAAATTAGAATGTCGTGGAAAAGTTCATTTATTTCAGTAATTCAACTCAAATTGTGAAACTCGTGTATTAAATAAATTCATTGCACACAGACTGAAGTAGTTTAAGTCTTTGGTTATTTTAATTGTGATGATTTTGGCTCACATTTAACAAAAACATCTCAGGTTACGTATGCAACCATGGTTCCCCAAGTGGAGAATGAGACACTGCATCCCTATGAGCATGCTGCTCCCTTCTGAGCATCTGATAGAGCTAGCATTGCTCCCCTCACCTTAGAGGGTCACCTATGAGCATGCCGCCCCTTCTGAGTGTCCGAGTTCCCTCTCATGCTGAGAGTTGAGTTCTCCTCTCTCCAGAGCTGTCATTCAGCAGCCTCCGGTTATTAGGCCTCTTCATGCCTCCCTGTTAGGTTGCTCTCCTTGTTGGTAGAGCTAGCATTTCTCCCCTCCCCTTAGAAGGTCACCTATGAGCATGCTGCTCCCTTCTGAGCATTGTTGTAGAGCTAGCATTGCTCCCCTCACCTTAGAGAGTCACCTATGAGCATGCCGCTCCCTTCTGAGCAGGGTTACGCACTGTAGCTTCGTGCCCTTTCTTTGAGTTGGTCAGGCCCCGGTTTGTACTTTGGGCCCCACTCTACATTTTTGTTCCAATATTTTGGGTTTGAACAGTGTGTCGCTACCAAAGGGTTTGTTGATACAGTTCCCTCAGCGAGCTCGTGCAGAGCAAGCGGTACCCCCTGGGTGACCGGCCAGGACCTCGTTACTACCACTAGGCGCTTGGCCATATCTCCTTAAAGGAATCTTTTTCTTATTCCAAGCCTTTGAGCTCATAGAGGCTCAATAACCTCCAATAACTTGTCATACGCAGGGCAGGAGGATTTAGAGGATTCAGTCTCAACTTCCTCGCCCTCAAACATCTCCTGTTCTTCCTGGGCATAACCCAGCAGAGCACTAGCCGCTGAATCGGATGATGTCAGAAAGATCGCATCATCACAATCCAGCAGCTCGACCTCGTTCTTGGCCGACATGCGCGAAAGGAAAGCTCCCTCTCTAACTCATCGACCAGATCAAACTGCAAACCCCACGATTTCATTCTCCTCCGTGCCTGCGCAGCTGTGGATCCCGAATTGCGGGAAGCAGATGGATGCCCCCTCTTTCCTCGAAAAGAGGGACAGACGAGAGCGAAGATTTTTCATAGAAAAAAGCTCACAGTGCATGCAGATTTCCCCCTCGAGGACATCGCGTGCGTGCTCCTCGCCCAAACGAAAAACGCAAAGATTGTGTGTGTCATCGGGTGTCAAATTGCGAGTATCCACACACTTCTTAAACACCTTGCTAGTGCTCGCCATGATAATAGATAGAAAACCGTACTCTTTCCAGAATGCACGCTTCAAACAAAGCAGTCAGTGAAGACGAAAGAAGTGGATGATATATTCTCCCGGCGCCCTTTGTACTGTGGTCGCGCCGGTAGTGACGTCATAGGCTATCGCCGACCAACAGGTGGTGTTTTTGTATGTATGCTTCAGATAACCAGACCCCTAGGGGATGCAGTTCGAAGTTCCCATGAAGGGGAACCCACCAATTCACTATCCAAACAAATTAGAATATGGTGACATGAAAATAAGCTAATCAACTCAAAACACCAGCATAGGTTTCCTGAGCCTTCAAAATGGTCTCTCAGTTTGGTTCACTAGGCTACACAATCATGGGGAAGACTGCTGATCTGACAGTTGTCCAGAAGACAATCATTGAGACTCTTTACAAGGAGGGTAGCCCACAAACATTCATTGCCAAAGAAGCTGGCTGTTCACAGAGTGCTGTATCCAAGCATGTTAACAGGAAGTTGAGTGGAAGGAAAATGTGTGGAAGAAAAAGATGCACAACCAACCGAGATAACCACAGCCTTATGAGGATTGTAAAGCAAAATGTATTCAAGAATTTGGGTTAACTTCACAAGGAATAGACCAAGGCTAAGGTCAGATCATCAAGATTCACTACACACAGACGTGTCAAGGAATTTGGCTACAGTTGTCATCAGAGGCGTCTTACCTGGGCTAAGGAGAAGAAGAACTGGACTGTTGCCCAGTGGTCCAAAGTCCTCTTTTCAGATGAGAGCAAGTTTTGTATTTCATTTGGAAACCAAGGTTCTAGAGTCTGGAGGAAAGGTGGAGAAGCTCATAGCCCAAGTTGCTTGAAGTCCAGTGTTAAGTTCCCACAGTCTGTGATGATTTGGGGTGCAATGTCATCTCCTGGTGTTGGTCAATTATGTCTTTTGAAAACCAACGTCACTGCACCCGTTTACCAAGAAATGCTGGAGCACTTCCTTCTGCTGACCAGCTTTTAAAGATGCTTATTTCATTTTCCATCAGGATTTGGCACCTGCCCACACTGCCAAAAGTTGTTTAAATGACCATGGTGTTGATGTGCTTGACTGGTCAGCAAACTCACCAAACTTGAACCCCATAGAGAATTCCTATTGTTCCTATTGTCAAGAGGAAAATGAGAAACAAGAGACCAAAAAATGCAGATGAGCTGAAGACCACTGTCAAAGAAACCTGGGCTTCTATACCACCTCAGCAGTGCTGCAAACTGTAACTGTACATATACAGTAAGTTAACATACTTTCCAGAAGGCCAACAATTCACTAAAAATGTTTTTTTTTTATTGGTCTTATGAAGTATTCTAATTTGTTATGATTTGTTGAATTTGTGGGTTTTTGTTAAATGTGAGCCAAAATCATCACAATTAAAAGAATCAAAAGGTGTTCTGGAACAAGCAGATGTGTTGTACCATGCATCAATTTGATTGATTACTAAGGCACCTTACATAATGCATCATTGTGAATTATACTCCTTTTGAATTGGACATCATTACATGCAAGACATGAAATTCACTGTTCAAAGTTCTGCAAGCCTTATTGCCTGAATATCTTCAAAAGTTGCTGAAACCTAATTTTAATACATATACAACTAGGTCATCAAAATATATTTCCTTGACTATCCTTAGAATGAAAACTACTTATGGTCATTCTGCTTTTGAATTTGCTGCCCCAAATGATTGGAATGTGCTACAAAAGCTATTGAAACTAGAGACAAATATTCCAGTATATGCATTAAAAAAATTACTAATAAGTGCTCTGACCTCAACCTGTTAATGTTTTAACTGAGATCCTATTCTTTTTTTCTCTATGTGCTTTATGCATTGTAATATATGTTTGTATGTTTCTCACAAGACATTAATTCTCCTGCCAGGCTTTTAATTTAAAATGAGAACTGACTTAATTTACTTACCTGGTTAAAAAAAATGTATAAAAAATATAAATCGGCCATGGGCCCTGTCTCTACTGGTAGCCCGTTGACGCCAACATTAAACAAAGTAGTCCAGCAACATTGAGTAAAAAGTTGTTCCATGTATCATCAGCATTAGAGTCTCAAACCGAAGTAAAACAAAAATAATGAATTGTGTGTGTGTGTATATATATATATATATATATATATATATATATCATTGTCTCATAGAAAATGTTATAATAATGTTATAACACTCCATTATAATTGAGTGGAGCCATGAGGCTTCCCCAGCATTGGTGCTTTCCCAGAGCAGATGCTTTAAACCTATATTTTCTTTTTTATTGTACGAAAACTTTACAATTGTACAATAGGCAGTAAATGTGCCCAACGCACTGGGATTTATGTGATCAAGGAGCAGTTTAAAGAACCAGTTCTTGGTAAAAAATGACAAGGTCTATTCAGAAAAGAACAGTGGATGCAGAGAAAATAGGATGTGATTATTTGATTATAATCAAGTTTATTGGTTAATTTGTTGTGATTCCTATATATATAGCCTGACTACATCAGACTTCGTACTTCGTACTTCGTAAAAGGCTAAATCTTGCAGTAAATGTATGTCATGAGCAAACAGGTGAGCTTGATCAGGATGAGTTGAAATTTATGGCAATAGGAGCATTTCTCTTTGAGAATCTGCAGAGTGCCGCACCAGCCCACATACGAAGTAAATCCTGTAACCTCGCCGTTGGTTTTAAGTTTTGCTCTGTCTCACATTCTCACCCAGCGGCCCCTGCCCTGCAGGTCTACTAGACCTAAATATAACTCACCCATTAAATTACAGCAACTCTAACACTGATCCCTCCATAGTCCAGCTCTGGGAGCGCTGCCGACTCACCTCTCGCTATTTAACTCATCACCACACTGAGTGCTAATACCCCTGAACCTGCATCGGTCTCACACCTGAATTCCTCTTCCCACCAAATAGAATGATCAGCCCTCTGCACCAAAACAAAGAGATCTTTCCTGGAAGTCTGTTTTGATACAGGTTACCATAGAAATGAATCAGTGTTGCTCTCTTCTGAGAGCTTGTTATGTGCCATATCAGTGATGTTTTTTCCTCTGGCCCCAGTTCATCTGTCAAACCGTGTTTTTCTCCTTCAAAATAATGATGGCGCGCAGAGCAGAGGGCCTGGCTCAGGCAGCGCCTCATTTCAGGTGGCTCTGCAGTGTGCAGCTTGCACTCCTCAGGGGTCTGCTGCCGTGGAAATGGCCCCTGACATGAACAGACACAAACAAGCACTCACTACAAGAGCTGCTGGGGCTTATTTAGCCTTAATCAATATGGCGGCTGGGTTGTACCTACTTGTTTTCCAGCACTAGTCGGGAGAGAAATGTGCTAGTGATAGACAAGGAATGCATGCATGTGTTTTGTCAACATTATGAAGCCACTGACAGGAATTGAAATCGTATTCACTTGTGTGCTGTATTCTAAAGGCCCTAATGTACAAGTGAAATCGAAGGATGAAGTGGTGTTATGTAATTTGAAAATCAGCCCAAAATTATGTTTGTTTCAGGAGTTCGAAACAGCTTGCCAAAATCCACTCTGGCTGGTAAACACCTTCAAACCAACATTGAGGTGGTTTTTGACTTTTGTGAAAAAGGGTTAATGTGAATAATAGGAGATGGACATGCATTTTTAAAATAAATTCCTCCAAGCAGATCAAAAAAGTAATGTGACTTTGCACTATGGGACGGCAAATCCTGACTAACCAGCAGACATATCTCATTCCACAGCATCTGACATGTTATGATCATTCGGAAATGCCCGAGCAAAGTCTGTTATCAATGTATTTCTGTATAATTGCCTATCAGAAATGCCTTACATGACTATGTTCCCAAAAAGCAGCATCCAACTTTGAAAGCAACGACTGCATTTATTGTGTTTTGTCTGCTCACTCTGAGGCACAAGTATTCAGTAGCGTCTCCTACTTTTCTTTTGTGATTTATAGTGCCAGTTTATCAGGAAGTGAACATTGTGCTCTCGTTGACTCGTTGGATGGGAATTGTGCTTGTTCGCAAATATTTTATGCGATATTACAATTTTGCGCATAAGTTAAATTCGCAACTTTGGATGGAAACCTGGCTATTGAGGTTCTCGGACACTTGGATTAGTTGAATTTGTGAACCTGATTAACATGATCAATGAACTGTAAATGTAAACAATATTTTTACTTGCTGACCCTATGACCATTGCAATGGTTCTTGAATCATCATCTTATTAATTAAAATTCAGTCAGCATTAGACCAGTACATTACAGAAAAATGGGTATGTGGACTAAATGGGTTTCTTTGAGCGGCTATAATATGGCCAACTTTACAAAAATATCTACTGTACCTCTAAAATGTAAACTAAATTAGCTGTCTGATTTAAGTTGAGTCAGTTTAAGCAGTTTATTGATTTTTTCCTGGTGCTCAAATTGTACAACTGTTAAATAAAATACACTATGTCTGTAACAGTTCAAAGGTCTTTCTTAGCCCACATCCCTCAACACTGGTCCATGGTAAAGTGGTCAAGAGTGGGGTCAGGTTTGAGTTTCTACAGAGCACACAGTGGGATGATAAGGATGCATGGCCTCCAGGGCAGGTGAGAGTGCTCCAGGCGGAGGCCTATGAGTGGAGACAGGTCTGTTACCATCCAACTCTCACTGTAGACCCAGAGCAGGTTTCCCATGTGGATCCCTCTGGCCAAGCCTGCACTACATCTTCCATCACACACTCCATTATAATTGAGTGGAGCCATGAGGCTTGCCCAGCACTGGTGCTTTCCCAGAGCGGAAGCTTTAAACCTAAATTTTCTTTATTATTGTACGAAAACTTTACAATTGTACAATAGGCAGTAAATGTGCCCAACGCACTGGGATTTATGTGATCAATGAGCAGTTTTCAAAGAACCAGTTCTGGGTAAAAAATTATAATAAGCACACAAGGTCTATTCAGAAAAGAACAGTGGATGCAGAGAAAATAGGATGTGATTATTTGATTATAACCAAGTTTCTTGGTTCAATTTGTTGAGATTCCTCCTGCCCTAATATAGCCTGACTACATCAGACTTCGTACTTCCGCTCAATTTCAGTTCGCTTCTGTACTCAGGCTGATATAGCAAACCAGCTCCCAGATTATTTCTGGCTCCACACCAGCCGTCCAACCAACGAACAGAGGGTGGGATGAGAGCCGTGACATAGACGCTAAGCGCCGAATTTAAGATTGTAGTTTAGGTTAGGGAAATCTAAAACGACAGCGGACATGAGACATGGCCCTCCCGTGCTATTCGCTCTGTTGAGGAGAATATTCCCGGTTTTGCCAACTGAAGCCTTAACAAGAAGATTGTTTGGTTCACGTTTTGAATGGAGGTGATGTTGTGGCTCTACTCCCGACAGGTTTTGGGAAAAGTTTAATTTATCAAACATTACCGATCGTCAGCTAGAAACAGGTCAGTGTCTCCTTTCTTTTCCAGTCCTTGAATATTGCCATGTCATGCTGTAATCTCGCAATTAAGTTGCAGCACTTCCGACTGATTAGAAATGAATGAAGAGCTGTGTTTAACAAAACTAAGTTAATCCTAACTTTGACAGTTTACTGAAAATATGTTCTTGTTTGTCTCTACTGTCAAATATTAGTTTGGATGCACCAATTTGTGCCGTGGATGTGTAGATTTACTTCACATAAGACAAGTGCCCCCGAGAAAGTAAACGCTTCTCAATAGAGTGGTGGAACTATGATGTCACTTTGTAGACAAAAACCCGGAAGCGAGTTAGCATTTTAGCACTTCCGGTTCCATTGTCCCAGAGTCAAATGTTTTTTTGTTTTTTTTATGGGATTTTTGTTAGCTTCCTTAAATAAGGTCCGTTGTTCACACAAGCTCAAGATCCTTTCACATTTTATTCTTTGACATAAAACACACCAGTTACACCACACTCGTGATTTTTTACGCTGTTACGTTTCTTAAAAAAGACGGTTGCTAACAAGTTGCTAAATGGGACCACAGGCGCTGTCGGAGACATTCAACGTCATCATGCCAAACAGTTTATCAATTTACAGTATTTCCCAGTTGTAGTATAAATTTTAATACAATTAATTTTAGAATAACCATTGAATAGTTTACTGCATTTTATGTTGTTGATCGAAAATGTTTTAGTTTTTTTTGCTTTGTCCCGTAATGCGACACAAGGCTTCGGATGGAACATGCTCGTTTGATCACTTATGCAGAGACTCTGGGTTCATACCATAAGGTAAACTCATATTACGATTATTACATGTAAACACCACATTTACGTGGTGAAAGTGAAACTTTAATGATGCATAGAGCTTAAAGTCACGTTAAAATTAAATGTTTACGGCCACATGAAGCTGTTACAAAGCATATAGATTGAGAATTTCCTAGAAGCAAGGATAAAATAACCAATGGTGGAAAAAGTACAGAAAATTTGCTCTTAATTACACGTACTGTTACATTGATGAAATGATACTCAATTACAAGTAAAAGTACTGGTGTCAAAACAGTACTTAAGTAAAAGTAGAAATTACTCTTCTCAAAAACTACTTACTAGTTACTTTTTGGCTGGCAATATTTAATCATTTCATTCATGGAAAAATATATGTGGATAATAGCTGCTTTGAACAAAACCCACTTTTAACTTATTAGCAAACTATGTGATTAGTGGTCATGATACAGGAATTTCTAACTTCAATACCTTGAAAAATATCAGTATTAAGGTCCCCATGAAGCGGAAGTTGCAACTGACCTCAGTATTGTGATGCATTTTCAAGTGAATCAGAATATTGAATAAAGGGAGGGGTTTTATTGTGGTGCACCTCCTCATTACTGAAAACCCTGATGGCCAGACATTGATTCGGCTACAATGTTAGTGTCTGAGACACTGTGAGCGCAGAGACTATAGTGTGCACACTGCACAGCACATTTTTAAATGCTTAGCTTAAATATGTAATATTAATTAAATAGTGCTCATAAATGGCTGTTGAGCTAGTATTCTCAAGTGAAATGAGTTGAGGCTTGGACCCGGAAACAGCATTCCTTACATCATGATTTAACAAGAGGATTCTCCCCAAGCTGTCAACTGATCAGAGTGAGAACGCCATTTCTGAGCAGAAGCCAATTTTCAGATTTTGATTAAAGATTACGACGGCAGACAATTTTGTATTTTTTCTCAGTACATTGACTTGCACAGTTTAATTGTTCACCACACGACTAGTAATGTGCTCTAAAATAGTTAGTAGGGTCATTTTTTGGTTTCATGACAACTTTAATCATTTTCAATACCACTGGCAAAACTACCACATACTGTATACTGCCATATATATATTTTTATCTCTCACTTTTTATTATTTTTACTTCGAGTGCTTTAAATCAAGTCTTCTAAAAAGACACATTTGCTTTAGATGATGAACAGATTTTTTTATATAGGCTTTTATTTACATACATATACACAGTGATCTATTACCATTACAAAAATCTCAGTCTTAAACATTTGCCCATTCTGTGTATTTATGTCTTTAAAATAGGGTAACTTTGTTACAAGCAAGCACAAGGAAGCTTGATTTCAAATTTTATTTCAAACTGAACTGAATTTAAAAACAAAAGACAAGTACACAGTCAGTAATAAAATTATAAACAAATATCTTCAATTTAGTTGAGGTATTCGAAATATGACAACACAAATTTTTTATAAGCAGTGATTTAAGAGCCATATATGTTGTTTATTTTGATAAATGGATGACTTTGACCTGTAATGTCTGTACAATGTAGTGATGCAGTTAGACAGACTAGGATATTTATATGTAAACATCATACAAAAATATCCCATTCCGAAACATTTCTAGCAAAATCTTACATTGTAAAGGAAATAAAGATCCATATTTGATTGTTGAAAGACTTTCTGGTGCATTTCACTATCAGCCAATACAATTTCCAGTATTTTCATCGGTCAGGCGTGGATCTATTCTGAATGGTTGATAACCTTTCACAAAGTTTAATCCAGGAGTAAAGACCATCTGCGACAGCTGAAGAAATGACGCGGCATGTCTTGGTGTATATACGGTAGATACTGTGGAGAATGAGTATTGAAACCATGTCAGATATTTTTTTATCGGTATCAAAATCCGGTCTGCTCTTCACCTGCTGCAGCGGCGGCCTTTCCCGGTTCAGATATCAGGGCTTGTATTGGTCCGTTTACGATCGGATATCTTTATTCACTACTGAAGTGCCATCAAAAGTTTGAATATCAATTCAAATTGGGCGTACACCATAACGAACAATAATTTAAAAGTAACTAAGTAGATTATTTAGCTAAATACTTTTACTAAGTACAAGTAAAAGTACAGCTTTAAAAATATACTCAAAAAAGTACCCGAAAAAACGTCTCAGGTTACGTATGTAACCATGGTTCCCCGATTGGGGAACGAGACACTGCATCCCCTAGGGATCGCTATGGGGAACGCCGTCAGCGTGACTCATGTCTGAAGCATACATATAAAAACACCACCTGTTGGCCAGCGACAGCCTATGACGTCACTACCGGCGCGACCACAGTATAAGGGGCACGGGAGAATACATAATCCACTTCTTCATCTGAAGCTTGCGTCCGAAGCCTGGCACACAGCCTAGGAGACGCAGTGTCTCGTTCCCCACTCGGGGAACCATGGATACATACATAACCTGAGACGTTACCCTTCATGGGAACTTCAAACTGCGTCCCCTAGGGGTCGCTATGGGGAACAATATACCCACGCCACCATAATGAGGAGAGCGCAAGCCAATTTCATGCAAAAGGCGAGCACTAAGCCAACTCCACCAGGCTAAGGGAGTTGTCCATGGGACGGTTGACGGCTGTCAGAGACATTATCCCCTTCGGCCAAAGACCCGAGCTGCATACCCTGCCCAGGGTAGAGCTCAAAGGCTTGGAATCAGAGAAAGATTCCTTTAAGGGGATGTGGCCAAGCACCTAGTGGTAGTAACTAGGTCCTGGCCGGTCACCCAGGGGCTACCGCTTGCTCTGCACGAGCTCGCTGAGGGAACGGTCTCAACAGAACCTTTGGTAGCGACACACTGTTCAAACCCAAAATATTGGGACAAAAAGGTAGAGTGGGGCCCAAGGCACAAACCGGGGCCTGACCAACTCAAAGAAAGGGCACGAAGCTACAGCACGTATCCCTACTGTACAGGTTTTTAGAAAGAGTGCAGAACACTTGATGACCGATCTTACCACTGGGTGGATTTTAGAAAGTGCACAGAGCCTTAGCGTGTGCACTTACCATATTACATGGATTTGGCGATGTTCTATGACAGCCCTGGAGAGCGGAGAACTACTCATTCCTCAGAATGAGAGGGAACTCAGACGCTCAGAAGGGAGCGGCATGCTCATATGTGACCCTCTATGTGAGGGGAGCAATGCTAGCTCTACCAACAAGGAGCTCTGGAGAGCGGAGAACTCATTCTTCAGAATGAGAGGGAACTCAGACCCCCGAAAGGGAGTGGCATGCTCATAGGTGACCCTCTATGGTGAGGGGAACAGTGCTAGCTCTGCCAACAATGCTCAGAAGGGAGCGGCATGTTCATTGGTGACACTCTATGGTGAGGGGAGCAATGCTAGCTTGACCAACAAGGAGAGCGACCTATGACGGAGCTCTGGGGAGCAGAGAACTCATTCCTCAGAATGAGAGGGAACTCAGACGCTCAGAAGGGAGCGGCATGCTCATAGGTGACCCTCTATGGTGAGGGGAGCAATGCTAGCTTGACCAACGAGGAGCTCTGGAGAGCGGAGAACTCATTCCTCAGAATGAGAGGGAACTCAGACACTCAGAAGGGAGTGGCATGTTCATAGGTGACCCTCTATGGTGAGTGGAGCAATGCTAGCTCGACCAGCAAGGAGCTCCGAAGAGCGGAGAACTCATTCCTCAGAATAAGAAGGAACTTAGAAGCTCAGAAGGGAGCGGCATGCTCATAGGTGACACTCTATGGTGAGGGGAGCAATGCTAGCTCGACCAACAAGGAGAACGACCTATCACAGAGCTCTGGGGAGCGGAGAACTCATTCACCAGAATGAGAGGGAACTCAGATGCTCAGAAGGGAGCGGCATGCTCATAGGTGACCCTTTATGGTGAGGGGAGCAGTGCCAGCTCTACCAACAATGCTCAGAAGGGAGCGGCATGCTCATAGTTGACCCTCTAAGGTGAGGGGAGCAATGCTTGCTCAACCAACAAGGATAGAGACCTATGACGGAGCTCTGGAGAGCAGAGAACTCATTCCTCAGAATGAGAGGGCACTCACACGCTCACAAGGGTGCGGCATGCTCATAGGTGACCCTCTATGGTGAGGGGAGCAATGCTAGCTCGACCAAAAAGGAGAGCGACCTATCACAGAGCTCCTGGGAGCAGAGAGCTCATTCCTCAGAATGAGAGGGAACTCAGACGCCCGGAAGGGAGCGGCATGCTCATAGGTGACCCTTTATGGTGAGGGGAGCAGTGCTAGCTCGACCATCATTGAGCTCTGGAGAGCGGAGAACTCATTCCTCAGAATGAGAGGGAACTCAGACGCCCGGAAGGGAGCGGCATGCTCATAGGTGACCCTTTATGGTGAGGGGAGCAGTGCTAGCTCTACCAACAATGCTCAGAAGGGAGCGGCATGCTCATAGTTAGCCCTCTAGTGAGGGGAGCATTGCTAGGTCAACCAACAAGGAGAGCGACCTTTCACAGAGCTCTGGGGAGCGGAGAACTCATTCCTCAGAATGAGAGGGAACTCACACGCTCAGAAGGGAGCGGCATGCTCATAGGTGACCCTCTATGGTGAGGGGAACAGTGCTAGCTCGGCAATCAATAAGCTTTGGAAAGCAGAGAACTCATTCCTCAGAATAAGAGGGCACTCACACGCTCACAAGGGTGCGGCATGCTCATAGGTGACCCTCTATGGTGAGGGGAGCAATGCTAGCTCGACCAACAAGGAGAGCGACCTATCACAGAGCTCTGGGGAGCAGAGAGCTCATTCCTCAGAATGAGAGGGAACTCAGATGCTCAGAAGGGAGCGGCATGCTCATAGGTGACCCTCTATGGTGAGGGGAGCAGTGCTAGCTCGACCATCAATGAGCTCTGGAGAGCGGAGAACTCATTCCTCAGAATGAGAGGGCACTCACACGCTCACAAGTGTGCGGCATGCTCATAGTTGACCCTCTATGGTGAGGGGAGCAATGCTAGCTCGACCAACGAGGAGAGCGACCTATCACAGAGCTCTGGGGAGCGGAGAACTCATTCCTCAGAATAAGAGGGAACTCAGACGCTCAGAAGGGAGCGGCATGCTCATAGGTGACCCTCTATGTGAGGGGAGCAATGCTAGCTCTACCAACAAGGAGCTCTGGGGAGCGGAGAACTCATTCCTCAGAATAAGAGGGAACTCAGACGCTCAGAAGGGAGCGGCATGCTCATAGGTGACCCTTTATGGTGAGGGGAGCAATGCTAGCTCAACCAACAAGGAGAGCGACCTTTCACAGAGCTCTGGGGAGCGGAGAACTCATTCCTCAGAATGAGAGGGAACTCAGACGCTCAGAAGGGAGCGGCATGCTCATAGGTGACCCTCTATGGTGAGGGGAGCAATGCTAGCTCGACCAACAAGGAGAGCGACCTATCACAGAGCTCTGGGGAGCAGAGAGCTCATTCCTCAGAATGAGAGGGAACTCAGATGCCCAGAAGGGAGCGGCATGCTCATAGGTGACCCTCTATGGTGAGGGGAGCAGTGCTAGCTCGACCATCAATGAGCTCTGGAGAGCGGAGGGCTCATTCCTCAGAATGAGAGGGCACTCACACGCTCACAAGTGTGCGGCATGCTCATAGTTGACCCTCTATGGTGAGGGGAGCAATGCTAGCTCGACCAACGAGGAGAGCGACCTATCACAGAGCTCTGGGGAGCGGAGAACTCATTCCTCAGAATAAGAGGGAACTCAGACGCTCAGAAGGGAGCGGCATGCTCATAGGTGACCCTCTATGTGAGGGGAGCAATGCTAGCTCTACCAACAAGGAGCTCTGGGGAGCGGAGAACTCATTCCTCAGAATAAGAGGGAACTCAGACGCTCAGAAGGGAGCGGCATGCTCATAGGTGACCCTTTATGGTGAGGGGAGCAGTGCTAGCTCTACCAACAATGCTCAGAAGGGAGCGGCATGCTCATAGGTGACCCTCTAGTGAGGGGAGCAATGCTAGCTCAACCAACAAGGAGAGCGACCTTTCACAGAGCTCTGGGGAGCGGAGAACTCATTCCTCAGAATGAGAGGGAACTCAGACGCTCAGAATGGAGCAGCATGCTCATAGGTGACCCTCTATGGTGAGGGGAGCAGTGCTAGCTCGGCAATCAATGAGCTTTGGAAAGCAGAGAACTCATTCCTCAGAATAAGAGGGCACTCACACACTCACAAGGGGGAGGCATGCTCATAGGTGACCCTCTATGGTGAGGGGAGCAATGCTAGCTCGACCAACAAGGAGAGCGACCTATCACAGAGCTCTGGGGAGCAGAGAGCTCATTCCTCAGAATGAGAGGGAACTCAGATGCTCGGAAGGGAGCGGCATGCTCATAGGTGGCCCTCTATGGTGAGGGGAGCAATGCTAGCTCGACCAACAAGGAGCGCTCCTAGCCTGGATCTAGTATCGACGAGTGAGGTAATCACTGCGATAGCCGATAGCCTTTAGAAATGGATCGTACTCATCCATTGGTTCCTGCGCATGAGATTAGTCCTGGAGCGAAGTCCGAAGAGTCAGGTCCAGACCGTCAGTAAGGTAGTTTCTAGGAAACATAGAACTTAACCTAAAACATCATAAGTCCAGTATAGAGACTTCAATTGTATGCGCAGGAAGTTTCCACCTAACCTCGGGCAGGTGGAGTTAACGGTGGTTGCAGGGGAATTAGAGAGGAATAAGAGGGCAGATGCCCCCTAAGGGAAAGGAGTAGATGTTCTTACTCTCCCTCAGGTTTTGCCTCTCTCTGACCCGCGCCTCTCTCTAGCCCTACCCGCAGGCAGGGGAGGGGCACGAGTCGCGAGACTAGCCTTCTGAGCCCATCTCTGGTCCCCACACCGAGATGGGCTAGGACCCCTAGTTGTTCGGGCTCAGACCTGGACTTTATAGAAAACCCTTATCCAGATCTTTCAGCAGATTAGTCTGGTACGCCTGAAGCACTGCCATAGTGTGCAACGAAGCGACGGTCTGACCTGCGGCTGCATATGCCCTGCCATTTCAGCAAGATTCAGGGGCTTAGATGGCAAGGAGAGAGCCTTGAGAGAGGATGTCTCGTTCACAGAGAGATAGCTGGCTATCGTCTCTTGCAAGGGGGCATCCCCTCACAGCCATTTTCACGCATCCCCTCAATGTCAGCATAACTAGTATGCTGAAACCTATGAATACGAGAAAAAATTGCCTTTTCCACTCCTTCTCAACCCCCACATGGAGATTTAGGAAGAAAGGAAGGCTCGCTCGAGCTGGGGTTTTTTGGACAGAAAGATTATTTTATGATCCATAACTTCCAATAACTCGTCATATGCAGTGCAGGAGGATTGAGAGGGTTCAGTCTCAACTTCCTCGCCCTCAAACATCTCCTGCTCTTCCTGGGCATAACCCAGCAGAGCACTAGCCGCTGAATCTGATGATGTCAGAAAGATCGCATCATCACAATCCAGCAGCTCACTCTCGTTCACGGCCGATGTGCGTGAAAAGGGGCGGTCCCTCTCTAACTCATCGGCCAGATCCAACTGCGAACCCCACGATTTCATCCGCCTCCGTACCTCGGCAGCGGTGGGTCCCGAATCGCGGGAAGCAGACGACTGCCCCTCTTTCCTCGTAAAGAGGGACAGACGAGAGCGGAGCTTTTTCATAGAAAAAAGTCTCACAGTACACGCAGATTTCCCCTCAAGGACATTGCGTGCGTGCTCTTTGCCCAACAAAAGACGCAAAGATTGTGTGTGTCATCGAGTGTCATATAACGAGGACACAGATCCACACATTTCTTAAACGCCTTGCTAGTGCTCGCCATGATAATAGACAGAAAACTGTACTCTTACCAGATTGCACGCTTCAAACAAAGCAGTCAGTGAAGACGAAAGAAGTGGATGATGTATTCTCCTGGAGCCCCTTATACTGTGGTCACGCCGGTAGTGACGTCAAAGGTTGTCGCCGGCCAACAGGAGGTGTTTTTATATGTATGCTTCAGACACGAGTCACGCTGACGGCGTTCCCCATAGCGACCCCTAGGGGACGCAGTTCGAAGTTCCCATGAAGGGGAACTACTTAATTACAGTAACGTGAGTAGATGTAATTGGTTACCTCCTCCACTGAAAATAACATATTGTATACCCACCCTAACAAAATGAGCTGAAATGGGGAGCTTAGTTCACTAAAATAATTTTAATCTTACCATATCCAAAAACTTTCTCACTCTGCTGTTATTTAAAAGATTGAATATGCGGCTATACGTTTTGAATTCATATGAATGAAGGAATTATTTACTTTTATTTCACCTTATTTCGAAATGTACAGAAATAAGTGCGTTCATATGTCCTTCTGTTATGATTATTTCATTTATTCACTGTACTATTTATTACTAATGCCTCATTTCAGTTTTAGTTTGGCTCTATAGTTTTGTATTTATTCCAGTTTATATGAAATTGTTCATGTAGTGTGGATTCAAATTCATATACAGTGTAAATCCTTTTCACTGAATGTTAAAAATAAGTTTAAGAAAGTTGTCGGGAGCGTGGTGCTGGTGATGTTGATGGCGAGCGACCGTGGTGCAGTATTTCGTTTATAGCCTTAGTTTAGCTTTTCAGTTCTGGCACTTTTATTTAGGCTTCAATATTTGTCAAAGTTCAATTATTTTGTGAAGATTATCTTGATGGACAAAACGTGTAAGTTTCATGAACTATGATTGAACACAGAGCTTATGTTTTGCGATAATCCAAAAGCTTATGGAAAAATCCTATTGGCTTTTTGTCGAGGGAACCAGTTTCATGCTAACAGCCGATCCGCCTACAGAGTGACGTCATAGTTCCCCCACTCTATTATGCCCTTCCAGACTCTGTCTACGAAGCAAAGCGAAGTAGCAGAGTTTGGTATTACCAGGCCAGCCCTGATACTCACACACAGCCACTTGATCTCCCCTACAGCTCCTTTAGAGTGAAAATTACGAGATGATGGGATT
This sequence comes from Gymnocypris eckloni scoliostomus, assembly GCA_027564155.1. Classification (NCBI taxonomy): domain Eukaryota; kingdom Metazoa; phylum Chordata; class Actinopteri; order Cypriniformes; family Cyprinidae; genus Gymnocypris; species Gymnocypris eckloni. Next base: position 19,703,851 of record CM050419.1, on the reverse strand, counting down.
CATAACAAAGATAAATAAGGATGAATAGAGCGCGGCCCCCTCTCCACAATGGCTGTGCTAATTGGCGCAATATGGTGGTTTGATGTGGTGAGAGAACGTCTGGGGCAGGGCAGGCGAATGACCTAAAGAGGCAACCAATCGAGAACTTCATTCTCTCGCTAACTGTCTCTCTCTCTCTTTATCTGCTTAGCTGATGTACTGTGACTCCCTGCACCTTTGTTGGGCTTGTGAAGTCAAGGTCTTCTCACCTGTCTTAATGATTTCTCTTGCCTTTACAGGGAAATTAATTAATATTCCAGCAAGCAAACACTTACTGGCTCATTAATCAATGTGTGTCAGTTTCTGCCCATGATAATAAAATTACTTTGCAAGATAATTAATTTCCTTTCTTTTATAGTCTAGAGTGCCCATAGCTCCAATACTTGATATTAATAGATTTGAAGTAGTCAATAAACTAAAGATACTACTACATCCCTGTAAAGTGGATCAAAACAAGTCCTACTTAAACAAGGTCCTTAAAATTATCTTTTTTCTGTAGTGTTATAATATTTTTTTACACTACTGAGAAAAAGATAGCTTGGTACATTCAGAATGTTTTTTTTTCTACCCCAAATCAGTTAAGCACAAACTCTATCCAGTCAGTTGATTTCATTGGTCAACACAAACATGCAATCATGTCAAGAAAAGTTAAGAAATATCATGGATGGATCAAATTGCAATAAACAGTAGGGGATGTGCAATCAACATATTATTATGTTTAAGTCAAGGTTTCTTTATTCGTCACATACTAAATTAAGTGTTACTGTTTAGCTTATGGTTAGGGGTTAGTGTTGTGTAGGCAACCAGCACTATTATGAATGTGGGTTAGGGTTAAGGCGGGGTTCACGCCCCCCCAAAAAATAAAATAAATAATACACTGCACTACGCTATGACTATTTTAGTGATTTCCCATTTGTAAGTGAACAAAATTTTACTCAGTTCTTTGCAAATGGTTTCATCTGATAATTTCAGTTGAATTGCTCGGACAACTCTTAACCAGTCAGAAAGATTATCAGATTAAAGGGATACTCCACACAAAAACTCCACCTTTTGTCATCCCAGATGTATATGACTTCCTTTTATCTGCAGAACGCAAGTGGAGCTTTTTAGATAATGTATATCCATAAACTGCAATCTGGGTCCCTCAACAACAATGTTTTTAAAAATATGTGATGCATGAAAAAAAAATATTCTTTCAGCAAAACCAATGAAAATCTTGAAGTTTTTAATAAACAGTTTCTCATCAGAACACCTGTTTGTTTGTTTGTTTGTTTTTATTTGTCTTGTCCATGTTACAAAAGCAAACACTTGATGTAGCAAACCTAAGATATGACCACACAATTGAGGGTGAATAATGCGATTATTTCTTGTAAATTTGGATATTTAAGCACCAAGTGTTTATGTTTGTAAGGCCATAATGTAGTTTTTAGTGAGCTAATGGTCCACATCTCTAAGCTAAACCTTCTGGAAGGAATGGCATTTATCTACCTCCTCACTCTACAAATAGTCATGTGAGCACCAGCGAACCTGGCCGTGCCCGGCCTCGTACTGTGCACTGACCTACTCCCACGGTCAACTCAGGATCAGGAGAGAACATTGGAAAATCAGGCGGCCAAGCACTACTTACACTGTTCTTCAATAACGATTACTCCATCTACGCCTCCTGGACCCCACCTCCAGCCCCTCACATCTCCAGCACAGATGTGCAGAGATTGCCACAAACAGTGCCCTCAACTGTGATAGATTTTCACAAACAGCCTTCCTGGTGTTTGGCTAAGCACTGTTTGGGCAGATGTCAAGAAGCATAATTTCATTGGAAAGTTCAACCCATACCTGCTGCTGACTGGGTTCTGAGCAGTGTTAGCAACCTGGGGTGAAGCAGGGCTCTGAGATAGGAACTGAGCTCCTCTCAGTAATGAGCAGCTAGTTCTGACCACCACTCTCGTTGTTAGCCATGGTTTGCTTAGGAAAAGCTGACTATGTATTGCTCAAAAGTCCAAATCAAGAAATTTCTGTCTGAAAAGAGCTCTCATACAGCAGTGAACTCTAGACAAACCCTAAATTATTTTAATTCCAAAGTATTTTGAGTAAGTCATGGTAATACTTTGTTTTTTTACTAAAGCTGTTACTATTAATTACTCAATTAAATGCTTTGCTCAGGGGGGAAAAAAACACACAGGCTACTTTCTTACAGGATGAAACCAGACAACCTTTCAATTACACTTGTAATCCAATGAAAACATGGTATTTCAGTTGTACTTCTTTAGTAAACAAGTAAGGTTAGAATAATTTGAATAATTTCCCTCAGCAATCACAAGGCAAATTAGCCCCAGAGTTCATGCACAGAACGTATTTCTTCTTAAAAATTAATGACGTTCTTGAATTCTATGAACATTAATAACACTCACTATTAACATCTCAGCCCCCTTCCTCTTGTATCTAGCTTGCTGAGTCTCCTCATAAAAAGGAAACAAATGTAATTTAGTGCTATACATCAAATATTAAAACTGTATCTGTAAAATAAATAAGTAGAAAGACCAATATACAAATTTACAAAACACAGACATGGCATGGAATTGAAAATAAATGTGGGTTCATCTGACATACTTAAAAAATGATGTACAATGAGGCAAAAACTGCTCGGGGATATTTTTGATCAAATTATTAATGAGTTTTTATCTATTATTTATGAAGCCGAGAGTTAACTATTTATCTGAAATGAATGCATACAGCATTGGTTTCCATAGCTCAGCACTAAGGCTGTTTTTCTTTCGGAATAAGTAGCCGTCAGCTGTTATATGGAGACTCGAGTTCTGCTGCTCATGACTGTGTAAATGTCAATATCTCAGAAGGTGATTTTACGGTTCATTCAAGCACTGATAAGAAATCATTAGACTTTGTAAGGTTATCGACGGTTTCCAAGAGGTATTTAATGCATAAAAAAGTATTTTTTGCAGTTCATTAGTTTTGTGCATCTTAAATTGACTCGTCAGGATGCTTTTTGCATGGGTCAGCAAGCACATCCCAGTGAAACCACATGACTTTTTAATGGCTGTGTTGTAGGTAATACCCTGCTTTTCATTTCTACATGCTCCTCAACTGCTCAAATTTGCGTAATTGTTTTTGAAACATAATTCAGAAGCCAGTGACGTGAAATTAACCTTTATATTGAGAAAAATATTGAGAAGTGTAATTCAAAATATCATAAATCTTTTAGAATTAAATTTGCCTTAGCCATCACTGTGTGCTTTTGACTGACTCTATCTACCTTTTACAATTTAAAAACTGATGCATTAAAGCACTTAACCCCATGCTTCATCATATGGCATTCATCAGATGAGGTTTTTAGGGTAAAAGCTGTTTCTGGAGGGTACACTTTGTACAATTCTCCCCCCTGTCCCTCCATCTTCCCCCTCGCCCCCTAGCCTTGACATCTTCCATCTAAAATGCACTAGGTGTTAACACTACAGAGGCGAGAGGAGTCCAAGAAAAAAAGATCCTGCAGGTGCCCTATGGGCACCTTTCAAATTAAGCGTCTGGCTGCTGTGTCTTATGTGCAGTTTTGAGACATTAACAAGACCTTTGAGAGAAGGGAATGGGGAGAGAGAAGGGTGAGAAGAAGAGTGTAGAACATAGCATGACAGTCTGTAATGATTTATTGAACAGATACAAATTATTTTGGCCCTGGACTCTACTGTTTGGTGGAAGTCAATGAGAAGGCAAGTCAGGGCATGCCATGGGCATTCAGCAGGGCTGAGAGAGGCGATGTGTGATCAAGAAAGAGAAAAGAAGAGCAGGAGATTGGTAGAGAAAGATGAGGTTGACAGCTTGAGACCCAGAAAGATTTGCTCACTTTGTATGCTGCATGCACTGTTCAGTAAGCTAGGAAGAAGCAAGGACCATAAAACAGTATACATGTATCGCATACATGTAAAGTTCAGGGTTGTGTGTCTATCTATCCTGTAGTTGTTTTTCAAAAGTTTTCCAAGTTGAACTGTAGAAAATAAATCTGTATAGTAGCCCCAAAACACATTTGGACACTTTTTCACTTCATCAGCACATTTCATCACAATTTCCCACTGTCATTTGACAATTTAAAATATGTTTTGTCACAATTTTGAAGTTGTATTGTTTGAAAATGTATACTTGTTTCTTGTGAAATGTAGGGATGCACAATATATTGGTTCCCTATTGGTTATCAGCCGATATAGGTATCAGCCGTTACTGGATATTTAACTTCCCCTATTTATTTTGTCGTCATCTAATGCTAAAATAAATGTGATCTTTAAAAATATGAACAAATTAAATAGCACTGTTATATATTATCTTAATCAAAACTCAAAATGATTAGGCTATCTATTTTAACACTGCATGCTAATATAATGATGCTGAAATTAATTTGTAGCATTTTAGTTTTTGGCATTTCATAAACAAATTAGACTGAATTGAAGATTATTTTATCCACCATAACATTTAAAGTAATTATGTACTATTTATTGGTATCAGTCAGAGTTTGAATATCGGTGCATCCCTACACTTGGATTCATTTTATTGTACAGTGCATTCATACACTTATAAGTGTGTGGCTTCAATGTGTCGAAATACAATTTGGCAACACATTTAGGTAAAAAAATTCCCACTTCACATATACTGTGTAAGTGTGATGACTGCATTTTAAGGGAAAAAAGAAAAAGTAGAAAGAAGTATAATGTCCTGACAGAAAATTAACAGGACTTTTCCCTTCAACTGTAAAATACAATGCAATGAGTTATTCAAAATACAGCTAAAACACTGGAGAATCAAGAATTAGTTCCTTCATATAAACATAGTACATAGAGATGTACTTTTACTGACTTTGTTTAAGACTGTCTCAAGGTCTATCACACATACATGTCAGTCAGGAAGATTTTTTCAAATGCGCTGTAATGCTAAGGGTATGGGAGGGCCGCTCGCTACAACTGAATTTTCATTAATTTGTTTGAGAAAGGCAAGTCGATTTGCAGAGCCCGCTTGGGCTCATTGGTAAATCTTACCACCAGTTTAGCGTGGATGACCACTTGAGATCTGTTGAGCCCGGATGATTCGGCAGCGTTAAATATTTTCTTTGAAATTAATAAGTGCACTTTAAGCTCTCTGTGGTATGGTAACCCCAGTAAGCACTTTTCAGAGCTACTGATGATGGACGAAAGGTTCTGAATAATTTGTGTATCTAATTTGCACTGATGGAGTAATGGAGACGTTCTCTCACTGCATAGATTGTTAGCCCTAGATTTCTAGTGACACATGACCTTGATAGCAAGATTTCCAAGTGACACATAACCTCTGGCTTATTGCTAGCAACAAATCATTTGGAGTTGTATGGCTCAGTTCAACTGAAAAACCCACCCAACCATTAAACTCACCAACCTACTTTCTAACACGTGAAGCCTAATTCACATTTCCAGCAACTTTCATACAGTTCGTCACCAGTTAAGGTCATACGTTTTTTTGTATTCCTCATCCTTTCCTATCAAAAAGCATGCTACAGTTGGGAAAACGCGGAAAATCAAACCTGATCCAGATTTTTTTTTTACAGACAAATGTTTCGTAGGTAGTGTGCAAACATGATTGACAAAACGTGAGGTCGTATTTATTTTTTAACATGCGAAAATTCTGGATGAAATGTGCAGTGTGCAATGACCTTTAGGCTACTGTACTGAGATGTGTTTCCTGATAGCACAGTTAGCCAACTATGTTGGTAGTTAGCTTAAATTATGTCATTACCATAAAATTATTTTGAGTTTTACGAATCTATTATTCTTAAGAACATTCGCAAACAGCATTGCAAATTTATGTGGTGAAACTGCAGCTCTCTATGTGTGGTTAGAAGCAGAGTTCCATGTATGACATATGTATTTTAAAAGATTATGCACTTGGGCAAAATAAACAAGCTGACGTAGTGCAATCCAAATCTTTCCATACAAACAGTAATTTAATTCTAATATATTTTAATTTATATTACCTAATCTCCCCTGTAGGGCTGTCAAATTGGCTGAAAAACTAAAATCGAATTTTATACAAAAATATTATCAAAATTCGAATTATATTCAAATTTAAAAGGCATAAATTCAGTTGGGAAAAAAGCTTTTGTCTTCTCTCCTGAGGCCACAAGAGGGCACATCGAGCTAAATATTACTAAATGCACGTTTCTTCAATGGAGGGCTGGGCAATATTAGCAAAAATTAATATCTCTGTATTTTTTGGCTGATTTGCAGTATACGGTACATATCTCTGTATTTTGTATTTGGATTAAACAAATAAATAAAGTGAATGTAACCATGTAGGCATATATAATGTGCAAAAAGGGTTGAAATCACATTACATTCTAACATTGTAACAATGCGATCTAAAAACAAAAATAATACTTTCAAAGCAAAGTTAAATTTACTAAACGTAAAAAGTAAAAAGGCTATTTTGATTACCCCATTACAGTCACTTTACAGTTAGTGCTATCATAAAATACACTTGTAGGTTTAAAATGTCCAACTACAAACATTTCAGCAAAATGTGTATTTTAATCAGAGTTATTGCGCTACTATTTCATTGCACTCTGTCTGTGTGGCGCGCGTTCAGAACCAAGTCTGGGGAGTTTGGCGGAGAAACTCAAAGCAAAAGCTTGTGCACTTCAGACCGCAAAATGGAAATATTTCCATGGCTTTCTAACATTTACAGATGGAGAATTTACCTGTGAAATGTAAGTAATGCATTTAGGAAAAGAGCACATAGCTCAAACAGCAAGTATCTGTCAGGGCACACGCAGCCTTTCTGTCAGAGCTGTTTTAAACTCAAAGATTTATCATTGCTGATAGACGTAATTTATTAAAATGTAATCATATGATCGCAAGGTTCATGTTTACGCAGTTAATATGCACTTTAGTTAGCAAGCTTGCATGTTTTTGCATGTTTTTTTTCATAAATTGAACTTACATGAATTGTACATGGCTTTGGGCTCTCTTGTGTGAGACACGAGTGCAATGATGATAGATGTCCCTCTAGAAAATGCAATAAATATGTGTTCTGTGTGAATGGCTTGGTTTCAATTTTGAGGGAAACAACATCTTCTCCACATTGATGTTCTCTTTTTCCACAATATTTTGAATGTGCAGCACCGCATAAAGTGGGTTCAACTGGACAGGCCAAAAAGCATTAAAATGCAAAGACACCTTGTCATTGCATTTTGTGTGCCAAGCTGCCTGATGGACCCCTAAAATTCGAATGCAGCGTTTTGCATTCGAATGTGGATTTTTATTTTAAAATCGACGATTATTCGAAATATTTTTTTTTTTGACAGCCCTATACTTCCCTGATCCTCAACACTGGTGCTCCTCAGGGCTGCATCCTCAGCCCACTCCTGTACTCCCTGTACACACATGACTGTACAGCCACACACAGCTCCAACGTCATCGTCAAATTTTCTGATGACACAACGGTGATAGGCCTGATCACTGACAATGATGAGACGGCCTACAGAAAGGAGGCGAGTACCCTGACTAAATAGTGTCAGGAGAACCACCTCTCACTCAACATCGACAAGACCAAGGAGCTGGTGGTGGATTTCAGGAGACAGAGCAGAGAACACACAGCCATCACCATCTACAAGACACCTGTGGAGTGGGTAAACAGCTTTAAATTCCTCGGCGTTCACATCACTGAGGATCTCACATGCTCTGCTCACACAGATGCAGTGCTGAAGAAGGCACATCAGCGCCTATTCTTCCTGAGACGGATGAGGAAGTTTGGAATGAGCCCCAGCATCCTCAGATCCTTCTACACCTGCACTGTGGAGAACATCCTGACCGGCTGCATCACCGCCCTGGTTTGGAAACAGCACCGCTGGCAACCACAAAGCTCTACAAAGGGTCTTGGGAACTGCCCGCCACATTGTTAGGACATCTACACCAGGCGGTGTATTAGAAAAGCCTGGAGAATCATCAATGACTCCAGCCACCCGTCCCACAGTCTGCTCTCTCTGCCGCCCTCAGGAAGACGTCCGATCCCGCACTAGCCGACTGAGGGATAGCTTTTTTCCTCAGGCTATCAGGCTAATGAACAGTCAGAAATAATACACCCTACAGCACACTCCTACTTTACGGTATGCAATGCACTGCACTTTATCTTTAACACAGTTCAAACTGGACTACATGCACACTCTGCACTGCAACTTTTACACAGTTCAACTGGACTACACACACACACTGCACAAATACACAAATCTGGTGGTTCTAATGCACATCCATGACATTGCATAGCTTATGTATAATCTGTTGCTCCTTCGCATATTACTGTGTGTACATAATGTAGAATGTGTACATAGGGTGTATAATGTTTATTGATAACTGTAAGTATGTCTGATAGTACACTGTGTGTACTGAGTATATGTATGTGTATTTTGCACATTGTCAACTGTATAAGTCTGCAAGTACATACTTGTACACACTGTCTATATGTAAATTCTTTCTGCACTGTCTTGAGCACGCTCTCAAGAATTTCACTCACCAAGGCACATGTGCTGTGGTGCTGTGACAATAAAAGTGATTTGATTTCAAATCAAATTTGAATTTGATTTGAATTTGTTAAGAGGATTAAAGTAACTTTTTGAAGAGTGCAAATGTGCATACTTGCTCACATGCGAACCCTGGAGTGACGTAAGGGAGCAAAAATAGTGAAGCAGTCCTCGGATGCCATGTTCGAAATTTACAGCAATAATTTTTACATTAATTCCATGTTGAGCTGATTAATTATCAGAAGTTATCGCTCCATCACCTGCTTTACGTCTTTGACGCCAGTTCTAATCAACATGGTTCGAACAATGGATGTGTGACAAATATTTTCAGTAAACCGTCATGACTAGCTTGTTTCTGCAGTTAATCAGCGATTTGTTACACTGTTGTTCAAGAAAACTGGTCAGAAACATGTCAAATAAAATAGGAAATGTATACTGTAAGACAACACTCAACAAAGATGACAGAAGATCCATCTACTACAATGTCTTCATTCTACAATGTCTTCATTGGTAGTTGTATATTTGTATCCCATTGTTAGGTGAGATATATTTTGCCATTTATATTTTGCCATCTCACTGGACACACCTACATATTTTCACCAATAGTCATTTGTACATATATTGCTGGAAGTCTGCAACTCTCATGACCACTTAAAACAGCGGAAAATTTAATTGATTGAATTCATAAAATTATTATAAAATAATATTGTCCAGTCCTTTCATATGTAAACAAGCTTTTGAGCAGAGATATAATTAATGTATTTATTTAGCAAGGGATCGAAAATATCAGAGGTTTTTGTTTTTTATCACAAGAATCACAAAAAAAATATATATTGCTTTTTTTTAAGTGTTTGTCCTAGTAAAAAGTAATATATTTAAAATGCATTAATTTCATACTAAGTATAGTTCCAATCTATTAACATATTTACTGACAGATAACACTAGACCTACTGATATATATATTTTTTAAACTTAATTTGGAGTATTACATGTGCACAATGCACACTTCTTATTACAGTTTTATCTGATGGCTTAAGCACATTTTTTGTAACTATTGGCTATTTTTGCAAAACTCTACACACAAATAAGAAAACCCTTCACCAAATCAGCAAAACATTGTAGTTTTCTTGCAAAAGCTAATAAAACTTGCTTAAATCTTCAAACCTTCGTAAAAATGGTATTTTCGTATCAAACAGTTAACACAAGCCATCACATTAATAAGCACACAATGCACCAACTACACACTGATGGTATGAATAAAAAACACATCTGGCTTTTGCTTTCTCTGTGCACAAGTTAGGCTATGTCAGTTTGAGGTCATACTTTTGTCATAGTTCTGTAAACATAGAGGGATCCAAACTTCAAGTACCGGTGTTTATTTACAGACATCAAAACAAACACAAGTGTTTTTTTCCAAGTCAAAACAAAATAGTAATTTCACTGAGGAAAAAAAAAGAAATCAGTCTACTTCGTGTCGTCTCTCTGGGTCCGGCCACAAAATTTTGTCTACATCACATGCAATGTCCTCTAGTCCAAGGCACCGGGGAAAATATCTTCTGGAATGGCGTATCCAGGCCTGACATGATGCCTGGTCAATATCCCCACATGCCTCCTCCATTGCCTGTAAAAGGGCTATGCGTTGATGGGGATGACGGTCATAGACCTTCCAGCGCCAGGCAGAGAAGAACTCTTCAATTGGATTCAAGAATGGAGAGTATGGGGGGAGGTTGAGTACAGTGAAGAGTGGGTGATCTGTAAACCAGTTGTGGACCAAAGCAGCCCTATGGAAACTAACATTGTCCCATATGATGACGTATCTGGTCTGCTCTGGTCTCTGAACATTAGTGAGCATGTCATGTAAGGTGTCCAGGAATGTAATAATGTGTGCAGTGTTATATGGGCCCAGGGTTGCATGATGGTGAACAACACCATTTTGGCTTATAGCTGCACACATAGTTATGTTACCACCACGTTGTCCTGGGACATTGATTATGGCACGGTGTCCAATAATGTTCCTGCCACGTCTCCTTGTCTTAGTGAGGTTAAAACCAGCCTCATCCACAAAAAACTGCTTATGACCCATGACATCTGCCTCTAGCTCCATCACTCTCTAGACAAGACAAAACAAATTCAGCACAGCAGGCCCATGCACAGCACTACAGTATGCACTTCCAGATTCAGTACAAATGATACTATAGCTTACCTGCACATAGTCATATCGCAGCTGTTTTACACGTTCACTGTTTCTTTCAAAAGGTACTCTGTAGATTTGTTTCATTCGGATTCTGTTACAACAAATTACAAATTAAGCTCGGATGAGCTTTATTTGTCACATACACAATTATACAGAGTATAATGAGGAGTGAAATGTGTTCTCTGCATTTAACCCATTCAAGTGTACACACCTGGAGCAGTGGGCAGCCGACTGTGCAGCGCCCGGGGAGCAGTCGTGGACTTCCTGTCGGAGCCGGGATTAGAACCCACAACCTTGGGTTACCTCGGGTTTCAAGTCCAACGCTCTATCCATTAGGCCAACGACTGCCCTACTTGCCCTACTGCCCTACTTGTTGCGGGCAAGTACACGACCTAATACAGAAATGCTCACATTGTGAATGTTTTGGAAGGTGGTGTCATCCTCAATTATGCGCTGCTGAATTTCGCGTAGCCTTATGGAATTATTTGCAATCACCATATTGACTATATGGGTTTCTTGATCTGCAGTGAACATTCTTCCTCTGCCCCCAGCATCTGGTCGTCTAGCAATTCTGTAAAGTAACAATTTCAGTATTTTTACATCTATGGTATTGTTGTGTTTCTTATTAGAATATGGCAGTGCTACAAATCTTAGTGCAAAGTGACTGTACTAACCGATTCTCATTTCGAAATGTCCTTATGATGCTTGCTACAGTGTAGCGGCTCAAGTTAGGCTGAACCCGTTGGCCAGCTTCCTCAGGGTCATTCCATGGTTGATTACATGGTCCACTATTGTAGCTCTGATGTCATCAGTAATTCTATTTCTTACTCTTCTTACCCTTCCTCTTCCCCCTCCTCGTCCTCCTCTTGCTCCTCCTTGTCCTCTTCCTCTAACTTCACCTCCACGTCCTCTTCCTCGGCCTCCTCTAATTCTCACTATTCTCACTCTTCCTGCTCCCTCCATTGTACTCCACACGGACAGCTTACCTGTAGCTTATTTATAGTGCTTAGGCTGATTGCAAAGTGAACTAATTATCTAAAACAGTTTTCACATGTGACAGTGTGCCAGACAGTTGGTAAAATAGTGTAAATAATAGCCATAAATGTGTATAGTTTTGCTAGGAGTGTGTTGATCATTTGGAAATTGAGTGTAAAGCAGTGAGTTGTGTTTACAGTTCCGCAAAAAGAGTGCTGTGCAGTGGATTGTACCTACAGTTTTGCAAAGTGTGTGTTACAAAATTGCAAACTGAGTGCAAAGTGAGTGTTTGTGCTTTTAGTTTTGCAAACTCAGTGAGTGGTTTTGCTATAAGTATTAATAGTTTTAGAAATTGTGCTATAAGAATCACAGTTAGGGTTTAAGCATTCAGAAAAAACTGTAATAAGCCTAAAATGTGTTTTAATATCACTTTTGATGAGGATTGTGTAATATCGTCCTTTAAATGCAAAATATTGAAAGTGTACCTAAAGTATACTTGCAATAGTTCCACTTTAGCACAATCAAATATACTATGTCTTTAATTGGACTTCAGCACTACTTCTGCACAATTAAAGTGCGTTAAGTTCAAAATTAGTTGTTCCAATTTAGCACACTTGAAGTATACCAGTTTAGTATACTAAAAGTACATTTGCAGAGCAGTTTATTAAGTACATAAATGTGAAAATGTATTTGTAGTATACTTAGCATGAAATAAATGTATTTGAAATACACTTAAGTATATTTATTTTCACTAAGGTGGTCACACTTTAAGATCCAAATCTCATCATTAACATATCATTAACTAGGAATTTTGCCTCAATAAACTCCAAATTTGCTGCTTACTTATAGTAAGGTTGTTGTTAAGTTTAGGTATTGGGTAGAATATGGTCATTCAGAATATGTGCTTTATTACCACTAATAAATAGCCAACATAGTAACTAGTCAAAATTGAGAATTGGTCCCTATATAAAATTGGGTAACACTTTAGAAAACAACTTGTTGGCCGGCGACAGCCTATGATGTCACTACCGGCGGGACCACAGTATAAAAGGGTGCCGGGAGAATACATCATCCTCTTCTTCCTCTTCAGTGACTGTTTTGTTTGAAGAGTGCATTCTAGGGTAAGAAAGATTTTCTAGCATTGTTATGGCGAGCACTAGCAAGGCGTTTAAGAGATGTGTGGATCCGTGTCCTAGTTATTTGACACCTGATGACACACACGATCTTTGCGTCTTTTGTTTGGGCGAGGAGCACGTACGCGATGTCCTCGCATTTTTCCGATGAGAAAACTCAGCTCTTGTCTGTCTATCTTTGAGGAAGAAGGGGCAGCTGTCTGTTTCCCGCGGATCAGGATCCGCTGTTGCCAAGACACGGAGGAGAATGAGCTTGTGGTGCTCGCAGACAGATCTGGCTGATAATTTAGAGAGGGGGCTTTCCTTCTTGCGCTCATTGGCCGCAAATGAGGGTGAGCTGCTGGATTATGATGATGCGATCTCTTTGACATCATCTTATCCAGCGGCTAGTGCTCTGCTGGGTTCTGCCCAGGAAGAGCAGGAGATGTCTGAGGGTGAATAAGTTGAAACTGAGCCCACTCATTCCTTATCTTTCTGGCCATAACCCCCAGCTCAAGTGAGCCTTTCTTTTCTTCCTGATCTCCATGCGGAAGTTGAGAAGGAGTGGAAAAAGCCGTTTTCCTCTCGCATTCATAGGTTTCAGCATACTATTTATGCTAACATTGAGGGGATGCGTGAAAATGGCTATGAGGGGATGCCCCCTGTGGAAGAGACGCTAGCCAGCTATCTCTCTGTGGGCGAGACATCCTCTCTCAAGGCTCCCTCCTTACCATCTAAGCCCCTTCAGGAAACATCTCGCTTAAATGGCAGGGCATATGCAGCAGCAGGTCAGGCTGTCGCTTCGTCCACACTATGGCGGTGCTTCAGGCGTACCAAGCTGATCTACTGAAAGACCTGGATAAGGGTCAGGGCTTGTTACCTGATGAAGTAGTTGAGCTGCGCCGCACCACGGATTTGGCTCTCTGTGCCCCTTAAGCAGGCTGCCACTGCTATGGGCAGGTCTATGGCAGCCATGGTGGTAACGGAGAGACATCTGTGGGTAAACCTGGCAGATATTGGGAAGAAAGAGAAGGGCTTTCTTCTCGATGCTCCAGTCTCGCCTTCCGAGCTTTTCAGTACCTCCGTCAAGACAGTGGTCGAGAAGTTTATGGGAGGCCAAGGCATGCTCAGTGGCCTTCAAAGCCTTAATTCCAAGAAGGTCCAGGTCTGAGCCCGAACAAGGCAGGGGTCCGAGCCCATCTCGGTCTGGGGTTTAGAGATGGGCACAGAAGGCTAGTGTCACAACTCATGCCCCTTCCCCTCCTGTGGGTAGGGCTAGAGGGAGGCGCGGGTCAAAGAGAGGTAGGCAAGACCTGAGGGAGGTGATCCAGAAGAGGCGTTCTCAACACTCTCGTCTGTATCAGAGTAAGACTTGAACATCTATACCCTTCCCTCGGGGGGCCTGTCATCTGCCCTCATCTTCCCCTTTCTAATTCCCCTGCAACCACCATTAACTGCACCTGACCGAGGTTAGGTGGGAACCTCCTCAGGTTGTTAGGCCTCTCGATGTCTCCCTATTATGTTGCTCTCCTTGTTGGTAGAGCTAGCATTGCTCCCCTCACCATAGAGGGTCACCTATGAGCATGCTGCTCCCTTCAGAGCATTTGAGTTGAGTTCTCCACTCCCTAGAACTCTGCGAGTCAGCGACTTAAGGTTGCTAGGCCTCTCTCTGCCTCCCTGTTAAGTTGCTCGCTTTGCGGCCTAGAAAGGTTTCCAATCCATGTTATGGTAAATGCGCACGCTAAGTCGATGTGCACTTTCTCAGTCACGTTGTGGTAAGATCGCACATTAAGTGTTTTTGCGTTCTTTCTAAAATCTTGTACGGTATGGGCTAGGCACTGCGGGTTTGTGCCCATTCTTTGGGTTGATTAGGCCCCGGTTCGCCTTGGGCCACACTCTAATTATTTATCCCAATTTTAGACATTTATTATGTCTGGGATTGAACAGTGGGTTATCACCAAGGGCCTGTTGAGACAGTTCCCTTAGCGAGCTCGTGCAGAGCAAACGGTAGCCCCTGGGTGACTGGCCAGGACCTAGCTACTAAAATAGGTGCTTGTCCATATCCTCTTAAATTAATATTTTTCTTCTGATTCCAAGCCTTTGAGCTTCTACCCTAACAGGTAAGTTATTAGGGTATGCAGCTCGGGTCTTTGGCCGAAGGGCATAATGTCACTGACAGCCATCAAACCGTCCCAGGGGCAACTCCCTTAGCCTGGTAGAGTTGGTACTTAATGCTCGCCTTTGTTTTGGCTTGCACTCCCCTCAGCATGGTGGCGTGGGTATGTCTTTCCCCTAGAGGACCCAGTTCGAAGTTCCCACGAAGGGGAACGTCTCAGGTTACTTATGTAACCATGGTTTCCTGAGTAGGGAATGAGACACTGCGTCCTCTTGGCGTTGTGCTATGCTTCGGATGCAAGCTTCAGACGAAGAAATGGATGATGTATTCTTCCAGCGCCCTTTTTATACAGTGGTCGCACCGGTAGTGACGTCATAGTCTGTTGCCGGCTAACAAGTTGTGTTTTTGTATGTATGCTTCAGACACAGGTCACGCTGGCAGTGTTCCCCATAGCGACGCATAGAGGACGCAGTTTCTCGTTCCCCACTCGTAGAACAATAGTTACATAAGTAACCTGAGACGTTCTTACTTACTGCATAACTAATAAGGAATTTTGAAGAACTGACAGTTAATTATTCATTAACATTTAACTCAATACTGTTAACTACTAAGGAAGATGTGTTAACTAATCAGTATGTAATACAATTTTAGGATTGTGTTAAGTAACAGTTAGACAATCAATAACTAATGTATTATGTCATACCTCTTGAAGAACTACTATTAATTATCTACTAGTTAAGGTTCAAGAAAAAAAACTATGAATTAACTACTAATGAACAGTCATACGCAAATAGTCACTGTAATAATCATGTTGTGGCCCACAAATCAAGTACTTGAGTAAAAGTACAGATACCCCAGTAAAATATTACACCAGTTTAATTATAAGTAGGCCTATTTGCCCTCCCGGAATTAATACACATTCACATTTAGTCTAGATTAGAACTACAGTAAGATCATGTTCACACAGCGCACTTTCAGTCAATAAATGGAAAAAAGTAACTGTCTCTCTAAGCGAGATCCCAATTCGTCGGTCCTTTGACGTGACGTCGAGAGTGACCGACTGAAAGGGAACATTATTCTAAAGGGTTACCCAAAATTGTTCTAATTGTATAAGATACATGTAATAAAAAGATAAACATATTCAGTCCAAAAAAAATTAAAATTTGTATTTAACAGATAATCCTATCATTGCAAAAATAAACTGTTTACTTGATAAGTTGTATTCACACTGCTCACTAGTTTATGAGCTGGTGGCACTAACACCCAATTAAATGTACACCCTCCATTGCGTTTTAAATCATCACAACACTTACTACATGAAGTTTAATGAATTACAAATGTTGATCTAACCTTTCTCTGTGGCTTGCTCTACCCTTTCACCATTTACACTGATGAGTAAAATGTGACTAGACAGAGAGGCTACTTGGTTAATTAAGAGGTTAGACGAAGAAACTCTCTGTGCTAATATTAACCTTTGTCTTGGGAATGTTCTTATCATCTATGCATGATTAACTTGCTTGGTACAATAATTAGCATAATTCACCATGACACATTCATTACACTAAGTATTTAACATAATATGATACCTGTGCTGCGTCAAAATTAAATGAAAAAAATACTCCAGTCAGAAGGTAAAAGGTATAAAGAGGTCTTATTGATCACTGACAAATAAAAGAGTATTGTTGTATTAGCAATTAAAACACTGTATGCATAAGTCACTTTAGTTTATAAGTCACCAGGGAAAAACACATCAGCTAAATGAGCTGCGAGCAGGCGAGGAGTCCCACAGCAGTAGTTACCACTTTCAAATGACAGGAGCTAAAAACTAAAGACTGCCTCAAGTCACACCATACAAATTGTAACTAAGAGTCTTTGAAGCATAAAAAGTTGGATGCTGTCTGAGACTTTTTGCTCAGCTTGTTGTGTATACCTCATTTTAACCACTTTGATAGAGGGCCTTAATGTCTCTCATAGGCTCATCAAATCACTCTTATTTCTCTGAAGACATTCTCTCTCTGAATCATTACCCCTGTGAAAATTAAATTAAAAACACACTGATGATTAAAATCATAATAAATTAGAGCTAATTTGATTCAGATGCAGCTTTGCCTAGTGGTTGTCAAATCCCTTCAGAGAATGTCATTTTGAAATAAATAGTCAGAATTCTTTTTTTTTAAACAGCAAATATTTTTCTTATTTTCTCTAACTTTAGAATAAATAATATTGTGCTTTACTAAAAACATATTTTAAGAATGTTTTCAATTTTTCATAAGATTTTAAAGACAAAACTTGAGAAGAATTTGAATTCCTGAAATGAATGTTCTTAAAAATAATTATAAAAAAACTTTGATGGTAGATAACCTCCCACTTTTCTAAAATCCCATAAGTAGGTCGTTTAAAGAATTTATTAGATTTTCTTAAAAATATTAAGCATTATAATATAATGGATACTCTCTGTGACACCAGTGATCAATAAAATAGCTATTTTTACAAAGCATTTAAAAACAAATACACAAAGTGTTGACCTTGATTGTCTTGATTGCACAAATTCTATTAGAACTGAACTGAGCTGGATGATGACATCACTGATGAACTGCCTTTAACTGAAAATTGAGTGTTTACTATTGTTCTTTTGCATTTTTTTGTCTTAAAATATTTGAGAAATTATTTCAATTTTTTGTTAATAATTGCACTTAGGTAAATTCTTACAAACTTCTTAGAATCTATCTTAAAGTGGTCATAAAATGCCCAGATTATCTCTTCTGAAAGACTTGGCTAGTCATGTGATTTCAAGATTGCTACACGCTGATAGAAAATGACCCACTCCATGTATAAATTTGTTTTTTTAAACCAGTTATTTAAACCAATATCATGTGAGCTAACCTCATAAGCATATCCTAGCAATTTCTTGTGTATAACTTTTAATGAGAAAAAGGATTTAAACAAGGGATCACATTTGTATTACTATTTTCAGAAGTGTATTTTGGTGTGGAAAATTATAAAAGCACCTATATTTTCCTTATTCGCACATCTACAATATAATCTATCACCAAAGTCATGTTTAGTGTGGGTGCTGTGTGCTTGCTCACAGAAAGCAGCACTCATGACTAAAAATAAGTGCAGAGAGCATAAAGAAGCCATAGTAGCAATCACACAGACAGTTTTAATAAAGATTTTGGGAATGAAAATGTGAGGCTAGTTTATGAAATTTTATTTGGCTTTTAGGAAAGGGCTGAAAGGTATTAGCAAAATTTAAAAGCAACTTTTGGTGGAAACGAGTAGTCCATTTAATAACTCGGCTCAATGTAGGATGCATTTCCAGCTGAGTGATTTGTAAACATGAAGGAGTCTGTCAACAGCAGAACTGTAGTTTAATTGCTGTGTTGATGCAAATAGTTACGAGTTCCACACATTGTTACGAGGGATATATCATTATGCTTTACTGTGATAAATACAATGATAAATCCCAAAATAGTGCAGTTGAAATGAGTTTCCAACTGCTCAACTTAAGATTGAAAGATTATTCCCTTTCACTGTTTCACCTCCCTCCTCCAAACCTCCTTAATTAGCACAAAGGGATCTCCATGAAAGCTTCTACTTCAAATTAACCAAGATATATGAATAAAATATATTTCAGTCTTCTGATGTCTCTAACATTTTTTCTTTTTTCTTTAAATCTACCTTACTAACGAATGAGCATCAAAAAGAGGAATAAAGGTTGGAAAGAGGAGGAGGGGGAAGAGTGTGACTCTTGAAGTTTTTTGGATTGCCATATAAGAAATCGGCTTTTTGCCTTCTTGTTTATAGTGCAAATTCCTCGCTCTCACAGTAGTTGTTCGGACACCTGACGTAGATTTGTGACATTTGCGCCTAGTCTCAGATGAAAGGTGCATCTGCGTGCCGGAGAAGCCTGTCTGTCTGAGAGCAGACGAGAGAGGCCCATTTGTAAGAGGAGCAGCTGAGATAAGCTAGTGAAAGAAAAAGGGTGCTTGTCATCAACAGATTTATGTAGAAAGATACATTCTCACAAGACAGTGGGGAAAGTGGTACCATTTGTCAGATGAAAGTTTCTCAAACCTCACTGGAGATATGATCTGTGCTTTGGAGATGTGGAATATTTTGGAGTGGGGTGCAGGGGGTTGACTGCATCACTTTATGAAGATGATAATTTAAAAAAAAATGAATAGCCAGACACTTGACTGAGTTTCACTGACATCTTGCAATTTTATACATTTTGAATTCTGTCAGTCATCTCAGCTGCACAAGGGTCAGACATTTTAGGACAGCATGAGATTTGTTGTTTAGCTTCAAAACAAATGTTGGGATAAATTGATCAGTGGCATTACTGTATGAAAATATATTAATATTAGGATTAAGGTAAGCAAATTGTACTGTACATATATTGGAATAAAAGTAAATGCTGTACTGCAGTGTTAAGGGTGGTGATGTGCAATTATTATACATAAGGATATGTTTTAGCTTGTTTGTTGGTCTTGCCTAATGTATTCAGGCTGGTTCGAATGTTAAATAATAATATATACTGAACAAAATTATAAACGCAACACTTTAGTTTTTGCCCCCAATTTTCATGAACTGAACTCAAAGATTTGAGACTTTTTTCTATGTACACAAAAGGCCTATTTATCTCAAATATTGTTCAAAAATCTGTCTAAATCTTTGTTAGTAAGCACTTCTATTTTGCAGAGATAATCCATCCACCTAACGGGTGTGGCACATCAAGATGCTGATTAGACAGCATGAATATTGCACAGGCTGGCCACAATAAAAGGTAATTATAAAAATGTTTTTAAAATTTTAAACTAACATACTACAGTGCACTATATATTTAATTTAAGTAGATATTTAACATAATAGAAATAGAAAGTCTTGGTATTTATTCTCTTTTAAATTTAATGGAAATACCTATAGAATTATTCAATGAAAAATAAAAGTAACTAAAATTATAAGTTAAAACTCTATAAATAATATATATACACATTTAAGAAAAATTCATTAAAATGACAAATGCATACAATACAATTTAAAAATGAAAACAAAAAAAGCTAAAAACATTTCAAAATATTAAAACAACAAAAGGTATGAGTATAAAAACTATTCTAACATGACACTAAGCCAAACACCTATATGTATATGTTATTTCATTTACTATATGTTGAAGTAACGTTACTAAAATAAATACAATTTATAAAACTAAAACTAAAGAAAATACCTATAAAGACATACCAAACAACAACAAACAACAACTTACACATAGTAAGAATTGTTTATAAAAACTAAAACAGAAGGAAACAAGCAGTAAGGAAGAAGATAAATAAAAAGTGATACTTATATCCTTTGCCGGTGTCTCTGTCTGGTGGAGTCGCATGGTAGAGTCGATGGTCTTTACACTTTTCACTCTTCTCACGAGGAGGGCTTCACATGGCGGCTGCCACGACGGCTGCCGTGGTAAACTACGCTTTTTATATACCCATCTAACAAAATACTACTCCAATTCAGCTGAACACAATTTCCTGTTAATCACAATACGACACGAGATAGGGACATATCAGTACCTTAAGGGTACTACTAAGGTAATAATATGTATCTATAGGGTTAAAAAAGGTACAAATATGTCCTTTTAAGGGTACTGCTCCAGGGACAAGCTGTTGTACCCAAAAAGGTAAAATTTTAAACCCGTATTTTTCTGTGTGAGGAATGTAGAATATGGTCGGGCAGAAAATGTGCTTCATAAGTACCTATAAACAGCCAATCTGTTAAAAGAGGCATGCTAATAAGCAACTAGTTAATGGTGAGAATTGGTCCCTATACTAAAGTGTTCCATATAATAATTATAAATAGCATGTGTGATGGGGTCTGTGTAGATACTGACTGTATAGTGAGTCACATGAGTCTGTTTGCTCTGTATACAACACAACGGGGTGCTTTGTGCTTCATGTACTTGACTTTATTGATTTTTCCTTATGCTGGCAAAAAGAGCAGTAATTATGAACCTGGAAAAGTTCATTGATTTGACTCGCCATTGGAGATTTCACACTGACAAATCATTAGCTTCCTTTTGCAGGGTTCCACCAGTTTGCGTTCTTAACTTGCTTAACTGAACTCACAATTATACTGAGTACAATACAAATAGAAGTGGTGGAGAGGGGGAAAGGGGGGAAGGTTTGTCCATTTTTGACGCTGCAAATAGGAAATAATGATGTTTGCTTTTGAAATGAAAGCCTTTCCAGTACATACTAAATTACTCCGGTGGAAAGGGTGCGATGAATAAAAACAAATGACAGCAAAATATGAGGCGGAACCTCTAATGTGAGCAGTTTTTTCATTACAAAGAAGCAGCAGTGAGGGGAAAGACAGAGAGAGATGGTTGCCACCATTTCAATGGAAACAAACATTGCTTTGGGCCTCTTTGTAAACAGTACACAGCTGCTATTTCGAGTGATGGGAGCTCCACCTTGTCACAACAATTCCTTAAAAGAGGAACAGTTTAATGTCAACAATATTTTCTCCATCTGCCTGTTCATGAAAACCCTGCGGATCCACCAGGGAAAAGCTTCCTCTCACACAGCCGGGGAGGTGCGGAATCCAGATTTCAAGAGCGCATTATATTACATCAACTGTTGAAGATGCGCTAGCGCAACACTCGATGGGACCTAACCTTGGAAGAAATCCATTTGCTTAATCGGTTGTTGGATGTATAGATAGAATCAATTAATTCTTGAGAAAAGTAAAAGGTGTTGCAGAAGTTTGATTAAAATTATACTTCATTAAAATAAAAAATGCTGTCAATATTTATGAAACTATATTATTCCAAACTTGCATGCATTCCTGCATGAAACACACACAAAAATACATGTTTAATAAAGGTTGCTGTTGTTGTTTTGGACCCCATTGACTTGTATAGACTTGCATTGACCCCTTTTTTGCTGAGGAAATCCATACAGGTTTAAAAATTTATATATATATATTTATTTATTTATTTTTTGGGGGGATGATCCCTTCAAGAGTTTACTTATATAATCAGTGTATACAGTTGTTGCAGTAAAGTGCGTAATGCTTGTCTGACACAATAGGATTTCTCCCAAGTGTTAAAACTCAATCAGTAAGCTGGTCATTTTATTAAGAGGCCTCACCTTGGTTCCAATTAACAGGGAACACAAATTAATTCCTCCCTTATAACTCTCCTCCTGACAGCTTCACACAGGCACAACATCCCAATTAAGGTTTCCATGATCAGAGTGTCAGTCTCTAATTGGATTAGGTTACAAACTTGATTGGGACCAATTAGCATGCCATGGCCTCACCTTTTGAAAAAGGAAAAAGTAATTTATCCTAATGGAGACGTCTGCCAAGGTGTATACTAGGAGTTTTACTGCAGTCATTGAGTCGTATGGCCTGGCCCAGGCTCTGCGAGTTAAGCAGGCTTATAAATAGGCTGGCTGTTAACACACGCGACAGGAACGGAGAATGAATTTGGCGCTGGAGCCGCTTTTTGCAATCAGGATTCTGTGGGGGGAGCTGACACTTCACATTTAGATTGCATAGAAGTAAAGCCTCTGGTAACAGGTGTGACCTACAGTAAGCTTGACTAATACTCACCACTGCTCTGTCCTGGCTGGCTTTAATGGAAAATCACCATAAAGGTAATTTGCAGGAAGTAAATGTAGTCTGCCTTACATTAAGACCGCAGAAATGAAGAAGTACCTGGTGCTTTGCATGACACTCATTTCCACCATTTTGATACCTTATTTTCTCCTTCTTAGATTAATGCCCATCACAGCCCACTAGAAATGGCAAGGCAAAAAATGGCATCCAAGCATGCAGATTCGGTCAGAACGGCAAAGGAAACTGGCAGAGAATGAAAGGTTAAGTATTTGTGTTTTCCCAGGCACCGTAATTACTTTTAAACTAAAAAGCTCAAATCACTGCCACATTGCAAAGCGTTTTCCTCCTTTTACTGACTGATGGCTTCTTTAAAGTTCCTTGGCAGATCATATATAAACAATTGCAATAATTAATTAACTCATTCTGCTTGCGTTTTCCCCACGCTTCACTTTCACAAGCAAGAGGAGTGTTCAGAAATGAAAACAGAGCAGGGAAGGTTTACAGAAAATCCCAGACATTTAATTGGACTTTGTGTGTGTCTTTGTTTATTCCTCTCTCTACCAGTAAAATGACTTGTGAAATTAAAGTGAAATGCTTTGATCACTCATAGCATTTGAATGGGGGAGGGTTTAAATGTTTAAAATTCATCTGCAGCGTCACGCTTTGATCTGCCGGCTGATTAATGAGGATTGTTATTGAAAATATACTAAAAGAATCTCAGAACGCCAGCCCACTGTACTTGCAAGTTGTGTAACTGAGAAATTATATGATATTTTAAAGTAAAGGGTAAACTGCTCATTGAAATCATCTTTCCATTTCTCCTCCTCTTTTTTAAGAATGAGACAGAAACAAATATGTTTCCTTTTTTATGAAGTGTACTTGTGAATAGCAATAACGGCTGTAAAAAATTGTGTTGAGAAAATGATCTATCTATCTATCTATCTATCTATCTATCTAGATCTGTCGGTCTGTCCGTCTGGCTACTGTATATACATCTGACTTTGATTTACTTTGTGTTTGTGTTGCTTGTTTATATGTTATGTTTACTTTTTAATTTTTGTTTATTTTTATCAGGATGCTTTGATATATTTAAGTTCAAAAGAACAGAATGTATCTGAAATAGAAATCTTTTGTAACATTATATGATACATTACACTACTTTACACTACACTATTCAAAACAACCTTCAAGCTTAAAGACTTCTTAAACTTTTATCAAACTTTAAAATATATCTCTGCCTGCCTGTTCAAAATTACAGTTAATTATTATGGTTATTTATTTCAATTTCACTTCATTTTAATAGCAATTGCTTAATTTCAATCCAAACTGTAATTCTGCATTCTCTTTGCTTGGGTACAAGAATTACATTAGCTCAACTTGCTGACACTCTTCCGGGCGACCCACCCCACTCCACCGATCTCTATCACCAACCAACAAGGCCAATGCAGTTTAACTCTCTGTTATGGGCTACCCCACAGTTGACCAGGGGATGAGAACAGGGGCAGTCATCTTCAAAATGCGTGTGTGTTTCAGTCCTGATATCTCTTCTTAAAACCTGTGAAGGAGAGGGTTTGAATTGATCAGCATCATGCTGACAGTGTCTTTGTAGTGAGGCTGACCATGCTGAGTTCATGGAATTCAGAATAAGCTTGAATAGATTAGCGCTCCAGCGTGCTAAAGGCTCACATAAATGAGGAATTATTAGGCCATAACCGAACACGAGGCACTAACTGTACCATCAGAGTCTTGGCTTTTCTCTTTAAAGTGACTCATATTGAAGAGTACAGCAACCTTAAAGATGCATTTTTCACATGTAGTTCTACTTCAATAATTACATTAAGAGATATTTGCTCAATGTAAGTTCAAACACGCAACATTTAAATCCATAAGCAGGAAAATAAACGAAGATAAATGTGTCCACTTGATCCAGAAATGCCTCAGTGAGTTTGCTCCAGAATAATGTACCCGGCCTGTAAAATGCTTATTAAATTAGAGGAGCGCTCCTTCTTACAATACAATGCTTTCATCATCTAATAAATATTCAGAAGATAGACGGCTCTGAAAACAAATATGAGACATAGTTTGCAGTTGTTTTCATGTGACATGAATGTTTCATTAAGTGCTAAATGTAGAAAAGCCATTCCAATTTCTTCAGCCGCAAGCTGCACCAAACCCAAACTGAATCCTAATGAGTTTTCTATTACAGTAGGGAATTTTCTGCAGTCTGACTACAAAGCCTAATGTTTAGGGCTGAAATTAGAGCAGTGTTGCCAGATAAGCCGTCTCCAAAAATAAAGTAAAACAGATTTACAATAGATGATTCTAGTACAGTATGACTTCATCGAACCTTCTCCACAGTTCCCGCTCCTCACAAATTTCCACCACAATCATGATCAACGACCATCAAGCCAGTCTGAGAGGCTGAAGAAGTGTGACATTTTTATTTTAGCACTGGCCTGGGCAGGTTGTGAGGAGAAGGTTGTTGCAGGTCAGCGATGATGTATCTTCCATAAGGTGTTGTCTGCGTCTGACAGGTGATGTAGCGGGTCATGAATTGCCTGTCTTAACATTTCAGGCCCTGCACAGACCAATGTTTCAGATGCTGTTGCGGAGGCATTATAAGGAAGAGCCACCTGCTTGTGAACAAGGTGATCAATGAACGGGGAGCTTTCAGTGGGCTCGTATTGATGTTTTAGGACTGGGGTCTGGATCGATGGCAGCTGTTTGAGTCTGACTGAGCTAACTGTGCTTAGCGCCAGCTCTGAAGGTGAAATTAATTGATTGAAGGGATGACATATATTGGAGATGGGTGTAAATTTGTGTTTATTTATGCTCTTATGAGCGATTATAAGAGTGTGTCTGGGAGAAGAAGAGCTCAGGGTCTTTCTTTTACAAGGTTATCACAATGTCATTGGTTCCTCTGTGGTAGTTTGATGCAATTAGTGGCATTGAAAGTGGTTGAATGGCATCAAATTTTAATGTGCTTTCACCGCTGAGAATGTGCCCATGATGGCACAGGCTCCTATTAAAACAAAGACAGGTGGTGATGATGGTGCGTTCACCCCTGTCAGAGCTGTGTCATGAGCAGAATGATAGTAATTAGTGTGATGCAAGGAGCGATAAAAATATATTCGGAAAGTGTGATGAGGAATTTTTCCTTCCAAAGTTTTAGAAAGAAGCTACCTTTAGTTAGATGTTTTTGAAGAGCTTTGAGACTCCATCTCATCTGGTTATTTTCTATTACACTTGTATAGAACACTGATTATTGGGGGAAAAAAACATGTCACATTACTTTACTTTCAATTAGTTTTATAATAGCAACATTTTCACTTTGAAATTAATCGGAGCTGAACATTAAAATGTCCTTAATTCAAATGTGCCATTTCAATGAATATCCATTGTATACTTTTTTTATTATATTATTATTCCCTGACCCTAAAACTACTTATCCTCTGAACATAACTGTAGGCATCAAATAGATTACAATAATATTTAATTTAAGAAAATCATGTAAGCATGCAAATATGTATCATGTAGAGGAACATTTTCTGACATTATTGCTATGTTCTGCATTTATATTCATAACTATTGATTTCTGAACTATTCAGATTTTATATATATCGTTGGTTGGTTTTATTTCTATTTTTATATATTATTTGACACAGAATTATATATTTTCTATTCAATTTCTATTGCAATATTTTTCTATTAAATATTTTTAAGTAGGTCCTTTTGGTAGTTTAAAACACTTGAAAACCAAAATGTCCACTGCATTTAATAAATCAATTAAAAACCTCAGTTAATTTATTCATTCAAGTGAATGACAGATCTGTCAATAGTTATAATGAATATTTGATTATTTTTGTATCTAACGGTGTAGCCCCTTTTGTGATCAATGACAAAAATGGCTGAGACTGCAAACATAGAAAAGCTCTAAAAAATGTTGGCTGGATAAATACAAATGAATTCCTTTATTCATACATGTTTATTTTTTTCAATTCTGTAGCCTGTTTTGACCAAAAACAAAAAAATCGGTGAGAAATTGCCAAATAAGATTCAGACTTCTGTTAAAGTGCAAGAGAAACATGACAATGTGGTAAAAGGGAGTACATAATTGCTTTGAAAGGGAAGTGTTAATGTTCCAGGGAGTCTTCTAGGAGCAGCAACCTTCATTTAGCCACAATTCTCGACTTTTTTTCCTTCTCAGTGTCTTGAAACTGTCCCTTAAGAAGGCCAAGCTGCTGACAAGTCCAATCTAGTCGTTGTGCCTCTTAAAGTATCTTTCCTCCCTGCTAATCAAAATGACTCTCTGTTAAATAAACCATGAAAAAAGCTTTCCCACTGACGGTGCACTGAGGCGTAAGGCTGTAAAGCTGGAGCATTAATCAACAGATCGGATTTCTGCATGCAACTGAGATTCTCCCTTCCTTTGTAAGTCTTCATTACAGAACAGAGAACCAATAAAAGGATAAAGCTAAGTTAGCTGGTTGAAATGAGGGGGCAAATGAACGAAGTCAGATATTTGTTAGGTACAGTTAATAGAAACTAAAGGAGATGGAAAGTTGTGTTTGGCGCGAGGCACAAGAGAGAGAGAGAGCTGCCAACAGATATCAGTGAAAGTGACTGGTCTGTTCTGTCAGAGATGTAGCAGAATGCTAAGTGGCCAACCAAAATGGCAGAGCAGAGTATGAAGGCAGTGTCTCAGCCTTTAGAGAGTGGGAATGGGTAACAAGGGCAGGCAGCAGGTTCTTTTAGTGCACTTGTCTGTTTTATGTGCCTGTGCAGACATGCTATTCCATATCAAATCAAAGTAAAGATCACAAGAGATCACAAGAAAAGAGGCCAGGCAGAAGAGGGGACATTACTGACTGTGATTACGCCTATCACCGTCCCACAGTTTCAGATTATAACCCATATATATAGAATGATTACTGTCTTTTTGCCAGATTGGAATAGTGGAAACCAGGATGTTTGTAACACAGTCAGTTTAACCACTTAGAACGTAGGTACAGAGATGAAACCCTACAGAGCAGCATCATCCTAATGTGATAGGAGTTGTAAGAAAAATATAAAGATTTACAGGACAAAAAACATCTAATTTGATTTGAGATCAGGTTAATGCATGTTAAATTAATTCAATTACATATCTGCAAATGGGTCCTCTTGTTAAATTTGGTTTATGTATTGACTTTTAAAATATATATTTGTATATATTTATTGTTTTTATACAATTTTCACCAATGATGATGTCACCAAATTGGTGCAAATTTGTCCTCAAAATGTGTTTATAACACATGATTGAGCTCATTTGTTCAACTTTTACAACTTTACAGTTTTAGAATAAAGTGTTGTTTTTTTATTCCAAACATCTGTCACACTTTAGTTTTGGGACCAATTCTCTCTATTAACGAACTATTAATTGTGACTTTTGCCTCAAACTCTTAATTTGCTGCTTATTAATTGTTAGTAAGATACCAGTTAAGTTTAGGTATGGGGTAAGATTTAGGTATCTGAAATATGGTCATGCGGAATTAAGCATTAATATGTGCTTTATACAGTGGGGCAAAAAAGTATTTAGTCAGCCACCAATTGTGCAAGTTCTCCCACTTAAAAAGATGAGAGAGGCCTGTAATTTTCATCATAGGTATACCTCAACTATGAGAGACAAAATAAGAAAAACAAATCCAGAAAATCACATTGTAGGATTATTAAAGAATTTATTTGTAAATTATGGTGGAAAATAAGTATTTGGTCAATAACAAAATTTAATCTCAATACTTTGTTATATACCCTTTGTTGGCAATGACAGAGGTCAAACGTTTTCTGTAAGTCTTCACAAGGTTTTCACACACTGTTGCTGGTATTTTGGCCCATTCCTCCATGCAGATCTCCTCTAGAGCAGTGATGTTTTGGGGCTGTCGCTGGGCAAGCAACATGGACTTTCAACTCCCTCCAAAGATTTTCTATGGGGTTGAGATCTGAGACTGGCTAGGCCACTCCAGGACCTTGAAATGCTTCTACGAAGCCACTCCTTCGTTCGGGCGGTGTGTTTGGGATCATTGTCATGCTGAAAGACCCAGCCACGTTTCATCTTCAATGCCCTTGCTGATGGAAGGAGGTTTTCACCAAAATCTCACGATACATGGCCCCATTCATTCTTTCCTTTACACAGATCAGTCGTCCTGGTCAGTTTGCAGAAAAACAGCCCCAAAGCATGATGTTTCCACCCCATGCTTCACAGTAGGTATGGTGTTCTTTAGATGCAACTCAGCATTCTTTCTCCTCCAAACACGACAAGTTGAGTTTTTACCAAAAGTTATATTTTGGTTTCATCTGACCATATGACATTCTCCCAATCCTCTTCTGGATCATCCAAATGCTCTCTAGCAAACTTCAGACGGGCCTGGACATGTACTGGCTTAAGCAGGGGACACGCCTGGCACTGCAGGATTTGAGTCCTGGCGGCGCAGTGTGTTACTGATGGTAGCCTTTGTTACTTTGGTTCCAGCTCTCTGCAGGTCATTCACTAGGTCCCCCGTGTGGTTCTGGGATTTTTGCTCACAGTTCTTGTGATCATTTTGACCCCACGGGTGAGATCTTATGGAGCCCCAGACCGAGGGAGATTATCAGTGGTCTTGTATGTCTTCCATTTTCTAATAATTGCTCCCACAATTGATTTCTTCACACCAAGCTGCTTATCTATTGCAGATTCAGTCTTCCCAGCCTGGTGCAGGTCTACAATTTTGTTTCTGGTGTCCTTTGACAGCTCTTTGGTCTTGGCCATAGTGGAGTTTGGAGTGTGACTGTTTGAGGTTGTGGACAGGTGTCTTTTATACTGATAGCGAGTTCAAACAGATGCCATTAATACAGGTAACGAGTGGAGGACAGAGGAGCCTCTTAAAGAAGTTGTTACAGGTCTGTGAGAGCCAGCAATCTTGCTTGTTTGTAGGTGACCAAATACTTATTTTCCACCATAATTTGCAAATAAATTCTTTAAAAATCCTACAACGTGATTTTCTGGATTTTTTTTCTTATTTTGTCTCTCATAGTTGAGGTATACCTATGATGAAAATTGCAGGCCTCTCTCATCTTTTTAAGTGGGAGAACTTGCACAATTGGTGGCTGACTAAATACTTTTTTGCCCCACTGTAAATACTGATAGTAAATATGTTAGTACACATGGTCCCTAAACTAATGTGTTACCCCAAATTAAAAGGAGGTGAAGATAAGGGAAAAAAAAGCAATTTAAGCATGTGCACAATTTAAACTGATGTTCATGTTTTCTATACTGTTACAATCCATCCCATTTACTCTGGTAGTAAGGGTAAAATATGAGGGTTAGTAAATGATGACATTTTTTTTTAATCCTTTTGATATAAATTATATAAAGTTAGTATTCAGTAAAAGTTGGTTTCCAAAATAAGCACTCTTTTTAAAAGTATGCTAAAATGTAGTTCTTTTTCACAAAAGTTATTTGTTCCCAGTGGGAGTGAATTCACATTTTTGCATGTGTCAACTAGTATGATATCTTGTGATATATCTTAAAAGCGATAAATCATACAAATCATAACAAGTTTGTCATGAGATTATAAAGGTATATTTTGATTTATATATATGTTACAAAGGCACATGAATGGCATGAGGAAGTGAAATGTGCAAAGCTGGCTATGTGATTGAAGAGTTTACAATGGTAAGCAAATAAGTCTTGTGTGATTATCATAGACATGAGCACCATCCAGCTCTATTAAGCCCTTATACAAACTTGCAAGTCGTCAAAGGGTGGGGTAGATGTCAGCATTGAGTTGCATTGTTCCCTGATCAAATGAGCACCAATAAGTCATGGCATATTTAAAAATTATGCTCATGAATAAGAAACAAAAAATCTCTTAAATTTACCATAATCCCTGCTTTGAAAGTTAAGAATAAATGACTTGCTGAAGAAAATTCAGCCTTATGACAAGTCTGAAAAAGAGGTAATTATTTATGACTAGCTGACTGTAGCTCTGCGTTATTTAACGCAATTTGTCATCTTTTCACACTTAATGATGTAAAGACATGTCAAACTGAATTACCCTTGAAAAGCACATGTTTAATTAATCCCGCAATGTATGGAGCGGTAGAGGACAGTTACCAAATATATTTCACCCTCTCAGCCGGACTGGGCCACATTACAGGCTGTGTCCAAGCAGGCAAATGTGATGCAGATGAAGATGATAGCATTTGACACCTGGGAAAAAATGTCCCTGCTCATCTTCCCGCTGTGATCTGAGTGGAGAGGTATGCACCACACCATAAGAGAAACAATAGGCCTGAAAAACAGCCTCTCTAGTGTAGGCATATCCAAACCCAAAACTTCTCTCCAGGGGACAATGTCTATGCCCGTAGAGGACTCACAGATTCAACCAATGTCTGCCATTTTGACACGTCAAAGACACAATTACAAGACATGAGAGCTAGACCTGCCTCTACATGCACTCTCTGTGTAGATTTAAAACTAGTGAAAATAGTGAAAGTAGCTCTTCAGTCCATTGTTTTCCTTTCTTTGTCTCTACATGGCTTTGTTTCTGTATTAATTTATGAGCATAGAAAATGGACACCGAACATGCCACCTCTATAATACGAAGCAGCTGATTTAACGTGATTGATCCTCAATATGGGAGTTGTCTTCAAAGAACACAGCAGCAATGATAACATCGCACTACAAGACCAAGCTTCAGTCTTTATGGTGCTTCTGCCTCTCCTGAGTTTAGTAAAGGAGTATGTCTACATCAAGCAACATTCCTCTTTGATTTATGTGTCATAATCACTACCGATGCAGGGTACCATTCTCACTTTTCATAAAAGTAACAGCCACGCTTATACCTTCTCCAAATTCTCAGAGACATTGATAAACTAAGGAGAGGATGAACAGGATCACAAAAAGAGAGCTGGGACGTTTTGATCATTTTTATGTCAGTGTGCTCGTGGATAAAGACACGTCTGCGCTGCCAAGTGTCCCAGGCAATCCCGGCTTCATTGAGTCCTGCACCGCTATGTTCTAAATCACTACTCTTTTATTCTTCTCTACCATAATAGCACCGCTATAAAGAGCAGCAGAGGAGAAGGAATCAATAAAATCATGCATCTAATAAGGGGGGGCAGGATTAAAAATGGTTCCTCCAAAGCCTTTAGGGGGAAATCGAGGTGAGATTTAAGTCTTTTGACAGGTACATCAGGGACTTTCTCACCCATCCCTGCCAAAGTGAACCGGGTGGTGGGCTCGGGACTTGTTTATGGCAGGTTGGGATTAAGAAGGTCGGATCTACACCGCCATTTCTCAAGGCCTCAAAAGCCCAGTAGGCTAATTAAACAGTAACAAGCGAGACATTGGTCTCTCTTGTGCTCACCTCCTGGCTTTGCTCTCTTCAATTCAAGCAGTTTAATTTTTCTAGAAAGGGGGCAACCCTGTCGGAGCAATGGGCAGGATTCCAGCTCTTCGGTAGGATGTTGGAGGGGTAGCAGGGGCCGAGCATTGGAATGAGGAAAAGGTTGGTCACAGAAAAGGCCAGGTCAAACCCTCTACACCCCAGCTGACAGCTAGAGTCAGAGCTTCCTGCTCCTTGAGGCTGAAGGAAAGAAAAGGAGGGGGAGGCGCTGATATGGACGAGGCAGAAGCATTGTGACTCGCATTGTGATTCCAGTGCCAGTGTTGCAGTCCACCGTCAAGCCACTAGAAGGGCAGGCAGCTCGCGTCCAAGGGCTCCCTGTTGAACCTGTGTTAGAACAGCGAGGCCTGATGTTGTTGACCTAGCCCCAGGGTGCATGTGTCACAGCCAAGGCCATCAAGGCAGTTCCCGTCATTGCATTTGCACTTCAAAAAACATTTGGCTTGCACAGCCTTGGAGCAAGGGAGTCTCAGAGGTGCTTGTGATAGTGGATTCACCTGCTTAAAGGAAACCTCCTGAATTAAACAGAACGAATGGCAGCTGTTAGATCGTCCAACTTTGTCTCTAAAAAACCCTGCACTGCTAATCTTCTGCATAATACTCGTGCCTCTTGCTCGGTTATTGTCTCATGAATTAAAGGGAATCTCATTGCTGAGCAAAGCTTTAGTTAAATAAGATTAACATGGTATTGGTGGGAATTAGGATTTTGGTCCCAAATTAAAAATGTAACAAGCCCTAGCAGTGTTGCAAACACCTTTCTGTAGTCACACCACACATGCACACTAGTGCTAGATGAATACAGGTCACTGTTTTAATAATTCTGTATATGTGTTCAATTAATTTAAACCATAAATTCAACTTAAATATATGCACCCACTTCATATAAATTCTTATATTCATGCTTAACAGATGTGTGTCAATGGCATATAAGTGTGTCCATATTGAAAAGAAGAAAAAAGAAAAAAAAGACATTTAAACATGTTTTAAAACAGTTATTACAGATGTACTTTCATATTCATGTTTGTTTTAAAAAAGTATATATTTTCTACAAAAGTTTTAATTTAATTTCTATAAAAAATAGTGAAACCATCAAGTACACATTTTACTTGCATACCTTCAAGACATTACTAATAATTAACACATTACTAATAATAATTATGTTTTTTGGGAAGAATTACAACCCTATTTTACAGCCTGAACTAAAATTGTTTTGTCATAAAAAGGTCAAATTATCTGATATTTTAAGATACTTATTGCCCTTGACAAGAAGTTATGAGGTCTGCAGGGCTAATGTCTATGATCTCTATAATACATTTTAATGTTGGTCGCACCACATGACTTTGCGTCTATAGGCTTTTTTTTGTAAATATACTAATAAGCATGAAGAAGTTTTGTCGAAAAAATCAAAACAATCTAGGGGAAAAATAAATAATAGTTAAACATTCATAATAAAACATTAAATAAATGATGGTGCAAAAATTTTGCAAACGTTACATTATTTATTTAGATACATTATTTTGGCATTTTATAAGAAATACAAATGTATTGTAAATATTTCAGTGGAATCCAGAATTTTCAAACTTTAAAACTGTGTAGCTACTCTCTAAGTTAAAGTTTTTGAAGAACATCTTAATGCTTTTAAATAAATGATGGAGGATTTAAGCCAACCGCCAGTGACATTTACTATGAAATAAATATGAAATAAATATAAATGCATAAACGGGAGTGTGGAAGAATGATAACCTCATAAATAAGCTGAGAAGCGGTGTAACTAAACATCCATATTTGTTCTGGGCTTGCTCTTGTCAAGCCAGCTGTGTCTATTTTTAATAAAGGATATCTGCCATTGCAAAATACTCCATAGTGGATTCATCTTGAAATTAGGATTTACATACCCATGTGTTTTACTGAGCAGAATGGCCATATAGCTGTCAGATATGTGGATATGGAAAGTCAAGCATAGCTCCAATTTACATAGGTAGGTATATACGTATGCAGTCACACTCAAACCTGTCAGAGCTTGACATATCTGCTGTTTAGCTGTTCACGTCACCCAGCTGAATTAAGCTTGTAAATTGAGGTTTTAGCAACACTAAGTGACTGTAATATTCATGTCAGAGATTTTCAAAAGGAAACCTTCAGTCACAGTGACCTTGACTCAGGGTCAGCAGCAAAATCTTGTTGCGCCTCAATAAAATGTCCCCTATCAATTATTTAACCTGCCAATTGTTTCCCCCGACAAACATGTCCTCCCCAGAAAAGTAAATTATCAGCAGGCACAGTCATCGGGGGAAAGCCTGTCTGGCTGTTGTCAGCTCAGGCTGAGAGAGATTTGAGTTGTTTGCTGTTGGCTTGCTAAAGCTCTCTTTTCTCTCAGGTGTGATGGCTGAGTGTTTTTTTCCTGCTCTATATCTGCTGGCCTGTAGGGACTTTTCTCAAGCAAAAACAATGCCCTGGGCACAAAAGCCCCCCTAGTGAGATGCCTGATATACTTTAGCTGCAACAAGCTAAAATAATTTATAAATAAAAATATAGAGACTAATAAGTGGTGAACAAAGTAAACACTGTGGTGATGATATATATATATATATATATATATATATATATATATATTACAAATCTAGTTTAAAACACATGCTGAGTTCTAAGAAATGTACACTTTCTACTTATGTTGCTTTCATATGGCTTTGAAGAATTTGTATGTCATACTGTATACTAAAGTACCATTATACCACTTACAGTGCCTTGCGGAAGTATTCATACTCCTTTATTTTTTTCCACATTTTGTTATGTGCTGCCTTATGTTAAACTGCATAAAATTACTTTTTCTCCATACACCATAATGGTAAAGCAAAAAAAAAATTTTTTAACATCTTTGAAAATGTATTAACAAAAATAAATTTAAAAAAAATATTCCATTGCATAAGTATTCATACCCATATCTGGGACAGTTAAAATTCAGCTTAGGAGCATTTATATTGCTTGTAGATGTTACTACACTTCAAGTGAAGTTAACCTGTGGCAAATTCAATTGAATGGGTATGATTTGGAGAGGCACACATGTCGTAATAAAAGGTCTAACAGCTGATCATGCATATCAGAGCAAAAACCATGCACTGAGGTCAAAATAACTGTCCTGTAGAGCTCAGAAATAGGTTTGCGTCAAGCCACACATCTGTGAAAGAGTTAGAGAGTCTCTGTTACCCTTAAAGGGATAGTTCACCCAAAAATGAAAATTGTGTCATCATTTACTCAACCTCAAGTAGTTCACCCTCAACATTGACTTTCATAGTATTTTTTTCCTATTAACGAAGTCAATGGTGCCCCAAAACACCCTGGTTACAAACTTTCTTCAAAATATCTTCCTTTGTGTTAGGCAGATCAAAGAAATTCATACAGGTTTGGAACTACTTGAGGGAGAGTAAATGATGACACAATTTTCATTTTTGGGTGAACTATCCCTTTAATGGAAGAAGTTTGAAAGAAGCAGGACTCTTCCTAGAGCTGGCCTGGCCAAACTAACAACTGATGGAGAAGGGCTTTGGTTAGTGTGGAGACCAAAAAACTGATGGTCACTCTAGTTGAGCTCCATGATCATATGTGGGAAACCTACAGAAGGACAAACATCGCTTCAACACTCCACCAATATGGGTTTTATGACGGTGTGACAAGACTCAATCCTCTCTGCAGTTAAGGCCCATGAAAATACACAAGGAATAAAAAAAAAACACATACAGGACCCTCAGACTCTGAGAAACAAGATTCTCTGCTCTGATGAACCTCAATTCTAAGCGTCATTTCTGAAGGAAACCAGCTCTGGTCAACACCTGCAGAGTACCATCCCAAAAGTAAAGTGTGCTGGTAGCAGCCTCATACTGTGGAGATGTTTTTCAGAAGCAGGGACTGAGGGACTCATTGGAGTAGAAGAAACGCTCAGTGCAGCAAAATATAGAGATAGCCTCAATGAAAACCTAGTTCAGACTTCAGAGCATTCAGAACCTCAGACTGGGCAGAAGGTTCACCTTCCAACTGGACAATGACCCTGAGCACACAGCAAGAGTCGCTTAAAGACAACTCTGTGAATTTCCTTGAGTGGCCCAGCCACAGCCTGGGATTGAACTCAATAATGTATTTCTGGAGAAACATGAAAATGCGCATCTGCCCCCATCCAACCTGACAAAGTTTGAGAGGATAATAGATGAGGAGAAGAATGGCAGATAATTGCCAAATGCTGATGAGCAAAGCTCAAACAAAAAAGTCTTAAGACTGTAAAGGTGCTTCGGCTAAATATTTAGTTATATAAATATTTCGGAAGTTGTGACAATTGTGTTTTTGCTTTGTCAGTATGGTGCATGAAGTGTAGATTGATGTGGAAAAGAAAATTAATTTAAAGCAGTTTAACATAATGTGAAAAAAATTAAGGGGTATGAATACTTTAGTAAGGCACTGTATATACGACTTATCAGTTGTTTCATGATTATAAAAACGTAATGTGGTCTAACAATCAAGAAAGAAGTAATAACATTTTCATGTTTATATATATTTTTAAGGCTTTTTTATATTAAGTTTATTTATTTACGTTTTTTTTTCATTAATTATTAATTTACAAATAAATACATTTTTGGGTAATTACACCACATGCAATTTTACAACCATGTAAAATGTTAGTTTCATGTTAGTAACAAATTACTTTATTTTAGGGATACATGATATATCGGCCACCATATCGGTATCGGCCGATAAATGCTCATTTTTTCTGTTATCGGTATCGGCCCGATAAGAAAATTTGGCCGATATCTTTAAGTCGATAAATAATGCATTATTTCCTTCAGAGTCACTTCAGATGTGCGCTGTTCGCCATGATGGTTTTGAAATTCTTGAAATATGATATGAATCACTTTTAAAAGTACTATACACTTATGTGCAGAGCAAGTCTGTCATAAAGGCTACATAAAATTATAATAAGAACATTACTGTAAATGACGTTGTGGAATCTTTGTGCGCTGTGTTTTGTGAGTGCGTTGAATGCATCCACAACAGAGCTACACCTACATGACAGTTAAGTTCGCTTGTGCATTTGCAGCCTTTTGTGCAATTGTACATAGTAATATTGTGTTTATTTATGTATATCTGGTTTATCTCATATAGGATGCGTTTGGTTAAGTTAATAGAGCGTTAATAGAGCTTAGTTTGCCAGTGATCATCTTTAGCTCAGTGCATGCAGCTCAAACAGCAGCGCACAACTAATAACTATGATTGGGACTGTCGTGTATATAAAATTATATTGAGAACATTATTATAATAAAACATTGTGAATTCTTTGGGTTTAGTTGCCATGTTTCAGTGCGTTGTTACGGGAAGCCAAGTTCACATCCACGAGTTACACATCTGACTAGCACATAACTTAGTTCAAAATAACTTGTGCATTTCGTATTTTTGTGCATATATAAGTTGTAATATTATGTTTATGTTCTATAAATATCTTATTCTCAAGTAGCCTAATTAACCCGCTATAACAAGCGCAGTTTACCAGTGTTCATTCAGCTTCATACAGCGCACGCAGTTCAAACAGCTGCTATTTAAAACAGTAGTAGCCTATTCATTTGTTACTTTTTCAAAATCACTGAAGCATTATTACTAATAACCACTACTTTTATTTTCTCTTATTATTTTCATTAACAATATGGTTTAGTAATAATATAATTTCATTATTGTCCATGCAGATGGCTCTTCCGTTTTATTCATCCATGGCACATGCATTTTGATTCTTTACACATGTAATGATGTCCAATGACTTGTTTGCATTATTTATGCATTATTTTATTTTATTTGTGAGACTTTTTTATGGCAAAATTTGGTAACTGGAGAGTAATTTATTTTAAACTTACACTGTTCAAACTAGGCTGCTTATGTTGAAGTGTTTGGGGTGTGGCTTTTAATGATGAGACCTTTTTTTTAATTAGCCTCTCAAAAAGTATATGCAAATTTGGATATAGATTTATTGGCCAACATGTCGGTTATTGGCTATCAAATATAAAGAATTATCGGTTATCGGTATCGGCCAACATTTTCATATTGGTGCATCCCCACTTTAGTTGGTGTACAAATTACTTTCAAATACTAATGACCAGTTTAGTTGATTTTTAAGTGAAAAAAAGATTTAAACCGCTTAAAAATGTCATTCTTTTGATTTAATATTTAGATGTGAATCTTTTAATGACATGTTTACTCTATTTTATCAATACAGTTACATACTTTTTTTTTCATATGCCCCTTTTTTGACCTCATGTATTACATATGTCTACAAATGCTTCCCCACATTGTACTTCAAGAGTTAATATTTGTCATGTTCCAGTGAAGACTCTGAGGACTAAGAGGGTTGTGCTGGATTTAAAAGCTCATTGCCACAGAGATATAGCTGCTCAGTGAGCTATGACCACCCTACAAGCTGGAGAGTGTGAGTGTTAGCACCAGGGTGGCTTACTGTCACTCCCATAAAGCTCTTTATTATAGCAGTATCCAGCCCAGAGCATTGCCTCCACACAAACACATCATGCTCTGCAACAGGGTAGCCTTTATATGCAACTAGTGTCTATGATATCACAAAAATCAGTCAGATGCTTTTATGTAAATGGGAATGTTCCCCTACAATCTGTAATTATACTAAACAGCATTTTAGGCAGATGCCATGTTGCATATTTCTGCTACTGTGCACATAGCATCATGCTATGTAACTAGCAAAATCAGCACAGACTTCATTCCCAATCAGTGGGCCTCTTTCGCCAATAATTAGCATATTTATGTGCACAGACAACATTCCCATACAAAACATCTGCAAGATTAATAACATCAATTTACTTTTGTTTTCAATTTTATAGAATCTAAATTACTGCATATGAGGAAGTGTGTGACCGCTGCTAGTGTAAATCATGTACTAAAACAGTGTAAAACATTCTTATACAGCATGCAGTAATAGGAATTCCGTACCTCACCTCTGTCACCTGTGTATTTGTACTCAGTTTTATGTTTAGTAAAATCGAGTAAAATCAAATGTGCTATTCACAAAACCAAACTAATTAAACTGTTGTTTAAGACTTTATTTGAAGATAGCCTTGTTACAGTGTAATTACACAAATTAATACATGTACTTACTATATGGTTAGTGTTTGGTTTAAGGCTAGTTTATTTTACTTATGCATGATTTACTGTTATTATAGTAAATACGTGTAATGCATAGCAAGGACACTGTAAAATAAAGGGTAACATTTTATTTCAAGGTGTCATAATACAGAGTAATTTACCTAATTAAGTACTTAGTAGTAGCCATTGTACTTACATGAAATCAAATGTACTTATCATGTAACTAAGTT
Source organism: Gymnocypris eckloni scoliostomus (assembly GCA_027564155.1). Lineage (NCBI taxonomy): Eukaryota > Metazoa > Chordata > Actinopteri > Cypriniformes > Cyprinidae > Gymnocypris > Gymnocypris eckloni. Next base: position 19,664,455 of record CM050419.1, on the reverse strand, counting down.
ATGGAACAGCCTGTAATTACAGTTTGTAATTATGTAGGTGTAATAGACAGCTACTGTTACACATATGTAACAGGCCGAGTCTGTTACACGGCTGCTTGTACACTTAAGTACAATCTTGATACACTTTGTTTTAAGCTTATGGCTGTGTAATATTATGTTATTGTAATGTAATTAGAAAGGTATTACATGTATTCAAGCTGTGCACTGGTGGGTTTAATCAAGCTAAGGTGCAGCTGGATAAGGTGTACAGTATAGATACACATGAAGTACACTTAAGTGCAATCTTGATACACTTTATTTTAAGTAGCTTATGTCTATGTACTTATATTTATAATTACGTTGCATTAAGTCAGCAACACATATTTAACAATCTTTTGGTCAAGTAGCTGTGTAACAGACTCAGACTCGGTCTGTTACATATGTGTAGCAGTAGCTGCCTATTTCATCTACATAATTACAAACTGTAATTACAGGCTGTTCCATCTTAGTTACAAGGTAAGTACATTTTGATTTAATGTAAGTGCAATGGCTACTACTAAGTACTTAACTAGGCAATTACTCTGTATTATGGACACCTGGGTCAAATAAAGTGTTACCAAATAAATTGTTACCAATGTGTTTTTGATAGAAGTCTCTTATGCTCACAAATGCAGCATTTATTGTGTCAAAATATATATATATATATATATATATATATATATATATATATCTAGTCCATTTTGTGTCAGATGTACCTTCAGAAATAATTTTAATATGCTGAACTAGTGCTGAAGAAACATTAGTTTTCTCATTACTTTCCAAGTTGAAAATTGTTGTGCTGTTTAATAGTTTTGTTGAAGCAGTTACTCACATTTTTCAAGATTGTTTTATGAATATAACGTTAAAAAGAACAGTGCTTATTTTTGTAACAAACTTTTCTGTCATTTTTTATCAATTAAATGCATTCCTCGCTGAATACAAATATTTGTGTCAAAATAAATAAATACAATAAAATAAAAACTTAAATAGGTAACACTTAGGCACCAATTCTCACTATCAACTAGTTGCTTATTAGCACGCCTATTATTAACATGATGCCTTTTTATTAGTACATATAAAACACATATTCTACATGGCCATATTCCACATCTCTAATCCTATACCTAAACTTAACAGCTACCTTACTAACTATTAATTAGCAATACATTTATGTTTATTGAGGCAAAGATAGTTAATGGTTCGTTAATAACGAGAATTGGACCTTAAAATGAAGTTTGACCCTGAGTGTTCTTGTGGCTCAGGGGTAGAACATTGGGTTAGCAGCACCAAAGGTTGTGGGTTCAATTCCCAGGGAACACCCATACTGACAAAAATTTTAAAGCCTGAATGCACTGAGAGTCACTTTGGATAAAAGCGTCTGCTAAATACATAAATGTAAATCTTACTAACCCCATACTTTCAATGCTATGTTTTGAATGCTATATCCAGGGCCTTTGTGGTTGTAAATTTGATGGTTAAATTATAATAAATTTGTAGTGCAAACGTATTGATGAATCAGGATTTATTAGTGAAAATGCTGGTACAAAAAGTGACCCTCTACCATATGTGACCCTGGACCACAAAATCAGTCATAAGGGTATTTTTTTTAAGTTGAATATATAAGCTTTCCAATGATGTATGAGTTGTTATAGGACAATATTTGGCCGAGATTCAACTATTTGAATATCTAGAATCTGATTGTGCAAAAAATAAATCGAAATATTGAGAAAATCGCCTTTACAATTGTCCAAATTAAGTCCTTAGAAATGCATATTATTACTAATCAAAAATTAAGTTTTGGTAGTAAATGGACAAAATATATTCATGGAACATGATCTTTACTTAATATCATAAAGATTGTTCGCATAAAATAATCTATTATTTTGACTCATACAGTGTATTATTGGCTATTGCTACAAATATACCTGTGCTACTTAAGACTGGTTTTGTGGTCCAGGGTCACATATGGTGATCCGTCCATCACCCTAACCAGTATTCAGACACTATATTGTGTGTTGGGAAAGCAGCAGTTTGCTGGTGCTGGTGCTGGTTTCCAGTCACATCATATAACACATTACAGGCTTTGGTTTGTAAAAGCGTCTGAACAGCCACCAGCAACTCCCTGCTCATGTCATCTGCGCATCACAAATCGTAACTTCTGACGCGAACCGCTGCACAGAAGCCAAAAGCCGAGGGGCTCAGGCCGGGCCAGCACTAGACTTAAAAGTAATGTGAAACAGGGTGCAAAGGGGGGAAAGAATTTGCCTTCAAGCCTAACATAGACAGGGGTTCAATGGTATGGAAAAAATGAAAGGGAAGGAGGGAGTGAGTGAGAGAGAGAAAGACAGAGAGAGAGAAAGAAAAAGAGGAATCCAAGGCATGGCCAGCTTCTCCATCATTTCTTTTTTAAAGGTCAGAATTCTTGTAGGTAGAACCGTGGACGAGTGGAGTGTTGCAGATGCGCTGAACAGCAGGGTATTTTCCGCTGCCATGACCAGCTAAGGAGGACTTCTTTAAAACACATCTGCCAGTAAACATTTTGGCCAAACTCCGGGTCATCTACCCTGTCTGAGTGCAGCTCAGCCAAGCATGAAAGTCTACCTGCACAGGGCCACAAACCACCTGTCACTCACTCATCCCCCACACGCTGCTCTCTGCCACTAATCGCTTGGCTGATGTGCAGTCTTTAACTCCTGTCCATCGCTCTTCGCAGGTCCAACCGTTCAGTCTGACAGTACATAGCGTATGCAGGTTGCTGTTCAGAAATGGTCTTGAGTGTGGTACCTGTAAACAAGAGAATATTATAATAATTCGATTTTAACAGACCTTCAACAGTAATTTGAATCTGGTGAACATAAAAAAATATATGTTTCGCTCAAAACATCATTGTATGGACAAAAAAGAACACCTGACATTTTCCAAAATACTGTATGTTTTGTTCAGCAGAAGAAAGGAATCCATATAGCTTTAGAACTACATCAAAAAATGGTCATAATGTCAACCAGGTGCACTACCATACAAAGGTTTAGAGTCTTAGAGTCTAGAGGTTTAGAAAAAACTTTTTTTAAAGAAAAAGAGAATCGATTCTGCATAATACTGTTATACAGAAAGGATTCATTAAATTTATCAAAATAGACAATAAAGACTTTGTTATATTTGTATTACGATTTCTATTTCAAATAAATGCTACTATGTTTTACTTTCTATTCAGCAAAGAATCATGAAAAATATGTATCATGGTATGTACTGTCCATAAAAATCATCAAAAAAAACAGCTTACTAGAATGCTTTCTGAAGGATCATGTCGCACTGAAAACCCAAATAATAACAGCTAAAATGCATATAAGCAATTAAAGGAATAAACTACATTTTAAAATAGATTTTTAAAGTATAATGTTTCACAATTGTAAATTTTTTACAGTATTTTGATCAAATTAAAGCAGCCTTACTACAGCCTTACAGCCTTAGAGCATAGGGGGGAAATAATAATGTTTTAAAAACATTAGAGTATATATTGAGAAGTAAACCTGACATTTAGTTAAAATAGCCTATACCTGCATAATGTTTATGGACAAATTAATACCCTATATGTATTCCAGAGTGACACTAATACAGGGGTTGTTCCAGTACAGTTTATATCGCTTAAGTTGCTTGAGATGAAAAGATTCAATTTCAATCAAATCTGAAGACCTGAAAAGCAGAAACTCTTCTTAATCGGTCGTGATAAAGAGGTTGTTCTCACAGACTCTGTCTGATTGAGATGGACGGGACAGATGTGCACTTGGTGATGAGTAAGCCAGCCAAAGATACTAAAACACCCATGGGACTGACAGAAACATCTGGAAGGAATTGTCAATGGGATTGATGCCTGAGCCAAAGTAATGAAAAATGAATTTACAGCACCACATGTAAACAACATACAAACTGACCAAAAAATCCATCACACATGCTTTTAGTTTGATTTTATGTACTTGTAGTTGTTTTCCCTGAACACCTGTTAATCTATTAAAATATTACCTGTTCATGTGGTACAGTAATTCTGATCTCAAATGATGCTCATTAAAGGATAAAAATATGTCTGAGAAACTAACGCATTAACAGAAGTGGTCTTCAGCTGGCTTCGCTTCAGGATACAGATTTTACACTAGACATTAAGTGGAGACGCAACAAAAAATTGTTTATCGTGCAAAAATGTCCAAAGAATTAAACACTGAAATGTATTAATATTCAATGTGATCTCATTAGTAACTGAAGGTATTCGTATGGAAAGTGTTGTTCTAGCACACATACAGTATCTCACAGAAGTGAGTACACCCCTCTCCCTGTCAAATTTGTATTATATCTTTTCATGCGACAACACTGAAGAAATTAAGCTTTGCTATAATGTAAAGTAGTGAGTGTACAGCTTGTATAACAGTGTAAATTTGCTGTACCCTCAAAATAACTCAACACACAGCCATTATCCAGATGTCCGAAGGAAAGCGTGGGGTCCCGGTAGGAAACACCATGGCCAGCGAAGGAGCCTGCGACGTGACTCTTGCCCGCTGCTGGCTGATAAGCCGTCAACCTGACGGTCTGAAGAGAGGAGGAGAGTGCGAAAGCGGCCCAGCTCCCAAGCGCCAAAAGTTCACATGTTCAAATGTTTGTGTGTTGGGTGTTCATTCAATAAAAAAATGCATACATTCTCACAAATAGAGCTCTTTCCTCCTCACTCAGTAAATACGGCGCCGCTTGCCCGCATCAGAGCAGTGCACAGCTGCCGCTCACACAAGTTATAGCCGCGCATCCAACGTTTCCACCACCCCTGTTTCAATGGCGTGGTGCAGTCTCTAACATTGCCTCGAAATGCCCAGGTTCTGAGACAAGAGGTATGCTTTCTGCTCAAGAAAGGAGCAGTAGAGCGAGTCCCGCCAAGCGAGCTGGAGACCGGTTTCTACAGCCGCTATTTCGTGGTACCCAAAAGAGACTGGGGAATCCGCCCGATTCTATATCTCAGGCCCATCAATAGAGCGCTTTACAAACGTCCGTTCAGGATGATAACGCTGAAACAGATCCAGGCGCAAATTTGCCCCAGGGACTGATTTGCGTCCGTGGATTTAAAGGACACGTACTTTCACATTCAGATAACAACCGCAGCACTTTTTCAAAGTGCATGGATGCAGCACTTTCCCCCCTCAGAGCGTGCGGGATGCACATTCTCAACTATCTGGATGATTGGCTGATTTTAGCTCAGTCCCGGGACACGCTACTCAGCCATCTAGACACGCTGCTTCATCACTTGGAGTCCCTAGGGCTATGTGTTAACATGCAGAAGAGCATTCTCGTCCCGTGTCAGTCTATAACATATCTGGGGGTGTGCTACGACTCTGTGGAGATGCGGGCCCGCCTCTCTCAGGAGCGCTCGGCGGCCATTTTGTCTTCCCTGCGCCATTTCAGGCTAGGCAGCTCTGTTCACTTGAAGAAATTTCAGAGGCTACTGGGTCTCATGGCATCGGCGTATGTCATCACTACACATGCGCCCTCTACAGTTATGGCTGAAATCTCGATTCCCTTGGACAGCGTGGACTTCGGGCCGTTGGAGCATCGCGGTCTCCCACGTCAAAGCTCTGAGGCCGTGGTGCAACCCAGAGCTCTTCAGCCGGGGAGTTCCCCTGGGCTTAGTGACGTCACATGTCATGGTAACGACGGACGCATCAACTCGCAGCTGGGGAGCAGTGTGCGAAGGCATGCCAACTTCGGGGCTGTGGTCAGAACCGCAGAGCCAGTGGCACATAAACCGCTTGGAGCTGGAAGCAGTGTTCTTAGCTCTAAAGGATTTTCAGCCGTAGCTGGAACAGCGACATTTACTGATTCACACCGACAACATGTCTGTAGTGTCCTATATAAACCACCAGGGAGGCACTCGCTCCAATCCTCTGTACGACAGGCAGCGGATCTCCTGCTATGGGCGGACCGTATTTTCTCTCCATCAGAGCAGCGCACATCCCCGGTCTCCTGAACCGCGGGGCGGACATGCTTTTAAGGAAAGGGATTCCCCAAGGAGAGTGGAGGTTGCAGCCCGAGTCAGTTCGGATGATTTGGACCCGCTTTGGGAGAGCGGAGGTGGATCTGTTCACCACAAGAGAGAATGCGCACTGCCCGCTGTTCTTCTCCCTATCCCACTCCCCGCTGGAAGGGGGCGCTCTGACATCGCACTGGCCAGCAGCCAGGCTGTAGGCGTTCCCTTCGATCAAGATACTGCCACTGGTGTTATACAAGATCAGGGAGGAGGGAGCTTTGGTGACACTCATCGCCCGAACTGGCCGAACCAGCCTTGGTTCCTGGACCTGACAGAGCTGCTGGTGGCACCGCCCTGGCCGATCCCTATCAGGAGGGACCTGCTATCTCAGCGGAACGGCTCGAACCCGGAGTTGAGGAGCCTTCATGCATGGCTGCTTCGGGGATATCAGAGGAGATGAGCGCCCGGCATTCTCGTGTGCTCGACACGCTCGTGAAGGCGCGGGCTCCCGCTATGAGACATTTATATGCTCTGAAATGGGGAGTGTTTGTGAAATGGTGCAGTGATGTCCATATCGACCCAGCTACTTGCTCTGTGTCGGATGTCCTGCGTTTTCTGCAGCACAGACTGGATAGTGCAGGGGTCGGCAACCCGTGGCTCTTTCATCCCTCTGTGGTGACTCCCTGTAGCGTGGGTGTACAATCCGTGGGGAGGTGTCCCCCGACTTTTAATACAACCTAAACTCTTACCCTGCACTTTTTCTAGGTCAATTGTGTTAAAGTAGAGGTTTTCAAGGGCCAATGTGAGTAAATATAGATTTTAATTAAAAGAGAAAAGATAGTTTTGGATGCGTTTTATTCGATGCAAAACGATGTGAACATCACGGTGCACTGAACACTCTCACGCGCTGTATCTTTCGTTCATTCTCGAAGCCAGAGGGCGCTCTTGTGCAGAAAGTCCAAAACGGACTCATAGAGAAGTAATAGTAACTTTGTACAGGCATCCTGCTATCACTGTAGCTAAGCTGAATAACAAGCATTCAACTTAACTGATGAAACATGAAGACGATATGGTTTGTGTGTTTTTCAAGTCTTCTCCAGGTAATAAATATGAATGATACAGTGGTAATTAACAGCATTAATTACAGTACAGAAGCTATACAATATGTGACCCTGGACCACAAATCCAGTCTTCATTGTAAATTTTTCGAAATTGAGATTTATACTTCATCTGAAAGCTGAATAAATAATCTTTCCATTGGTGTGTGATTTGTTAGGAGATACAACTATTTGAAAATCTGGGATCTGAGGGTGCAAAAAATTCTAAATTGCTTTTAAAGTTGTCCAAATAAAGTTATTAGCAATGCATATTGCTAATCAAAAATGAAGTTTTGATATATTTACGGTACAAAATATGTTCATGGAACATAATCTTTACTTAATATCCTAATGATTTTTGGCATAAAAGATAAATCGATCATTTTGACCCATACAATGTTTTTTGGCTATTGCTTCACTTAAGACTGCTTTTGTGCTCCAGGTTCACATATATTTTCTTCCTTATTCTGTGATAAAAATGGAAAAAGTGTTTGCAGTATATACTGATTGTACACTCATAACCATAAAATTGTCATTAGTAAAATATTTATCAAAAATAAGAAGACAAATTATTGGTTATTGTCCAGCAGTATATTTTATTTCTGAGCCAACTAAAATGTATTTATTTTGTCAATTATACATACATAAATATTATAATACTTATTTATTATTATTACTACATTTGACATTTCTGTCCACCTCACTTCTGAAATGATTGCTACTCCTCTACCCTGTAACATCTGAATATAAAACTTTATATAAAAATATGCCGTGTTATCTTTATTTGGGCATCAAATATTTTGTGGCTCCGCGTGAATTTTATTCGGTAGGAAAGGGGACAGCGACTGTATTCGCTTCGGACCCAGTGACTGCAGTGTCACTCTCCGGCCGAGACCGGGCTATGTGCCTAAATCATTATCTACCCCCTTCAAAACGCAGACTGTTTCTTTGTCTGCCCTGTCTTCTGAGTCATCGGCCTCGTTTTCCTTTTGGGGGTTTTCCACTGGGTGCTGTACCTGGTACCTGATACTTTTAGTACCACTTGACCGAGGGTTCCATCGAGCCGTGCCGTTACCAAAGCGTGGCGTGTAAACTCTGCTGATCACTGATTGGCGGAGAAAATCGTCATTACTGCATCACTGAACTTGCGACACGAGACCCTGCTCTACAGCCCGACCCGCTAGATTTAAATCAGCACTGCCAGCGAAGGATCGGATGCAACTTCTGTTTGAACAAACGCACATTTTTGCATCAACCACAAAATAGCAGTGTCATTGTCTGTTGAGGAAGTATACAGACGTTCCTCTCGTTGATAGCCGAGGAGCGGATCCAGCGAGAGCTTGATGGCGCGACGCCGAAGGAAAAAGCCTTATGTATATACTTTTGAACTTGCTATATTTTCAGAGTATGTTTTCTGTTTATATTTTTACCTCTGTATCTGTGTTTTGCTTCAATTAAAAACAATCTGATCGAATAAGTGTACCTCCAGACTATATTAAATATGTATTATTGTATGAGCACATAATGAACCTCTTGAAAAAGACAAATGATTAATGCCACGATTATGAAAACCATCACATAAATAAAAAAACAAGGGATACATTGTACATTTTGAAATATTCAAAAGTTTATTGATAATTCACTTTACAGAACACGCTACATGAGTAGTTAACTAACTTAATCAAGTAACGCAGCACACCTGCACAAACATCTCTGCCCTCCTCTACAGCCCGTGTCACTCCTGCCACCACAGTCTCTGCTGCTGGGGGTAAATCCCAAGCATTCTCATAGACCTCTCCATTGCTGTTAAAAAGATCCACATGCCGAGAATGAAGAACACTAATCCATCTCCTTTCTTTGTTGTGAGTTTGTTTGTGGCGCGTTTACGATGATGTCACGGCAGTAGAGGTGCCGCAATTATAACGACGTGAATAATCCCACCCACTCTATAGTGGTACTAAACTGCGGTGGAAACGCAAACCGACCCGAACTGAGCCGTACCGAACCGTACAGTACCATGCAGTGGAAAAGCGCCATAAGACTGCTTCAGCACTGGCTTCACGGCCGAGTCCTAAGATGGGGTACCACGTACAATGGGCATGCAGTGTCAGGGGTGTGGACGGGCCCTCAACTGCATTGGCACATAAACTGCCTTGAGTTGCTAGCAGTACCCCTTGTCCTGAGCCGCCTGAAAGGGCCGTTACAGGGCAAGCATGTGCTGGTCCGTACAGACAACACTGCAACCATTGCGAACATCAACTGTAAAGGTGGTCTGCGCTCCCGTCGCATGTCGCAACTCACCCGCCATCTTCTCTGAAGTCAGAAGCATCTGAGGTCGCTTCGCGCCATTCATGTCCCAGGTGTGCTCAACTGTGTGGCCAACGAGCTCTCACAAGCTGCACTGCCAGGAGAGTGGCGACTGCACCCCAGGTGGTCCAGCTGATTTGGGGAGAGTTCGGCGAAGCTCAGGTAGACCTGTTCGCCTCGCCAGAAACCTCTCACTGCCAGTTGTTCTACTCCCTGTCCGGGGGAACACTCAGTACAGATGCACTGGTGCACAGCTGGCCCCGGGGCCTTTGCAAAATGTGTTTCCCCCAGTGAGCCTACTTGCACAGACCTTGTGCAAAGTCAGGGAGGACAAGGAGCAGGTCTTGCTAGTTCCGCCCTATTGGCCCAACCGGACCTGGTTCCGGAACTCACGCTCCTCGCAACAGCACCTCCCTGGTGAATCCCTCTGAGGAAGGACCTTCTTTCTCAGAGTCGGGGCACCCTTTGGCACCCACGTCCAGACCTCTGAAAACTCCATGTCTGGTCCCTGGACGGGACGTGGAGGTTCAAGGTGACTTACCTCCTGAGGTGCTTAACACCATAGCTTCGGCATGTGCACCATCTACGAGACGTGCTTACGCCTTGAAGTGGAACCTGTTCGAGAAGACCCCCGAAGAGTTTTGATCGGTGTCGTGCTTTCCTTCTTGCAGCAAGGGTTGGAGCGTAGGATGTCTCCCTCCACGCTCAAAGTTCATGATGCTGTTTTTGCCACATACCACAACCAAATCGATGGTAAGTCTGTTGGTAAGCACGACCTGATCGTCAGGTTCCTTAGGGGGGCAAGATGGTTAAATCCTCATCGACATCCCTCCATACCCTCTTGGGACCTTGCTCTGGTGCTTCGAGACTTAAATATTCTGTCTATGAAGACTTTGCTGCTGGTTGCATTGGCCTCCGTCAAGAGGGTGGGGGAACTGCAGGCATTTTCGGTCAATGAATGGTACCTAGAGTTCAGGCCGAGTGACCACCACGTGGTACTGAGACCCCGACCTGGCTATGTGCCCAAGGTTCCTACCACTCCCTTCAGGGACCAGGTAGTGAGCCCCAGAGGGGGCAGACCCAGTCCTGGCTTTGCTCTATCCAGTTCCCAACTTGCGACTGTACATTGACAGAACACAAAGCCTCAGGACCTCAGACCAGCTTTTTGTCTGTTGCGGAGGCCAGCAGAAGGGAAAGACTATCTCCAAGCAGAGGATGGCCCACTGGATAGTGGACGCCATCGCCTTGGCTTACCAAGCACAAGGCATGCCCTGGCCGCTCAGGTTGCATGCACACTCTGCGAGAGGTGTGGCATCCTCCTGGGCATTGGCTCGTGGCACCTCGCTGACATATATTTGTAGAGCTGCTGGCTGGGCAACACCTAACACGTTTGCTAGATTCTATAGCCTTCGTGTCGAGCCGATCTCCTCCCGTGTTCTCACCTCAGGTCAGAGGCACGGAGAGGCCCCGGCTTAGTGTCGGCTTGCTGTGCTTGCATGCGCTTATTGCTCCAGAGATTCCCTACAAGGCAGACCCTGTTGAGTCCTATGATCACCCTTCGGCAGCCAGACGTGGCAGAGCGTCTAGCGCCAGGCCTTTTCTACGTTGTATTCTTGAGAACCGGATTTAGGCTGGGTTCCATTTGTGTGACCCTACGGGGATCCCAAATGTGTTATTCCACGATTTGCTCCTAAACGAACCCTGTGTCTTTCCCTCTGAGAGAATCCACCTCTCGTCAGGTTGGAGTCACCCCAGTACTTCCATATGTAGTACAACCCTACGGGGTTAGTCCATATGTACTTCTCCACATAACTCCTTCGGGGAAGGATGTGGCTTCCGTAGAGTTCCTTTCCAGTGAAAGGGTACGCTTTCCCAGTGTCATCCAATAGTCTCGCTGAATGGGTTTTGGTGAACAGCAGTGATCGACACTCTCTGTGTTTACCCTGTCCCACAGTCCTTAAGCAAGGGGGTACAGGAGGCTTGCTACAGAGAGCTGGAAGGGGGCAGCTCCTGAATGGGAACGTCTTGGTTACATAGGTAACCCTCATTCCCTGAAGGAGGGAACGGAGATGCACGTCCCATCGCCACCGTTGCTGGACCCCGCTGATGCTGCCGCCTTACCTGTTTGGCTCCTCAGCGAAAACCTGAAGATGCACCTGCTGCTCATTATATACCCGTGTTGAGAGGTGAGCAGCTGCTGCATATAATTGCATTCCAATGTGCATCGGCTCGTTTTGGTTACATTCAAAGCAGATTGGCCTCTCTAGCAAGATTCCTATTCATCGGTCAGTCCGACGTACATCTCCGTTCCCTCCTTCAGGGAACGAGGGTTGCCTATGTAACCGAGACATTCCTTGCTCCAGACGATGTGTGACAGTAATATTACTATGAACTGCTTAGACCCGAATTAATTGGTAACGTGATTAGGTTGAATAGGAAAATCAATTAGTTTTCTAAATATCACTAGAATTTACTGCAATAAATATATTGTGTTCAACATATCAAGCGTTACAATTGAACCATATTTAATGTAGTTAGTTGTTGTTTTACCTTGCATTGTTCAAAGTTTGCGGATTAAGTTATGTACGACAACCTGAGATGTAGGCATCTGTACAATTGTGATTGATTCTACCAAGTGTTAGAAGAATTTCTGCCAAAATGCACATTGAAAAAAAAAACTTTTCAATTTTCACTCAGAGATTGTTAGTAAATTTCACACACAATTACAAACAAACAGCTATTAACTTTCACGCATACACAAATAACACACTGAATTAAATATTCAATTTTGAAGTAGAAAACTGAAACTGTATTTTCTCCAATAATCTTTGTTATATCTGCAACTTCAAAAATCAGTTTCAAGTAGAATTTTACTTCTCTTCTCTTTTTTACCATATATATGCTCTTGTGTTGTTACTTTATATCATTTACATTTTTATTGTTTTGCACTGTCCACTGAGCGGACCTGATTTCACTTCTGATTATACCCTGTATAATTTATTATGTGACAAATAAAGAAACCTTGAACCTTGAACCTTGACACAACAAAGGGTTATTTACTGTCATCTATGGTTCTATCAAGAACCTTTAACATTGATGGAACCTTTCAAATGCACAAAAGGTTCTTTATAGAGGAAAAAAGGCTCTAAGAAAAAACTGAAGAACTATTCACTGAAAAGTTCTTTGATGAACCCAAAATAGTTATTGTATGACATTGCTCTGAGAACCTTCTAATACTGCGAAAATAATATTTTGAACCTTTATTTTTAAGAGTGTGGGAAGCCTTCTGTCCTCCTTTTTAGAAGTTGCTAAGCCTATCCTATCCTTAACTACACACATTTTATTGCAATTGTGAGCTGTGACCCACCAGTTGAGACACACTAATTTAGACTAAATATGTGTTAATGGAAAAACACCATCCTTGAGTCCCAAACAGATGGAGGATAATTGTTTAAATATTGCAAATGAGCTGCTAAGTGTTGTCGTGCCATGGCTATAGTGGCGTTGAAACAGACAGTACTGTATGAAGATTCATCCATTAAACATAAACATCCCCTACAGCCACAAAAAGCTTAAATACATGGGAGGGCTGGGTCGTGGGCTCTGAGAGGAACAGGGCACAGAGAGCGGGGACAGGTTTACTCAGACTCTTTTAATGTGCTGTGGCTCTACTTAAACATTGTTTTGAGCTCAATGCATCTAGATTAGTGCCACAGGGGAAAGCCTGAGGCTATCCCTATAATGAGCTTTAGAAAATGTCACGTTTTCATTTTTCATTATGGTGCCATTTTTGAGAAAGTGAATAAAAGGAGCATCTCAAAGGGAGGATGTAGAAACTATTTGCTTCCTTCTGCATTGAGAAAAAACATTTAGGAGATATTTATTTTAAATAATGTTTTTGTTTGTTTATTTGGTTGGTTTTTATGAGGCCCGGCTGGCCACATTACAGCTGCTGGTCCTTTCTTAATCATCGATGTACTGTATAAAGGGAAGCTTGATCGAATGCAATATTTTCCATCAGTTGCATTAGCAGCACTGTCAGAGCAATCGTCCTCAACGTGTCCTTCATTAGCGCTCATCTTGGTGATGTTTCTGAAAATGCTGCTCGCTGTTGTGCACACAGCCATCCCGGGACCTCTTCATTATGTGTCATTAAATGTTTTAAAGTGTGCATAATTGATCCCCCCAATAAGTCATCATTGATTTATTGCCATCTCAACTACTGAAGTTACTTTAAAAATTCACAATAACTGTGGGTGCCTTCTCACAATCCATTAGCTGCTCCTGGCCCCCCAGTCCTTCCATTGATTGACCTTGTACAGGGATTCTTGTAGAATGCGTCTATCACTTTTACTTTCCTGCTACCCTTCAATAGTGTGGGAAGAGTTATGTTTCAGCATTTTTCCTTGATAGCTCCGCTTTGATTTTTCTCTCTCAGCCTTTTTCTCGGTCTCTCTCTTCCTGCCTATATCTCTTTCTGTATCCCCAAGTTCCTCTCCTTTCTGTCTATCTCTTTACTCTCTCTTTCTTTCTAAATTGAAGCCCTTACTCAGAGATGATGAATAAATAAAGCATGTTCCATAAACAGCTTTCCACTATTATTTAAGCTTCCAGGGCCTCTCGCTCTGACAGCCTCCTCTCCCTGCCATCAAATTCAAGTGTGTAAATTTTCTAAAAGGCTCTGAATGTTTAATGATGATTTCAGGGAATGATGGAGTAATAGCTGAATAGTGAAGCTATTAGTTTTAATATTTATATTGAGTGCTTTGAATGATTAATGTGACAGGATGTAGAAACAGAGCTGCGGGACACATGTGCTTCACAACCGAAATGCCACTCGCTGGAAAATATTTGTTTTCTCAGTTGCAAGGACCAAACAGTGAGGGGAAGAATTGAAGAATTGAAGGGAAGAATTGAAGTTAATCATTTGATACTACTTTTAATATTACATGGCTGTAAAACTGAGCCATCATTCTGAGAGTGCAGCAATACCTAGATAATTAAATCAGAATGCACTGAATGACAAAAAAGATGTCACAAAGCAGCAGAGACTTGTAGAATATCTACTTTTGACTTATCGCCACACTTAAAAATCTGCATGTATCTCAGTTGCAGGTAACGATATATCACATGCTCAACTGTTGATTATTGATTTGAATGCACAATGATAATACACAGGTTGTAAAATGGGTTCAACTGGGTTAAAAAAAAGTCCATCTGTCACGGATTCACCAGGCTTTCTCACCACCATGCAACGATTGCAATCACCTGAATTCTGAACACCTGCACCTGAACACCTGCACTCAATCAGCACACCCTCATCAGCCCCAGCATATAAGCACACAGCTCAGTTCAATCTTTGTCTGTCTGCGATTTGGATACAGACCCTCTACCCTGTGATCTCCTGGATTCCAGCAAACTCACACCAGTTCCCCTGCGAACGATCTTGTTGAATAAAGAATATTATATTAAAGTTAGTACTGAAGAACAGCTTGACGCTAAGGAGTGTGATTCCTGCTCCTTATTCACCTTCAACCAGACTGTTCCCATTATATACTCCACCTGCACTTGGAGTTCTGCCTCCCATTACTCCCTATACTGTTTCATTTTCTCAACTATTGATGAACTACTGGATTTCACTAACCTCCTTGTCCAGTGTTTGTATATATCCTGACACCATCAGATTCAGATTAATATTTTTATATTAATTGTCAAAATAATAATATAAAAAAGTTACATATTTGAGCACAGATAATATTATAGAGAGGCTTAAACTGACCTAAAATATAATTGCTAATCACACACATACAATTAAAAAAAATAATAAAAAAACTTCTGAGTCGTGAGCATATCATCAGCTTGCAAAAGTGTATAACGCTTCCCCAAATTGTAACCAAGACCAAAAGGTCAAACCCCTGCGGTCAATCCATGTTAAATGGCATCCATCCATACTCGGTGACCTCACTTCAATAAAAACCCATTTGTTATAATCCCACCAACATAAATCAACACATCTGCAGCAGAAGATACGCAACAATGCAAACAAGAGTAATGTTTTTATCAAAGCTTTGTGAATCTATTTTGAAAACAGATGCTAAGGAGAAAAGAATGTTGACAAAGGGGGAAAAAATGAAATGAAGGAATGTAACACACAACATGATGACACGGAGCAAGTTCCATTATTCAGACCCAGCCACTGTGCAGTTTGTCTGTCAGTGCCTTCAGCATGTTAAAGAGCTGGCACAAAGTGCTTTAAGGGCTCAGTTTTCTTCTGCTCAGCAGAGCGCTGGATTTAAAGGCCAGTTGATTCTTGTGGGTATCAGACAGTGTGTTCCTGAGGGGCTTCAGCTCTTTCATGCACATTTAGTGCACTTGACTCAGCGCACAGAAGCTCTCAGATGGAAAAGCCATGTTTAGAGGACGCCGGTCAGACATTAAAACATTGCTTTCCATTGTTTTTGGCTACTCTTAAATGCCATCTTACTCTCCCGAGTCTGCCGAGTCCACGTCAGGCCATGTCCGCGTGTTCTCGAAGATACGTCACTTTAAAAGTACTTTCACTCCTCCTATTCTTTCACCTGGGAAGGAAGGGGATGGTTCTGGGTAAACACTGCTGCTGGTCAGGCTGTCATGTGTGCTCTAGCCATGGCTGAGCGATTGAGCGAGGGATTGAGGAAGACAGTGGGGGTCAGATGGATCGAGAAAAGCAGTGATTCATCCCATTTCATTTTGTGTGCAGTGGGACGGTCCAGAAAGCCAAATGCTCAGTGCACTCTGGCTTCAGAATATTGTGAAGTACATCTGAACAGATACATTTGATAGATTTTGTTGGCAGGGTGGAAAAGCGAAGGGAGCAGTGCTTCGTGAGGTGTCTGTGAACTAAAGTTATGAGGAATGTCTTCCTGGACAGCTACGGGTGTTTCCTCAACTTTAGGCACTTTTATGTACTGGGGTCGTTTGTTATTTTTATACAACTAACAAACTTAAAATTAGTTAACCTTTAAACTGTTTTGAAAACTTTTTACCATGCCTTCATTTTTAAATAAAACATTTTTAAAAGCTACAATAAAAGACACATTTTATGTTAAAAATGGTGGTATTATATAAAAAGTGTTTTATAATTTTGTGATATGAAAATTTGATTTATATATATATATATATATATATTCAAAAGTTAGTGTACTTGATACCAATGAGAAAGCACTAATTAAAAGCATGATTGAGATGAATGAGAACTGTGATGTGCAAAGAAAAAGAAAAATAGACAAATTTGGTAAATTTATCTTGTCAAATGTATCATTTTGAATCAAGCTATTTTGTATTTATGTGTGGGAAAAAAATATTGTGTTTATTTATGATCATTAAAATGCTAGCTATGATTAGCCTTAGCAAGATGAATAGGAGTTATCATTACATCATTATTAACACCAGTGTTGTTACTGTTAACTAATACTGTTTAAAATATGTTTATGCAATTTAAATAAAGCTGAAATAAAATACATATAAATATTAGATGAAAATAAGTTTAAGTACTTACTGTAAGTATTTCTGAAACTAAAACTGAAATAAAAAAATTAATCTAAAAAATAAATATACATAAAAAATGCAAATGAAAAAACAAATGATTAAATCATAAAACTAATAAAAATGTTCGTAAATGCTATAATATATATGAATATACTAAAATAACACTGATTACCTCTACACTGAAATTACTGTGGTGAAATTGTTCATGAAAAAAAAATCAAAAGTGCCTGATATGATCATTGTTTTAATTAGTATTTGAACAAAATGCAACAATTATTCAAATCTAAATGTAAAAAAAATTCACGTAGTCCCCCTATTCCTAGCAAATGTCACCGCTGGATGGTCAAACAGCACCAGTATTACACTAAATACTCCAGCAAATCAAGGTCTTTCAGGCACAAAAATCAAGTGTGGAAGTCTTAAAGTGGCCCTAATTCTCACAAAGGCACCGTGACTAGAACAGATGCCAGGCATACACTGCAGTATGTTGACGTGTGTGTAAGTGTGCGTTTTCAGCCACTCTCTGAATACATGAGAGGTTGTTAACTCTGCCTGAGCAGCACATTAACAGGCCGCATTAGAATGAATTTCAGGGGCTTCATGTTGTACATGCCCAGGAATGATGATGGAGCCCATTAGCAGGAGGAACGAAAGCATTGCACAGGACGATTGAGGATGCTGCGCTTGCCTTTTCCTGATGCCTGTTTTTTCCGTCTTTCTTTCTCTCCCTCTCATCTACTTTCTTCATGGCCTAATTGCTATGGAAGCCTGGCGGTCCACACAGACACGTATACACTCATCCCCATTCGGCCTTGCAGAATAAATCTCATCTTTCCTTTGCATGGGGTAGAATTTAAAGAGATGTATTATAATTTTATCACCTCCTGCCCCCCAGAAAGACATCGTGTATGATTCTTGCCCTCAACGTGGGATGAAGTCTAATTACATATTCCACAGGGGGTCCGGAGGAGCCATCGACCTGCCGAGACAATTCCGACAGCATCAAAGAGCTTATCCCGTTCTTTGACTTTTTAAGTGGAATGAAGCGGCGAACATTGTATGGTTTATGTATGCGGCAAAGAGCATGTTTGCAAATCATTCTTCAGATGCTGAATGTTTTGCAGGGTAATAACAGATCCGCTGCATTGCATTTGGCTCTAGGCTGGATTAGAAATAATGCTCATCTTTAACCAAAACAAATAATAAATTAAGCTTAATAAGTTGCGATCCCAATAGAAAACAGGTTATAGGTTATAACGTCCAATAAATAAAAACAGAGTAACAAACATTCACAGTTTGATCACACAGAAAGACAAATTACCAGAGACAGCAAAGAGACAGACCACTCATATGTGACCCTGGACCACAAAACTAGTCATAAGTAGCTGGGGTATATTTGTAGCAATAGCCAAATATATATTGTATGGGTCAAAACTATCCATTGTTCTTTTGTGCCAAAAATCATTAGGATATTAAGTAAAGATCATGTTCCATGAAAATATTTTGGAAATTTCCTACCGTAAATATATTAAAACGTAATTTTTGATTGGTAATATGAATTGCTAAGAACTTCATTTTGGCAGCTTAAGGCGATTTTCTCAATATTGCGAATTTTTTTTTGCACCCTCAGATTCCAGTTTTTCAAATATTGTCCTATATCCTAACAAACCATACATCAATGGAAAGCTTATTTATACAGATTTCAGATTATATATATATCAATTTCCAAAAATGTTTCCTTGTGACTGCTTTTGTGCTCCAGGGTCACATATAATTACGAATGAGCTACATGCTCAATATGATGCTTAGTTCCGCCTCTCAGTTAAAACAACCAATCACCTTTTTAGAAGAAGCATTATTTGTTTACAAAATGCTAAAATGCTATGTGTTTTTGTTTTTGTCTAGAAAACACATTGAATATTAAGAATGAAATACAAATACATGATTTTTGTACTGATTTGTGCACTGATTTGCAGTCTGGATGAGTTGATGCTACTGAAAGTCAGAGTCAGTGTGCAGATCTCAGGCAGTCGGAGTTGACCGATTTCACAGAAAAATGCATAGGTATGGGCACATACTCAGAATATTTAACTTTAGACTTTAATTTCCATCCAGTCTGAGAATATCAAACATGTTGAGCTGAATTTAGAACACATATTATTTTTTTAATTTGTCATCTCCGGCAATGAGGCAATCGTTTCTCCATGAGTTTGTTGTTTTCGGAACAACTTGAAAGGTCGGTTGGCATGTGATCCTCAGTCATTTAGTGAATAATGCCAAAGTTTCCTCTTACAAAGTCAGCAAGAGTATAAAACCTAGTGTTTTAAAACCTGTTGTGATTTTAAAAGTTGTAGTGTATTCCAGTCTTTGGCTGACAACCCTGAAAAAAATACTGTTTTAGTGTTATCTGAACTCAATTTATGCTATCGTTGCTGTCAGAATGTAGTACTTATTTAAAATAGTATTTAATGAAATTATTATGCTTTAAATGCTTTAAAATGACTCTATTAATAAGTGACTTGTGAATACCCTCTTAGGAATGGAGGACAGTGCTTGTTAATGAGTTTTCTGCCAAAATGAACTCCCCAAAAAACGTATATATGTTTCTAGGATGCCCCCCTGTTTATTTTATATTAAGACTAAACATCCATTTGAAAGATTTTTTTTTTTAAATGAAGATACGTTACCTGTGAAACCCTTTACTAAATTTGCCTATTAGCACTTGATCAGAGTCACACAGGAACTCAACAGTGTAATTACACATTAATAATCACAACAATATAACATATGTGACGCTGGACCTTGTTGCACGAGTATATTTGTAGCAATAGCCAAAAATATATTGTGTAGGTCAAAATGATAGATTGTTCTTTTATGCCAAAAATTCATTAAGATATTAAATAATGATCATGTTCCATGAAAATATTTTGTAAATGTCCTACCGTAAATGTATCAAAACTTAATTTTTGATTGTAATATGCATTGCTAAGGACTTACCATACATACATCCAAACCATACATCAATGGAAAGCTTATTTATTCAGATTTCAAATTATGAATACATTTCAATTTTGAAAAATGTACACTTAAGAATAGTTTTGTGTAGGGTCACAAATTTGTGTCTTATGACAAACACTGCTAATTAAAACCCAGAGATTCAAGCACAAGTTTAAACCTGTGAAATTCAAACTGGCTTAATACAAAACCTAACCATTAGAATAGTTTTTTTGCTAAAATACGAGTCATAAATATTTCATAACACTAGCCTTAAATTTGAAAACCATTTTTTCTACTTTCTCTATAATGGCAGCATTAGTCTACATGGGCACATGCATTTACATTTAATTAAAACATTACAATACGTAGAGCATTTTAGAAAATCCTTGACTTGCTTGCTTGACATTTTTAATAAGCAAAGGGGCCTGCTGTACACCGTAGTTCCAGCATCTAATATTTCTTACATGATTGACATACTCGCTTATGTCCACTGTGAACCCCTGAACCTGCTTAATAAAACATTTGCCTTCGAAGAGCAGCCGAATGTGGAGGAGGGGATGGATTTTAACACCAAAATAATGCCAGCACTTTTTCGTTTTCTTTCCTTGTCTTTCTCGAAGGACTCCAGGCCCCCCCGCCCCCACTGGCGCTCCCAGTCACATCACAGGGGGTCTTGGCAGCCTCATTAAAATCAAGCAGATCACATGTAAAGACCAGAGGAAGTGGTCCATTCCCTCACTCAATACTTGGCAGGCTCTGGGGTACCCTAATTTTGAGCAGCCCTCAGTAGCGAAAGCATGAACGCAGGCCTCGGATAGTCAAAACAACATTGTGTTAACGCTTCCACAACAACCTAACTATAGCTTGCTTCAGCTATTCTGAAATGATTACAAGTATTATGATAATCGTTTGGTGCAGATTGTTTTGTTGGAATAGTCATGCTGCTTTTCTAGCCCTAGCAGAATTACATTTGTCATTTGTTTGTGTTGAGAGTAAAAGAGGAAGTTCATGTGGTTTGATAGCGCTGACGTTCTCAATTAATGGTTAATAAGAGATTAGCGTACCTCTGTTTAATGGGGATGCTGCACATTGCCGTTTGGCTTAGCATGGATTCATATCCAGTAATTGCTTTCAAAGGCATTCAAATGCACTCTTTTTCTTTTTTCATTTGGATAAGCATCCTCTTTTATCCCAGGGCAGAAAACAAACGTGGTGGAGAAATGCCGCTAAAATGCATAATTGGAGCTTGGCAAAGCAGTTATTTATTGAACAATTTATTGTTGATGAAATTTTAATAATTCACACGATTGATTGTTTAAAGAGTGTAAGTAAAGCATGGTCTTAGGCAGATTTTCTAATTCACTGCATTTATTCAGCTGTCTGTGGCTGGTCGCAATGCATTTCATCTTCAATGAGCTTTTGTTTGCATGGGGCCTTGGCTTCCTTCCTAGTCATGTACTAAAATGGTTGGAGCTTTGCAGCGACAGTAAAGCTATCATCGTGCTCATGTGTGTGTGTGCATGTTTATGTGGTTTATGAGGACACAAATTTGTATAATGTCATAGGCATGACATTGGTATTACAAGGAGAAGGTGATTTATGAGGACAATTTCAGTGTCCCCATAATTCAAAAGGCTTATAAATCATACAGAATTAGTTTTTTGAGAAAGTAAAAATGCACAAAGTTTCCTGCAAGGGGAAGGTTTAGATGTAGGGTTGTTGTAGAGCGATAGAAAATACGGTTTGTACAGTATAAAAACCATTACGCCTATGGAGAGTCCCCGATAACCATAAAAACAACATATGTGTGTCTGTCTGTGTGTGTCTATATGTGTTTGTGTGTGTGCGTGCCTGCGTGCGTGCGTGCGTGCGTGCGTGCGTGCGTGTGTGTGTGTGTGTGTGCGTGAGCGCACGCTCATCACAGTATTCCTCCAAGGCCTTTATTATGACGCATCAGGTTACAACAACCATGCATAACTGCACTATTGGGGTGAGATCTATGAGCATACAGTGTATTGCTTAATATAAATGACATCTAGCAAGAATATAGCAATTTGGAATTCTATGGCAGAAATGAATGACATGGAATTTCATAGGTTGACTGCTTTTGTTCCTGACATCTTATACATTGTTTAAATATTCTTACCTGACTTGTGCTTCTGACAGTTGCAAGTGTATTGCTAATGTGAATAATGATGTTATGAAGAAGTTATGAGTTTCCCACTCTTTCACACGTTTTTTTAAATGTTTTTTTACATTTCTGCAAAAGTGTAAATGTACAAGTTTCCCACTCTCAAAAAAAATTATAAATACATTTAAAAAAAAAAATGTAATGATCATAGTGAAAGAAAGCAGAGATAATGCTGTATTTCTATTGTTTTAAATAATTTTGATTGTAGTCTTTTTAGGGCATTAAATAAAATGAAATTAAAATAAAATAAAAAATTAAATATTAATACAATTACATTTAATTTAATTTAATTTAATTTAATTAAACGACCACTGTACATGTTTTTTGCTCCCCCTGTGTGCTGTCAGAGTCAAAAAAAAAAATAATGATATCTTCAAAGTAAAATCTTTCCTTTGATTTTCTCATTTACACATTTGGTGAATGCAGCATTATACTCATATATTATATTATATTATATACTGTATCATATTTTGCTTCACTAAAACTGATATTTTCTTAATAGGCACACAAAACATGTACTGTAGTACAAAGAAATTGTGTGCAGATTAGAGATTTTAATTTAACTTCATAGGGTAGCTACTTCCTAATTTCATTTAAATAGAGGGCTGTTAATGAGAAAGGAGAATTAAAGTGCAGTAGACCTGCTGGTCTGTGAAGGTTGTTCAAACAGCCATCTGACACCAGGGGGACAGACAAGCCAGGGAATCAGATGCAAGACCAGATGAAAGAACAAACAAGCATGACAGTGACCAACATTCAGCAACTACGAAATCCTTGCCTCTCTTAGCCTAGCCAGAACATTTGTGCCCCAAGATGGCAACACTGCCAGCCAGTCAACCTGCCAGCCATGTGGGGATAATTAGGTACGGGACTCTCACATCTCTTCAGCTCTCTCACTGGTTATCTTCTCTGTCACCATTTCCAATCGAGAAACAGAAAAGAATGATACCACAATTGCTATGATGTTCCGGATATCTCTCAGTTTGCAGTGCTATCATGAGGGCAAGAGGAAAGAGGAAGAAGAAAACCCCTCGGCAGGAACTGACATTGCTGGACACTTCCAAACGCCCACTGCATTCTGGGTAGGCTTGCTGGCATCTGAAAAATCCTTCCTATCTTCTTTCTCGGGAATCTTTGACACCTCTTTTACATGATTTTATCATAGCTTGTCGTGAGGAGGTAGATGGTGTCCACACAGAGTACGACCTGGCCAGATATTGATTTGATTTCTGCATGAGCTATTCATCTCTACTCTGTTGCTGTGTTGTAGAAGAAGAAAAAAAGAATGAAAAATAAGAAAACATGTCACTGCACTTCACTCTGTGGTTACTCATTGAAACAGAACAGCTTCATTTTTGTTGAAATTTTGATAAATAAATGTATAATGTTTTGTGTGTATATATATATATATATATGCGATGCAACGATTATAGATTTTGTTGGTACGATTATAGTCTGAGGAATAATTACGGTTTCACGATTATTACGATTATTATGCATTTATTCATTTCACAACGTAAAATTACATAAACAATCTTTAGATATTAAAGTGTTATGTATTGCTGCCTATTGAAACAGAAATAACACAGAAACCAATAATACAGCACAACATAATAATACTAAAGAAAAAAAAAGTCCATCTCTCCTATTGGAATGAAAAAATGTGACCTCTGCTCTATAAACATGCATGTGAGAATTTCCCTTTTGAAAATAACAAATGAAAATAGATCAGAAATGTACTTGGTGTTTTCAGTTTGTATATTCTTTCTACATTTCTTTTAGACCTGAGGTACAGAACTTTGAAAGATGGTGAAAAAAGACTTATGAATAATACTATAACAGGGATGATAAATCACAATGTTAATTAAGTATTATTAATAATTGTTATTAATATTACTAATATTAACTTTATTTATTCCACAGAGGACACTGTTACTAATGAGGAGAATGAACTGAACTATTATTGTAATCAAATGTCATCCATACTTATTCATTTTAATAATCTTTATTCATCTGATTTTACATATGCCTGAGAAAATCATCTCTATTATTTTGGTTTGTGAGATCGAGATCGAGCTGCCCACACAAACGTTTTGGAGAACAGAAACTTGTTGTCAACGCTGCCCAGCGACTTTCATTAATAAAATATCTTAGATACTGGATCGCTATATTAATTCAGCAATGAGGGGGTAAAATGACAGCTTCTCAGTTTTTGCCATCATGCTCCTGAAGTGCTTGCCAGATGGCAGTAAACAGAAAAGATGGTTACCGGGGTGAGTTGAGTCTTTGAGGATTTTAGCAGCCCTGCTTTTGCAGCGTTTGAGGTAGATGTCCTGCAGAGAGGGGAGAGCAGACCCTGAGATGCGCTCAGCTAAGCGCTCCACGACTCTCTGTAGAGCTTTGCAGTCCTGGTTTGAGGAATTACCATACCACACTGAGATGCACTGAGTCAGTACACTTTCTATGGCCCCTGAGTAGAAAGTTTTCAGGATTGTTGGTGAGACCCTGAATTTTCTCAGCTGTCGCAGGTGGTACAGTCTTTGCCTGGCTTTCTTAACCTGTGTTTGCATGTGTGTAGTCCATGCCAGGTCCTCTGAGATGTTTACACCGAGGTACTTGAAGCTGCTCACCCTCTCCACAGTGGTCCCGCTGATCATAAGAGGGGTGTAGGGCTGCTGCTGTCTCTTCCGCGGAGGACGAGGAGCAGACCAGTGACCAGAGCCCTCCACCCATCTTGGTTGACGGCGAGGAGGTATACCAGGTTCGAGATCTACTCTACTCCAGACGCCGGGGAGGACTTCTCCCGACGTCATCTGCCTCCTTGCGTCAAGAGCCGCTCACGGGGGTTCTGTCACAAACGAGACTCCCACAGTGCTTCCCGCTCGCCACCAGAGGGAACTCTCCCCTGAGTATTGAACTGCATTCGGTCTCATTTCCCACTCACGTACCTGGTCCTGATTGCATCTGCACCTGACCTGCATTAGTGGACTATTTATACAGCTCTCAGACTCTTCCCCTTTGCAAAGTCTTGTATTGCCCTGGTGTGCATTTCTGAGCGTTTCCTTCCGTGCCTTCTCTTCCTGTGTATTGTCTTGGATTGTCTTCTCTCATCGTGATTGCTTGCTGCCTGCCCTGACCTAATGCCCGTGCCTGGATTCCGAGTTGTCTTGCCTCTTCTGTTGTGTTAGCTGGTGATTGACCTTGTCTGTTCTACTACGTTTTCAATAAACTGCAAATGGATCCTCAATCTGTTGAAGCCTCATTACACCAATGGTCTAATCAGATTCAATTATTTATGCTAACCTAAGCTAAAACTGCTCCCGCCAGACCTGGAGATCAGCTGAATGGATTAGAAAACGCTAAAACTCAACTGTTTAACTTGGAAAATGAGTATTAAAAAAACTGTGGAGTGCTCCTTTTATGCAATATATTTTTATAGCATTTTTATAACTTTGTTAGTGTTATTGGATAAAAAATACAATTGTGTATTATTTCATAGTGCACTTTTATCTTTTGACTATAAATCGTATTTCATGTAAAATACATCAATGCTGTACAAGTATTTTTATTGTCATTTTATGTTAACTGATGCAGTTAACCAATGTTAAAAAAAATTAACAATATTGTAAATTGTTAACAAAACCCAAAAGTAATTTATTTCTGAAAAAATCTAATGTTTTCTGCATATATGTATACAATATATGTATATAATAATGTAATCAGACAGATTCAGGAGGGGATTTTTTAAAACAATATTAACACATTTTGTTATTCAGCATTATAAGCCTTTGAATGTTAAATGAAGATAATTGTCTGCTAATAAAGAAGAATGTTAATTATTTTCTACGGCACAGCTGTAAAGCAAACCCATGCTGAAATCAACACAACAGAACCATATGTTTGGTGCTAAGAAGTAATTATCATAGATAATACAGATTATTTTAATAATCAGAAAACAATATGACCGTTTTAAAAGGTGTTATCCTCCATCTCTGTCACCGTAAGGTGTTATTCTCCTCAGAATTCAGGTGTTACGTCTCTCTTCTTGCGTAAAACCATCTGGGTTTTTTTACGATCTTAATGTTTCTTGTGTGAGTCTCAGAGTGATTTCAAGGTAATTATGTATGCATTTTGCTGGCCAGGCGAGACCTAGCTGCCTTCTGGTCTAAATTATACCAATACATATGTTTGTTGCAGTGATACCACATGAATAAATGATGGAGGAGTCTCTATACTATGGCAGCAGAGCAGAACAGTAATATGCACTATATGGCAGAATCACTGAAAGACTACGGTACAACAAGAGTGTGTTTTGGCAGATTTACAGATCATTTATAATACATTTATAGTCTTTCAGCTATGCACAAAAGCCAGATGTTCTTTTTATCAGTCAGTCTCTGGGTTGTAAACATGGTGAAACGAGAGATGGCGAGGAGCAGAGAGGGAAATACGTAAAAACAACAACCAAAACATTTTTTTTTCATTTTGGATCCAACAACAAAAGGATTTTTTGAGTTTGTGATTTGCTTGAGCAAAGAAAGAGGAGCTTGTGTTGAGGCGGATCTATCATTTGGCTAATACACACAGGGCTGGTGGGCCGGCTGTTATCAAGGCCCAGCCCTACACACTACATGTTTCTGTCTTCAAATAAACAAAGGTCAACATGGGAACTTACTATAACTGTGTGCAAGCAATCACCGTTTCAAGGGGTCCGTTTGAACACCATCTTGGCGAGCTGACAGTGCAGTGTCCCAGAGCAAAAACAAACAGCTGTGGACATATGGGTAGGAGGTGCAAGACGCTCCTCCTGCAGACTGCCTTGGGAAGAAGGGCCAGATAGATGAATGTGGGCTGCTGCGTTCTCTTTCTAATGGCCCGCATGGTGGTAGTGAGCCCTGGTGGAGAACTCAACATTTATGAGTGGGAATCTTTAAGAGCTGTCCTGATGAAAGCCAACACTGGGCGCCAACTCTGATGCCACGGCTGTGGATGGGGTGGGGTGGGGGTACCACGCCATGAAGATCCACCCCAGGGCATCCTCCACACATGAGTCGAGATAGACAGAGAGACCTGATAAATAAATCAACTTAAGACTGCTGAGGGTTTGAGGCCTATTTCTCTTCTTGAACCCTAGTTTTGAGACAGCCGGTGGGAGGGAGCGGGGAATGAGAGGGGGGGCAGGCTTCTTCATGGCTTCGTCCCAACAGGGATCAAGGACCAAAGACACCAAGTCTGTGATTCTTTCAAGAAATTAAATATATTCACTTATCCGAAAGGCCTTGGCTCAAGATCCTCATCATTTTCTTTAACGTCCGAGATAAAAGCGTAAGGACTTTCCCATTGGTTTTCAATCTAAGAGCGCTTTGAAAGCTCATACTTGATTTGAAGGTCTCTTAGAACTTACTCTGGGACAACAAATTCTGAACTGCCCCTTTTCTAGTGAAGATGAGTAGAAAAGAGATTTCTTAAAACATCAGGGATCTTTCAATTACCACACCCTCCCTCCCTCTCCTTAACTTTAGAGGCTTCAGAAGTTATTAAAACTTAATTGAACAAGACTAGAGTTTTTGCAGTGGTCGTTTCTTCAGTCTAATCCACTCTGAACAACTCTTGTTCAGAACTTTTATGTGGTATTATTTATTCATGACAAATGCATACTGCAAATTTCAAAACAGCGACAAAAACAGTATTATAATTAATGATAAACAGCTGTGCAGAGGTGAGATGACGCATTTACGTGTTGACTGATGAGGTACCTGTTTATTTCCGTTGGTGCAACTCTTCTAACAACACACTTTAACAGCAGGTGAAAATCTCTCACAATCAATGCATCGTGCAGAGGAAAACAATACACAGTAATAAACAAATTTCATCTAGAGGCAGTTTAGAGTTGTGTTAACCCATTCCCCTCCAAAAATAATTGTTCCCTGTTATTTGCTATGAATGTTTTTACTTTAGTTTTCGAATGCTTAGCCATTCTTGGTTGGAGGCTGCAGGTTTGCGGAATGACATTCAATAGAGTGAATTAGATAGTTAGAACTCTCCCAGACTTCACACAACTCTCCATTTGAGAGGAACGACTTTGGTCTATAGCCCGCTGTTTGACGTAAGCAGTGGAAAGCTGGCTTATGAATGTGTTTGCAAACGGATGAGACTGATGGAATAAAATCTTCCATTTCGCCTCCATTCTACCCCTTGATTTGAGTTGTTCAACACAACAATGAAATCTATCAAAAATCAGCTCATTATAGAAACCTATTTTAAGGGTTCAAATCATCTCACAACAAGTCAACAAAGCAGGAAAATCATGTTTACGTGAGATTTTGAAATTATCAAGTTTGCTCCAGTCTTGACATTGAAACATAAACATCCAGTTGACTGATCCAAAATATTGGTGAGAAACTGTCAGGAGTGATATTATACCAGCTTTTCTCACAGGTGCAGTATGAATTTAGTTGTTTTGTGTTTTTTTTAAGCGTGTACAGCTTCTCATTCAGCTGTATGAGATGAGGACACTTTTGTATACATACACGGGGCAAGTTGGAGGATATGATGTTTACCTTCTCCCTTTCAAAACACCCACTCTTTCTGGATGTGCATCTGCTGCAAGGACCGATTGGAGCAGGTGTTCTTGTAATACTTCACAGATTATGAAAGAAATGATTGCTACTTCCTTCCTCCAATTTATTGTGGCATGTTCCTATATTACAGTTGGACCTGCACACGTCTGGCCATGCACAAGCAGAACAGAGATTGGAGTAAATAGTTTAAAAATACTGTACATTCTTACATTTACCCATTACTTTGAATTAAATGAATACTTGTTTTATATTCAGCTCAAATGTGTCTTATGTTTTATAGTAATTGAGTGTATTTGCATGTACAACTACATGCTGAAAACTATTTAAATTAAAATAAATTACATTTATTCATTAATTCAAAAGTTTACATGGAAAAATAATTAAAGAAATCTCTTATTTAATGCAAAAATGCAAATGTATTATTGGTGTTATTTTATTTTATTTGATCCAAATGGGTATGGCAATCTCACCATGCCATTTTTATGCTGATAATATACTGCAAATTTGACCCACTTGTTATTAAAACCAACATCTTACAGTCACTGTCTGTTATTAAAAATCAAATTCAGAATGGACTTTAATGTTTGATTATATGTTTTTAAACAAATACAAGGAATGAGGCCTTATTGTTTCTCTGATCTGACCAGATTCCATCACACCCACAGGGCTGTTAGATCTGCCTACTATCTGATCCTCACTATCCCTCAGCCATGCTTCAATTTGAAGGCTAAGAGTGTACTTTCCATCGCTGCCTTGAGGTTATGGATTAGCCCACCACTGTCTGTTATGTCCTCCTCCACAATCAACATGTTCAAAACCAACTTTAATACTTACGTACTCCCTTTGGGCTTTGAGCATGTGTGTTCTCCTTTTGTTTTGTGTGTTATATTGTGTCGTACAGTTCAAAATTGGTTGTTTTCAAATGTTGTATTATATAAATACATTTGACTTGACTTAAAATCCCTCTATTTTTCTGTTTGCCGTTGTATTGAAAGCCAGTTGAGAGGGCAGGTTTGCAATGCTAATACAGATAAACAAAGGATCTCCTTAACAGCTCTATTTTCTCCAGAATTATGTTTCATGTGTTTTACAAGCTTTGGCTTGTTTCTGCAACACACTCTGGCAGCGCTGTTTGTTTCATTTTGCATTTTTTAGGTGATGATGCTACAAATATAACTGCAAGACTTCTGTAAAAGCAGTTGCTGTTATAGTACGGCAGAGGGAGGAAAATAAAAGATATTCTCACCATGCTGCTGTCACATGCTCACTGACAGCAATTTTGATGCGGCAACAATAGCTTCTGATTCCTTTAACAGCTGCTAATGTAGTTTTCTTTTATTCAGTGATCCAAGAGCAAGGCGTGAAATGAAACCCCGCTTTTCCTTTTCTTTAGACCATTTTTTTTATATATATATTTTCACTTGTGTCTGCAACCAAAGTCATTTACATCTCCCAGGGCAAGTGGGTGGTGTTGAGGAGGGTGTTCGGCAAAGAAATGCTCATATAATCTCTCTCGTTGTCTCTTATTGTAACAAAGAGCTTATTTAACCTGAGGTTTACTTACTGCAAGGATCCCTGGCCTCCTTCCAAGGTTCCATTATGAGAGTGGCCACTACCTAATCAACAGAAGCACCTCTTCATCAATATATTATTAACAAAGCCTGTTAGAATGCTATGCAGCAGAATGGCCCTCCTCTGGGAATAGAGCTAATAGGAAAATGCAGTCAGAATGCAGGGAGTGAGTGAGATTGTAGGGTGTACACAAGGATGATGCACACAAGAGATGTTCTGCATATTTGTACCAGCAGAAATAAAGAAAGACTGTAGATGGACCTAATCTATCACCTAAAATGCTGAACAGTTGTCCTCCTTAAAATTAACATAATTAATAAATTGGTAATAAATAAATAGAATTCAGACAATGAAAATAAATAATTTGTAAAATGTTGTCTGTCAATGTTATTGGCTTATGCTTAGATATTTTTACTGAACATAAGTAGTATTAGTACTTCAACTGTGAATTGTAATAATGTTTAAAAAGTATGTAATGCAAACATTACTTAATTTTTAAAAGGTATACAATTCAAATTATAAATATGGCTGAAAACTATATTTAGAAATAGTCATCTAAAAATGTTTTACTTTTTTCGAAGCCCCTTTTGATCATCTATTGGAGTGATACAAGCAGTTCAGATTTTATTCCATTTACACTAAAATCAACTGTTGAGATCATACAATTACAATTGTCTCTGCCAATCTCCAGCCTCCCTCCCCTACAAGCTCTCGGCTGCATTTCCATTTACGATGAATCTTATTTTGACTTTGCCTCTGCTGACCTCCATTTTAGCCATCAGACTTGCTTCACCCCCTGCTCTGTTCCTTGCATTCATATGCTTTTCTTCCTTCCTAACACATCTAATTGACTTCATGTCTGATCATGTAAAGGATGCTGTTCTCCACCTGCTCCACACACTAACACTAAATCCTCTAGTGGTCTCACTCCATTAACAAAGAACAGCACCAAAGTTCTGCTCCCTGCTATCAAACCAGCGACTGCTAAAATCTAATTTTCAACTCAATTTAACCTGCTACCCCTCAAGGGTAGTGCGATTATAGCAAACCTGCTCTGTTAAACGTAAATTAGGACAAAAACTACATATAATGCTAAAGGTTACCTAATGATAGACAAGAGCCTTTCACAATGCCAGACCATGTCTGAGCTGCTTAGAGCTTGCGTCTCCTACCAAAATAAGATGAATGTATTACATTCTCTTTTTTTTTTCTGGGTTAATGCTGCACGTATAAATGAGTATAATTTGCCTCTTGTAGTGGGCCTGTTTTCATTAGTCTCATGAGATTTAATTATGGATCCACTTTCTTACGCAACCCAGTCCCAGTCATTGCAAATCTGTTGCATGTGATTTTATTTTTTTATTTAGTTATCTGAATAGGTATCTCAGTCTCACTTAATAATTAAGTGAATTATTATAAAAAAGTATAGTATAAAAGTAAAAAAATGCAAAAGCAGCTATATAAGGCATATTGTTGTGTGTCATAAGAACATAAAGACAATATATGCTGTTTTCAAAATTAAATTATAGGATTTTGCTGTCACTGTACTAGGAGACAATATATTATATTACATTTGCATTATATTTTCTCCCTTATATAAAAGAGAAACATTCAATTAGATGTTTAATTTATTTAACAACTATATATTAAACATGTTCACAATACATTTAAATATTAAATTCAAATAGGATTAAAGATAAATATAATAATATTTTATTTAAAAATTAATGTTTGTTTTTTATTTCCTAATAAAAACAGAATTTCTTATTTTGAATAGTTTTTGTATAAATAGATAATCTTAGGGGTCTCTCTCTCTCTCTCTCTCTCTCTCTCTCTTGTCAAATTCCACTGACCCCCAAATCAATTGGTTTCTTTCTCCATGGGCAACCTGCTCAAAAATGATCTTATTCATACTAATATTATTTCCATTGTTCTTTAAAAATGAATGTCTTGGATTGCAGAAATATAGGAAAACGTATTTGTATTTCTAGTATGATTTCTTGATTAAAAAATACTGCTATGATGAGTTTACACTTCTTTCAACATAATGCATTTAAGCTTCACTGGTAAATTCTCTAATTCACTACCAGACTTGATGTTTTAATAAGCATACTAATAATATCTAGATATATCTATTGGCACTAGTTGTCAAGTGTTTACAGTTAAACTACCACCGTCTCTTCATCTGCATTGATACGTGTTATTCACATAGCAACGTGTTGATCTTATCCCCCTGATTCTTGCTTTGAGCTCGCCTTAAGCAAATGTATAGATCACCCTCAGAGTCACTCAATGTAATGATGCCTCACACCTGACAGCCCTGACAGGCCTGTCTGTGGATCTGTCTCTCAGTCTGGTATTACCACTATGGGCGCGTCTGTAACCAGATTTAACCTGCACATCAATAAATTACTCTGGGCCACTAGTAACACACATGAGTTCTCTGTTCTTCTTATAATAAATTAATAATTTATACTCAGGAATAATTTAGAGAGGTGATGCATCCTAAATGTTTTTTAACAAACCAGAGCCTGTATATACAGTACAGTACTGTATGTGTGCATGAGAGATCACTGGTGGATGCTCAAGTTGGAGGGTCTCAGCAGGTCTTTGGGCCTCTTCATTCTCACCTCATTCACAGCTCATTCACGCTTGGCGAAGCGTCTACTTCCCATTAACACTGGGTCATACTCTCCCTCCACACACTCCGTCTCACACTGACGTCCTCAATCTGCATGCAGGACAGCAGCGTAAGCAGGGCCAAGCCACCCCACAAATAGCACTTACTGTCATCATTACCATTAAGAGCAAATCAGCTCTTCAATGCACATTGGACATCCTATTTTTATTATATTTAATGGTATTTTAAAACTAATTTTACAGAGATTGCTAGGGAGGATTTTCATTGGAAATGAGCGAACCCACCATTTGCAAAACATGAAATATGTTGCTCTGGGTACATTTGTGGACATACATGTGTGGACATATAGTGGAACGAAATGTCGTGCCTCACATAACCACGGTGCATTCATGTAACACCGTGGTCCTGTGAGGTACACAATTTTGTTCCACTATATGTAGCGGAATGACAATAAAGCTCAACTTGAACTTGAACTTGAACTTTCTCTGCACTTTCGGAATCGTTCACAAGAGGCGCTAAAAGTGTTTTATTCTCTATTGTAGCTGCGGGCTTATAAAATATAAAACATGCATGTGTATAATTTTTTCTGAATAATACTGTGTTGCTTGCAGTACCTCTTTATGGCACCTTTAAAGTTAAATGTACATTGATTGGCTCTAAATAGCGGATTGAGTTTTCTCTAACATAGTTAAATGTGACAGTGGCAATGTTTTATTATGTTGGTTGCAGTCGTATCACAGAAGTTTGGAAATTAAATGTCCAGCAAGTATCACAAAAAGTTGAATGCTCTATCGAGTTTAAAATGATTGAATTGATTATGTTTAATCCTAGTCAAAACTGATTGTGTTAATGAAAGCTACCGTGACATAAAAATGCATTTGCTGAAGCAACCATACTGTTTTTAGACTTTGAGCTCTTTTGTGGAGAGTCATTACTCACGTTTCATTGAACTCATACCAGAGCACTCTGTAACAGAAGAACAACACTGTGCCAAGCAAGTTTACTACAAGCTACCAAGTTTATTATGTCATAAAAGCTGTACATATGCAGCTGGTTATGTGATATAAATGTATTAGTTAACATTAACAAATCATGACACAGTAACGTGAAAAGAACTGTGCAGCAAAAATTAAGTATTTTTTATCAATAATCTGCCCCTGTAATCATAATTTGTGAATAGGAATAGAAACGGTTTTACTGCCTCTAGTGTTCTTTTTGTGTTCAAAGTGTTCAAATTTATGTACAGTTTTACACAAATGTGAGTAGAGTCACGTATTTCCAATGAGCCTGAGATATTTACAAGAGCCCCCTCAACAATCATCAACAATAACATTGTGGTCAATAAAACTAAATACATTTGAATAACAATTAATATGAAAATGTTACTGAAACTGCTACTTGTTTATATTTAGATTAGTTATCTTTCGGCCTGAGACACCTTTGATAGTGTTACATGGGTTGTATGTGTCTTGCTTCAGACTTGACTGGCAGATGGCATTCTGACACCACCAGCTTCCTTGCTAACCTTATCTCATTTATTTATTTTTCTTTTTTGTTGTAATTATTCTGCTCATTGTAAAAATAAAATATAAGAAGTTTATGTAAGTAGTTCCATATTCATAATTATTGCAACACTGTCTGTTTACAATGAGACAAAAGCCATATTTCAGTGACTGCCTATGGCTCAACAACAGGAATAAATAGATCACAAAAATGTTTTATCATTGTTTGCAGTCTGAATGGACAAACATATTTGCAAATGGACAAATTAATTTGCACATTGAATTGCATCACTTAAAAAATGGTATATTAAGAGACTACAAAGCGCTATGCAAATTTATGCAGCACTACAAGTCTTTTACTCTTACACATTGATGCCCCATTTGCCACTTGATGAAATGTATTAAATGATACCCAAGTGTCACATTTTTACATTTGAGAATTCTGAGTTTATAACTATCATTGGATGGAAATAG
This sequence comes from Gymnocypris eckloni scoliostomus, assembly GCA_027564155.1. Lineage (NCBI taxonomy): Eukaryota > Metazoa > Chordata > Actinopteri > Cypriniformes > Cyprinidae > Gymnocypris > Gymnocypris eckloni. Next base: position 19,629,550 of record CM050419.1, on the reverse strand, counting down.
TGACTTCTTTATGCTCTGAATTAATCTCTTCATAAATCCCGATCAGAAAACACTGTAATGTTTAATCAGTTTAAATAAAGACAACACTGTAAAACAGTTTGGGGCAATAAACACACCAATCAATGACTTGCTGCCTTTCAAAAAGTCCCAGAGAGACAGTGACATCCTCCTGGGTTCAAATGGGTTACACATTTTTTGTGTATTAACAAGCCATTCATTTCACAGCGAATTTCAGTTTGTGCTTGTAAAGTAATCCCTCCCAACAGTGGGGTATAGAGTGAGAATCCCTGCCCGCCATTAGTGAAGCGGTTAAGATGATGAGAACAGTCCCTCTACTCCCAAAGCTGTCCCCAACGGCAACGGCACATCCCAGTGTTCCTCTCACCTTCTTTATCTGCAGACTTTGACAAGAGCGACCAGAATCCCGCAGATCTATTTGGCATCATCACGGAGTCACTCACAATATGTAAATATACGAGAGGGGATCTGTACCTTCATCCATTATAGATGAAGGAAACCCAAAGCTGAGAAATGGGTCCCTTTAACCGTCAGTCTCGGGCCCTGTGTGCCTGTGGCTACTGTACTTAGAACTACTCACTGTACTTTCTTGATGGCTTATTCATATTAAAGATGGCTGAGACCGATATATTAAATTGTGAAATCTACACATTTATTTTTAACAAATGCATTGTTATAGCAACTTTTCTTTTCATAAAATGAGATACAGTAATTATACATGGCAGCAAAATCAGAATATTATTTATAATAGTAATTTAATAATATTATACTGTAATTTCCAATGTTCTGTAGTATTTTCAGACTATATTCACACATGCATACTCATAAAACAAACTAAATCATTCATTAGTCTAACCAGCAGTGAAATGTGTTCTCTGCTTTTAACCCATTCAAGTGCACACAGGAGCAGCCAGCTGCGCACTTGAGCAGTTGGGGGTTCGGTGCCTTGCTCAAGAGTCTCACCAGTAGGACAATTTCCTGCCGGAGCCGAGATTCGAACCCTCAATCTCAGGTTACAAGTCCGATGCTCTATCCACTAGAGCCACGACTGCCCTAAAAGAGAGTGAGTGTTCGCCCAGTTTGTCAAATTGTCAAATTTGATAATAGATATTGACTGATAGCAGCACAAAAACATGGAGAGTCCCAGGGCCTTCAGCTCACTATAGCGACTATCCAGTATAAATATCTGTGATAAATAATGTAAAAGATTGTTTCACTTTCCTCAGGACCCTCTAAAAATAAGCACTGTCAAATGGGTCAGTGACAAAAGAGTGTACACAATAAGGATAATAAAATCTATATTAAAATATGTGCTAAGTTCTTAGAAACTGTTTGTATTTGTATTGGTTTCATATTGTTTTGAACAACAATTTTCAAGAAAATGTTTATTTAATAACTCTAAAAATAAAACCTACTGAAGGTATAACCTCCTTATACTTTGAATACATGTAATCTGGATCATTATTTTCAACAAAAATGATTAGTTAAATAAAATAGTAACATTAGTTTTACAGTCACACCACATGACTTTACAATCTGGGTAACTATTTCTATTTCTAACTTTTCTATTACTGTAACTATAATTAACTGTGCAACTACATGTCAACTACTAGTCATTAGTAGTATTAGTAGACTGTCTGCTTAATATCTGCTAACACTTTTAACACTTTAATGGTCCCCCAAATTGTATTCTGCTCCTATAATTAACTTTGCAAATGCATGTCAACCTAACATTCTACTAATGATCTAACTAGAGTCAATTGACATGTAATTGTAAATTATTAATGAGAGTTGGCTGATAGTTGCAAAGTTAGTTATAGTTAGTTGTCTAATGTGGACTTTCAAAATAAAGTATAACCACAATCTGACCTAATGTTGCCATAAATAGCTCAAATAATTTTATATTTCAAAATATTTATTGACTTGGCACACAGTCATGATGGTCTTCATGGTTTTATTTTATATTTAGTGTTTTCAAATATAGTTTTAAAATATCGCTAGTTGCTGTCCATTGAGTACTGATGTGAAATTAATTTTCATATGAAAATGTCTAAATATCATTGGATTAGCAGTAAATGCTAATACAATTTTAGGCCTGATAATAGTCAAGTCATTTCTGTTTGATGTTTTAACATGTAGGGACAATGTAGCTCTCATTATCTTTTCAGTATCAAAGCTTTCCTGTGTAACTGCAGGTTTGCCTAAAGCTGTCAGATCCTCAACTTTGACAGCTCAATTAGGTTTATAAATGAATGCAGGTGACGCTAATTATCAAGAGTTAACATGCGCACACGCCTCCCTTCACAGGCTCATTATAATATAACACAATGGCCATTTTTCGCTCTAAGTTGAAGACAGTCAGAACACTTCTGATAACTACAACATGAGATAATAAATGCATGTTTAATGCTTTAAAGCAATAAAACAGAATTTAATCTCGCCCTCATCCCAAAAAATGAGGTATGTTTGGAAGTGATGGTCTCAGAGACCAGTAAACATCCAGCATCGGCCCTCATACACACCTATTGTTAACGAGTGCCACTCTTCGGGTAATGAGCTGGCTCTATCTCAGACAGCATAAACAGCGAGCTGGTGTGGGAAACTCGATTTGAGCGACAGGGTCACGCACCTCGCCTTTAGCTGAATTAAAAGAGGATCGCCAGTGACGATGCGCAATATTGCAATTCCCATTTGCATATGTGCAGTGATATTAAAGGGGATCAGCTTCATCTAGTGAGACACAACAATCAACGTGAAGGGAACAGCATGGTTTAATATCACAAATCACTCCCAGGGAGTGACCTCCTCACTTTGAGCTTGATTACAGAGCCTTAATTAGGAGCGATTCCCAACTCTCTCCATCCCTCTGTCTCCTTTTTCTCTGACAAAAAAACTGGGGGTTTAGTCACAAATTCAATATTTACCTTGCTTGTACTGAGTCAGGTGGGGGGAATGAGTGAGAAGGTGGTGGGGGGAGATGAAATTAATCAAACCTGATCTTCAGGATTCAGGTGCAAACTAATTTACAAGCTGGCATTTAAAGGACTTTAATTAATATTTTGTCACAGATGAAATTCAATGTGTTTAAAAGCCTTCCTAATGAATATACACATAGTAATGACATGGTATTTTTTTACAGCAAACGAGAATGAAAGTCCATTTCCTGACCCGTATCAAAAGCTGAGGTGCTCAATAAGTGTAACAATTTTGAGTTTTAATTATCCTATGTAATGGGAAAGTGGCTGCAGTCAGGATAGGTCACCAAAAAATAATTTCTGTATGAATATACATATAGGCTCTAAATGGAATGGAATGTGATTGATTGGATTGGATTGGATGGAATGGAATTTTAATTTATTTTTTGGCCAAATTCTGTTAAAATTATTATTATTATTTTTTTTCAAATAAGAACAATTTAAAAAGAATGTCTGATAAATTAAAACAGATAACTTTGACAATTTAATAATTTCTTAATAGTGTCGTTTTTTTCCACAAATTGTCTTTTTTATTAATTTATTTAATATGTATTAATAAAAAAAACTGTGGTAATCAAATTAATGTATAAAATATGTAATTTTTTATGTTTTAAAATGTCATAAAATTTCTCTTTTGGGGGGGTGCTGCACAACCGTTTGCCGTTTAAAGTAAGACATGGGTGAAAAAATTGTGTTATATTATTTGATATTCTTAAAAAATATATATGTCTTAATAAACTGTAGTAGTAGTAGTATAAGTATTTTACTATACTCTGTAAAGTAATAATACATTTATTATTTTCATAATTTATTACTGTCATAATTTAAGTTAAACCGAACTTTTATTTTTGGCCGATTGTAGTGACGACCTTTGAATTTCTGTGTAGGCTATCTGACGACAATTTTATCAAATTAAATGGTAAAGTGCTCATGATGTGAACTCTCAGAGCAGCTCTGGAGATGAAGTTCATGAGGTCCTCCTCATATAGTGAGACAGCAAACACTGAAAACGTGCATGATCAAGAATAAACCTGGAAAAGATGGAGAAGAAATGGGCTGTTTGATGACCTTAGAATCCTAAGAGTCTAGTACGGAGAGAGAAGATCAGAAGATCAGAAAGATAATGTGGTGCCAATTCATGAGACTCATAAGAACAAATAATACCTTATACTAAATCATATATTGAACTAGAAGCCAGGGAAGAGACGAGGAGCAATACTTTTCTCTATTCCAGTCAGGATGACTATGAATCACTAAGCCAGAACTTACTCTCACAGCTCAGTTTGGTCAGTTTTGTAGACCTCAGATTCTCCCCAACCCCTCAGCAGGTAAAAGGAAGTCCAACACAAGCATACGACCTGGTAGAGGAACTGCTATTTTGGCTTTTTTCACCTGCTGCAGCTCTCCAGGGTGAAAGGTCAGCTGTCACAAGGGCCAGGGAGGTTCCCCTTGGGGCACGCAGCCTGGAGAACTTCTCTTGAAGCTGAGACACCTCTGCATGGTTTCACAGTGCTGCCCCAAACTGCCCTGGGGCATGAATGCTATTCGGTATTTATGGGACTGCTGGGCTATCGCTGGACGTACAAACCGCAATCCATGTCTCTGTCCCAAAGGAGAGTGCCTCATCATCCTCATCTGAAAGAAAGCTGCTGGGGCCTGCCCTAAAGTCCAGAGATTTATCAACATCCTGAATCTTTATGATGCGTCCACCCTAAATATTGATAGGGGATGGAGAAAAACCTTTCCTATATTGGGATCATTATTTAATAATAGCTGAAGCCACAGAATGTGATATCTGCCACAGCTACTGTATAAGTCATGGAAAAACTGAAGTGGTGGTTTATCTCATCCCACACATACAAGTATATTTTTTACAGTGAGGAACTTCATAAAAACAGATCTCCTGTTCTCCAAATATTGAGCAGACTGCTCTGTCCATTCATTGCACCAAGTCGTAAAGGAGTAGCTTACCTAAAAATAAAAATAAAATCTGTCACCATTTAGTTCTACTGACCCCTAAAATCTTCTTATTGTTTCAAACAAGTCTGACTTTCTGCTGTAGAACACACAACAAATTCCATGCATTTTCAATTACTTGAGGATTTGAGTTTTCAAGTTTTCAACTGTTAAAGATCATAAAATTATATATATTTCTTGTGTGCTATTTTGCAGCCTTACAATAGCTTTGTGTGATATACAGTCCAACATGTATTTTTTATGCACTAATATTCCCATTTGGAGCTACTGCAACAAAGTCAGTGAGAAGAACAAACCAGTCAAATTTCCTAATTAATCATTCTTTTGTGAAGAAAATTAGCGGTTTTATTAAAAAGATTAAACTCACAAAATAAATAAATGGAAGGAAAAATACATAATAAAATAAACGATTTGTCCTTGAATCAGACATAGTTAATTCTGAATGTGCCAGAAAAAAATCAAGAATGGATGCTTAGATTTTTTGTGAACTTTAATTTTATTTTGGTCTATTCATGTAAACGTATCACAAAAGATCAGAATATGTAATGCATAATTATGCAGACTACTTTTTTTGATACCTTTGTAACCATTTGTTGTAATTTCACGGAAAAGAGAAACCAGAGCATTCTTCAAAATTTCTCATTTTGCTGTCCAAGGAAGGAACACTATAAAAAAAAATTGAGCCAACTTAAAATTTTAAGGCAACCAGCTTCAGCAGATTCTTGAGATTTCTCAACTTGATGTTTTAAGTTTATACAACAAAAAGTTGAGAATCTCTTAAAAAAATAAGTTGAGAGAACTCAAAAATCTGCTGAAGCTGGTTGCCTTAAAAATGTAAGTTGGCTCAATTTTTTTTTTTTTACAGTTAAGTAATACAGTTATGGATCAACATGCGAGTGAGTAAATTACATAATTGTCATCATATTTGGGTGAACTTTTCCTTTTACCTTGCTTGGAGATGCTCAAAAACAGAACTATGTTATCTTCTGTTTTGCAACCCTTGCATGATTAATGGAGTGATTCTCCATCTACTTACTCAGAACTAAAACTGTTTGCTCAGTCCGCTTGGAAAAAAAGGGAAACATATTAGCAAAAATAAATGTTGGTGAGTGCTAGAAGAGGCCGATTATGTATGTCTGGGGCAAATTGGTGGTAATGAGTCAAGAGACTGAGCTGGTTCACATATATTAAAACAGCGATCATTAAGGCATTTGGGCTTAGATTAATCCTTTTAATGACATGCCGGTGCCACTGGGAATAAGTGAGCCGGCCCCAGATGTCGAGCTGTGGCTCAACTCGGCACACAGCAAATCTCTGCCTCTCCCTCTCGCATACTCTGCACTCTCTCCATCTTTTCGCTCTCATGCAGCAGGGATGCTCCTGCACAGTACCGCCACTTCAAATGCAAACGAGGGGACACCATCACAGCAGACTACTAATGAGAGCAATGCGAGAAAGAGAGAGAGGTGGCTGAGATGAATAAATTATTTAAAAAAGAAGAAGTGATCTGAACTACAGATAAGAAGCGGCAGCGGGAACCCTGATGTCCCCAATTAGGAAAGATGTCACCCCCTGTCCACAGAGCTGCAATAAAACCCTCACTCTGTATTCTCCATCACACGGCTCCAACACTGTTAACATTTTAATGTCCTGGGCGTGCACGGTAGCACTAATTACTTGGCCATTTGGCTGACTCTAGAATCCTCCAAATGGAAATCTGATCTCGGCTTAAGACCGTTACATTAAAAAATAATAAGCCATATTTACTGATCTAGTCAGTATTCATACTTGTGATTCAACCGGTTCACTCTTCTTATTGACTGATAGGATCTCCAGCCATAAAAGAAAATGACTGTGTGAATTTTAACAAGAACATGATCCCTGGATTATTTCCCTTCCCTTCTCTTCCCCCCATCCTGCCCATATAACCCCGCTGTTTGAGAGAGGCCATGGCACATTTAGATTTCATCACAGGTGTTTTAAATCTATGCAAATCCTCCCATTCCAATCTTAACAGGCAAATCCAATCATTTAAAGCAATCTCCAGAAGCCATATCTGCCAACATTAAAATTTATGGTCACTTGGAGAAATGTTTGAACCGTATTGAAAAGGCATATCTGTGTCTGATAAAATCTCATCATCTGTAGCCATTCCTTCTGACTCCTGCTCGGGCATAAAACACCTTGTTCCGAGGACGCCCGTCAGTTGTGGCAGATTCAAAATTACACAGAAATGAACAAGCTTTGGTTTCACCCCCGCCAAATTAACGACACACATCTTTCGGATTCAGCGACCAGTGTATTGTTTTAGGGCCAGGTAAAAGAAAGGGTAAACTCATTTTTGTGCCTCTGAGTGCTGTGTACTGTTTGGCGGCGATAACACAAGAGGAAGCCTTCGATAAAGGCAAGAAATTAGATTCTATCCCCACATGTGGAACCGGCAGCACCAGCAGCATGAGATAGAAAAGAAGAGAAGCGAATGTAATGGTTGTATTACCGTGCTCAGTCATGTATTATTAATGTTAACGTGATCAAGGCAGGTGGACGAGCCCAGGAGACATCGCTGCCTAATGAACACAGCCCTCTCTCTCTCAGTGGAGCAGGCCCTGGCAGCTGTTACTGTTTCAGAGCAAGTTGTTAGCCTCTGTACCTGAGTGTGCCGACTACCCCACCTCCCCCACCGACAAACACACATTTAATTTACCAATAATCTACAGCCACCCTCAATTGACACTGTTCATACTGGCTTCATAGTGGCTTTCCTGTAGCTCAAATAGTAGAGCATGGCGCTAGCAACACTAAGATCATGGGTTCGATTACCAGGGAAAGCAAGAGCTGACAGAAATGTAAAAAACTGTAAATTGAATTAAATGTAAGTGGCTTTGGATAAAAGTGTCTGCTGAATGTATAATTATATGGTGTCTGCTCATAAGATAAGTGTGTATTTGCAAGTGGGAAAAGTCTAAACAGAGCCAAACTAAAGGCTGCTAAATAATTAGAACTTTTCTGAACTGCAGGTTAGATATGTTTAAGAGCATGGGTTTTTAAACTGGTGTCCTCAAAGAGGCTGTAAAAGGGTGCCAGGTGGTCTGTGGGAAAAACTAGGCCTATAAATCTTTAAAAAATTACAATTATTTTGAATTGACAATTATTATTTCCAGATAACAGTTTTTAGACAACATATATATGTATAGATATATAATATAGATAACATGTAGATGTATAATATCACACTTACTAATACATTTCTTCAAATTTATACTTTTCAGGAAAGGGGTTCTTCGCGGGAGGATCATCATATTTGGGGGTCCTTGGCATCAAAAATCTGTTTTAGAGGATGCGTCATCTAAACACTCTCCGTCATCTTCTAGAAGAGCGATAAACGTGAGCTCCAAGTTGACTTTATCCCATTAAGAGTCTGAGGACGCTGGAACTTTGGAACGCTTAATTATTCATGTGTGGGCCGTACACTATTTATAAAGTATAAAAGGTAGCCATGAAAAACTGTGCAGCACAGCATCCTTTGTCATGGCATTGAACAAATGTTGAATAGAAGCCTGTGCACAATACCTGCAGTAACTTGCAGAGGCTTACATCACTAGTTGAGTACGGAGTAAACACACACACAGGAAGACAGAGGAGAGTGTGTTCAAAATCAATCCCAGCCAGACTATATGCACTCAGTATATGGCACAAATGATCCCTTAAAACTGTGCTGGACTTGCAGAGATTGGCCCTGTCGGTTCAGTTTTGCTTTACTGCATGGTTGAAAGACAAAGATCTGACAGGGCTGTGTTTTTAGGTCACATACTGCCCCCTGGTGGAATAAATGATGGTGGCAGTTATAAATCAGTGCTGTTGTCTCTGTCTGCCTCAGTTAGGGTTGACCAACGGGACTAAAAATAAATATTAGCTTTTAAAAACAAAGCACTGTGCAAAAGCTCTATCTAAATGATAGAAGAGTTCAAAAAAGAAAATAAAAATACTTTTACAAAATATGCATTCTTGGATTGCAGATATGTGGTCAACATGTCGAATACACATCAGGATACAATAATCAATAAATAGGTAACATTTAGAGTCTTTCTCCAAAAAAAATTATTTGTGTCCCTGTGACATATTTCTGATGTAATTAATTGAACTCAATCTCATTATTGTACAGATTTAGCTGTTTAGCATGTAACAGGAAAAATAAAACAACTGGACTTTACAATTCACTGCAATGTCTCGATTCCTGATGTTGTTCATCAGTGTTTTTTACTGGAACAAAGCACAATAACTAACAGTAAATAAGGTGAGGACAATGATAATGTGTCATCAGACATTTTAGCACTAAGCTCTAGTCCAGAAACACACTTGCCACAAAACGTCTTTAAAAAAAAATTGTTTTTAACTTTCTATTTACATTTTAATAATCTAACTTTACTCAACATCATATAGCAGTTTCAAGGTTGTGTTTTTTTATTATTGCAATAAATTTGAATTTTGCAAACATGTCATGCATAAAATATTGTGAGGGCCATGTGTTTTAGGCCTGATGTAGGAAACAGATTACTTAAAAGATAAATCATAAATATTAAAATGTCATTATTATCTGGGATGAACCAAAGAAAACTGCAGTCAGACTCAGCACTGTTTGTCTTATATTCTTTACTTAGATCGTTGATGTTAACATTAAGTGCTGCTTAAACACTTTGTCTATTTATGTCTGAATGTAAGTATTGTTAACTATGCTATACAAAAAAAATGCAACACCAGTATTATCTGACCATGTATTAAAGACGTATGAATGTAAAACTAAACAAGCAATGTGAACCAGGTGTCATTTTATTGTCATTTATCTTTTACAAGACACAACTGACATCTGGCCAGAATAATCCCTTAAAATACCATTCCTCAAAACACAAGTCACATTATGATGTGTACACTTTGAAGCTGAGGTAGCGATGGTGTAAAAATGTCATGCTGAATTTCGCATCTATACATAACGGGAGTCAACCAACGTATAATAAAGGATAAACTTTCATTTGAACAATCATTTTCAAAATAAACATGGCAAGTTTGTAAATGAGCCCCCATTGCGGACTTCACATTTTACAGAGGGATCACATTTTTTCTGATTAGTCGAAATATGACTCATAATCCTCTAGCTACCCGTTTCTATCAAACATACTCTGTTGCATCAGGTATCAAACAAATCTATCCACGGTTGGAGTAATTACTGATCTCACTGAATTCAGGTCAAACTACAACAGTTGAACCGCTGAGATGTTTCTTGATTGCATTCATCGTCTGATCATACATTGTTAAAAACCAAAACCAATCCTCGGAATGATTCGCAGCCAAGTCTCAAACAGAGACAGAAGAATCAAACAGACGCCCTCATTCGCACAAACACAGGAGGAGAATCTTATTATCTGCTCTACAGACTTTCTGCCAACAAACGAAATGTCAGTTGATCCCTGTCATTACCTCCCAATAAATCAAATATGAAATGGTGCCATGTGTCTGTGATGCACTGATGGTGGATTTAAGCAGGATTTAATTAAATTGTATGTAGTCCATCTGATATTTTTACAAAGTGTCCATGTTTACTTTTTTGCATGTTTTGTGGCAGCATGTATAGTCTCTCAATGCATCAGGTTTCTGGATAAAGCAATATTTGCAATAAACTGGGCCGTAAATAAAACAGACCAGTTTCTTCTACTCAGCTCAGCGTATTATTCGAAAGCCTCTTTGGAGCTTATGTATTGCAAAAGCTTAGAAACACAATATCACACATCCTGTTTATGTTGGGCTAAGCAGATACAATAGATATCAGCGATGCAGTGGAATATAAACACAAAAATTGGCAGGCCTGCATGGGAGAAATAATCTGACAGATACAAAGCAATTTTGATGTGCTAACCAAAAAGTTAACTTTCGCCAGCTGCAAGACTACTGCGAGTGTGTCCATGTTGTTACACATGTCTGTGTGTGGTTGGTATGATGGCAGTGGTGAGGTCACTAGTCACTTATCATCGGTTTGTTGTACAGGCATTTTGATCATATAGATATGCTGTCCTGGGATGTCTGTGACAGACCAGTGGTAACAAAGCCCATGCCACCATCCTGGCTGGAGAAAAATACTGAATATTTCATTACCTGCTCCAGGAGAGAGAAAATCACTCAAGGACCTGCCATTTCATTACAGATCTAGAATACAGAAAAGTCATGGCTAAATAAACTGGAGGATCAATGCTACATTCTATAAATACGGCTCTCCAAAATATAACCTGAAACTCTCCTGAAGCACTTTTTTTGAACAAATGGTCTGTGGGTAGGTGTTTAACAAGCAGGACATTATAATCATTAACCTTAGTAGGTCAAACTAAACCAATTTTCTGTCCCACTTTATATTCGGTGGCCTTAACTACTATGTACTAACATCAAAAAATAAGTACAAATATACAATGTTGTGAAGTGGGATACGGGTAAGGTTAGGGACAGGTTAAGGGTGGGTTAAGGTGTGAGGGATGGATCAACAGTGTAATTATAAATGTAATTACAGAAATTAATTACAGATGTAATTACATGCATGTATTTTTTTATATAAGTACAATGTAAAAACATGTGTGCACACAATGTTTTGTTTTAAATTATTCATTTAAATGTAAGTTCATGTTCCTGTGAATCAGTGGTGGAGCATTGCATTAGCAGCGCAAAATGTTGTGGGTTCAATTCTCAGGGAACTCACATACTGGACAAAAATATAACCTGAAATGCACTTTAAGTGCTTTAGATAAAAGCATCTTCTAAATGCATAAATGTAAAAGTAAGTACATAGTAGTTAAGGCCATCTAATATAAAGTGGGGCCCTATTTTCTATGAGTTTGAAATGTTTGCAACCCTGATTATAAAAGTTTTTTTAAACAGCTTACACCTTCACAATATCTCATGTAACAGGGTTGAATGTTGATGATTGCAGTATTGCAATCTGTGTAAAAATTGATAAAACTCAAAGCAATTTTTGCAAGAAAGGCAAAAAAGGACCAACATGGTTTAACATCAATTATATTGACATAATAACATTGCTGTGTGATTTTAATTGTTGGATAGATTTGACATTTGAAGGTGAAGACAAAGATGGGACAGGCCAAAATCTTCATTCTAGACTGACATTTGATGGATTTAAAACCAAAATGTTGATGCACACAACTTCGCTTTCCAGTCAGCCGCAAGGTTTTCTCCAAAGTTCTGCAATTCTGAGTGGCCCAGCTCCTTTGTCGAGGAAACAGCAGAGCATCTATTTGAAGAAATCCACCTGATCAGCCAGGAGCTCCTAGTCGGTAATTGTCGTTCTTATCGTAACAGGAAAACGTAAAAGGTTTTCAAAACCCTGAAGGCCCGAAAGCGAGATGTTTAGCTCGGTGTGACTTCTGTGTGCAAACAGCAATCATGTCTCACGCCCTGCTCAGGGCTCTAGTTGTCACGAGGAGAGGGGCTGTTGCTGTCAAAACCACGCAGGGGAGCGGCATCTGTGAAATCCCTCTCTACTCCTCCACCATTCACTCCCTAATCAATATCAGGAGCAACAACATGCATGAAGGCGAGGCCGAGAGAGGAAAACGAAAGCAAAGCAAACAACACATTTTCAGTGGGGGAAGAAAATTAGCGTGCTACGAGATTCTTCCACGCACCTGTCATCATCCGCTTCGGCTCTTAATGAGAGCGCTTCTATTCCTGATCACATCATATTTGTTTTATACAAGTCCCTTTGAACAGCTAGGAGATATTGAGCCTTCTTTGATCACGGCATCTTTCTGAATTCCAAATAAGAAATGAGTCTCGCTCTCTTTGTCCCATTCTCTTTCTCTCCTCCCTCTCTGCGACTACTTTGTTTGTTTACTACACAAGACCCATTGCCAGAATTAGCTAGAGAGGAGAAAGAGTAAAATAATGATAGAAATAAAGATGAAAAAGAAAATTGAACAGAGAAGGAGGAAGGGATAGAGCTCAGGAGCATTGCAGGAGCAGCGTGGGGCGTGAAATTTTCTTCATTAATGTTTATGCATTTAACAAAGAGAGAAGGGTCTTGAAAAGAGCTATAACATTGCCAGGAGACATCGCACTTAGCAGGGATTTTTTGAAGGCAGTCATATTCTAATGATGACCCATGGCATGCTGTGGCACTTGGGACTGCCCCCTATGTGAGGAAGGCTGTTGAAAATTAATCCTTTTCTCATTTCAAACAGAATATCACCCGGCCCCTGATCACAGTGTCAGGGCCCCTTTTTAGGGCCCGTTGACAGAAAAGGCATTATAACAACCCCAGATCTTTTCAGCGGGTGAGTCCACAAGTCCCACCGGTCCACCGCTCCCACCGCTGCTTCTGAAACGCACGGTGACACAGTGACCGAGGGACGGGAGAGGTCTGGATGTTCTCTGGCTGTTTAAAGATTGAAACCATTGGTGTGTGATGGGCTTCTTTGATGTTTGCTAAGCACAATGCCTGGGTGCAGGAGAGTAAGGACAGTGATAAAATAAGAGAAAGAAAGGCAGAAAGCAAGACAGTGGTAAAAAGTACACACACAAATGGGGTAGAGAAATAGAGGTGAATGGAAAAATGGCTTTACCAAAAGACAATCATCTTTCTCAAAGTTACAGTCAAAGGGAAAAAGCTAGAAAGAGGAGAGGAGGAGGGAATTGGAAGAAGCAGTGCAGCCACCCTGACAAAGCAAGATAAAAGCATAGAGGCTGAATCAGGGGCCATGACTGACTATGAAGAAGAGATTACTCTGCCAGAGACCACAAGTTCTGCTGCTACTTCTTCCACCACAGAAAAACTTTCAACGCTCACTCTTGAAAAATAAATCCTTTTTCACTCTGATGTTGTGGAAGGACACGGGGTAATTGTGTCCAAAGTCTCAGAATAGAGAGACCATTCAAAAAAAAATTGCCCTTAAAAATACCTCACCTTGAGTAAGAGTATTCCTTGGACGTGAAGACCTTTGTCGCTAGATCTGCAAAAAACTATACATTCACCTTTGTTTCTGTGTAAATTGTGTTTCACCTTTGCCTTCACCTTGGGAAGCTAGTTTAAAACCAAGAAAAACTGCCCAATGGACCTGCCCCAGTCTTAGTCCCAGGGGCTGTACAATCCTATGTGCTGGCTTAAGTGGTAAGATCCCTTTCTGACATCGCATTTGGGAGGCATGTGGAAGCAAAGGGAATTTAGAGGATCCGAAAGCATTTTGAATACAATTAAAATATATGATGGTTTAATCTGTTCACATCAAACGCAACAATCCGCTGTTTGATTTCATTTAATTTTTTTTAATGACGCAAAATAAAACGATGACTGTCAGGACACAGCTCAATGCTGGTGAAATGCATTAATTAGAGCAAGCATCTGGGTTCATGTTTCCCACCAGTGGTGTTTGAAAGTGCTATTTCTGATATAAAATTTCCTGATGTGCTAAATTGTTAATTAAATTAAATGAATTGGCCACAATACGTTGTACAGGCACTGTAGGTGTTCTGATGTCCAGTGAGACCATGCTTACTGTTACACTATTTAATTTAAGTATTTTTTAGTCAAATATTGCCATATGGGAAAACATGTTTGTTCAAAACATTAGAAAGGACAATAGTCTATAAAACTGCCTAATAAGCATTTTTGGACTCGAACCTGTATGCATGTTCTTCAACAACAATCGCAAGAGGGATTTATTCTTAACCCTTAGTATTATTAGATTAGTATCATCTGGGAATCTTTCGGACAGGAAAGATGGATGAGAGGGATGAGGTTTAAATTTACTGCCTACAAATAAGAACCAAGATAAGAACCAAAATCAGGGAGAGTGAGATAAAATGGCCCATGTGCTCAGTTTTCCTAATCTCTGAGAGATGCACATACAAAATAAATCCAAAAAACTGTCATTTAATGCCAGATTAATTCTCAAAGTAAATTGTTCTAGGTCTAAAAATATAATAAATGTTTGTAAATTTCAAAATGTAGAATATGAATACAATTTAATATTCCTAAATAGTCAAATTTTGCAGCACATTGTTTACACAATACAAACTGAAATGAGAATATTTTTGGAGATGTGCTTACAATGAGTATAAAAATGTCAACTTTATATAGTTTATCTGCATGCTGGAAATGGTCACATGACAGAAAATGGTAATCAAAGCAAGACAACTACCATATGTACATTAGATTACATAGAAACATAAACGTTATACTTTACTACTATGGACTATGAGTTGTCATATCAGACATACTGAAATTTAAGTAGTTTTAGTTTTACTTCAAATATTACTCTTAAAGTAGTCTCTACCATTCTATTACTTTGAGAGAAAAGACTCAGTAATTAGTTTTGTTCCTTATTTGAATACTGACAGCATTCTCAAAGTGCTAAGAACTATAAAGCAAGAAAGTCAAAGAGCTTTACCATTTCAAAGCCTTGCAGAGAGCTATTTCTTCTATAAACACTAATCTTCACTTCTTTGGTTTAGAGTAATCACACGACAGACTGTCTTGGTGCTCCTGAGGTTTGCCACTTGTTTTCTTTTTTCCCTCCTTTCACACATACCCATGCAGATTGTTTACACTGATCTTAAAGTGGTGTAAATTGAATTCCGGTGCTTCATCTTATCAATGGCCACAGGTGTAAAGTGGTGCATGCACCCCATCTTGAGACATTTGATCTATATTGTTTTTCCTGTAATCTTCTTTTAATATGCATCTCAGAAAAGCCAAGAACAATAATCTATATCAAATCCATCCTTAACTGAAATAGGTCAAAGCAGCAGCACATATAAAATCATAAATATACTACTTTGCCTAATTATATTAAAATCAATGTAAATTCAGTAGTAAAACCTTGACCTTCATAATAAAAATAGAAAGTATTCATATCAATTGCGTTGTTGTTTTTTAAATCCATACAAAAAGAGTATATACTGCTGATTTTCAACTACATTATACTTTAGTAACTTTTATATTATTAACTATAAGCATGGGATTAAAGTATTTCTACCACCCAATGACAAAGCAAGTAAGAATGGCAATATGTAACCTTTAGCAACAGATTGTCAGCATGACCTGCCATGATATGTTCTAGTGATAGTATTTCTTTGTCATATTAAATTGTATGTATGGGAGGATGCACTTGTACAATGTAACAGAACGTTTGATTTGTGGGTGGGTTACCTTTTTCACATTAAGGTCATTTGCAGCATCAACAGCAAAAAGGCATCTTCAGAAAGGTCTGTGAAATGTTAGTCTCTCGTCTTGTCAAAGGTCTTGATCAAACAAGTCACTGGAAAGGACAGATGGTGGCTGCACTAGAGGGGATGGTTTGGGTGCTGAGCTATGACAAGTCCTCTGAGCAGGAAGAATGGTGGGCCGCTGCACTTAGGTGAGTTAGGGATCAAATGACAGCAAAGATGTGAAACCAAAGGGAACATGGCGTGGTTAGCCACCTTTACCCATTTAGAGACAGGTGAGTGGGAAACAGCCTTTCAGTGTGGATGGAATGGAGGGTACAAGCAGGTCAGGAGGCAATCATCATTCTAACACCTTCCAGCTCAGCGTGTGGTACCTTTCATCAGACAGCCGCTCGCTCTCAGAGCAGCAATGATGTCGCAGTGCACAGATGGAGCAGAAGTCAAGGATTCAACCACCAATGACAACAGATATGAACTCGGGGTATCTGTGTGAAGTAGGGCTGGGAAAATTAACTTGCTAATTACACTGATTAGGATTAAGGGGTTTCAAAAATGTACTTCCTGTGGTTAATGTTTATACTTAAACTATTTAGATTTTACTATTTTTCACTGTTTTGGTCATACTATCATTTTGGGATTTTCAATTGTTTTAATCAATTCACGGCTAAAGTGCACAGTCTAAAAATATTAAAAACACTGTCAAAGAACTGTCTAGACAAAATCTATCAGTACTGGTATTAGTATAAAAGATACAATTCTTTAAACTTTTAAAATCACAAAATGAATAGTGGTTAATTTAGTACCATTGTTCCATTAATAATAAAATGAAAATAAACAACTTTTCCTAACTACAGTGGACATCTTGAAAATATCTTAGCATATGGGGCTTCAGAGCCATTGAATATTGTGCTTTGTTAGCGGTTCGGGGCTTTCAAGTCAAAACGTTTGATAACCCCAGGTCTAGTGCATTTTTTTAAATATATAGTAGCAGAATTTTTTTTTTAATGTCTATTTAATGAGTTATTCCTCTGGCACAATAGAGTCCTTAAGGATCATGTATTTTTGTTGGCCAAAACCCATAAACAAGTTAGCAGTTGTTGTCCTAAAATCTGTTGGTTTTGTTCATGTTTTTGGGTTAAATTCCTGAAATAAGGTCTGTGGTTAACAAACCAAGATATTTAGATGCTTTGTAGCATCAGTTGTGATTTTTTATATTTTACTAACAAGCAGTATTGGGGGTAACACATTACAAGTAACATGAGTTATGTAATCAGATTGCTTTTTAAGTAACTAGTAGAGTATCACATTACTTTTTAATTTAGAAGGAAATATCTGAGTTACTTTTTCAAATAAGTAATGCCAGTTACTTTGTTTCCCATATCTTGACTGCCAGTTCTCGTGATGCCATGTTGAGAGAAATTGGGAGTAAGTGCAACATTGTACGCTGTGTGAACATGATGCTTACGGTAGTTCTAGACTAAATATAAACATGTGTTTACTCATCTCAGTCAAATGCAAACTCAGAATAGTATACAACCTGCAATAATTAAATATGTAAAATAAGACAAATATAATTTATGTATTTAGTCCCACTTTATTAGCCAATGTCTTTGTTAATGACTTTCAATAATCTAATTCAACCATAAGCAGAAATTATCTATTTGTGTTTCATTTTTGTTATTGCCGAATAGTGTTGAACTTTCTTCTCCTGCATCATATTATTCATGCAATTTGTTTGAGCTGCACCCTCTACTGTACAGACATGCATTTACATTTTCTGAGGTGTATTCATTTCACTTTTATTGTGAAAGGGCTTTTACATTTGTAAAATAATAACTTTTTTATATTAAAAACAAACAAGCAAGCCCTGCCCACATTTAAAAAGTAACCCAGAAATAACATAATGCATTACTTTCCATAAAAAGTAAGTAACTTAATTATTTACTTTTTATAGAGTAACGCAATACTGTAATACGTTACTTTTAAAAGTAACTTTCCCCAACGCTGAAGTGTCTAAATGGGACTACAGAGGTTGGGGACATCGACCGCCATCACACCGAACACCAAGTGTGCCTCACACATTCTAAAAAGTGAAGCCAAATCATTTCTTTCACACTCTGGTGGCTGCAAGGGTGTAGTTGGGGGGGGTTGTAACCCTGGGGTACCCCCCAATAACCAAAACTGCAAGTACAACCCACCTATATATAACCACCGACGACGGTTAATGGAAACCTAGAATCAGGCTATTTATTAATTATTTGAATCGCGCCTTCTGCACTTTTATAAGCGCTAACCTCATGCATGAACCAAACAGAGCACTTGTCTGCACATGACTGAAGCGCAGTTATTTTAATTGTGCATGAGCGGCGCGCAAATCATACTCTATGCGCATTCACCAGCGCGCTCGAGAAGTGTGAGAAAATTTGCGCGAGCCATTCCTATCACAAAATTGATGGTAAAATTATGCAATCTATTTTAATTCTGAGAAATCTCTCCCACACTCTTACCAGCACTCACACACATTATCAACACATCTCTCCTCACAGGCATCTTCTCCACTGCATTCAAGCAGGCTCGGATTACCCCACTGCTCAAAAAACCTACATTAAACACTTCTCTTATAGAAAACTACAGACCTGTCTCTCTCCTTCATTCATAGCCAAAACACTCGAATGAGTTGTCTTCAACCAGGTCTCATTGTTTCTTTCACAGAATAACAAACTGGACGCTAAACAGTCAGGTTTCAGGAGTGGCCATTCAACTGAGACTGCGCTACTCTCAGTCACTGAAGCCCTGCGAATTGCAAAAGGTGATTCCAAATCATCAGTCCTCATTCTGCTGGATCTGTCTGCCCTTTTGAGACTGTCAATCATCGGATCCTCCTGTCCACCCTCTCATCACTGGACATCACTAGGATTCCACTTCGCTGGTTTGAAACCTATCTCACTGGTCGGTCTTTCAAGGTGGCCTGGGGACGGGAGGTATCCAAAGCACATCAATTGGTCACTGGGGTTCCCCAGGGATCGGTTCTTGGACCCCTCCTCTTCTCCACATGCACTACACTGGGTCCCATCATACAGGCACATGGCTTCACCGACCATTTCTATGCTAATGATACACAGCTCTATCTCTCATTTCGACCAGATGATCCAACACTGCACGGATCTCAGGCTGCCTGGCGGACATCTCGGCATGGATGAAAGAACATCATACAGCTCAACCTGGCAAAGACTGAGCTTCTTGTCTTCCCTGCCACACCACTCTACAGCATGACTTCACGATTCAGTTAGGTTCATCAACAATTACCCAAACAGCTTCGGTCAGAAATCTTGGTGTAATCTTTGATGATCAGCTGACCTTCAAAGAGCACATTGCGAAGACTGCTCGATCTTGCAGGTTTGCACTACACTACATCAGAGAGATCAGGCCCTTTCTGACAGAGCATGCTGCACAACTTCTTGTCCAGGCCCTTGTCATTTCTAGGCTGGACTACTGCAATGCTCTTCTGGCTGGACTTCCATCAAACACAATCAAACCTCTACAAATGATTCAGAATGCAGCGGCACGACTGGTCTTCAACGATCCCAAAAGAGCACATGTTACACCTCTCTTTGTCTCCTTGCACTGGCTACCAGTTGCAGCTCGCATCCAGTTCAAGACACTGATGCTTGCATATAGAACAACCACAAGGGTCAGCACCCACCTACTTCCACTCACTATTACGAATCTACATCCAGAAGTCTAAGATCTGCAAGTGAGTGATGCCTCGTGGTTCCATCACAGAGAGGCTCAAAATCACTCTCCAGAACATTCTCATTCACCACTCCTGGCTGGTGGAATGATCTTCCCATCCCCATCCGGAATGCTGGATCTCTGTCAATCTTCAAGCAACAACTGAAAACTCATCTCTTTCGGCACTACTTGACTTCATCATAAAAAAAAAAAAAGAAAACTAATTCCTTCCATTTTTCTATATCTTCATCTTTCTCTTTACCTTTATCTCCTTCCCTTGCTAGCTTGTATTTATTTGAACAATGCCTAAGACATGGTGTTAGGGGCACTTCCTCTGTCTGTTTGCCTCTTCAAGATTAATCGCTTTATGTCTTCCCCAATTTTAAGTGGCTTTGGATATGCATATGAAAAATAATGCAATCATCAACAATAAAACTGCATATAAATTAAAACTGCCTAATGTTACATAGTGAAATGTCGATCCAGGAAGTGGTAAATAAAGGACTGTACATGCTTTGGGGGTGCTGATGGGAGCGATTTACTGCATCTTTGATTTGATTATGGTACTGAATATGATCCAGAGGTAGTATTTGTTAAATATACGATTCTCTCCGCTTTTTGCTCAAAATGTTGCTTTTTTATGAAACTTACCTACACCCAAGTGTTGATAAAAAAATTATCCTTCAAACGTTTTTTCAGTAAAGTAAAACTAGAGGGTCTGTTATTTATTTTGATGCATTGCATGTTCAGACATTCAAACAAAAATCACCATTCAATTTGAGTGAAAAAAATTTAAACACTGGTGGGGAAAGAGTTAATAATCATATTGTAATTAATTAAAAAAAATGTATAATAATAATGAAGCAGTGCAAATTCAACTAAAATCATCTGTTCTAGATTCTGAAAAACTGGGACATACTGGAAATGGAACAGGAAATGACCAAAGTAATCCCTAAAGAGAAGCCCCTGTGTTTAACAGAGCTAATGAAAAACAGAAGTCAGACTAATGTCACTCCTGACCCCAGTTGAGCCTCTGACAGGGCCTGTGCTAGGGCGAAAGGGTGGACGCACCTCGACAGTGCTAAGCAGTCTCTATTGCATGAACATTAACCCTGTGCTGCCCTCCCCTCCAGCACACATCTGGCACAGAACTGGACTGGTACCAACTCTCAGTGGGCAATGCCCTTCTTTGCCAAGGCATGCTGGGACAGATTGGGTATGAGTGTGTCAGTGCCAAGTTGCTATATTTACAGAGGTAGAGAGCTGAATGCCAACTACACTCAACCTCATTTCCAATATACACAAGGACATTCACAATCAGTACACCCTCTCTGTCAATAAAATTAATTTTAATAAATTAATTGGCCCTTCATTTTAAACAAACAACATAAAACAAGCAGCTTGACTAAAAAAAACTGTTTTGGTCAAGGCTAAGGGTCATCACTCAGGTTTTTTTAAATGTAGTAAATAAATTATTTTAAGAGGCTAATAGATCATGTTGTTCCAAAACTGGAACACAAATTTGTTATCATGTTCACACTGCTCATTCCCATAAAATGAAAGTAAACATACATAGTCATATATTTATCCCTAGTAAAAATATATATTTTAAATACATTTATTTGATACTAAGTATAGTTCAAATCTATTTGCATACTTACGAACATATTTTTTAAACTTTATTTGAAGTACTGCTTGTGCACATTTCTAAATAATAGGCCTAAAAGGTTTTAATGTCACTTTTGATGAGGATTGTATGATTTTTTTAAAATAATATCGGTCTTTAAATGTAAGATATATAAAATACTTCAAACGGCGGGCTTGTGTGAACTACGGACAGCGGCGTCGATCTCCCGCAAAAGGCGGGCTTAGGTGAGCCACGGACAGCGGCGTCGATCTCCCGCAAAAGGCGGGCTTGGGTGAGCCACGGATAGCAGTGTTGATCTTCCTCAAACGGTGGGCTTGTGAGAGCTGCGGACAGCGGCATCAATCTCCCGCTAACGGCGGTCTTGGGTGAGCCACGGATAGCGGCGTCGATCTTCCGCAAACGGCGGGCTTGTGTGAGCCGCGGACAGCGGCATCGATCTCCCGTGAACGGCGGGCTTTGGTGAGCCAAGGACGGCGGCGTCAATCTCCCGCGAACGGCGGGCCTGGGTGAGCCACGGGACAGACAAACAGAAACAAAAGACTTTTAAAAGAAAAAAACTAAATGAAGTGAGTGGGCGCCGCTTACTGTTAGGTCTGGTTTTCGGTCACGGTGCACACACGAGGGAGGACCGAGGAACACGCAGACGAGGATGTAACTCAAATAAACAGTATTTAATGACTCCAAATAAGGCAAAGCAGGGCAAGACAAGGCATGGCAAGGAAGACACAGACAGGAACACCAGGGAGTAACGAGTAGTCCAGACCAAATCAAACTGAACAGACAAGACTATAAATACACAGGATAATCATAGATAATGAGACAAACACAGCTGGACAAGAATGAACTAATAATCACACATAACAAGGACAGGCAACACGCGACAGATGACTGACAACTACTATATGCTACATATGACGATGTGTACAAAAGAGTAATGAATCACTCAAAAGTAGGTAAAGATTCCCATATATTTTTAGATATCTGTCAGTCTTTGCCAAAATGTCATGCTATGAGTTGACTTTGTCTTGCTTTGGATTTCCCTGACAGACTGGCATTCTGACTGATTAGCTTTTTGAAAAAAACGAATAATATTTATTTATTTATGTATTTTACAAACATGAAATTATGTGAGTCTCCTTGTTTACAGTCAGAATGGGCAGACACATTTGCATTTGTGAAATGATATGGATCAGTGGTTTGCAGTGGTGGTCAGTAACGAAGTACAACTACTTCGTTACTGTACTTAAGTACATTTTTCAAGTATCTGTACTTTACTGGAGTAGTTTTATTTTGAGTAACTTTTACTTTTACTTCACTACATTCCAAAGCATAAGATCGTACTTTTTACTTCACTACATTTCATAAAACATATCATTACTCCATATAATACATCACGTGCTCCGAGACGCAGAAGCGGTGTATGATTCATGAACAAACTGATTCTTTTCAATGAACCTCTTCAATTGGTTCGCAAATCGCAACAAACGATTCATTCACGAAAAGCAATGATCTGATTGCAGCTGTTCTCGAGTCGAAAACTCACTGATTCAAACGATCCGTTTAGAGCGAGTCTTCTTCAGTGAACTGAACTCACAAGTAAAGAACCGGGAGATCTCGTGAGCGCGCGCTACTGATGCTGACATGGGCGTAACCACCATATACTTTGGGGACGGTCAAAATACCTGTGCAATTTTTGAATAAATGAGAAAAATATCACGTTTAAATGGCTCAGTATTATAGCAAGGTTTCTAGCATGATACCCTGAAAATAGTCTGAATAATGAACTGCTGGAGTCACAGATCAAGGAGTTCCCGCACTTCCCTCTCCATTGATAAGCCTCTATTCATTCGTTGATGGCCTGGCCTGTTTGTTTTTACGATCTGATCCGCGACTGAACTTTAAAAAAAAATATCTGGGGGGAGGGCTCACATTTGGACCCCCCCAATATCTATACCATGGTTACGCCCTTGGAAACGTAAGTTACTAATGTCGAATTTTAGGATTCATTATTGTAACTGAAAATAATATTTAGGTCAAAACTGTCAGTTGTTTGTGAACTAAATCTGCTGTGATCTATTTAAGCCCACTGAAATGCTTAAAAGCAGACAGATCAACATCAGTGTCTCTAACGTTATGTTTTAGGTCAAAAAACAAAACATTAAAATAACACCGATTAAATAAAATAACTCATGCACGTTCATATTCCCCGCTGCTGTAACGTTAGCAGTTTTATTAAAATGCTATGCATTTAGACCTATGTGACATCTGTTTTTATATTGTTTATCAACAGTATACATTTTTATATTGTTTAGATCAACTAGCCGAGTAGACAGATATGAATGTTTATTCATAACCATACTGAAAATAAGTAAATATTGTTAGCTGATGCTAACTGTCTAGCTAACAAGCTTGCTGGTGCTAAGTTGAGGAAATATTTAGATATAAAGTCCAAATATCTTTATTCAGCCACCTAGATAGATTCCATCTGAGGGAAAAAGAAAGGATGTGATGTTCAGAACATAGTAACTACAGTAATTATCAGAGTGGGAAGTGATGCCCTCTGGGGGCATTTGGCCAGGGGTGTTTTTACACCACAGACAAGGTTTGAGAAGAAAAAAATATAATTATGAAAATATAATTATATTTTCCTTAAAATGTTCTTCCTAATTTCAGGCCTAATTCTCATGTCATATATAACTGACGTTCTGCAAAACAACAAGTTCTAAAACACTTTTTTCTTACTGGTGAAGATTAGATGTGAAATCTGTTTTCTCTCAGGTACATGGCAGTGTAAGCTTCACAGTGAACTACTACATCACTCTCATCAACGTAGTCCATATCAACAAAATATATATCTTGACTCTATAGTGGTTATTTTGGGAAAAACCCAGGTATTTGGGGCAGTAGGATTATACAAATATGTGCTAATATAAAATTAAAGTAGTCTATATAAAATTGCAAAATAAATCTGTCTATCAGTACTTTTTTACTTAAGTACATAAAAAATTTAGTACTTTTGTACTTTCACTCGAGTAAAATTGAAAAAGCAGTACTTTTACTTTTACTGGAGTAATATTTTATTATACGTATCTGTACTTTTACTCAAGTACTTGATCTGTGTACTTTGCCCACCACTGGTGGTTTGTCTCATTTTACAGAATTGCATTGCTTAAAAATATCATATTAATTGAATACAAAGCACTACACAGAAGTTGCTTTAATGATAAGTCGTGTTTAAAGGGGTAGTTCACCCAAAAATGAAAATTACGTCATTAATAATTCACCCTTATGTTGTTCCAAACCCATAAGATCTTTGTTCATCTTCGGAACACAAATTAAGATATTTTTGATGAAATCAGAGAGCTTTCTGACATTGTATAGACAGCACCGGATCTACCAAAACACCGGATCTACCAAAACGGATTTCTCAGACATGTGCTTATTATTATAATAACAATAAATTATGCATAATTACATGCAAGTAACCCTAAACCAAACCCTAATCCTAACCCTAAACATATAGTAAGTACATGTAGTAAATAATATTACTCAGTACTTAAATGCATATTTACGTTGTAACAAGAACACAATAAAGTGTAACCAACATTTAATGGAAATAGCATAAAAGTGTAGCTTGAAATAGTTTATATGAACAATAGGCAGCCATGATCAGCAAACACGAATCAATGTATTCCAGGTTGATGCGCTTTGACATTGAAGAGCTGAAGCCATGATAGTATTAAATGAGGTCCTTACAGGCATGGATACACAGCAAAATGACTGAGCTCCCTCTAACAGGGCCTTGTGGCAAGGTTTTGTTAAACCTCATTTTTTAACATGGGCTATGGGAAACTTTAATCCTTTCCATGTCATGCATTGAACCTGGGGGCACATATGTGATTGTTATTCCATGTAAAGCATGAAGAGATTTAGTAAACAGTGTAAAAATGCACACGATCCTAGTGTCTGTATGGGAAATGAATTCTAATATAAAATTAGCTCCTGAAATCTTGAAACTGTTCCTGAGTAGAAAGGCACACATATAAAGATCTAGTTACAGACGTGAGACAGAAACACATCTCTGGAAAATTTATTTGATCGGCACTTATCAAAATGACAAAATAGAAAGCTAAATAAATATTGTATAAATTAATTTATTGTATAATGTGAGCAATCACATTAATTGCGGGTTTCAGGACTGTTAGAAGCCAGTGTAACCATGAATTTTTTAGTACTACCACTTCTACCAAAACATTTGCCCATAACTATGTCTAGAGGTCTTGGATGAATTTTTAATGGATGAGCAGAGGAGATGAAAGAGGGAATGGTAGGATCAGGGGGACATCAGCATCGAGCTGCTGGCACAAAGCAGAGAGGCCCCTCACCTCCAATCTTTTTCAGTGACATCCTCTATGTCTTATTGCTGTAATTACCCTTTAGTTTGTCACAGGCCCAGTCTCTCATTATCAAGACAGGGAACAGGAGGGAGAGCAGACCCATGAGCCGGTCAGACAGGAGGTGCTCTGGATGTCACCTTACACAGGATTTGCTTCTAATGTTGAAGCATAAACGCATGCTGTTCATGATTGGGAGAGGAAACAATGCTGTAATGAGAAAGGTCTCTTCATTCTTGTTGTTTCAGACACAGAAAAGAATAGTTAATCATTATATACTGCTGAATAAATAAATAAACTGAAATGTATTAAGCAAAAAGAGTCCTTGCTCCATCCTTCTATTCACCAAAAGACCTCTGCTTCAACTACAAGTTAACCGAGTTGTCCAAGTAGATATTGGGGATAGATTAATTAATTGTATAATGTATAATTAGTTGTATGCATTACAAACACAGTATTTATTCATTAAAAAAATGGCCCTTGTGTTCCATTTAAACATGATTAGTGTAAAAGAGTTAATATTCAGTACGTTATGTGAGCACAGCTTGTGTCCTTGTGCCTAAATCAGATTACATTTCTTCACTAATTTTTCATTCTGGGCTGAAGCCAGAGCAATTCAGGAGAAAAACATCTGGCACAAGGACGACACCGCAACAGTATCCCACCTGGGATCTCGTCTACACAATCTATTAGATGCCTTTCAGTCCCCCAACCAGCAGTTTAAATTACCAAGCACATGCCAGAGCTTGCAAACAATAACACCAATAGTCTGCGACGCCTTGACAATGCCCAATTTGCTCATTAGCCGTTGTTAGTGACGACACACTTCCACCTACAGCATTGATTCAATCTTCACTCCATGTGTTGTGAAAGCCAACCAAGTAATTGTAGCTGTTTTTAGCCACAAATCAAAGCACTGTATGACACTGGCCTTTTTCTGTTCAGATGTCAAACCATTTAGCATTTTTTGGCACTTAAATATGGTTTGAGATCACATTTGAAGAATCAGACTGAAGGTAAGGTTAGTAAACATGCCTTGACAAACTAGTGCCAGGTTTAGACTATTATGGTCCTATTTAAAGCATAATTAATTATTGTAACTGGAAAAATGCAGTACTATAGGCCAGAGCTTTTCAAATGGGACTCCCAGAAGGCCTCAGAGGGTTCTTGGGTTTGTGTATAAAATGTATTTTTGGGTCTAAGTAAACTGTACAACTGCTTTGGAAAAATAGAAGTATGAAAGAACTATGCAAAAAAATGTATCTGTTTTTTCTCTTTATATATACACTGTCACGGTACACGGGGATCCAGGAACGAGGAGACGAGGATTCTGACAAACGAGGTATTTAATGAGAGACAAACGGAGGAGAGACAGGAACACAGGTAAGGACATCTACGGCTTGGACACATGACATTAACAATAATCCACCAGAAACATGGGGCAGAACAGACTAGATATAGGGAGACATGACTGGAAACACCTGGGACATAATCAAGATACAGACGAAGACTAATCAACTAATGATGGGGAACAGGAAGGACCATATAAGGGTGAGGGACAAAGGCAGAGGAAGACAAAGTCTGACATTACCCCCCCAATAGGCGCGTCCGCGCCTGACATCGAAAGGGAGGGGTGGGCACTCTGGAGGCCTCAAGGACCTGGAGACCGGACAGGTGACCTCCAGGGCGG
This sequence comes from Gymnocypris eckloni scoliostomus, assembly GCA_027564155.1. Lineage (NCBI taxonomy): Eukaryota > Metazoa > Chordata > Actinopteri > Cypriniformes > Cyprinidae > Gymnocypris > Gymnocypris eckloni. Next base: position 19,601,899 of record CM050419.1, on the reverse strand, counting down.
TGCCCGTTCCCACGGCGGATCCGGGGACTCAGGCGGCCACGGCGGATCAGGCGGCCATGGCGGATCCGGGGATTCCGCGGCCATGGCGGATCCGGGATTCCGGCGGCCACGGGGCGGCCATGGCGGATCCGGGATTCTGGCGGCCATGGCGGATCAGGCGGCCACGGAGGGTCCGGGAACTGAGGAGGCCATGGCGGAGCGGGGTGCTCGGGCGGCCATGGAGGAGCGGGGTGCTCGGGTGGCCATGGAGGGTAGCCCCCCAAAATTTTCTTGGGAAGCTCCCATCCCAGGGGCGCCAGGAGCCGTGAAGGCGAGCTGGACAGGGCCAGCGGAGGGAAAAGTGAGCTGGGACGGGACCAGCGGAGGCCCAGGTGAGCTGGGACGGGACCAGCGTGGGCCAAGGTGAGCTGGGACGGGACCAGCGGAGGCAATGGTGAGCTGGACGGGACCAGCGGAGGCCCAGGTGAGCTGGGACGGGACCAGCGTGGGCCAAGGTGAGCTGGACGGGACCAGCGGAGGCAATGGTGAGCTGGGACGGGACCAGCGGAGGCCCTGGAGAGCTGGACGGAACCAGCGTGGGCCAAGGTGAGCTGGGACGGGACCAGCGGAGGCAATGGTGAGCTGGGACGGGACCAGCGGAGGCCCAGGTGAGCTGGACGGAACCAGCGTGGGCCAAGGTGAGCTGGACGGGACCAGCGGAGGCAATGGTGAGCTGGACGGGACCAGCGGAGGCCCAGGTGAGCTGGACGGGACCAGCGTGGGCCAGCGTGGGCCGGGTGCCGCTGACTCGGGGCGCCGGAAGAGCTGGACGGAACCAGCGGGAAATTGAAGCGCACTACGAGGAGCCGGCACTGGAGGGCGCTGTCGAGGTGCAGGCACTGGAGGGCACTGGCGTGCGGGCACTGGAGGGCACTGGCGTGGTGCAGGCACTGGAGGGCACGGCGTGGTGCAGGCACTGGAGGGCACTGGCGTGCAGGCACTGGAGGGCACTGGCGGTGCAGGCACTGGAGGGCACTGGCGAGGTGCAGGCACTGGAGGGCACTGGCGAGGTGCAGGCACTGGAGGGCACTGGCGAGGTGCAGGCACTGGAGGGCACTGGCGAGGTGCAGGCACTGGAGGCGCAGCCTCGGAGCAGGCACTGGAGGGCACTGGCGAGGTGCAGGCACTGGAGGCGCTGGCGAGGTGCAGGCACTGGAGGGCACTGGCGTGGTGCAGGCACTGGAGGGCACTGGCGTGGTGCAGGCACTGGAGGGCACTGGCGTGGTGCAGGCACTGGAGGGCACTGGCGAGGTGCAGGCACTGGAGGGCACTGGCGAGGTGCAGGCACTGGAGGGCACTGGCGAGGTGCAGGCACTGAGGGCGCAGTCTCGGGCAGGCACCGGGCGCTGTCGGGAGCAGCCACTGGATCTCGGCGGCGCTCGGGAAGCGCGGCTCGGCGCTCGGGAAGCGCGGGCTCGGCGGCGCTGGAAGCGGGCTCATCGGCGCGCTCGGGAAGCCCGAGCTGGCGCGCCGGGAAGCCAAGAAGAGCTGGGCAGAACCAGCGAAGAAGAGCTCCGCAGGACCAGCGGAGACGAAGAAGAGCTGAACAGGGCCACCGGAGACACTCGTGGGCTGGTTTCGACTGGGACCGGTAACTTCCCAGACACCGGTAGATCCCTCTCCAACACAATCCTGTGGTGTCTGGGAGATCCATAGGCGCTGGTAATTTGCCCCGAGCCGAAACAGATGGAGGATTGCCGCGTCGTGGAGCTCCGTCACCGCGGCGAGCTTGCAGAATTCTCCGCGAACTCCATGAAGGAGAGATTCCGCCGGCTAAGGGCGAGGGCAGGCGGCGAACTCCATCGCCGTGAAGGAAGATGAGTAGCTCTTGTATGGTGGATTATTCTGTCACGGTACACGGGGATCCAGGAAGCGAGGCGAGGATTCTGACAAACGAGGTATTTAATGAGAGACAAGCGGAGGAGAGACAGGAACACAGGTAAGGACATCTACGGCTTGGACACATGACATTAACAATAATCCACCAGAAACATGGGGCAGAACAGACTAGATATAGGGAGACATGACTGGAAACACCTGGGACATAATCAAGATACAGACGAAGACTAATCAACTAATGATGGGGAACAGGAAGGACCATATAAGGGTGAGGGGACAAAGGCAGAGGAAGACAAAGTCTGACATACACTATATTGCCAAAAGTATTGGGTCACCCCCTTCTAATGAAAAGTTTGACTATTTTATTTTATGTTGCGCAAAAGAAAATAAACAGGTTTGAAACACATGAGGGTGTAAATTATGGAATAATTTAATATTTTTGGTGAACTATCCCTAGAATATTTTATTTTTATTTTGTTTTAAATAAATTAAGTTATACTCTAAAGAAGAAACTAAAAGGACCAGCAGGTGACGGTAAATGTCTTTGAGTCATTCATTCGATTCGTTCAGATGGCTGATTCATTCGGAAAGTAGAATGGGCCTTTTAATCACTGGTTCACACGATTCATTCACATCGCAGATTAATTTAGAAACTATACAAACACCGCTATGTTGCTCACAGATGAACAACAGTTCTGCAGTGGCTTTATAATATTTTCATTGGCAAAACGCAGTAAAAACACAATATTTTGTTTAAAATATAACCCAACATTAGCATCTTATTTACTGAACTGTTGCATAAAATCACATTTGCACTCATGGGTGGGGATCTGGCTTTCAAAGCTAGCTTGTATTGCTAGCATTTCCATAATCACCTTTAAAGGTGCAGTATGTAATATTTAGGAGGATCTATTGACAGAAATGCAATATAATATACATAACTATGTTTTCAGAGGTGTACAAAGACCTTACATAATGAACCGTTGTGTTTTTATTAACTTAGAATGAGAAATGTACAGTATGTCTACATATAATGCGGATCCCCTTACATGGAAGTCGCCACCATGTTTGTCTTTGTGAAATTATGCTATATAAAGCATCTGCAGGAAACAAAAACAGCAGGAGGGCTAAATGAGAACACAAATTCACTCTCTGAAAGTAGGTAGCGCTTGAGTTGATGATGCACAGGGTGACTTTTTTGAGCAGTGTTACCAGGTATCTTATTTGAGCAATGATGCTTGGGCACTTTGCCATTGGGAATGGGCAACAAAAGTGGCAAGTGTGAGCTCCATGGCAAGCAGTGGCAAGTAGCTTCGCATCGGCCTGCTGATTAGCCTGTCAGCCTTTATTTTGCGATAACAACTGGCTGGATATATAATATAATATAATATAATATAATATAATATAATATAATATAATATAATATAATATAATATAATATAATATAATATGATATAATATAATATAATATAATATAATATAATATAATATAATATAATATAATATAATATAATATAATATAATGCATGCCTACATAGGAAAGAAGTGGTTCACCAAAATGAATGAATTCAGCCATCAACTCACTTCCTTGGATCGTATGAGAACATAACGCAATTCAAGAAAAGGCAAGAATTTTGGGCAATTAATCTGCTACAGCATTCAGTAATGAACACGCACTAAAGCCAAGCTGCTCTCCTCCAGCTCACAATGAAGAGAGTCGTCAATGAAGCCAGAGCTTTATACTTCACACCCAGCCATCAGTCAGTCAAAGATAATGCACTATACACACTTTCTTCTTTCCCTCTCTTCCTACCCTTCACCTCTTTGCTCCCTCTCTTGTTCTGTCTGGCTCTCAATCTTTTCACATCAGCAACGCTTAGCTTCCAGGCCTCACTAAGGCATGAGACTGCTCGTATACTTTACTGATAATAAATTTATGAACCAAACCTAGGAGGGAGGAGTATTAAACAAGCGAACGAATCGCCGCAGTTCACTTTACCAAGCCGGCATATCCTTTTCATCAACAAAAATAACTCTTCAAAGGCAGTAAAAGCATGCTTAGAAAGTAAAAGGCCATTTGAGCAAGTATAGAGAGAATTGTAGAGGTGGGGGTGGGACAGATATGATCCAGTATGAACCCCCCCTCCCCTCCATCTAAAAGATAAATCCAGCCTTTGAAAAACATACAGGGCCTTTAATAATTTAGTCTTTGGAGAGATTGAGTAGCTTCTTTAGCGTAAAAATCTGCAATCTCCTGACATAAGATCAGTCCCCACGGGGGCTTCTTGCTGAGTCTCATGCAGTCTCCTTGAGTTCTCACATCACAACTGAGCACTGCGTTCCAAGACAGAATTCTGCACTTCCAGCATTCCCATGATTACCTTCCAGATCAATAATTATTGTTATAAACATTTACACATTTCACAAATAAATGAGTAACAATAAATTCAGAGAAAAAATTTAATTTATTATTAGTAATTACTGAAGTTGACTGCCGACTTAACTGCTGTGGCCCACCAATACTAGGCTGTAAATATTTAACAGATTTGCACCCTAAACACATTCATATTTTATCAGGTTTCTCAAGCAGTTTATTTTCAAAGCTGAGTGTTGGACTGCATAATTATTTCAGTTTAGTATGTTTTTTTTACCTATTACTTACATAAATACAAGAACTTGAGTTGTTACTCCTCAGAGGGCTAATTTGAGCTAAGGCATGCATTAATTAATATAACCTAGATGGAAAAAAGGATATCTCTAAATAAGCTCTTGGTGAACATCCAGGATGATTGCCTTCTTCAAAGAAAATTGGCACAGAAAGGTGGTTCATTTTAATGCTCTCAGAATCGCTCCCTTCAAATTGGCAGGTAGCCTGCCTTTACACAAATCACAGGAGAACATCTATCAGTGGCCACAAATAATTACATTTCATGGGCGAAGAAGATCAGAAGATGCATGCAAAACACAGAGTGCCACGTTAAGTCACATATCAATGCAAGCACACGGGACAAACAACCCAACCCATGTGTTATTGAAAAGTCAAGCATATGCTGATAATGAAACAAGTATATTTCCAAATGAGATCCATGAAAACTTAAATACTAATATCCAAATATTGTCATTATTTTTAACCCATTCTTGTTCATCATTAGATATTTCAGTGCCAACTTCCAGTGGAGGGTTTTTCTGCCATACCTTGTTTTCTTTTTCTTTCTGTAACAAATGCATTGTGTGCTCATGCTAACCCAATCCATCACTCCAATTCCGGCCATGAAAAAAGCACTTTCTTGGGGTGTGTTTTTTATTTTTGCCAGCACTGCTGTTCCTACAGCACTCAAGAGACCACACTGATGGACACTCTGGTCAACGTAGGCAAGGTGCTGAGGGATGGAGGAATACACTACCTACGTGCATCTCCTCCAAACTCCCACACCAACACTCCCTCCCCCAGTCCACATCTCTCTCTGTAGACCACTTCCATATCCCTTGTGTCTCAGTAGACTGACTCATCCTTATGATAACCTGTGCACTATTAAATCCCCCAATGGGCCACAAGTCTGTCAGCATGCCAGTGTGACAAACAAGAGGAATGCTTTCAAGAGAACAGAGGCGTTGAGGTGTTTATGAGAGAGCAATCAAGACAAAAACACTCTAACCTACCATCATTTAGAATGACAGCTCAGAATACAAAGAGGGGGCAATTACATAAGACTGTCCATGATTAAAATGAAATGTTAATAAACAATCTAGGTCACATGTGCATTTTTTAACATATAGTCTGATATTACAACTTGAAATGCCATAGAAAATGTCAAATTATCTGATATTTTAAGAGACTTGTTGACATTTACATAATGTAATGAGGAGCAGTTTTTTTTTTGCATTCAGACAACATGATTAGATTTTGTAAACAATGAAGCTGTTTTGTTAAAATGTTATTCATAAGAAATATTTCAAAGGAAAAAAAACTAATTAAAATTGTATTAATTGATAAAGTTTTTTCTTTCATTATCATACACCCTTCACCCTTAATAATAAAAAGATGCATTAAAGTAAATAAAGATGAAAAGCAAAGTGGGAATATGACTAGATTATGTGGAGGTGTGGTTAGAAGAAATCTGTGAATCTAAAACTATACATTTAAAGCAAGTCTACGATTACTTCACATTTGTGTGAGCAATTGCTCATCAAAAAACTATTCCACTGGCACCGCATTAATCAGAGATGTCATTTCAACATCTCTTAAAAGCTTTCTTTTGTGCAAACTTTCAGTAATCTGGGGAGATGTGTGACTATGTATTTGCAACAATTATGCTCTATTAAATCTATTCAAATTAGAGTCTGTTCGAAGTTCCCCTGACAAAGTGAAATTTGATTTCTAAAACGTTCTCTCGTCTTTGCTGCACAAAGAAGCCGTCGGGGATCGAGGGAGCGATCGCTGGAGAGGGAAGTGGGCTGGAAGGCAAATCTAGGTGATGTGTATGTTCTTAGAGTGCCCCTGGGCCTATCTTGGGTAGGCAGGATCTGACAAAAAGATCTGTAAGGAGGAAAAAAATCCTCCACTCTGCTCAAGCATGGGAAATTAAGCCCAGATAAAGATTCTTACTTAAAACGCACTCTCAACTCTTTCTCTGCTCTCGTTTTCTACATCTTTTCTCCCAACAGTCGCAGGAAAAATTAACAATTGTTTCATTACATAAACTCCCAGAAGCACCTGCCGTTAAGACCTGTAGGTTCTGGCGCTGTCCCAGGCTGGCCTCCCTCGGGTATTTGTTCAAAGGGAAACTCTGTTGAGCCTCCCGGGGATGTTTAACTGATTGCAACAACGAGTATTTAGAGTATTAACTTCTGTGGGAATTCAACAAGTTTGCTTCTGTCAGAAGCTGAATTTAACTGTCAGGTAGCTTTACTTTCAAAGGGTCCAGACAGGAAGTAATGACTACTCTTGGCAGGTGTTTTTTTAATGCTTCTAACAAACATGCAATTGCTATCAGTAATGTGAGACAGAGAATTGTAATTCAGGAATTCTCAGTTTATCTCAGTCAATTTGATGATAAAGCAATGATTTTCTTAGATTCCAGCAGCAATGAAAATGTAATGCCTTGTTTGACTCTTCATATCAACACCTAGTTTGGGAGAAGGATGAAGGTGTTTTACGAGAAGAGGAGGATTAACTATTAAACATTTTCAGTTGTGAAATATGAAGTTGAAGTATAATATCTTTTAGGGTTTCACATACAGATTTAATTCATTTTGTTTATGAAATAGATTCAATTGAATTGATTAAAAACCTATATTGGATTTAGTGATCATCCGGATAAATGGATATAATTCACTCCTGCTATGACAGTGTGACATATAAAGGAATATAACAAGAGCTTTACAAAAGATAACAGTTATGAGTCAGTTCACATTAAATGAGAAAAGCCTTGACTGACACTGAAATAAATGAATACTGTAAAAAAAAAAACTCTTCAGCTGAATACAGCTATGCTGTACTATAGCGCCCTCTGTCTTTTGCTACTAGTGCCAAATATTTTTTAGCTAATAGAGACTCAAGTAAATTACAAGTCTCATTTTGAGACCAATACAAATATTCTCTTTATAGCAACTCCAGCTTTCTGACCTCACACAATCATCAAAGGATATTAAAACACATCCAGACCCACCGCTTTGTATCCTTGAGAGCGAAGCTTTGCATGCATGATAACTGTTACTAGTTTGAAAGTTATATAATTCAATAAGTTTACATTCTGAATAATTTATGTTGAAAAATGCAAAGTTTAAGAAGCCATACTGCAGAGATAAAAGTTACTGCTGGGGAAAAATGTATTTCTGCATGGTGCCCTGCTGATGTGTAATTTGCGGTGAGCTGTTCTGGCCTTTTCCAGCCCTGTTTGGGCCAATGATTTTCTCTAGTCTCAGTGCAGCGCTGACCTTCTGAAAGGCAGCTGTGTGGTTAAAGCAGTCAATTTTCAAGGCCCTTGTAGCGTGAATCAAAACTCCATTATAGATTTTACCTCCGGGGGAACCGGGGGCCTTGTAAGGTTTTTCACAATTTTACCTGTGGAAAAAAACCTAAAAGGACGGGCTGCTCTCCAGAGGGCTGCTTAGGGTTGATGTGGGATTGTGAGGGACTGAGAGTGCCAGGTGTGTACCCCAGGACACCAGCCTCATCTTCATGTGACAAGCAGGGGGGCAGCGCAGAGCGAAAATGGAGCTTTAAAAACATTCGGATGGCACTGAACCCTTGACACGACAAGGCCAGCACCTCAGGGAGAGAACGAGAACAGAGCTCAGAATCTGAGAGCAGCTACGAGGGGTTTAAAACACCTCCTAGCAGGAGAAAAAGAAGAGGGAGACGGGAGAGCAAGAGAGATGGCGAAGAATGAGCAAGGAACAGAGGGTGGGAAAGATGGAGGCCTCCGAAGAATACAAGTAACAGTTATTAAAACAACCAACAGTTCTCTTCCCTTGAACCATGTGTACTAACAAGCCAGGCGGGGGCCAAAGTTTCAGCCAGATCCTATCAGGACATCTGTCACTTTGTGGTGACAACCTCCTTTAATAAGTGACAGGGCCTTAGTGCTCGTGGGTGCATGCTGGGGGAGGGTTCCTCCACTCTGAGCAATGACGAGGCCACTGCAGCCATCAAAGTCATGCAACGGATGCCCTTTTTAAAACAACTTGTCCCAATTACAGCCAATAAGCACCAATCAGTACACAGGCAGAGGCATATGACATCAAAGATGCCAAGCGAAAATGCCCGCATGAGGTTCGTGTGGCAATTAGAGGACTTAAGCAGCATTTCATCACCAAATTTTTTGAAAATAAGTCTTAATTTAGGGGGAGTAAGAAGAAAGACAGAGAGAGAGAGAGAGAGAGAGAGAGAGAGAGAGAGAGAGAGAGAGAGAGAGAGAGAGAGAGAGAGAGAGAGAGAGCTAGTTAGGAGCGAGGGAGGGGGAGATGCCCTAAAGAAATCATTAAAGCATAATTACTGCTCATCATCTGTGCAAGTGCTTACAAAGTGCCAGTTCTGGATTTGTGCTCTTTTCCCTTGGGCAACACACACACACACACACACACATACACACAGACTTAAATAAATCCAAGGCCATACCCTAGATAAAAGTTTTACAATCAATCTCTCACTGGGTTTAATGCCCAATTAAAATCCGAGCTTCAGCATCTAGAACAGAAAACACTTGCCCTCGACTCAAAAGCAACACTTAACATCTTTATATACCAAAAAGGAGCTCTTTTTTGGTCTTGTCTAATATAATATCAACAAGCATTTATTGTACAATCTGTCACTTGCCTGCATACACATTTAGTGTAGAAACAATTTTCACTCAAAAATGTTCAGTAAATTTACAATTACAAAAAGGTAAATGATACGTTGTTTTTGATGATTTTTATAGCAGATTGTATTTTTTTTTTAGGTAAAGCAGATGTGTTTCCATTGCTTATTTGTGTCATTGACTTAATAATTAGTAAATGTGCTTCAGTGAGAACTATAATTAAAGTAATATGATTTTGTCACTTTTTAAATATACCTACTACTACTGTATCCACCTGCCGTTGAGTTCTGGTCTCATTAGAGGGTTAGCAATGTCAAAAACAGACACTTTATGTTTCTATTCTATAAACATGGCATCTATATCTAGCAGACAAAGTGAATTTAATGCTGACTATTATTGTAGCATGATGCAAAGAAACAAATGTTTCTTCTTATAAAGTAACCTGTGAACTATTAGTATGATGGGACTGCCATAACAGACCTCTCTGTCAGATCTGATAAGCGTCAGGTAGAGGCCCTTAAAACACTGGAGCAGACGAAAAGATTTCAGACAACTATCATATGACCTTCACATGTAGACCATTACACGCAGGCTTGCCAAGTCTACATTGAGCTACATTTAAACCCAGCCTAAAAGTAGCCCAGGAATTGAACTGCTGCCGCAGGTTGATTTTTTCCCCCGCAGGTTAAAGATTTGACGTATAGATTTTTTTGAGAGAAATGTTTGAAATACAAACGCACATTTTATGCTTAAGCTTGGGTTGAACTGATCATTTTTACCTGGATGGAACAACAGCTACGCTAATTGTCTTTATTTGTTTCTGCCACAGGATTAACATCCCGTGGTAACTAGAAATTACACAAGCTTCAGTCTGGATCCAACCCTTAAATGATCTGAGATGACCGAACACCTGAGAAGAGATGATGCCAACCCCTCGGAGGACCTCAGAGGAAGCCAAACATCAGCAATTATACTGAATTAACCAAATTTTGCTATAAGTTAATTATTTTGAGTTTCTACAATATAAATCTATTTTAGAAACATAATTTCCTGTGAAGTTGCTTTGCAACGATTGTATCGTAAAAAGCGCTATACAAATAATCTTGAATTGATAATGGAAATGAATATACAGTTTGTCAATGGTCCTACTGATCTGATTAAGTCCCAAACCATGTTTCAAATTGGTTTGAAACATGGTTTGGGACTTAATCCCCTACAGATATTTCATTTTACAGTTGCTCAGAGCTGTTATTATCGGTTTCCAGAGGGGCTTCCAGTGTAGCTGGTGCAAGCATTATTCTTACAGAACAGTCATGCATACAGTTCTAATGGGTAAAATGAATAATTAAAGCTGTTAAATATATTCTCACAGCAAGCACATCTAGTTTAAAGTGAACATTTAATGGTCAACACCATCTCATCTCAAAACAAACAGTGAAAAGGCAAATTTCCAATCCCAAATATTAAAGGGAACTAAATGTAATATCTGCATTTAAATATAAAGCTGTAAAGCTTAACGCCATTCAGAACAGTGGCTAAATATTGTTAAAACAAACCCACACAGATCCTACAAACAGTACAGCATGACCCCATAGACAGAATTAATCTGAGGCTGCACTATATGCATACAACAATTTAAAAAAGGAGGGAAATGCCTACACTTTATCAGAGGAAAACAGCCTACACTTATAAGTGTGGATCAATGTGAAACAATTATGAACTCAACATTATTCTTAGGCATTTTGTGTTGCAAGTTCATGTGGACAAGCATTTGAAGTTATAGGACAAGAAAGTAGAAAAAGTCTGTTCCTCTTGTTTCTGCATTCAATACTCCTTTGTCCATTATTAGTCACTATTTTCTTCATCTTCCTCTGCCTCATCAGATTTCTCAGGATCCTGAGAATCAGAACTTGTGTCATTGGCATCTATTGCAAATGGGTCCTCTCCCTGTAAAACAAAAATATATCCCATTAAATATTGTTTTAAAAGCCTTATTTTCTAAATGTTTCAATATGCCACAAATGCCATTACCTTCATGTACTGCTCATAACGCACCTTGACATTATCATTATTTATTATTGCTTTAGCGGTGACTACACTGTCTCTTTTTAACTGCTCCTTATAAGCCTTTGAAAGGGTAAAGAAACAAAACATACAAGCAAAATGAGAAAAAGCCCATATATGTAAGATGAAAATGACGGTTCATGATATTTCGAGAAGTAAGGACAGTGTCATGTTACCACTTTGCTCTTGAGGTGAGTGAGTGAATGAAGATGTTGCTGTACAGAGCTGAAAACCACAGGAATGTGAACATCACATGCAACACAGTAAACCACCTCCATCCTTCTCATGCAGTCATCTTCTGTCACCCCTGTAAGAACAAGAAGTTTAAATATAGTATTTGTATGTAAGATGATAAAGCCTCAAAACATCAAGTGTTCAAAAATACATGTACATCAGTGTATATGTGACCCTCTCCGTGAAAACCCAGCTAAAGTAATTTTTTTTAGATTGACAATTTTCTGCATAAAATCATCCTACATATTGTAAAGAACGTTCTGTGAAATACATTCTTGGTATATTTAATATTGAATGAGTAAGGCCATGTCAAAAATTGAAATCATAGTTAAATTAATGCTTGTAATCAAACTTTGATGCTCGTTATCTCAGAATTAGATTTTTAGACTTTAGCCTGTTTTTACACAGAGGGTCACATATTATACATATGTATGTGATGTTGGCTTGAGTGGAGTCATACCTTCCATTATCTTTGCCCATTCATCTTTGCTTCGTCCACATGAAAACTTACGTTTGTGCAGAGTAGAGATAGTTTTATGAAACTTATGAACCATGCAATCCTGTGCAATATTAGAATGAGGTAAATGTACATATATATATATATATATATATATATATATATTAGTGGTGGGCCGTTATCGGCGTTAACGTGCTGCGTTAACGTGAGACTCTTATCGGCGATAAAAAAAATATCGCCGTTAATCTATTCTCAAAGTTGGGTTGGGAGCTGGGTCTATACTACGCAAGCTATGATGACTTTCACCCTGATATTTTAGCGTGGATGTATACCTAGCCGAATTGCACTGTAGGGGCCGAGAACGAGTCTTCGAACTAGAGGCTCGCAGTCCGTGATGGACAGATTGTTAACGGCTGGTCTGTGTGGTAATACAATCGGGCAGGACATCCAAACGCTCACCTATCATTCATCAACCTCAAATATGGCTTTTCATCTGAAAGATGTATGTAGTAGCAACTTTACATGGCGCTCAATATGATGTTAACCTAGAGAAATGTGCGCTATTGAAGTGTTTGTGTGGAAGCGTCTGCTGCAGGACAGGCTCGGTGCGCTCACTTGCTCTTAAAATCTCCGTCATTTTTGGTCATACAGATAAAAGTAGCCTAATACATCTTTCGAATCTGTAAAGACTCTACGTTATTTGTGTGCACTCAGAATAACGAAACGTTGCGCTTTTAAGCAAACAGGATGCGCTTTAGGTCTCATGTGAACTTGAGCGAGAAACTTAGAAAATATATCTATAGAGAGTGAAATGTCTAAAAAATAAAAATAGAAGACGTGTGTGTTAGCATGGATGATTTACATGAAATTTAATCTGTGCAACACTGTGCATAAGATGGCTTTCAGTTCAATATAATAACAAAAAACGACATTTTGGGTTTTTATTCAACTAATAAGGTGGGCACGCTGTGATCTGTACTATATTTTTACTGTAATTGACAGTTATCGGCAAAAAACAAAACAAAAAAACAACACGAGTGTGGGAGGGAATGGGAGTCATTCTTCCGGGAGTGGAACGGGATTTTCCTCCAGTTTTTTCGTGGGATTGGGACGGGAAGAGATTAAAGTTTGTGATGCATTTTGGAAACAGGAGATGAGCCCCTGGTCTAATGCGCCACCTGGCTTGAGAAACCCGTTCTCAAAGACTTACTTTTAGTCATTATTTGGGTAGCACACATATTCTGAATGCCTTTGGCAGAATTCAAATGAGCCATTTTAATCTAGATTAATTCCAAGATTAATCTAGATTAAAAAAATGTATCTATGCCCACCACTAATAAATATATATATATATATATATAATACAAATCCAGACTAAAACATCATGGGGAAAAAAATATTTAAAAAGTCTTACATGCAAAAAACTGATGACCTTGTCATCAAATTTGGCCTGCCGTCGTATATAGTCAAGAGTTTCTCTGTGATATGTGCTTCCAAAGTGTTTCTCAATGTCTTTGTCTTCAAACGTGTGGAATTTACAAAAAGCACATGTAAAAGCCCACCTAAAAAAAAATTAAAAACAAAGCACTATGTGACAGAAATTTGCATTTGCCTCTAAATCTTTTGCTAAATGTATTTGAATAATTAACGCCTACTTTGAAATACTTTGTAGTAGCAAGCAAATGCAATATTTTTTTGCCTTTTTACAATCCACAAGTCAACATTTCTCTGCTTCTAAAAGGAATACAGCAGAAGTCAAGTTCTGCCTCAAATAATAATAATAGTAATAATATATACACACATGTGCATCAAAAAAAAATGTTGTAAATTAGAAAAAATGTTTTTTTCTTATTTTAAAAAGTAATGCTTTTTTATATTCTAGATTCATTGCATGTAAAGTAATACACTTCAAAAGTTTTTTTGTTTTAATTTTGATGATTAGAGCTTACAGCTCAAAAAAGTCAAAAATCAATATCTCAAAATATTCTAATATTTACATTTGAGTTTCATTAAATGATCTTTACAGTATAAATGATGGGTATATCTTGTTCTTTGAAACCACAATAACGGGGAACACTGCTGACTTGGCAATGGTCCAGAAGATGATCATTGACACCCTCCACAAAGAGGGTAAGTCACAGTAGGTCATTACTGAAAGGGGATGATGTTCACAGAGTGCTGTATCAAAGCATATTAAATGCAAAGTTGACTGGAAGGAAGAAATTGGGTAGGAAAATGTGCACAAGCAACATGGATGACCACAAGCTTGAGAATACTTATAAGCAAAGCTGATTCAAACACTTGAGAGAGCTTCACAAGGAGTGAACTGAAGCTGGAGTCAGTGCATCAAGAGTCACCACGCTCAGAAATCTTCAGGAAAAGGGCTACCAAGCCACTTATGAACCAGAAACATCATCATAAGCATCTTACTTGGGCTAAGGAGAAAAAAACTGGACTGTTGCTCAGTGGTCCTCTTTTCAGATGAGTGCAAGTTTTGTATTTCATTTGGAAATCAAGGTCCCAGAGTCTGGAGGAAGAGTGGAGAGGCACAGAATCCATGTTGCTTGAAGTCCAGTGTGAAGTTTCCACAGTCAGTGATGATTTGGGCTGCCATGTCATCTGCTGGTGTTGGTCCACTGTATTTTCTGAAGTCCACAGTCAACGCAGTCATCTACCAGGAAATTTTAGAGCACTTCATGCTTCTTTCAGCTGATTTAATTTTCCAGCAGGACTTGGCACCTGCCCATACTGCCAAAGGTACCAAAAGCTGGTTCAATGACCATGGTGTTACTGTGCTTGATTGGCCAGCAAACTCGCCTGACCTGAACCCCATAGAGAATCTATGGGGTATTGTCAAGAGGAAGATGAGAGACACCAGACCCAACAATGCAGATGACCTGAAGGCCGCTATCAAAGCAACCTGGGCTTCCATTACACCTGAGCAATGCCACAGGGTGATTGCCTCCATGCCACGCCGCATTGATGCAGTAATTCATGCAAAAGGAGGCCCTTAAAGTATTGAGCGCATAGAAATGAACATACTTTCCAGAAGCCTGACATTTCTGTTTAAAATATCATTTTTTTTATTGATCTTATTCACATTTTCGAAGACACTGAATTTTGGGTTTTCATTATCTGTAAGGCATAATCATCAACATTTCAAGAAATAAAGGCTTGAAATATTTCACTCCATGTGTAATGAATCTATATAATATATGGGTTTCACTTTCTGAAATGAGTGACAAAAAATATTGACCTTTTCCATGATATTCAAATTTTTTAGATGTATTAAAAAACATAACTGTGAACTGTGTTCGTTGTCCATAACATACGCCTGCCCATACCATAACCCCACAGCCACCATGGGCCACTCGATCTACAACGTTGACATCAGCAAACCGCTCACCCACACGACGCCATACACACTGTCTGCCATCTGCCCTGTACAGTGAAAACCGGGATTCATCCGTGAAGAGAACACCTCTCCAAAGTGCCAGACGCCATCGAATGTGAGCATGTTCCCACTCAAGTCAGTTACGATGACGAACTGCAGTCAGGTCGAGCCCCCGATGAGGACGACAAGCATACAGATGAGCTTTCCTGAGATGGTTTCTGACCATTTGTGCAGAAATTCTTTGGTTATGCAAACCGATTGTTGCAGTAGCTGTCCAGGTGGCTGGTCTTAGACGATCTTGGAGGTGAAGATGCTGGATGTGGAGGTCCTGGGCTGGTGTGGTTACACGTGGTCTGCGGTTGTGAGGCCGGTTGGATGTACTGCCAAATTCTCTGAAACCACTTTGGAGACGGCTTATGGTAGAGAAATGAACATTCAGTTCACGGACAACAGCTCTGGTGGACATTCCTGCAGTCAGCATGCCAATTGCACTCTCCCTCAAAACTTGTGAAATCTGTGGCATTGTGCGGTGATAAAACTGCACATTTTAGAATGGCATTTTATTGTGGCCAGCCTAAGGCACACCTGTGCAATAATCATGCTGTCTAATCAGCATCTTGATATGCCACACCTGTGAGGTGGATGGATTATCTCAGCAAAGGAGAAGTGCTCACTAACACAGATTTAGACAGATTTGTGAACAATATTTGAGAGAAATAGGCCTTTTGTGTACATAGATAAGTCTTAGATCTTTGAGTTCAGCTAATTAAAAATGAGGGCAAAAATAATTGTGTTTATAATTTTCTTCAGTGTATATATACATATCATATTTTTAAACAGATTTAAATAATAAAGGAACATCCAGCAAATCAGTCTAAACAAGCAATGGGTCAGGTGAAATGTCAGTGTTCACCTGTGCTTATCTCCATACTTTTCATGATTCTTCTCTCGTCGTCTTCTGCGCTTCTCTCTGGCTCGAACTTTCTTACCAAGCTCTACACTCAAATATTAAACCATGCTTGCATTGAATTATGCTGTGAGATACAACTTTTTTCCAATTTAATACACAATAGAATATAAAAGCCATACCATGCTCTTCGTTTATTTCCTTGGTTTCGGAAGAAATACAACTGTCCTGTAGAAAAGACAATCTCTAGTATCACAGGACTGATTTTGAGGCATCTTATTTCTTATAGTGAATTCTTACCTTTGAAATGTGTGGTCCTAAAAAATGAACAAAAAAAGCATAGTGAGCATCAATTTTTTAAATAATGTTTGGTCTATCAAAGCAGCGCTTCACATACCCACAATGCTGATTATGCTGGGAGTTGCTCTAACCATCCTCTTTTTTTTAACTATCTTGCAAGGAGGTACTGGTTCCATCATCTTCCTCTTGGTCCCTCGAAACACCAAAGCAGCTGATTTTGAGTAGTATTTCTCTAAGCAAATAGACGGGTTCTGTCTAGAGCACTGTGTAAGATGAAGAGAAAATTAAACAGTGAAAGTCTTTGCTTTTGCTCAATAGATAAACTAGACACCAGACGTACCCCAACATCTTGTCCTTTAGCCTCAGGTACAACAGCTCTTCCGCCGTAGTTTCTCTGCACATATGGGTGCAGGTCTCTTCCCCGTGAGCCAATCGGCGCTGGCCGAGAGTGTGAAGGAGAGTACAGGCTGGAGGAATCGGAGAGGTTGGATGTTGAGTATTGACTCTCTCTGCCGCTGTCCGAAAACGGAGACCTGGACCTTTGAGAAGACATGACGAAGGGCCAGTTCCAGTTTGACAAGACATCTGCACCCCAGGTGGATGAACAGGTGTCACTGTACCCTCCATTAGAATGATCAAAAACGCTATCTGCATCTTCAGTGTTCAAGGACCCAAGTCCAAAAGATTCACAGGCACCATATCTGATGAAAAAATAAATGGTAGCACTTTTCAGAGAGACTGCATATTTTTTTATTAACATATATAATCAAATCTAACTTATATAATCAAAATTATATAATGAAAAATACATTTACATTTCATTTTTTATTTATATAAATGTAATATTTATATATTGATATAGGAGAGCGGTTTCTGTTGCCCCATCAGAAAAGCACAAGGAAGATCCTCTGAAAATGTTTACCTGTCAGAGCCTTTGGTCTCAAAGGACTCAGAGGATGCAAACAATCCAAATAATGGCTGACTGTAGGATTTCCCTGGGCATTTGACAGGTGAAAGCGATTATTTGAGAATGCTATGGGAATGTACCTCATTCAGAAACAACAAGTACAAGACAGCAGTATATAACATTGTAGCAATATAAGAGTGAGGATTAAATTACCTGAATTTTCAACTGATGATGGGAACATTTCATCCTTATCGTAAGTTCTTTAAAACAGATTGTATAATGTCATAATTAAAGACTTTAATAAACATAAAATAATACTAGCCAGTATTTACTCCATATTTTAGCTGACAGCTACT
This sequence comes from Gymnocypris eckloni scoliostomus, assembly GCA_027564155.1. NCBI lineage: Eukaryota > Metazoa > Chordata > Actinopteri > Cypriniformes > Cyprinidae > Gymnocypris > Gymnocypris eckloni. The sequence goes on along the minus strand of CM050419.1, from coordinate 19,584,101 downwards.
GTAAATTAAGCAAAGGACTGTCTGTTATATCATCAGATTTTCTAAGATAAAGTATTTAATTTAGAAGTCAACCAACACTTTTTTTTTATGGCCAATATATAATGATCAGGCAGGGTAAACATTTATAGAGCTAAATAGGAGACCATGTATTTTACAGCAACAACAAAAATGTCATGCCATAAATGGGAGATAAAATAACAATAATAATTTAGCTCAAATTGACGGTCTTAGCCTTAGCATTGCAGAAATACTTCACCGTAGTCTGTGAAAAAAGGTCTATGTTCTTTTCAGAAGTTAAAAATGAAAGAAAACCTGTTTAGTATGATACTGTTTATGTAAGAAAGCACACAATATTGTGTGAGTATTTAGGCCTAATCCACAATAATAGTTTGAACAGTTTTTCAGCAATGGGAGCAATTGTTTGAACACCTTTTTCAGCAATGCCAACAGCATTAAAAAGGATGTTCCAGTTTTGTACAATGTAAAGTTGTTCAGGTTTGTCATTAAACATTTGTAGAGAGAACCGTTGACACATATAAGCTACTCTATGAATGGGCCTTTGCAAGAAAATTAACACTCCAGTGTTAATTTTGCCCTTGTGTTTGGATACTTTGTTCAAGATTTACTTGTGACATTGAACCAGAACACCTTGCTGTATTTACATCCATTTGCACCATCAATTCTTACTTTTGTTTAACGAAAATCCGTGTTTCGTGATGTGGGAAATGTTACATTGCCTGGCATGCTCTCATGTAAAACTTTTGGATTTTATTTTATTTATTTTTTATTCATTGTAATTAAGTATTATGCAAACCAAAAAAATAATATTTAGTGATTAAAATACAACCAAACAATAGTCTAAATGCCTGTGCATGGCATTGTAAACACTGAAATTAATGTCCTCGTTTAAAACGTACCAATTTTTCCGTTTCACCGATTCTTTTTCAACAAACAACAACAAAGGTTATTTCTAAATGCAACATAGAGGACGCCTCACTTACCACATAAACCAGAGTCAATCAGTTCTACCGCGTTAAATTAAAGCAGGTGTCACTGAAATCATTTCCCGCTAGAAACAAACTAAACGACGGTGTCAGGAAACTTTAGAGTTGGTTTGCGACACTTATTCTGCTACTTCATAACCATTTCCTAATGAAAGTTGTCTTCCTCCAGAGGGCGCTAGTGGTTCACAAACCAAACTTACAACCCCAATTTGGGCCCATCCAAATACTTTTGGTCTAACTGAAGGAATTTGTACTATAAAATAGGAGTATATAATCGGATTTATAAACCCTTACAATGTAATGAATCTAAACTAAATGATTAAATACACGACTTTTCCAGTAATCACGAACATCTGTGTTTGGTTTGTCCTGATCAGCGCTGTGAAAGGTTACAGTTACCACGTGACAATGCCGTATCTTTTTATAGCTTCAGCACTTTCAGTTGAACAATTACTACCTGTCAGAGAGTAACAATATCCATGATATAGTAAATATACACACTGAATAGTTCAATGCGAATTATTAATGTTAATTTATGGTACATAACCTCTTAGAGACAACTTCAGACCCACCAAACTCCGCCTCTTTGTGATATCAGATTGTTATCCATTCATTCATACATACATACATACATACATGCAGACATACACATACATACATACATACATACATAAATACATACATACAATATACAAACATACATTTAGAGCAGCAAAATAATCTTTGCAACTTTCAAGACGTCCTTCACCACTAGATGGAGCTCAAATCTAAACCACTGTGCAAGGATTCCACTGAATAGTCGAGAAATAGCAGGACATTTCGTGGAGAAAATTGTTTCGGTATGTTTTGATATTGAGATTTTATTTACTGCACATTATTACTCTCTTAAATTATATTACCTCCTCAATATAAGTTAGTATGTATTTCCTTGTGCTGTATTGCATTAGTTCTTAATCCTGGACCTGGTGGGGACCCCCACTAAATAAACTGAACCGAGTGTGTCAGAGAAGGGAGACATACAAAATGTGCAAAGCAGGGGTCCCTAGGACCAAAATTAAGAACCACTAATGTAATGAAAATTGAACATTTCAAACAACACAGACACCAATATATATTTTCATTGTGTTTATTATATAAAAAATTGCACGCTGCTAATTTAACATCCTTTCAAACAAAACATGTGATTAGGAGCAAAGCAGACTAAATCCATTCTCCTTTCTATTAAACCGAAGAGGCTCAACCATGAAGGGATGCAGTGTCAGGCTACATTCAAGGCTGAAGTGCAATACACCTTAAAGTAGCTTGCTGAACAATAAAATACATTTCCTTTATTCTGAAAATAAGTACTCAGTCAGAATGAACAATAAGTGTTTTATGTACCTGAATGGACGCAATGTATATATATATATTTTATGGTTGAATCATTTCAAATCAGGTACACCATAGTAAAACTATTAGTAGGTTATAGAAATTGAACATAAATTAATACATCTCTACATAAATGAACAAACAAACGATTACTCCAAACATCAAACAGAACCAACAAATAGTTACATTGTACAAAACCTATAGTAATCTAATTGAAATGTACTCAAAACATTGAAACTCATCTTTAGATTCATATGTGGTTATGATTATTGTTAGTCACACATGTATCAAAAATGATTTTCAAGCCTCATCTGGCACGACATCAAGATTCTTGGGGGTCACAACGATACAAATTACATGTCAGACCCTGCAGCATTTCTGTAGGACAAATATAACACAGTGTGGGAAGTGTAATTCCATAAAATGACTAGACAACTCTTCTGTGAAATGCAAATAGGTCAAAAACCAAAATGTGTTCAAAATTGTATTGGTTTTAATAATAAAAACAAATAATACAATGGATGTTATCCAAATTATTCAACTACTATTAACCTTGCAATCCATGTACACTACACCTAAATTAAATACCATCCAATCTATTGAAAACTTTCATAAACAATTGTTTTGAAGCAAACACCACGTAATCTATGTCAACAATTAATTAAAGCAGCTAAGTATTATGGATACCTTTTACTTTTGAAGAGAACAGTTGCACTTCCTCTTCATAAAGATTACTGACTTAAAATAAAATTAGGAAATGGTTCAGGAATTATAGGGTGCAACAGTGAAACCATTTATGTTATTATAGCATGCTACCTTTAAAGGGATAGTTTACCAAATTTAAATTCTGTCTTTATTTACTCACCCTAATGTTATTTCAAACCTTTATGACTTCCTTCTGTAAAACATAACAAAAATAACTATCTAAAAGTCAATGCGATCCAAACAACTTTCATTCTTTCATACAGGTTGTCTAGATGTCTGGGATGACATTAGAATGAGTAAATGATAACAATCTTTATTTTTGATTCAACTATAAAAAACTATTAAATCTTTACCATGTTTTATTAATTTGTTTATGACAGATTTGTTACTTACAAATGTTCAGGTTAGGAATATCTAACACGTAATTACAGCTTTGGCATGAATATCGATACCTAACATCTGGCAAGTCACTTTTTGTGCATTTGCCTCAGAAGCTGACTGCATGGGCATGCACAGCGCAGACAGAGCAAGGTCACTTAAAACTGTGATTCACACAATGCAAGCATTTTCATCACTTTTACTAGCCAGTAAGGGCTAACAGTAAAGCAGATGGTAGTCATACACAGTTAGAGGCTAACATATGATGTAAGAATATATATATATATATCAGGGAAATTTACCTATACGTGTCTACTGGAGGTTTTGAGCATTAAGGACCATGCAGTGTATACACATTACAGGTCTGTCCCATCATATGGTGTTATATACAAAACATGCACAAGTCAAATGAGGTCAGCATAACTTATGCAATACATCTGTAACCCACATAAAAAGATTATGTTAAAAGGAAAAGGCTATTTTATTGCCAAAACCTGCACAGACTAAAGGTATAATGTGCATCACACTCCATCAACAAACATTGTTATTCAGTTCCAAGTATTTTGGTTAATAGACATTGAATAAGTGGACAGTTTCATAAAAAAATTAAATAAAAAAACATCACAGATAGTAACCCAGGTATAAAATATACTGTTTGATTGAATCTTGAACGGATATGATAACTTTGTATCAATGCAAACATTCAGTTTCTTAATCACTTTAGAGCACATCTTAAATTACTTTAGTGCACTTTTATCTAAACCCAAATGATAATTCCTTTTTGGGGAATTCCAGGGAGACTTTTTATTTTACTACTTATAGTCAAGTACAGTAGTTGTGATTAACTTTATAATAAAATGTCAGTTGTTCTGGGTTCTCCCAAACAATAAATACAATCATTAATGGCACCACAATACGCAATGCATGTGATGCAGACTGTGCGGATAACAGCTGGTGAAAATGTTAACATGAATGCTACTGAAAATGAACAGAAAACAAAAGTGATCTGAATTATACTTCCACTGTAACATTGGTAACATGGGCAAATAAAAAATAAATTAAAAACACGTTTTAAAAGAACAAAAACCCATGTAAACAGGCATAATCATCCCAAACATTTAAATAATTATTAAGAATTCTATGCACTAGGCATTGTTGAAATGAACAAACATTTATATTGGCTTGCTGGCTATTTGTTTTGGCCTGTGCAAAAAAAGACATTGAATGTTAACATAAGTTTTGATACTGGACTCATTCCTTACACATATAACATCCATTCATGCCCATAGTCCTAGATAAAACAACAAAGTAAAAAAATAATAAAAATAAAAAATAACAGATGTACTGAACACTGCCTTTTGCGCACTCTGATTCCGTTCACTCAGAAAACCATCTTACCCGTTTTTTATGATCCACACTCACACTCCGTTAGCAAAATTAGCACTGATTTCCTGACTTATGCTCTCTTTGACCTCTAGGGGCAGTGAATCAAAAAGGTGGTCCTCCACAATGAGGCCATTTCGGCGCAAGAGTCGGCACTGGCCAAGCTGTGCAGGCAGACGATCCAGGCAGTTCCCCTTCAGCTCAAGATTAGTCAGCTGTAGCAACTGCCCGATTTTCTCTGGCAGCGACAAGATGCAATTTTGCCCAAGGGATAGGGTACGCAACTTTGTGCATTTCATCAGCTGCTTGGGTACGACTTCCACCTTGTTTCCTGTGATGGCAAAGTGCTGTAGATTCTGGAGAAACCCCACTTCTGGAGGAATCACCATGATGGAGTTGTGGCTAACATCCAGGTATCTCAGTTTAAGAAGATTGAACAGAGTGGTAGGCAAGGTCTCTAGTTTGTTATGTGACAGATAGAGGAACTCTAAGTTTTTTACGTGACTTATGGACAATGGAATGGAAATGATTTTATTGTGCCACAGTTTGAGGCAGTTAAGCCGTTTGAGGTGCTGGAAGCTGATGACCTCTTCAATGGTACGGATATTGTTCGATTTCAAGTCCAACTCCTGCAGGTTGGTCAAACTAAAAATTGAATGCGGTATTCGCTCCAGTTCACAATTGTACAGCTCCAGTTCAGCAAGGTTCATCATCTTTTTCAAGCTGTTCAATACCAAGAGTTTAGTACCATCATTGTGAACCACAAGTTTGATCAGGTGTGGTGATAAGTCCGTAATGTTAGTCGGGATCTTCGTAAGGTTGCTCTTCAGATTTAGGATCTTTAGATGCCTCAAGTCCCTGAGGGACTCTAATCCTATCATTTTGTTATTCTCGGAGTTCAAGTTTCCCACCAAGTAGAGCTCTCTCAAGTTCTTCAGCATGTAAACCCAAGTGGGAATCTCTCCTACGTCCGTAAACTTGACATGAAGGCACCGGAGGTGATCGCGGAGGAAACTGAATGCAGTTTGTTCAACTTTGGCGGGGCAGTGGTAAAAGTGCAACTCGTGGAGGTTGATCATCTGGGAGATTTTCGCTGTGATACGTGCCTCTGGGATGAGTTCTAGTTTCAGGACCTCTAAATCAGTGAGGTCAAAGACCGCATCAGGAACACCCGAAAGCATAAAAAGATGCAGCTCAAGCTTGTCCTGCACATTGCGAGTCACGTGTTGGCGTAGTTTCTCAAAAGTCCACTCGTGGTTTAAGCTGATTTCCCGCAGTTTGTTCTCACTTACCTCTGAGAGAAAGACACCGAAACGTTTTGAGTACAATTGGTCATACTGGTCCACCATGTGTAGGAGGAAAGCAAAGTCATTCTTCACATCTGGGATATCACTAAAACTGCTTTCTTCTCGAACTTTCTCAAAAGAGTACTCTTTAAGAGGCCGTCTAAACAGCCAAAAGAGTGTGTAAATGCAAACCAAGCCATAAACAAAAATGAGGACGATGTAGCTAACGAGGAGCTTTTTCAACATGAAAGCCATGTTATGGGTGCATTTAAATTTTGTGTATCCAGTTAAATGCTTAATTCCAGGCTCACAATCATGGTCAAATTTAATTGACGTGACAAAGGTCATGGTGTAGCACAGAATCAGAATGAATTTGACAGTTTTTATTATTGTTTGAGCTACATAGAGTTTGTAGATCATGTCGCTGTCTTCGACATGTGTGCGGAACTTCCTCACTTTCTCAAAAAGTGCTTTAGCTTGCTCTCCATCTTTCTTATCAAGTATAGTCATACTTGGAACCTCAATGACTGGCTTCTCTGCAGAAAACTTGATGCTAGATTTTGCGAGCATGGGTGTGGACTGATTTGGACTTCCCTCCTCACTGCTGGTTGAAAAATGCTTTGGTAATGTAGCGGCTCCAGTCAATCTTAGCTTATTCTCTTCGGAGTCTTCACAGGCGGTCTCAGACAATGCCTTGGTTGTCCAAGGGGACTCAAAACACTTGCCCAAAATAGAAACAAAATGCTCAATTTTGGAACTGGTCTTTGGATACTTGAACCAAAAGTTACTGCTTACCATGAGAACAATAGTGTGAATGAGAGCTAGATATGGAAAGTATTTTGAATACCATGGGAGGGCAACATGGTAGCACATTTGATTAACAAAGACATACTGCTGAAAATCCAGATTTGTTCGTAAACCCGTAGGCTGAGGTTGCTTGACAGCAGACAACTGTGGGAAGTGTTGGACAACACTATCGGTTTGTTCTTTGCTTGCTAAAGGTGCTGCTGCCAATGTCACATGGCCTCCTCCTGTCCCTGAGCCAAGTGGTTTCTCTGGTGGCCTTTCTGTGGCCACAGGGGTTTGGTTCTCCGATTCCAGAACAGGAAGGCAAACCACCTGATCTTTGGTTAACTGCATGGTCCCGGCAAATATGGCCAGCATTAGCATGACCACACCCAGGTAATCCATAAAGACGTCCCACCATGGTTTCAGTATCCGATAAGTTGGCTGGATATCATTTAGAGAGGCAACTTCTGTGAGGGTAAACATTCCTACATGAAGATATAAAAACAAAAACAAGTATTTAGTATATAGTATAATCAATGACAAATAAGAGTGTCTGAGAAAATGACAAATCATTTTTTTTAAATCTCATTAAATACACGTGTAACAACTTATTTTGTATTTACGCTGTATTGATGTTGGTTTCTTATAGCTTTGAAAACTAATGAATCTAATTAAACTAATCTTTTTCAATTTGGTATCTTTAATTTTCAATTTAATAAGTTGTGGTGTTATCATGAAATGTACACAAAATATTTTTTGATAATAAAAGGTAAAAAAAATGTAATTTATTTAATCACACCACATGACATTTTACATCCTGATTTAACTTAAGAGGTCAAATTATTTGGTATTTAATACCTAAAATCTTATATGTACATTACCTGTGTGTGTGTGTGTGTGTGTGTGTGTGTGTGTGTGTGTGTGTGTGTGTGTGTGTGCGCTTATTTAAAAAATGCATCAGATTTGTTATTCTTACAATGACAAAAACACATAACATATAAAATGTTTAATTTTGCTTGTTTTTAACTTAATAAACAAATCAAGTGCCTCAATGTTACACTCCCTGCTATGTAAAATGCAGGCTTGACATAACATAAGTCTCATTCTCTTATTCCATTAAATCAATGTGCAAATGCAAGGAGTGGCCTAATACACCACTAAAGATAACAAATGGTCCCATCGCTTGGGGAGACATCCCAGTGTCTCTGTCCTGTATCACTTTTCACAGCACAGAGCTTGATCACTGCTCAGGCACTAATGCACAGCATTCTGGCCCCTTTTGTACTCCACGAAGACAATAGTACTGCAGTGGTGAGCCTGGCCAAAGACAATGTTGTCTTTAATATCAAATTGCAAGCCTCTGCTCTAATATTCAGGCATTTTGCAGGGGTACTATTGATGTGTGGAGCTCCACTTTCACATTGCTAAGACTTACCAATAAACATCCAATAGACAAAATTGAATGACCTTCTCACTGTCAAGAAACAATTGACTGAATGTCATAATGACTAATTAACTTGTATTTCACTTGGCTAATCCAGCTGTTATTTATATAAATCAAATGTTTCGAGTAACGAATTCGTTGTTGGATGATTGAGTTATTCTCCTTGAAGCAATATGTTATCAGATTACATGTATTACTTAATACTTTTAATTTTTTCCATGAGGCCTTTCACACATAATTTACTGCCTCTAGGATCTACTAATAAAACAAAGTCTAGACTTGCTTCACAAGACAATCACATTCCATCCATGTCATAAGCGCTTGCGCTTGTGCTTGGCCTGTCCTACAGATTTTTCGCTCAGATCTTACACTGCCTTTGATGATAACATGCCAACTGTAAGGAAGGTGTAAGAAGCACAAGGAAAATGTTTAAGTACAAAATACATACAATTTTGTATTTCGGTCATAAATACAAATAAATAAAAATACAAATAAATAAATAAATGTGTCACAGATCTTTAAAGTGGTGCAATTCAATTCAAGACTGGATTTAGTTACAGTAATAGCTATATATGTAGAAGTGCTCCCTCTATTAGTCTATAATTTAGTGCAATTACACAATAGATTATTTAGACAAGTCAGATTGCCCTAAACAACAATTACTGCTTTCTTTGTGTGTTGCCATGTGGTTAGAAAAGCACACGTGATTTCTCCAAAGGCACATAATTATAATATGTACAGATGCATATTATATCACAGCACAAAGAGACAGTGCGTTCAGAAATCTAGAATCTGGCTGGATATTCTAATAGGGTGATCTATTTTGGTAGGTCTCTCATTTTACAAGCATGAACGTCTGTAGAGCTCATCACTTCTTTGATGGTACTTCACTGTGTAAAAAGAAAAATCAGTCCTTTTAAGTAAAAATGAATACAGGCCTATCAAATTAAGTGAAAATTGAGCACACAGCCACCAGCAAGACTGTGAATAATATTAAGTCACCTAATAAATGTAATGCTCAAAGACTGGTAAAGTAGGACTCAACAAGACATCAGAGAAGGTCTGAGAATTGCTTTTCCCTCTGTTTACCCACAATAAGTTGCTAGACATCAGTTCCCAAGATCTACAGCTAAGTTACACACAAACCCTATAAGAGCTGAGATGTTAAACAGGCTTGTTTGCAAATATTTTGAGTCAACAATAGGCATTTTCTGTTCCACTGCAAGCAATAAATAAACAAATAAATAAAGTATATGATGTGATGTGATATGATAGGATGTGACATAATACAGACTCTCAGACTAATGTACCTTTCATTATACTCTCACTTTAGCATGCAAAGGCAGGAAACACTTATACAAACAACTCCTGGTAATTGCCTTATCACTGGTATAGATCCAAAGAGCATTTGTCCATTTCCTCAACTACTCTCATCATTCAACATGCTCCACACACTGATGAACAGTAAGTGAGTATCAATTGTTTTAACACTTTTTGGATTTAGCAACAGCCCTACTAAATAATACTAACAGATCTGCCACAGGCTCACTTTGTACTTTTTATATGTTTCTGTAGCATTCTATGTGTTATGTATTTTATATATAATTTGCATTTGATTCCTTTGTTCCACTAGTTTGATCATTTCTAGACAGGTGTAGAAGGAGGTGCAAGGTGTTAAATATTATAAAACAAAACCAAAAATGCATAAGTTGACTTAGCAAACACTAAATGCTCAGTGGCACTTACAAACATATGGTTGCATTGTTTTGGTAGTCTGATATACGTCAACACTGTCCATCCTGTTTGTCCAAATGATGGCATGTCGGAGTGTTTAGAAAACCTGTTTGGAAAGGATTGGCCATTTTATCTAAAGCTATTAGTTATACAAAAAATATTCACTTTATTTCAAAACAAATGTGAGGTAAACAAATGTTTTGGTCTGAAACAGAATTAACAGTTTTTTCCCAAAACTAAAAACGGACAGCACAATTGCAATTTAATTTTATTATTTGGAAATAGATTATCTCATAATTTCGAATTTCAAAACATTGTTTTTAAATATACCATTGTGAGAATAGTAGGTATTCTGACTAATAAATCAGAGTTGCATAATTAATTCTTTCACTCATTTTTTACCAGTCATGGTGTTGAAAAACCTCAGTTTTTAACCTCACCTGGGTAACACAATCTTAACCCACAAAAAAACACAATTACCATCATAGCTAGCCTAATTTAACCGTGGTCTGGGCTTTTACCCCATAACTAGGTCACGGCTGCAGCTGTTATTCTCATTTGTGGTGTCTCAAACTGAAAATTTAAATGACAATGCTGTTAACCAATCATGTCTCTTCATGTCATGTTCAGTTTTGGGGCAACCATTTGTGTCCCAGTATATGTACAGTTTACTGTAGGTCAGGGAGTTCAAATAAAGTGTTATTGTAATAATGCATGAATTAGTGTACGTATGTATGTATATGTGTAGAAAAACAAACAAAGAAACACAAAAATGAAAGACTGAAACTGAACATCTGTTCATAACTGCCAAGTCAAGTGAAATCAAATCAATAATATAAGGTAGGTCACCTTAAATGTTAAATACCTTCTGCATATAAATAGGCCAATCCAATATTACCAAATGTATCTCAGAAATGACAGCAAAAGAAACTGGTAAATCTAAATCCGCTTTTTTAAATTATCACTTTAACTTGAAAGCACTGGCTGTCTCAAGTACAACTGTAGTCCTGCTGGATAATATTTTGATGATGGGCAACAAATTATGTAATATGCACTACCTAGAAATAGGATAAATTGTTAACTTCTTACAAGAGACCTGAAATTCACATCACTAGTTATATATTAGCTTATGCAACTGTTTGAACAGTCAATGTAGTTTGTACAGTCTCCTTTAAAAAGTGCCCAAACCATCTTGCTTTGGCTGCTCTGAACTACTCTGACAGTCTTCATAAACAAACCCTCAAGACAAGATACTCGACTATTTGTAATATTTCAGAAATTGATGCATAGCATAACGTATATACTTACTGTCTCATACAAACGTCATCAAACGTCATCCATGCAGCACTTTAATCTTAAACACATGTTATCCACTTGTCCTTGCCATAATGGGGACACTGATGTAGACAAAATGCGGTCCACTCACACCATTGTGTTCTATACCGGGTCACGACATGCATACGACAATGGTTTGCTTCCCAATAACGCCTAAACTGCGAGCAGAAGGCGATTTACAGGAATATTGCCTATGAACGCAATCCGGTGTCTTGTCATGTCTTCGCGGTTCTGTGTAGATTAACGCCGCTCAGGAAGGAAACAGTTGGAGGTCTGAAGACACTGTTGTGTTAAAGCGGAAAAAGTGACGGTACAAAAGGACAACTTACTAATAATTTACCCGAGAGGGCTTTATGCACATGTAAGGGTCCCCGCTCATCTCATTATTATGGTACATTCAGTGCCGCGCGCACAGCGGCAGAGTCAACCAGTCTGCACCAGTTCTCTGCACTGCATATCCGCCACCTTAAACCCCCACAAACACACATTTACAGGCTCATACATACCTCAAACCAAAGCTGTCATTTTAAAAACGTCAACGCTTCTACGATGACCATGCGAATGAAATGATGAATGAGAAATGCTTGTAATAACCATAAATGTACTGTCAAATAGAGGAAGTGCATGTGGGCGGAGCTAAAGTTTACGGGAGGATTTACGCGCGAAACACCTGACCGGCGTTCACAAGTTACTAAGCAACCAAACCCTGTTTGTTACACTTGAACTGTTGCACGTCTGAAGCCACTTTCCACGAAAAGGGTACTAAGTTGGGTTTAAATTCGACGATGTTAAATTTTTACAAAGTATGCCAGCATGAGTAACTAGTAACATAGCTGCACATTTAGCTTAAATTAAGCTGTCAGGCAGATGGGGCATGATGCTATGATTGTCGGTTTGTATCTACGTTACCTCTGATTATTTTTATCTAACGTATTTATTTTATATATTCAGAATAATTTTGTATTGTTTGTGTAACAGGACTGAATGGTTGAGACTGATGTATAGTCAGTACCAAACAACAAACAACAGGGTGGGAGGGGTGGGTCATAAACCTAATAATTATGTTTACATAATATATCATGATTTTGGTGCCAGATTCCAATAAGTTACATTTTATATAGTTCAAATTAGCATCAGTGATTATTTGACAGTTTAAGTATGCATAGGTCTAAAATAAAGTTGGCTGAACTCTATAACTTATCTGATATTTATGCCCTCGCTTTTACAGATAAGGCTTAAACTAGTCCCAGATTAAATGCATGTTTTGAGCTGTCTCAGCTAACTGAAAATATTTTGCTCTGACATATGTTCAAATATATCAATGTCATTGTTCTGTGTCAAGTTGCTTATATATCTTAATTTAACTAAGGCCGAGTCCTGGCTTAAGCTAAGCCCCGTTTGTGATACCGGGCCATGGTAAACCAGCTAAATGTTAAACTCGGGGGATGGACTTAGCCATTAGGCAAAGGTAGGCGACTGCCTTGGGCCCCCAAAAGTCAAGGGCCCCCTAGAATGCTTTTCATATACAAGATGCGCATTGAGCGCGGATGCGAACGGTTGCTGTTTATGTGTTTATTACCATGACAACCGTCTGCATGTCCGAGTTGATCGTGCTTCTTGTGTATCCTGCTTGTAGCAAATTCAAATATTATGCATCTGAAGATGCTGACTGCCGCAAGAGCGCGAGGTCTCTCTTTCCCAGCGCGCGCACAGCTCTCTCTCTCTCTCTCTTTGCATCTGTTCTGTTCCGCGAGCGGCTGAAAGGAGCTGCGCTTTCCGCTTTCAGTTAAAAGCTGTCGCTTCTCTAATTTTACATGCAAGTATAGCCGAAATCACAGCACAGCTATTGTCTTTGTCTTATGTGTAGCCTATTTGATTTTCTCAGACGACGGCTCGATTATAAATCAAGATTTTTTTGCAGATTAACATCTTAGAAGGGAGAGCTGTTTATCTAGTCTTAATGGGACGCGTTTCAGTCACTATTTCATATTAATTCCGTCATTCCGTTGTCTGACAATAGAAACAGAAAAATATACCAATGAAAACTGTTTTATTGATCATTTAGCCTCATCAAAATACAGTATGTGGAACAGAGAGGGAAACAAATGTAATAATAAATAATAACTATACATTTTTCCTGTTCAGAAGAAGAGCTGCTCTGTCATGCTAAAATGTAAACAGGTTTGTGTAAGTACATTTCTCAGTGCAGAGAAAGAGAAGTGATGGGGACCTGGTGTTTCTTTTTTCTAGACACTAACAAGTTCTTTGAAAAACATATATGATCTTTACTCTTCATGCTCTGTTGACTATGGTTTCAATAATAAAAAACAAATATTGCATAAAGCATCCACATTTGTTCATGCCCATGTTGATAAGAGTATAAAAAACATGAAAAGTATTAATTTAAGGTACATTTAGAACAGATACAAATGTATGATTAAGTTGTGATTATTTGCGAGTTAACTCATGACAATCATGCGATTTAATCATGATGAATTTTTTTTATCAATTGATAGCCCTAAGTTAAAATGACTAACTGTTAGTAGAAAATTAAATGTCAGCTTACGCTGGTAACGTTAACTCATCAGTGGATTTCCTTGTCAATATAGGCTATATTTTACACACTTCTCGTTCTCACTAATTCAAGAATTAACCTCTGAAGGGAACCAATTGTCTTCAGAAAAGTTTGGATGGCATTTCCATTTTACCTGATAAAGTATAATTTATGAGAGCACTGCTTTGTTTACAGTCGTTAACAGGGAAAACGCTATATTTCTGACTTTCCAAAAGCACCTCCTACTGGCAGAGAATGAATGTGCATTTTCAATAATCCAGTCTATTTTTGTTCAGACCAATGCGAAAATCCACCCACATAAACCCGTTTGAAATACTATCATAACTTATACTTCTGACTCATTCCTTTTCTCTAAAAAAATGTTTAAAGGTTCAAATGTGAGGTTTATCGTTTTATAATTTATTTAGTTTTTTGTTAAAACGTGTATCTCAACGGTAAATCAAATGCTATTTTGTGCTCTACAACACAAAATAATAAAAGTGTCTTCTAAATGAATAAATGTAAATGAAAGAATCCCATTATAACATGTACATGGAAAATGTAGAAACATTAGACACAACTATGGGGCACCATTGTGCAGCAGCAAGCATCACGACAAAAAAGGAACCGCAAGGTTGATCTGGTAAATGTGTGCAAATATATAGGGCCCCATTCCTATATTTGCCTGGGGCCCCCAATTCACTAAATCCGCCCCTGGTTTAACTCCATACGTTTTGAGTTTGTCATTTTGCATAGGCAAATAATACTTAACATATACAATTATACTGTTCTAAAAATCAAAACAATATGCAAATACAAAGTGTAGTTATTACTAGACACTAAAATAATGGGGGAAAACTCACCTTATGTCATGCATATTCATGCATGCTTTTGCAAGCGTGCTGTCTTGTTTATATGTAAATGAAATCCTTTATGTTTTACAAGCGAACCATATGGTTGTAAATACGATTAAACAGACGTTGCCTTCCCCTCCCCACTGGACAACCAGGTTCTGTGGGTTTTGCTTGTATTTATTTGCCACATGAACGATTTAGTGTTGGTCATTGGTGTGGTTATTTTATGTGACTAGCCACCTGTACACACAGAGGGAGACAAAGGACAGACATCAGAAAACCTAACAGAAAACTCTGAGTTTGATTAAAACAAAGTGTGACAAGGTGAATCCCACATTCCGATGTGCCGCAGGCAAATTACATGAAGACATTTCTTGGCACTCAAACTCTTCAGCTAGCCCGGTCTGAAGAAAATACTGTGAAAGACTAGCTTAGTTTTAGCTTTGGTGATGTTGTCTTTAAAATGACCATTTAAATCTGTTTCTATAGATTATATGAGAAAGGCTGGATAATGCAGTGAATCTATACTGATTCATTTTGCATTCAAATATAAGGCTTTCTCTAATCACAACCTTGAAAGTGTCCTTATGCCTCTATCCACAGCTCCACTTTGACAGCTGCTGCACCTTGCCTTTTCGTGGATGAACAGAGAGCAGACTTCTCCTCAGGGCAAATTTTCAAGATCACACTGTCCAGGATCATCAGCTTGTCAGGTTTATAAAGGACTGAGGTCTGCTGCACAACTTTTGCTTGCTTCTTGACTTGTTTTGAATTAAACACAAATTACAGACCTACGAAAACTTACTCACATCATCCAGTAGCAACACGTTTTTTTGTTCATATAAATATTAACAGCTAATAATAATAATGGGTTCACCCCATGGAGTACCGATGTGGTCCCTCTAGGGGCCGTGGACCCCCTGTTGAAGCTCTTGTTTGTAATGAGTCAGGCATCCTACAGTTGGTACTTTTTTACTAAGTGATGACAAGGGATCAGACGAGAGTTAAACATCTCCATCTTGTTGACAAAATATTGTAGCACTCTATTTTTGGTGCAAGTTCTTGCCTGCCTTAGATCTGTACATGGTGTTGTGTTTCAGGATGGTAATTAAACAAGATATGTCCTATATAAAGACATTTGCTGTCCACTTTAGTCAAAGTTAGAAGACATGCCTCTAGTCTATACACTGCAAAACTGTAACAAAATATTAGTATCCAGGAGATTTTCTCTTTCCCTGATAAAAATCCCCAAATATTACCTTCAAATGAAACATTTGTATTGAATAACCACATGCAAGGAAGAGGTAATGCCTTTAAACGTGGCTGAAGCTATAGTATTTCCCCTCTCTGCTTTTTACTGTAGACCAGACCATGATTCAGCTATCAATAGCCATATCCATCACAGCTGATCATGTGACCGAAGAAACACTCTCTGATCCCTATTTAGTGCTGGAACATGAGATGAGATGGACGACAACACCCACATACCTCCATCAGACAGAGGATTGCTCTGGCAGACATTAATAATACTCTTTCACATGAATGATATTAGGCCTGATTTACACTGCATCAGTATTTACTATCATTCTCTTAATGACCATATGAAAAAGTAAATTTGAATGGGATGCTTTTTTTTTTTTTTGGTGCTTGAATAACAAATATTTAACAAACAAAAACACAGTGAAGCATGCAATACAAATTAAATTATTACCTTTAAGGCATGTTGCACAATTAAAGTTATGTAAATTATGCATGTGAATTGTGTTCATTTAATTTTGAATTATTTTAACAGATATGACCCAGAAATATTTAAACATCTTCATTCTTCACCATTATAAATAATCCCTCAAAAATAAGTAAATAAATACAAATATTTTTTGCAGTTGCATTTTTTTGTCAGCAATGTGTCAGGCTTTCTGGTGTGGGCATGCATTTAGGAAGTCAGCAAATTATCCATAAACATTGCATAGACTCAAATCTCTTGCATTTACTGCACAATACTGCCACCTGGGTGACAACTCTCCCTTGAGAATTACAAAACATCAACTGAACTCAACACAAGAGACAAAAATGAATTTTATTTATGCTGTTTTACAAATCAAAAACACTTTGGTAGAATGAAAATGATACAAAACAGGAAAATAAGGCATATGGTGGCACTATATGTCAGCACTTTTATGAAATGGCAAAAAAATTTAATATCCTTCATTTAATGCCCAGATTTAAAAATGTCCACACTGATGGAAGTTTTGGCATTCGCATCACTATAACCTTTATCATGCAGACCAGACATAAGACAGAACAGGAACTGACCTTCCTAACCCAAGACGGGTCAACTGTAAAAAAATCACTACAAATGCACCAAAGCCATTTGTGTAGATATTACTACAGGATTACATGCAAAACACACAAAGGTCAGGTAATCTAAACAAACAGCTCAAGTATTCAGTTTTAATGTTCTTAAAGCAACTAAAGATGTGTATTACCAGTGTCTTGGAACTCGTAAATGAAACAATGACACTTGTTTATGGTGCCAAAAAAGGCCACATGCTGATTTCAGTAAATCAGACGAGTCACCTCCCACAAGGCAAGATCAGATCAGAAACAATGTAATTACCATGTACATGACCTCAAGACAAGGCACAAACTCGTAATCTATCGCCAATGAGTAGCTGGGAGAAAATACTATGAAAACGTAAAGTCTACTTGATTTATCTTAGTGCACCTTGAGTGATTGTTTTGCATATTATAGAAGAATTCATTTCTTAAAATGCATTTTTATATATGCTTAGAGCTTTGGTTCTGTCAAATGTTTTCTTTCAGTTTGCATAAAATAGAAACATTGTTCAAAGCTCAGATTAAATGACAAATACTGTTGACTAATATGATGAATACTTCTAAATGTCTATTTATTTACTATTGTTGGTTTATAAGAAAAATGTGAATGGCTAAGTTAAGGTAGAAGAAATGCCTTCTGCATCTGCATTCTGTCTTAGACTGGAGAAGTCAAGTACTGTTTAAACTAAGCTAACCACAGCAGAAAAAAGGAGACCCCTTTAGAAATGCTTGCGACATTTGAAGCGGGTACAGCTTCATAAGAGTTACTTTTATCTGCAGGATCTACTATCAACAGCAGTCAAACTTGTTTAACATTAAAACAGTAATGCAACGATAAACATGTAAAGTCAACCTGAGAACATATGCACATGGATCCTGCTCTCCAAAAACTTTAGAATTATTAGAGTAAATATGCAGTAAAAATACTAATACTAGTTTAAATGATCATTTATACTTCAAATCCTTGCAAAGTCCTATATACACATAAAAAGTCAAATAAAAGGTAGTGCTATGCCATTAATCGCATGCGATTCCAATGCGTATCTCGTCAGTAAAGCTGGTTCCGTGATTGGCACTAAATCTCCATCCCCTACTTTCAGATGGAGTTCACTGAAAAGCTAGGCAATTTTGCGTTCATAATCGAATTAGATTAATCTGCGATTATGAACGCGATATTGCCTAGCTTGTCAGTGAACTACGGCTCTGTGTATTAACTGCCGCTCCATTTGAAAGCAGGTGATGGAGATTTACCACCAATCATGGAACCGGTTTTACTGATGAGATGCGCATGATAATCGCATGCGATTAATTGCACAGCTCTAATAAAAGGAATGTTAAAGTTCCCAGTGCAAATTCTAATATCGCTATTTCCAGTGCAAAACATGTTGTACAGTACTTGACCTGCAAAAGCTTAATGGATTATGAGAGCAAATGTCAGTGAAAGCATACAATGAAATTGCTGTCACACACACTGTCTGTAAATGAATCCCTGTCATAAGTGGTCTACTTTTATGATTTACAGGTTAAAAAAAATATCTTAGAAAATTAAGATAAAGAGTCTTAAAATGTGTACATTTTACATTACTTTTTCATAATACACAATGTAAGGCATTAAAGGGTATTCATCCCTAGATTTTTCTCTCTCTTTTTGCATTAAAAGGCCATTAAAGCACAAGTCCAGCTTTAAACACGAAATTGCAAGTACTCACCCAAATAGATCACAATACATACTACAGGACGGAACACCTGGAGTCTTGCCTCTTAAGGAGTCAGATTACAATATTTGGCATTAAATCAAAGCAGTCATTACTCTGCTTGCATTTGTTCCCTGATGTCTGAAGGCAGCGTCTCAAACAGCATGTCTTCTACGACAAGTCCGCTGTGCTTTAAGGCGCGACAAGAGCCAAGTTCAGCTGGTAAGAACTCAAAGTGATTACCCTTTAACTCCAAGTGAGTCAGTGCTCCCAGGAAAGAAATCTTTGGTGAGAGGACAGACAGCATGTTTTTTCCAAGCTTCAGAGTCTTCAGCTTTTTACAGAAGAAGAGCTCATCAGGAATATTTTCGATTTTGTTACAACTAACAGAGAAATACTGAAGGCTTTGGAGAACGCCTACCTCCGGTGGGATAAAACGGATGTCGTTGTTGGAAAGATCAAGGTAGCGCAGTTTGTTGCACAGGAACAAGTGTGAAGGTAGGATCTCGATCTTGTTATGGCTGAAGTAGAGGCGCTCCAAGCTGCTGAGCTTTTTGATGTGTTCGGGTATAAAAGCAATGCCGTTGTGCCAAAGCTTCAGACAGGTCAGCTTACGGAGGTGCTGGAAGCTGACAATCTCTTCAATGGTGCGTAGATTGTTCTCTTTTAGATCCAACGTCTGCAGATTACTCAGGCTGAAAATGGCGTGGGGTACGCGGTCTAGGTCACAGTGCACCAACTCAAGTTCTGTTAGGTTCACCATCTTTTTCAGGTTGTTTAGCATGACCAGTTTGGTGCCATCATTGCAAACACAGAGGCGCTGTAGATGGCTGGCCACATCCACGATGGACTGAGGGATCTTGGTGAAGTTGCTCTTCAACGTCAGTATCTTCAGCGCTTTGAGCTCACGTAGAGAGTCCATGGTTACGTTCTTTGATGCATCAGAACTCAAAGAGCCAATCAGATGGAGCTCGTCCAAGTTCCGCAACACATACATCCACTGCGG